>OX346246.1:100800170-101400170 GCA_947049315.1 Epistrophella euchroma
CCAGTGTATATTTTTTTTACGAATATTCCATAAATGAGGTGCCAAAAATCGCGGGAGACTTTGAAAAACTTCAACCCTGGATTAAAAATATTTTTAAGCCTGACCAATTTCTGAAACTACCTGACCTTTTATGACCAATTACTGACCTTTTAGACTGCATACTTTTTTTTTTTGCGATTGTACCGTATATGGGGTGCTAAGAGCACACAGCCAAGAAACAGCACTGGCCAATTATTTTAATTTTTTCTATTTTTTTTGAAAGAAAATGACACTTCTTTGAAAAAAATTTTGAGCCAGTTAACTGAATTGATTCGATAACTTGTTTATTTAGCTTTACTGACGTCTTTTTTCGTCGTCTTGCAATTTTTTTCAGAAGAAAATCTAGCTTCGAATGAAAAAAGAGTGTTTTGACTTTGGAAGTGTAAGGGCAGTTTTGAAAACTGGAATTAATTTTCTACAAGATCTTTCTAAAACTTTATAATGATTACTTTTTTTGCCCTCACCGTAAGAATAAAAAACAGGTAAAAAAAAAAACTTTTTAAGACTTTTAGTTAATTAATTTGGTAAGTCATACAAACTAACTAAAGGAACAAATTGTATGGTTCCTGAAAATTGTGAAATCGTCATAAAAATGGAAACGAAAAGAACAATTTCAGTCCACTTTTTCCACAGTATTGCAAAACTATGATTTATTTCAGTAGTATATAGAATTTGTATTATTAAAAAAAAAATCTTAGTACATACAAAAAACCTTCCAGCTTTAATGATTAGGAATTCTAATCTGGTTGGATATAGTTCACACTAGGTATTCATAGTGAAATCTATGTAAGATGAACTGAACTTGATACAGATTGCGTATTGACAAGGCCCTCCCTAGTCAACTGATGAGTCCAAGTG
Organism: Epistrophella euchroma; assembly: GCA_947049315.1. Lineage (NCBI taxonomy): Eukaryota > Metazoa > Arthropoda > Insecta > Diptera > Syrphidae > Epistrophella > Epistrophella euchroma. The sequence continues at coordinate 100,801,068 of OX346246.1, forward strand.
AGATCGCCGGGACGAAACGCCAATTTGTATGGACTAAAGGCCGTTAAAAGCAATTTTGAATAGATACTTCTGGTACATCTTGCAATTTGGGGAAGGGGAAGGCTAGAACACATGGCAATATACAAATAATAATAAAAATAAATACAAAGAAACAATAAATGATGAAGAATATAATTCAGTTTTTAATTAATAAATAAATATAAAACACATCATATTTCATTAATTAATATCTTTTATATATTCTTCATCATATCACATACAACTGGAGACAAACGTAAAATGCATAGTAAATTAATTATTAAACATACCTTCTTATTACATTTATCACAATGATAGGCATCTGCACCTTCAAGTATTTCACCTTTTACATATTGTTCGAGTGATTCCGTCAATGAGCTGTGATTTCGAATATCAACGCTGAATACGCTAAACGGTTCCTCTTTCGAATAACGATGTGGGCACTCTTGACAAATTTTTTGATCGCTAAAAGAACCACCTAATGTGTTTACCATGAACTGTGTCTGCCCCAAAGCTTTTAACCCTTCGTCTAAGCTTTCGAAAAGTGACATAAAGAACTCAACTGCATCTTGCTGTTCTCTTAAGTTCACGGGCTCTCCTTGCAACCTAAAAATATAATTTTGTGGAACTGATCTTAGAAATAACAGAGACAATGTATTTTATACTAGATTAAATTTTTAGTTCGTGATAGATGGATTGGATATGTAACTGTTATCCTCCCAATCGGTCCAAAACTTGCTTTTGAGCGATGAAACATAGGATTTTGAACCAATAATGACAAAAAACCGCAATATAAGCATATATTGAATTCCAGACATAAAGGATACATACAATTGAAAATGTTTAGCGTTTATGTGGATTAAATTCACTAGTTTCTTTTCCTTTTAATAATCTTATATAAAATGAATAACATTATAAAAAACCATTATCGAAAATTTAACACAAACAACATAATTTTCCGCGAATGTTGGAAAATTGGAAGTAATAACAAACCTGAAAACTAAAATATGGAATACTATTTTTACTGATGATTCTATTAGCCCAGGAAAATTAGACTAAAAAATGGCCATATTACAAAAAAAAATTGACAAAGCTGAATTTTGGTGGAGATGTTTATTTGTGTATCTTAAGCATTTTCCAAAAAGTCCCCTTAATTTGGACCGGAGATAAAATTTGAACGGGGGCTGAAAGGGGTTGAATTTCAGTTTTTGCAAATTTCTTAAAAACTATGTGTTTTAAAAAAAAATTTGAAGGCGAAAGTTGTGGCTTATGTAATTTTACATTCAAAATGTTATGACACTTTTTAGAGGATATATCTTTGTCGAAGATTATTTTTCAAAATTGTAATATTTTTAATCAACTTTTGCATTTTAAAATTCGAAAATCACATTGAAGGTAGATTCAATCACCCCTCTAGTACGAAATTTTTTACCCCTTCTCTTTTTATACAAAAAGGTAGCCTGATTTTCTGGATTTAATTTAAAGACTCCAACCTTGATAATCCGTTTACTAGGACAATAGTTATAGCTTTGAAATCCAACCATATTGCTCTATTTTGAAAAAAAAATCAAAATCGAGTGATATTGTTTTATTGTCTAAAAGTTATTCAATAGTCATTTTGTTACAAAATAAAATCCAGGCGAGTTATTAAATGAAAACAAAATGACCAGCTGTTTCAATATGGCGGCTTTTTCCTAACTCCCACCACCCCGGAGGTGTACTCAAACACACACGATAAAAAAATATTTGCCCGCAAAACATGCAACTTCAATACATTTTTTGACTAAATTCAGTACAATATAAGGTTTGTGCACGTTTTTCTCAAAACCTGTTGATTGTGCGAAAAAATTTATTTAAAATTACATAAGCTACATCTTTTGCCTTCACAATTTTTTTAAAACACTTTAGTTTTTGAGAAATTTGCAAACAAAAAAAATTACATTCACCTCTCACCCCCTTCATAATGTGGGAAATAATAATGTATTATCTAATATTCTAATGTCGTTGATATTCGAGATGTTTCTTTTATAATATTTCCTTACTTTACTCCCTGCTGAGATTTTGATGATGTATTAAAATAACAATACAAAAATAACAAAATTCAGTCTAAAAAAATGCTTTGCAGTTTTTACCTCGAGATTCGAGTATTCATGTTATCATACATAAATCATTTCTATAAAATTCAGTTTTATTTCGAGCTTGTTCTAAAACAATGTTGTCGCACCAAGGTGGTGAGCAATAATATAGGGTCCAATAGAACTCTTTCCTATTACATATCTACATATCTACACCACTGACTCAGTGAACACAACTGTTTTAATGAATCTGTTCTTGTTACTTTATTTCATATTTTATTTTATATTTTTTGGGTCACCATTCACTCAAAATGTCTTTTAGTGTCAGTTGTACAATCGTGGTTTAAATTTTGCTCCGTGGTTCAGGAATTTTAACTCGCCGATTTCGGTGGGTTAACTGAAGTTCAACGATGGTTTAGATTCTAATATCCACTAAAAGCCAATTGCATGCCTGAACCTTCGTTGAACCACAGTTAATGTGCTGAAATTGGTGAGTTAAAATTCCTGAACCACGGATCAAATATTTGTACAACTGGGCCTTAGTATTGTAAAACTAAAACAGGGATGTGCTTTGGTTAGTCCCCTTTCACACGAAGATACTAGTTGCTGGTGATTTTTTGACGTTTTCTTTAAATCTTCTTAACAATCTCTTGTACCTTTCACACGCAAGCAACAAAAACCCGGAGATTTTCCTTTTAAACTACCTTGTTCGAACGCACACAAACGTAGTGTGAAGAGAAACGTCAAAAAAATCTCCTGAATTTGTTGACCGGGGAGATTTCATTTCCCCCTCTTTCTTCCTGCCCTTCTCGCCTATAAACTAATTGTTGCCGGCAACTCAGTTGCCCTGTGTGAAAGGGGACTTAGGAAAAACATTAGAATTCATAAAACGTCAACATTTGTCCAGCAAAATAATGCTTCGAACATTATTTGTCTGGACAAATTAAGTGGAGACTTTTACAGGTACAGTTTGAAACAAAACTTTGGATTTTGCGCGTGAACTGCGTACTGCTCAAAAAAATCCGAGACAAAATTTGTGCTGGGAAAAAATTTGTATGAGAAATAAATTTTTTCCTGATCTGCGTACTAGGCTTTAGATGGCGAAAAGCTGAACACAAAAAGAGGTAGAGGTGTATAAATAAATATATAATTAAGGATACATTACTTTAAGTAACTTGAATGAAAATCTTTGTAAATAATTCAAATTTTAAGAAAAAGTGAATAAATAAAATAAACACCTTATTTTAAACACAACACCTTATTGTTTTACACAAAAAAAACGAGGTCAAATTACAATAAAAAAGACTTACATTAAACGCGAATACATTTCAAACGCTACTTTGGCGTTCATCATCAGTACTAACTCGATTACTAGTGATTCTCATTGTCCCATACAACACAAACATGCTTCGTTTCATTCTATGGTTCGCCTTGTTAATCTTCCACTTTCATTAGCAAACTATAAAAAAGAATATGTTTATATAGTTGAAGTGGCTGGTTTAAATGGTTATTCGAAGACTCTTACTGACTCTTTTGGTAAAAAACACGCGAAAAAAATGTATAGTTTGCTAATGAAAGTGAAAGATTAAGATGCCACTTATAGCTATTAATGAAATTTATTATTGAAAATTTTAATGATTTATTTGAAGACGTTAAGAATGCAAAATCTATGAATGTTTTGTTACCAACATAAATCCTTTGCTTTAATAAATATATCTGGCCAAAAATAAATTCATTTTGTGTACAACTATCATCATCATTTCAATTTAATTTTCAATTTGACCAAGTAAATTTCAGCAATAAGTGATTGATTACTAGCAATTCTCATTGTCCCATACAACACAAAAATGCTTCATTTAATTCTATGGTGCATCGTCTCATTAATCTTCCACTTTCATTAGCAAACTATAAAAAAGAATATGATTATATAGTTGAAGTGCTGGTTTAAATGGTTATTCGTAGACTCTATTGTTAAAAAACACGCGAAAAGAATGTATTAAAATAAAAATACAAAATTATTTAGACAAAAAAATTTAGAAGTTATAAATGAAATAAAAAGAGAAGTTTTCAATTATGTTCCGGAAATAATGAACAAACTAAAAAAACCGTTTAAAACAGCAAAATATTTTGTCGGTTTTTTCTAATCTACGAAAGATGAAGTCGTATGTATGCTATTGAATGCGGTGTGTGTAAACGACGTTACATAGGCCAAACTAAACGCAGTATAAGTGAGATATAAAGAGCATTGTTATTGTGCAAAAAAAGAAAACATTAAAACAATGAGCCTTTGCGGATCACATTGTAACTGAAGGTCATGGAATTGGGGAGAAAGAGCATAGCATAAGTATGATTAAATATGTAAACAAGTGCAACAGACTAGATGCTTATGAAAGTTATTATATTAAAAAAGAAAACGATCGGCCCTATCGAGGTAATATGATAATATGATGCAGATTTTACAATCGAGTTAGTGCCAAAGAAGGGTTTGAAATGCATTCGCGTTAAATGTAAGTCTTTTTATTGTAATTTTTTTTTTTTGTGTGAAACAATAAGGTGTTTTGTTTTAAATAAGGTGTTTATTTATTAATTCACTTTTTCTTAATATTATATGTTTCAACGTCGCACAGTGTGGGAATTTAGAAATCTAGCGGAATTAAATTAATAGCGCTCGAGCATTAAACTTTTTTTTATATTTTTTTTGCTTATATAATATATATGGCTCGTAGAATCAAATATAACTTAAATTTTTGTCATATCTCTTCAAAGTTTTTTTTTTAAACAAGCTTTGAAGTGACCGATCTCTCATATGGAAATATGTTAATTTTCTGAAAATCACTACCACGCAGAAAACAAACCTTGGGTTGGTTTTTTGATAACTTTTTGCAACAAATATGCTCAGATGTAATGTTAAAAAAATAAATTACAATTGAAATAGGTCAAAATGTGTGGCAAGGGGGGCGGGAGGGTTTTAACCTTACCAACAAGAAAAATATTAATAGCATGTCGCATGTTGAACTTTGTATACACTTTTTTCTCCTAAATTCAAAAAAAGTAAACAGAAAATTAAATAAAGCAAGTATTTTTGTATATTAACATATCTGAAACAATTGATTGCCATAAATATAAATGTAATAAATAAATCGACATCAGCATTTAATACATTTAATAACAAAAAAAAAGTACATGAACAGATTTTTTAATTTAAGATGGAACATCAAGAAGCTCCAAAATTTCTTGTTCAATTGGACCTTTTTTTTCTTTTCGGAATGCACCTTAGACTTTTTAAGAAAGGGCCTGAAGATATCAAAAGCCTGTTAAAAAGATCTATCATTGTTTCCAAACTGGATGTTTTTCTCGTAAATAGTTCGCGATATTTAAATTTGTATTTAAATTTGAAAAACACCTTGTAAATTTGTATTGCTTTTCTATTTATTATAAGTATTATTTTATAAAAAAAAAAAAAATGTATATGTTACTTAAATTTTTGTATTAAATATACAAATGACTGAAACACCCTGTAAGTTGTAATACATATACAATATATGTATACAAAATACCTCAATTTGATATTATGTTTATTTTATTAATACATATTTTTTTTAAAGTAAAATGTTAAATTTTTGTATTAAATATATATTGATTGAAACATGAAACACCCTGTAAGTTGTAATTTATAAGTACATACATACATATATAGTATATGTATGCAAAATATCTCTAATATTGTGTTTGCAAAGAGAGATCACATTTCTCAAAGTATAAAAAAATATAAGAACAAATAATATTAGAAAAAAAAAAACAGAACATGATTTTTTGGACGGTAAGCGTTTAGAAAAATTTGCAAATTTTTCAAGTGCGCAGATATGCGCAGCAACTTAAAACGCAATATAAAAGGTGAAATGTCAGCCTTTCAGACGTATATATAGTTTCCCTCCTGAATAACCCTGAATACATTAAAATTTTCTGCAATAAATGTAAGAATTAACAAAAAAAAAAAAAACACATTTTTTTCACTTAAGAACACAACAACAAAAAACTGAACACCCTTTTAAATATAATTTTACTCACTTTCTTATTTTCTTATATTGTATTAAATAAATAAAAAATAAAAACTTCAATTAAGACTCACAAAAGACGTTTAAAAGTGAAAAACCCCGAACACCTTTGCACCGCAAACTTGACTCAAATAAATCACAAACTCTCACTTTAAAATCAATTCTCTCAGTAAAACATGCTCTCCACCTAAAAATTTGGTATACTTGCTTACAGGGAGGTATTAGCTATATATTAAACTAATTTTTGCTTTGGTTCATGCGAATGATTTTTATAATAAAATTCCGCTAGATTGCCAGAATCCCACACTGTGCGTCGGGAAAAAGGATGGAATAAGAGTTTCATTTGCATTCACGACCAAAAGATCTGAAATACTAAAATAATAAAAACTTAAGATTAACTGTATAGTTTACTTGCTATGGTATTTTATTATTTATTTAGCTTCAAGTTCAATAGACAAAAATTATTATTGAACTATTTTTTAAGACTATATAGGTTAAGAAAAAACACGCCTAATGTGCACAAAGTTGATTGACCCTATAAAACTCGTACTCGCTAATTTCGATGTTTTTCTTGGATGGGTTTTTTATATTTTGTTAACTTCAATAAACGCACAGCTATTTTTGTTTTATTTGTTTTTATTGTACAAAACGACGCGAAAAACTGAATGCACTTTTTATATATGTTGAAGAGTGTGCGGGTAATAATTGTTTGCCCTTTTTTTAAACTGCTGTTAAATGACATACCCATAATCACAAAAATATCCAATGCTTTACAGATTCTTTCGAGCCGAAAAAAAAATGAATCGAGACCGTTTCATTAACTAAATAAATCAAGTAGTTTGAAAATAACAGCGTGGTAGATCTATCAATTTCAAAGTCTCATATGATTTTTTCATGAATTTCTTGAAAGTGAATGATAAACCTATGCTCTCATTTCCAAACTACTTGCTTCATTCATATGATTGAAACGGTCTCGGGTTAATCATATTAGACACGTCTCAACGTTTTCAATATGTTGAAACATCTCTAATATGATTTTTTTTTTTTTTCGAAATACAAATAAAGCAAGTACTTTTGAATTTCTACCAATTTAAGGAAACTTCTTGAAATTAGTATAAATACAACCTACAAAATTGGTGACACTTTTTAAGCATTTCGCTTTCGTGTTCAGCAGCGTACCAGGCTTTACTGGCTGAACAGAATAGACGTCTATTCAGGATTTTACAGTTACTTGAGATTATTTTTTTTTTTTTTTTTTATAAACAATATGTAAGATAAGGAATCCGTGGCGTGGATTATTTCAAATGGTAAGTCGAAGAAAAATTAGTCACCACCAAACGTAAATTAGGAATGTCTACCTGAAATATAATGTTTATTGCAAATCTGCTTTCGACGTTCAATAAGTAGAGCAATTCAAACCAATTTTGTATACTTCAAGTCATTAAATTTTAAATTTACAATGAGCTCAACGCATAATAAAAGTGCTTTTGAAAGAAAACGTTTTTTGCAGATAATGCAGTACCTTAAAGAAAATTTAAAGTTACGTTATATATAAAAAAAATAAGGAACTTCACAAATTGTTTGTTTTTAGTAAATAAATAAATTAATATAAGAACTCCACATATAATACTATAATATAGTCTATTTTTAATGAAAGAGTCGAGCGTCCTATATTCTATAACTTTTTTTTTTTTAATAAAATTCAGCTTACTGAAATCATTTGCCTCTAAAAGAAAATCAGTTAAGCTAGCAATAATTTGAAATTAGGTAATAAGCTATCATTGCAAATAACTCAATTCAATACTCAATTCATTACTGTTCTTATTTGATTTTGTTTTTAATTTAAAACATACAGCAGCGCAGCGAGATAATTCCCTCTTCTTATCCAACTTTCAAATACAACACAATAAAGAAAATAGAACTTATCTCTTGCTGGATAGAATAAATTTGTTCTCTTTGCTCTTGTTCTCTTATCAATCACTCATTCGCATAAAAATATAAGACGCAAGAAAGCGAGCTATTATTTTCCATAAGAAAGCGTGTATTGAACAGAGACCCTAACACCACCTCCCTGTTCACACAGGCTTTCTTATAGGAAAAAGTTACACGGTTACTTTTATCTTATTAAGGGATTTTTTTCTGTAAATAAATGATAAGGGAACAAAATGTGTAATAAACGATGCCTTTTTAGAAAAATATTTTTTCTTTGATTTCTTAAGGGTTAGGACAAAACATAACTTTAATTATATTTTGATTTTGATTGGATATGCATATTTTAGGCCGTGTGTGAATTGGGTTAAGATCGCGATAAATTTTATCCGAAGATAAATTTTTGACACTATTAAGGTGAATCTGTACGTGGAAACGTCAGTCAAAACTTAATCTCGGATAAAATTTAATCAAAATTTTAAACGAATTCGCACACGGCATTAACTTTAAGATTTTTAGTTATCTATTTCGTTTTTGTTGATATTTTTCAATAGCAATTTTGTATGAAATATTTGTAAAGCAAAAACTACTTTAAACGTCTTTTTCAAAGATAAAAAATAAGCGAAAACACTCACTTCTAAAAGAACTGATGCCTGACAGCTGAATTTCTCACGGAGATTTTCTAATGATTACCCACTCATTTTTTTTGGAATAAATTATAAAATTATTAAATAAAAAAGGATGACATGAAATTTAAACATTTATTTTCTTATAAAAAAAAATAAAAAAATAATATTTAAAATATGCCACAGTGAGTTTTCCAAACCCTTGCGTAAAATTCTGGTTATTTTTTTTTTTTAATTTTTAAAGTAAACAAATATTTTGGCCAAATATTTTTCAATCAAAATCCGTTTGTTTCAATAAAATATTCGAAAAAACGTGAAGTTCCAATTTATTTTTTTAAGGGAAACCTCCCCTTAAGTCAATGATGCAGCTAAAACTTCTCAAACACAACATTCAGTCCCAGATCGACCATGGCAGATGAATTGATCTACTTAGATCTCTTCTGGCTTCAGAAACGCCAAGCACCCAAATTGGGGAGACTCTTCAATCAAGCAAAATGGTAGATCGCTATCCAGTTGGTTAGACTCGGTAGCCCCTATATTTATAAACACCCCACTTACCCAAGAGGACAAGAAATATAATTTTAAATTTTTGGTTGGTGTTACTAAAGAAATGACCGAAATGATTGAGATGAACACATGAATTGAAACTAATTTGTAAAAAAAAAAAAAAAAAAAAAGGATATAAATATTAGTATATTGAATAACAATATTGAATGTACTCAAATTTTATACAACCCTTAAAATTTATTGCAATCCTAACCTAAAATATTTCAAATCCATCTATCCAAGTTGTTCTTAAATAAACGAGAAATTAAAATATTTTTAATATTATGTAATAAAAAAATTAATAAAAGAAACGAAAATTATAATTTCTTTTGTTTCTTACTTGAAATGTGTCCACAGTCCACGAGGCACGTAGTACTGCAAGGCACTATGACCCAAGTGAGCAAAAATAGCCTGCACATGTTTCAATATCCCAACATGATAATTTTTTTGGGCATTTCCAAAAAAAACTTCGTCTGTGTACAAATGTGGTTCACCATCTCCGCTGAAATCTTCAGTTTCATTAATTGCAGCACCTTCAGCTTTCAAAATTCCTAGTCGGATAGAAGGTACCATATAAAGTTGTTGCAATACAGAGTTCATATAACATGTAGCTCCAGCATTTTTAAGACCACAAAATCCTTTAGGTTGTCTTGCTCCGATTGGGGGAAGATAGTCCCATTCCTTTAGAGGTTCGATTTCTAATAAAGAATAATTTATTAAATGCTTAATAGATGAAGTACATATATTTACCATTACAAACATTGTTAATAAGTGTTTTCGTGAGCAGCTTCATGTTAGATACACAATTTTGGCAAAGAGCAACGAGGAGCTCACAAGCAGCTGCTATTGTGTGTGGACTTCGACATACAGGGGGAGGAGCCTGATAATTGCTTAATTTTCCTGTCTGCCTAAAATGTAGGTATTGTTTCGACGCGGGAAATAGGAAATCATCCGTAAGTTCTTCCAATAAACTACTAAGTTGTGTCTTTGTTTTTATGTCTATAAAAAACATCAGTTCCTTTGTCAGACATAAATGCCCTTCTAAAAGATCTTCATGAACTTGGGTGCTACCACTTGATATCACATTGTTTTTAATTTTTCTAAGCCAAATAATTTCATGCGTCAGCAAGCCTTCAATTACACTATGCGGCCAATTCCAAGTACAACCGTAACTTAATGTGCGACACAAGAGTTGAAAAAGATCAGCACATGTACTCGAGTATTGAGGAATTGAAGTATGCAATAAGGAAATTAAATGATTGATCATAAATTCGAATGGACGGCTGTTGCCAGAATAGTAGGTACAGCTAAAAAAAAATTGTTCTGCTGCAATTTGACGAACAATTTTTGATGGATTTTTTAAAATAAGTGAGGTTATAAACTCAGACCAATTTTCATCTTGTATTAACAAATCATTTGCACTAGGGTTTAGTACAAGACAGGCAATTAGCACTTCAAGTGATTCTTTGCAAAGCGCGAAATCTTGGGCACCAGGTATAGCAATATCGTCAATAAAATTATCTTTACTTCCATACAATTCAAATTTTCCACATGAAGATGACCAAGCTAGTTGAATTATTGCTTTAATTGTGGCGATATCAGGGCATGACCATTGTAATGCATCTGAAAAAAGTTTTCTACTTTTCTGGCCCTCCGTACTGGCTGTTAACATTTCAGCAGACACATTTTCAGCTAACTTATTTGATATAAATCGCAGTGTGTTCTCAGAACTATTAGGAACAGTTGTAAGAATTTGTTTCAATATATCTATTTGTGACCTCGTTCGGGCGTTAAAGTTTGATAACACAGGTTCATCTCCAACACGACTTAGAACACAGCTTATAACGTATAAAAACAACTTAACAAGTCTAAGAATACTTTGAAATGCTGCTCGTTTTGTTTGCATGTCCGCATTTGGTAAAAAATTATTCTTAGTTAGTAGTTCTAGTAAATAATGTGCAACTCCCGACCTCAACCAACCTGATTGAATAATTAAAGACTCTTCGCTAAATGGATCAATAGCTGGTATGAGTATGACGTTTAGAACTTCAAGATTATATAACACTTTTGCTGGTGTTGTATATAAAAAAATTTTTGATGGTGTTACTTCTTCTAAATTGTATTTACATTCTTGGTCATTTAAAGCAGGCTTATCAAAATTGCGAAAATTTTCAGAGCCAGCACTTAAATCTACATTTTTAATATGACACATTCTCTTAAGTTCGTTCACGGTTTCTCGATCAGCTGGCAGTAGACTAAGAAGCATTGCTGCACTATCTCTCAAATTGCTGTACTGCATGTCTATGCCCAATTGATGGAGCTTCAAAAAAAAGTTCGTATAATACGGCTTTTCCGAAATGATAACACCAGGCAATGTTTGTTCTGATTCGACCCTTCTTATTTCCGCACTAGGACGTGGTGGTGACCCAGTACTTGAATCACTCGAGCTATCTGGACTGCTTGCTAAGACCGTTCCAACTGGTGTTAGCTTTGCAGTTAGAACCATTTTATCTCTGATGGTATAACTTGACAAAGGATTTATTTCATCCAACATTTCAATTAGCTCTCCGTTATTATAGAAAAAGTCTATCTTTATATTAGCAATCGATGTGCCTTTTAGGCGTTTTAAAATGCTCTTTTTGAACGAGGATACAGTTTCATTACTATGTGTTATTATTTCAATATCATCGATTGATCTTCCGGGATTTTGGAATCTTATATACAAGCTGATATGTTTCCCTCTTGTCGCACGACATAATGGCAATTGTTGTCGGTCATCAGTAAATGAACGATCACATTCTTTTACATATTCTTGTAATACTTTTAAGACTCTGCACATTTGTTCAGCCTCGTTACACAAAAATTTTGTTTCCTTGTCGTTTGAATTATATTCTACATTGCTGTTCAAAAACATTATACTGTCATAAAGAGCTCTAAGTTTATCACAACATTCTCCAATGAACGTTTCATGAAAAGTCGGAACATTTGCCAGAAGCGTAGGTCCCAATGCTGTAGAAACTTCTTTTAACAAATCAATTCCTTTGCTAGCTATACCTATTTCAGCCGTAGTTATAATAAGCCATAGATACTCTTTTCCAATTAAATCATTATTTTCAAGTATATAACCTCGATGGACCGCCTTAAGTCTATCTTCTTTAGAATTAACAGCTTTGAAAAAACGCTCAAAACATTTAATGCCGCTATCAGTTAGTAAAGACGGATTGAGTTGAAGGATATTATTTTCGAAAAAATCTTTGTTCACTCCTGGATCCAGATCAGGTTCTTCTCCCATAAGTTTGCTGAACCAACGAAAACATTCCTCTCGGTCACTTGGAAAAACAGATTTAACAGATAAACAATGCCATATCTGCTTGGCTTGATCTGCACATAGCCATAGTTGTCCATCTTTCAGCAAATATTTTAAAAAGTCCAATCTTTCTTGAATTTGTAATTCATGAGAGAACCGTCCGTCAATGCAGTATTTTGCTGGGTCTATTTCGGGGTTTTCCTCTTTTATAGCTCGAATTTTATCCATATAGGAAATAAGGCTGTTCGTTACGAGAATAACTAAAGAATACTCATTTTGTAGGCGTTCAATGACTTGCTGTCTGTTTAAAACTTTGTTGGAATTTTGAACATGGTGATGATGATTTGATTCATATAAACAGCAAATTTCTCGAATTAAACGCAAAGCAGGGAGAACCCAATTGTCACCAGTTTTAAGTTCGTCCACGCATTTGTCAAGCCATACCGTTTTTTGAGCATCACGTTCTTGAGAACAGCTGTAGTCTAAGATTTTAACGTGGGCAATCAAAGCTTGATCTAATACTTCAGGTGGTATTTCCACGTTATGAGCCAAAGTCCAAAAGAGGTTTAACACTTTTTGTGCCATGACGCCATTTTTATCATCTTCGGCTAAGCGCCTGATTAACTCCAAAAGGTGTTCCCTTTGTCTCTTGTTGGCAGTAGTCATACTTGTCTAAAATTAATTAATTTTTATTGGTATAAGATACAAATGGTTAAGAAAAATAAAAAAAATCAGTGTTTTTATCATGAACAAACATTTACATTATATAAAATTTGACAACCATTTTAATTTTTTTAAGGAAATGGTAGACAAAGTTGTATAAAAGGTGTACAATATTATCGACCCCTTTCCGCAAAATTATCTTAAGCGATATTTTCATATTGTCACATAAAGTTTATATTATATGATATAAATTCTTAATAGATACCGGGTCAAGTAAAAATTACATTGAACCTCAACTCGTCAGAACTCCTCTGACATAACACACTTCTTTCAATTTTATTTGGCAAAAACAACGTAAACCTAAAACTTTTTATTTTTCCTCACCTACAATCCTTTCAGGGCATCCTCGGCAATGACAACTTAAAGGAACTATGCACGATTATATGTACATACAAGAGAAATATTTCATGATTCTCGGTAAGACAAGAGTAAAAATAAAAAAAAAAAACTAAAATTTACGTCCGTTAATTTAATTATTACAAAATTTTAACATATGTCAGATGCTCAAAAAATGGGACTTGTTGAACGTAAATACTATCGCAGATAGTTACCCAATCCAAAACATTAACGAAGTTCTCGCGCAAGTAGGCCAAAACCAAGTCTGCTCAGTTCGTCTCGACGGATAAACAATGAAAAGTTTGAGTTTGTCAGAATTCCAAGTTTTTAGCGCGCTCTCGACGACATACGTCGTAAATAAATAGAAACAATTTGTTTTGTCTATATTAACGATATACTTATATTTAGTAAAAATAAAAAACATTTAAAGCACCTGGAAATTATTTTGCAAACACTGGTCGAAGCCAATATGAAAATCCAACTTACTTACTTTACTTTAGATGGCGCTCACAGCCCAGGATGGACTACGGCCTCAACCAACAAGCCCCTCCAGCCAATCGGTCCCTAGCTAGCTGCCTCCAGTTACGCTCTCCAAGTTGGTTGAGGTCATTTTCCACTTGTGTGCGCCACCTAAGATGGGGTCTTTCTCTGCAGCGCAGACCGTCAGGGGTAGAATCGAAGACTCGTCGGGCTGGTGCGTCGGTGCCCATACGCTCCACGTATGCGAGCCATCTTAGCCGCTGTATTTTCAGCTTCTTGACCAGGTCGACGTCGCTGTAAAGCCCATAAAGCTCGTTGTTAAATCTTCTCCTCCATACTCCAACGACCTTCTTGACCAGGTCGACGTCGCTGTAAAGCCCGTAAAGCTTGTTGTTGAATCTTCTCCTCCATACTCCATCGATACAGACTGGACCGAAAATCACCCGAAGAATCTTCCTTTCAAAGCACCCAAGCAGATTCTCATCCGTTTTTGACAGGGTCCATGCATCTGCCCCATATAGCAGGACCGGGATGATTAGGGTCTTATACAGGGTGTCCGGGTGACAATGGTCCAAACTGAATATGGTGATAGGCCAGGTCATGACCTCTCAGAATTAAGTAACTTGTTCTTACCAAATCATAACGGTTTTCGAGTAACGGCTGTTTGTTTGAAATTTCTACAAACCCCTACCTTGAATGAGTTTTTTGTTCACCCCGTCAACATTTTCAAATAAAAAGGTCTTTTTTTGTGCATTAACATAATTTTAATTATATACGGCCTTTCTCAAAAAATTATTAGATAAAGTCAAAGTTTCATCAAAATTAATTTTTTACTTCAGACTTCGATAGAGCATCCTGAAAAAAATTCGTATGACTCAATATTGGTTCTCACTTTTAAAAAATTGCCTTGTTCTACCACTTTCCAGAGAGTTATAAATCTTACCAAAGCGAGCCCTAAATCAAAAGTAATAACTATTTGAACTCAATCAGGCATGGTTTAAAAAAAAATAAAATAAATTCATTTTTGTTTGTTTTTCTGTTTTTGTTTTTGGTTTTTTTCTTGGTTTTTTTGAGACATCTAGTAGCAATTTCAATTAATAATCTCATACCCAATCAAGGCCATCACGATGAGGCAGTTATGCGTGCCATCGAAAATGAGCCTACTACATCTGTTCGAGCCATCGAAAAGGCAACAGGAATTCCAAAATCAACCGTGCACACGATGCTCAGAAGGAACTACTTGCATCCTTTTCATGTGCAGTGTGTCCAAACCCTACTTCCAAGAGACTATAGACAAAGGATTGAATTTTGTCAAATTATGCTTCGGAAAAACCAAGAAGATCCAGGTTTTTTTGATAAAATATTATGGACTGACGAGTCGTCATGCATAAAGGATGGATATGTGAACATACTTAACCTCCACAGTTGGCAAATGGAAAATCCGCATTTGGTAAGGAAGGAAAATCCCAATACCAATTTAAAATCAATTTGTGGACTGGGATTTTGAATGGCTACATTATAGGACACTTTCAATTACCAGATACACTAAACAGTGAAATGCATTTAGATTTTTTTGGAAAATAGGTTATTTTTTTTATTAGAAAACGTGCCCCTTGCTATAGTCCAGTCAATGTGGTTTCAACACGACGGTTGCCCAGCTCATTATGGTAGTAATTTTAGACAGTTTTTGGACAGTGCTTACCATGAACGATGGATTGGGCGCCGGTCAGCTGACTTAAATCCGTTAGACTTTTTCTATTGGGGTTATCTCAAGGAAAAAGTATATGCTAAACCCATTAGTACCATAATTGAACTGCACCAACGTATACAAGTTTTTGCTGCAGAAATAAGCAACTCGGGAAGCACAAGAAACTTAAAAAGACAGTTTTTTAAACGTTGTCGGGCTTGCATACGTGCAGAAGGGGGACATTTTGAACAATTTTTATAAAAGATAAGCAAGGAATTTAAAACAATTTAAAAAAAAAAACAAAAACAAAAAAAAAAAAAACAAAAACGTTGAAAATGTCACGGTAAGATTTAGCGCGACAAAAATCGCTCTTTAATTGTCCAAATCCTCGTTCCTTTCCGTTTCTTTTTCTACAGGTGCTTGTTTCAATGTACTGAGAGAGAGAGAAGGGCAGCAATAATCCATCAGCCATTGTTTCACTCTCTCAGTACCTTGAGAAAGCAAAAATTGATGTTGTCAATTTTGACACGAGAAGTGGATGGGTGATCCACTATATGATAACCGACAACCGGTCGGTCCATTCGACTTAAATCACGAGCGACATTTGGTCCCCGAAGTTGGTCCCTGACGCCGAAGTTGCCTGTTTGCCAACCTAACATAACTTATTTTTATTGTACAAGTTGGAACGTTAACTTAACTGCTCGTCCTCATTCCCCAAAATCTGCACAAAAAGCCAACGACCTAAGTTAAATTCGCGTATTAGAAATAGCTGCCAACCTCTCTCCGAAATCTGACAAGGGTAATTAACTTTTCACAAAGGTTTCACAATACTTGTTTCATTTAGTTTTGAGGGGAAAAATGTACGCGTTGAATTAGGTTTCCTTTTTAGTTTTCTGAATTTTTCTTTTCCAAAAATTAGTTTGAGATAATAGGTGGCTGAATGCACTCATCGAATTGCCGCCCACTGGAAGTCATGCCAGAGTCCGGCGAATTCGATGATGACTTTGCATAAAGCTGGGGCTTAAAGTGCGAGTGCTGAGTGGTGCTGAGTGTTGCTGAGTGATGACGCGACCGACACCCACGTCACTGAATGGCCGAAAGCACTGGTGCATTGAAAAAAAGAAGAGGTCGCCCAGGCATGGTGAAAGGTTGGACGGACACCTCTTACCCGTCTTTTAGACCGAGCAGGAGATTTTTTTTACAAGCGAGAAGAGAACAATTAAGAGAATTGGAAAAGGAAATTTAATACTATTTTGGCGAGTTTTTTTTTTAATTTTGAAAGAAGAAAAGAAATTTGCGAAAATTGTAGAAAAGTATTGTGGGAAGTTGGAGGAGAAAATTTGGGAAAACTAATTTGGAGGAAATAGTGGTTTTGATTTGGTAAATTTGGTGGTAAATTTGCCAATCATATTTTTTTGCGTTTGTTTGTAGAGTTATTACAGCTCTAAATTTTTCAAATCGTTAAATTTTTGTTCCGTAACATTTCCGATAAAGCGGAACTCGCGACCCGTTCGAAAAAACCTTTTTTTTTTATTCTTCGGGACCTAGCGTTAACGGTCCAACTTAAATATCTTTAATTCTTTGTCCTCATATTCTAAAAAAACTTGGGTTTTAATCCTACTCGTAAAGGTTTCCCAAGCAATTTCATTTAATGAAAATAATAGTTCATAAACATAAATATCTTCTTTTCTTTTTTTTATCATAATTTGCTTTCACCGTCGGATTCGCTTCGGAAGGTTTGTAATTTCCTTTATCACAAAAAACGATTGCTGGCGCCCTTTTATTTTTCAGGTACTACGCCCCCGAGGCAATAAAATCATAACTTCAATTTTTTTTATAGCGAAATCATTTATCACTATTTGATAATCGAATCAATTAGTGAACCCACCCCTTAATTGAGCTAGTCGTGGTGGTAGCATCCCAAGTGCTACCTCCTGTTGCACCTTGTTGGAATTCGAACTTGCGCTTCTTTCCTATTTTCTTTTGGTTGACATTCGTCTAACTAAAAGTCGTGGTCAATTCATTCGCGCCGGTCGTCTTGTTATTTCGTCGTCGTTTTGTAGATTTATTAACTTTCAATTAAATTACATTTCCTCGGTTTCGGTTCGGAAAAAGTGTAACAAAAAAAAAACAAAAATGTATTTATTTTATTTTTTTTTTAAACCATGCCTGATTGAGTTCAAATGGTTATTACTTTTGATTTAGGGTTCACTTTGGTAAGATTTATACCTTTCTGGAAAGTGCTAGAACAAGGCAATTTTTTAAAAGTGAGAACCAATATTGAGTCATACGATTTTTTTTCAGGATGCTCTATCGAAGTCTGAAGTAAAAAATTAATTTTGATGAAACTTTGACTTTATATAATAATTTTGTGAAAAAGGGCGTATAAAATTAAAATTTTTTTAATGCACAAAAAAGGCCTTTTTATTTGAAAATGTTTTAGTGTTAAAATAAAAAAAATAAAAAATCAATTATGGACGGGGTGAACAAAAAACTCATTCAAGGTAGGGTTTTGTAGAAATTTCAAACAAACAGCCGTTACTCGAAAACCGTTATGATTTGGTAAGAACAAGTTACTAAATTCTGAGAGGTGATGACCTGTTCTATTACCATATTCAGTTTGGACCATTGTCACCCGGACACCCTGTATAAGGTCTCCTTGTTTCTCTGAGAGAGGGCTTTATTACTCAAATGCCTTCTTAAGCCTAGTACGCTGCTGATACGAAACAAGATTTAGTTGGTCTCCAACATGACAACGAAATGCTTACGAAAACCATAACGAAAAATTACCCCTTGAAAGTGTCACCATTTGCAAAAACAAAAAACAAACACATAAAATCACAGAAAGCAATGTCGTGATGAAAGAAACAACAAATACAAACAAGAATAGAGAGCAAATGTCACTTTTCCGCACACAATTAATGGTACAGGCAATTAATTATGTGCGAAAACAGAGGGGAGATCTTTTCAAATAATCTGCTACAATTATCGATTTCGTTCATCGAACAGCGTACCGAAGAACGAAAAGCAGTACGAAATTTTTCGTTTATGATTTCGTTGTGTCATTTTTGTATGGGATTTTTCGTTTCGCATCAGCATCATACTAGGCTTTAGCACGAAAAAACAGCGGTTGGCAAGAGTAATTCTTCGTTTGATCTCTGCGCTGTCATTTTGCGATGTTATAGTGTCAATATCATCTGCATAAGGGGCCGGTTATAGCGATCAGAAAAAACGCATCAAAAAAAAATTATTTTTGATAATTTAATGTTTTATCATACGATTTGAAATATAAAAAGGATACAAATAAAGGGGTTAAAAAAACGTTTGTTTTGATATTTTTTGGCAAGAAGGGGTTAAGATCGCTCAACACCTTAATGAGCTGAGAACTCATTTTTAAATAATTTTTTTTAGCATGAAGGTGGTAAGGGCAAACTTAACTTTTGATTTTATACCCCAAGAGGCCATATCTGAGATTCCTGACAACAACAAGAAGCCTAAACCAAACATTAAAAAAGCCAACTGTCACTTGTTTTTCAGAAAAAAAAGTTTAACTCATTTTTGCATAAAGGTAGAGTTATTTTTAAAACACACCTTTTTCATGAATTTAAATAATATTTTTTGATATACCTACAAAAAATTTTACATCTTTTGTCTTTTTTTTTTGGTCTTTTTATAAGTTTCTCTCAGAAAAAAAGTTATAAACGTAAAACTTCAAACGCTTATATCTCAAAACTTTAAAAATGTCACTTGACCCCTTCTAATTCTAGACTCTTCAATTGTTGTTAATTTTTTTTTATTTATTTCTTATTACGTTCCGCTATGAAGTTCTTTTCTTTTATTTATTTATTATTATTCACCCTAAGGTATAAAGCGCTATTAAAACGCCATTGCTTACGAAAGGAAAGTTGACATTTTATTAAAATGACTAATGTTTTAATGGTGAAAGGGGTGACAGCGGAGAGAACGCCTAAACGCCGCATTGTGGTGCCTTTTTGCAAAAGTGCTTGCAAAATTCAATTTTTGTCCAAATCCAGAACTATTTTCTTTTACTGGATTAGGAAATATTGGAAGCTTCAAAAGCCGAAAGAAATTTTAAAATCGGTCGAAGGATTCGGATGATACAGGTAGTAAGAGCGTCCTTATTTTTAAAATCAAAGAAAAAATATTTGTTTTATGAAAATTTTCAGAGTTTTGGCTTTAAAATCAAAAAACCTTGTTTAAAAATTATATATTTTTTTATTTGAGCTTGTAAAAAGGACCATTTTTGTATAACAATTAGATCACTTTTTTTTTTACTGCAAAATTTTAAGATTTTCGAAAAGCTGTTTTTTGCTTAATTTTTTGACTTTGAATTGAGTTGAGTTATGAAAACCCGGTTAAGAGTACTTGGTCTAAAGTCAACGGAAATTTAATCTTTAAACATTTCTGAACATTTCTTAGTAAAAAAAATCAGCTGCTAGTTTTTGTCTAATTGCGGTTTAGAGAGATTTTATTACAGGTTTTTTTTTCATTTATGGCTTTTTTTTATTATACCCTTAAAAATGCAAGTGGTGGTCTTAAAAACATTATTTTTACATGTAAAAATGTATTCTTCACTACATATTGTTGTGTATTATCAAAGACAATATAATACCAAGATACTGCATCTAGTGTAAAATTTCGCGATCAAATCGCTAGTACTGGGCGGTGGTGACCCCATAGATATCATATCAAAGAAACTGCATCTCCTCAACCAACCACCAAAAATCAGTTTTAGATACGGTCGGTCGGGGGAAGGGAAGCATTTTCACATATTCATTCTTTACTGCCTAGCCTACTTATACACAAACACAAACACAAATGCTACTGATCGTGTTTTTTTTTTTTTCATATTCACTTTCCTACCCGATGTCAACGTTTTCAAGGATGTGCACAATAATTTTTTTTTCTTTGCAATTCTAAGGAAGGGTGAACTCAGCGTTGCCGAAGTAACACGCTCAAGCTTTTTTGACACGGTAAGTTTCTCGTGGCACGGTGGCACGAAAAAGTTCAGTATGGCACGCTTTTTTATTTCCAATATTTTAATAATTAAAATAAAACGAATTAAAACGAAATCACGAAAACTGATTTCAATTACCTACAAATTATTTATTTTGATATTTTTTTGTTGTATAACAACCCGTATCACATTTAATTTTACTCTTTTTTTCAACAAAATAGAAGAACTGTTGTATGACATACGCAAATGCATTCTTTTCAGAAAAAAAGTCAAGTACATTTTTTTCGGGCGGCAACGCTGAAGCCACACAGGACACAGAGCTCTCGTCACTGCTTGTGCTAGTGCCAAAACAATTGTTTGTATTTTTTTTGTCCCTTATTGATTCTTGCGCAGGTAAACATTCTTGCAAACGTAGACATTGGGTAGGAAAGTGGATAGTGAATATGAAAAAAAAACAGCAAAAAGATCAGTAGCATTTGAAGTGTGTGTGTTTGTGTATAAGTAGGCTAGGCAATAAAAAATGAATATGTGAAAATGGTTCCCTTCCCAGACCGACCGCATCTAAAGCAGATTTTTGCTGGTTGATTGAGATGTAATATCTTGGTATTATATGGTCTTTGGTATTATACAATCCCACTAAGTTATACATTGCCTTACATTATATACTAATAAAATAGACGGCAATTTTCGCCATTGTCTTTCCTATTCATCTGAAGCATTGTAACACAATCATGTAAACTAATAATTATTAATTGCTTACTAAATGAATCTTAAATCTAAAAAAAAAATCTAAATCTATACTAATATACCTATTATAGATTACATACATTATATAATGTTATACCTATTACTAATTAGTACGAGTACCTACTTCATAGGGCTCGCATATTAATACTTAACTGAACTTCATATAGACCGAGAGCTGGCGACGGATTTTTCTACGTGAAAGGAAACCAAACGGTATTAATGTTACAACTAGTCCTAGGGAAGGTGATAACGAATACGAAAGTCTGTCTGCAACCGTCAAAACCACGAAGGAAAACCTTCTCATCGGGTGCGATGCGAACGCACGCCATACCCTCTGGGGTAATTCGGAGATCAACGAACGATCTTTCTTTGATTTGAAACAACTTAGCGATCTGCAACAGAGGTAATACCCCCACCTTCGTCTTTCCTAGTTCGGAAAACTATGAAGGTTGGGAAGATGTACTGGATGTACTGGATGTCACTGTCGCTAATAATAACTATAACTCACTTGTGGAGAATTGGAGAGTGTCCCTCTTGAAGTCGTTCTCAGACCATAGATGGATACTCTTTAATTTAAATTTCGAGATCGAAACCCCTCCTCCTTACAGAAACCCAAAAAGAATTGACTGGAATAAGTTCGGTCAAATTGTAAAATTAAAACTCTTGAATATAACAAATCTGAGTCCAGACTCGGTTGAAGATTTAGAGGCAAAAGTGAAAACCTTCGAAGCGTCAATGGGTACTGCTTTTAAGGTTTCTTGCCCAATCAAATATAGCCGTAAAACTCTCCCTCCTTGGTGGAATGAAGATCTATCTAACCTTAGAAAGATGGTAAGAACAATCTTGAACATCTGCCATAAACATAAATTCTACAAACCATACAAAGATTGTTTAAGAGTCTACAAGCGAGCCATCGCATCAGCCAAGAGGCAAGGTTGGAGAGAATACTGTCATTCTATTGAAAATATAAAGGATTCTGCAAGGCTCACCAAGGTTCTATCGAAGGACCACTGCTGTCCTTTTTTTCTGAAAAAGTGTGATGGGTCCTGGACAACTTCTCCATCCGAGTCTCTTGAAGTACTGATGTCGACGCACTTTCCGAGCTGCGAAGACAACAGCCCCGAAGCGCGTACTACTCAAACCACTCAATTAGCCCGCATAGAGCATATAGATACTCTTGTAACATGAGAAAGTATTGCCTGGGCTATAAACTCTTTCTCTCCATATAAATCTCCAGGTTTAGGCGGCATACTGCCAGTTATGCTCCAAAAACTGCAAGACATAGCAGTACCTTGGCTGGAGAAAATTTTTAAATGTTGTCTCTCCCTCAATCATGTACCTGAGCCTTGGAAACATGTAAGAGTAGTTTTTATCCCAAAGGTCGGTAGGCGAGGCCATGAATCCGCGAAGGATTTTATACCAATAAGCCTTACCTCCTTTGTACTTAAAACATTGGAGCGCATCCTAGACACCCATATTAGGGACATCTTAGACAGACGTCCTCTATCAAACACTCAACACGCCTACCTTAAGGGTAAGTCGACAGAAACGGCACTCCATGAGGTAGTGCGTACAATTGAGAAAACAATAAACTATAAAGAATACACTCTCGCTACCTTCTTAGATGTAGAAGGAGCCTTGAACAACGTCCTAGCTGATTCTATTTTTCAATCCCTGGTTGAATTTGGTGTAGAGGACTACATCAGAGATTGGATATTATCCAAGTTCAGGAATAGGAAAATTCAAGCAATGTTAGGTAACATAATTTCAACCAAATATGTCAGTAGGGGAACACCCCAGGGTGGTGTTCTCTCTCCTCTCCTATGGCTTATAGTCATGAATCTGGTCAAGCTAGAGAGTGGGGGGGGGGGGGGGGGGGGGGTGAAGGCGGTTGCCTATGCTGATGATTTGGTCTTATTAGTATCAGGAAAGTTCACATCTGTAATAAGTGAAATCACAGAAGTAGCTTTAAGGAAGGTTAATAACTGGGCTACGAGCTGTGGACTAGGAGTTAACCAAAGCAAAACTGAACTGATGCTTTTTACTACCAAAACAAAATAGCCCCTTTCACTCTACCCAAACTCAATGCACAAACCCTTACTCTGTCTTCCAGTGCGAAATACCTGGGCGTGGTTCTAGACCCAAAATTGAGCTGGAAGTTAAACACTGAAGAACGCGTCAAGAAAGCGTGCGTAGCATTCTACGCCTGTAGCAAAACATTCGGTAAAAACTGGAGCCTCCAGTCGAAGATGATTTTGTGGACGTACACAGCCGTGGTACAACCTATTCTCACATATGGTTCGATTGTGTGGTGGCCTGCACTTAGCAAAGCGTATAATATAAACAAACTTAAGAAGATGCAAGGAACTGCTAGCGTTGACATAACAGGGACGCTACGTACGTGCCCGACAGATGTCTTAAGCGTTTTTTTTGCACCTTTACCACTTGATTTACACCTTAAATACCTAGTTTCTTGCAGCGCGATAAGACTAAACGAATCAAACTGCTGGGGTGCCAAACCCTATGGTCACAGCAATATCATTAAATTTATTCCCACCGAAATTTTTGTCGACTCCAACTGACTACTGCACCCCAGCATGCAAGATACTTAAAATAATCCCAAACCAAAACCAAAATGTTGCCATTCTGACAGATAGTCAGGCGGCTGTGCAATCTATAGCTGCGGCTTCAGCATCATCCAAACTGATCCAGCAATGCCGTGATGAGCTCGCAAGCCTAAATGTTAATCTTAGGGGCTTATTGCGGATGAAATAGAATCTTGTCGAATAGAATTAAAGTCTACTATCGTTATTTTAAAATTCTATTCGTTAATATTTTTCTATTTGACTTTTAGTATTTGTACTGAATATTTAATATTTTTTTCTATTTGAAAGAAATTTCAATTCTATCAAGAATTTTGATCGACTTTTGTCGAATAGACTTTTTTCGAATAGACTCCCGCAATAAGCCCCTTACAGCCAATTTCTTCACAGAGTCCTAACTCTAGTACCGGTACTAGTCCTAAAGTTAGTACTCAAATCGGTATCAACTCATTTCTTCACACAAGTACTAAGGCTTAGTCCTGCCAATTTGATACCGAGTACCAGTTAGGACTCAGTACTAGCTAGCTCCTCAAAATCAGCTAGGAAAATCGGTACCAAATGATTTCTTCACATAAGTACTAAGCCCTAGTCCTGTCAAATTGGTACCGAGTACTAGTTAGGACTTGGCTTAAGCTAGGACCTCGAAATCGACAGTCTAGCAGGTTAATACTCAAATCAGAGCAACTAATTGCATTTGGTTTCATCATTTCTTGCCTGTTATTCTGAAGAAATAGGTAATAAGTGCGTTTTTTTTTATTAACATTGTTAATTTATTTCTAGTTTTTTTTGGTTTTTCAATTTTGTATAATGGGTGATGTTTTTGTGTAGAAAATGGATTTCGTTTTGGTGATGACAATTCTTTTCGCGTTTTTTTTTTCTAATTTTATTTGTTTTTAGATTTTCAACTTTTTAAAAATAGTCAAGACGTTCGATGCATTATCTATATAGCGGTTGCCTATTTTATGAAAATATTGGTAACCAAAGGTTTTGCATTGCATAAAAGCCAGCAAAATTTTCAGAATTTGAAGTGGCCGCTTATGCATTTTACCGATTCCTTGACCCTTGACGTAACCGGAAAATATCGTTGGCGGACTAAACATTGATAAAAAATGGAATTGATGGTTGGTAATCCCATTAGTAGGTCCGTGATTAAACGAGAACACAAAAACTTAATTCTAAATACTACGAAAAGTCACAAGTTTGGCGAAATCATTACAACAAACACAAAATCGATATTCACATATTTTTAATAAAAAGAAATTCAATGCAACACACGACAATATAATTATTATATTCATCTTCTAATATTAAATGTATTTTATTTATTTAACAATTTGACATACAGAAAACATAATAAATAGATCAAAGGCAGGCAAATTCTGTTTGAAATTAATTCAAATCTTCACAAAAACTGATGTAAATGTTAAATAAATATCATAATAATTTTTAAAATGCCAAAATGTTGTCAAAATCAGTATTAGACCAGTTTTAGACGTATTAAGATCCTAGTACCGCTGTGTGAACTTAGATCGGGTACTAGGAATGTGAAGAAATGCTCAGGTACTAACTTTTCGTTAGGACCCAGTACCAGAGCTAGTACCTGGTCCAGCTAGACCGGGTTCTAAGCTAGCTTAGTACCTATGTGAAAAAATTGGGCGTTAGTGTCACCATTATCTGGGTTCCAGGACGAACTGGCCAGGCAAGGATCAGCCCTTCATAGCTCACTGGCGGAACGAGTTAATATTCCTCTAGGAGTTATGAAGGGCATTTTACTCTCAAATTTCCTGACCGAAACCAATTGAAGGTGGGGCAGTCTGAACAACTGTATTATATCTAGAAAGATGTGGCCCACTTATAGTAAATCCCAAACAAAAGATCTAATTTGCAGATCAAGGCAGGGCATTGCCAGGATCGTTGCAACTTGCACTGGGCACTTGGCATTGGCCAATAAGAGAGCATGCCGCAACACTGGGTATACCCTACAATACTCACTGTCGAAGTTGTGCGGACCAGCAGGAAAAGGAAACAGTAGTTCACTTCCTCTGTAGATGCCCTGCTCTTGCCCGGTATAGAGTACAATCCTTTGGACATGCTTTTTATGACGACCTAAACGAACTTTCCGAAATGAAGATCAAAGACTTGGTCTCTTTTCTTAATGCAACGAAATGGCTTCGAGACAATGAGACGATAGCCTTTGCATCGCGACCCCCTTCTGATTCGCTAAACTGCTAGTATGCGGACTTCGAGTTTTGAGGGGACTCGGGATGCGGGGTAACCGAAGGATCGCAGCTTCCGCTTAGGTGCCAGCTTCCGCTTAGGTGCCAGCCAACAGCCAACGAGTGCCTAGTATAGCACTTTGAAAACGGTTCCGATGCGAAGTGTGATTCTTCTGAGTGTCTGAGTCATCTTCAATTGCTACTCAATACTACATAACCTAACAGAACCAAAAGCCTTTATAAAATAAAATCCAAAAGGCCAAACCACGGAGCCTATCTGGGTCTGGCAATGTAGTGACTAGTTTGACACTTAAGTGTCCGACTTGGAGCGTTTTGTGTTTGGCCAAATCCTACTCCAATCTTCTATAAATAGGTCCCAACGAGTTTATGGTATCAAAACAGCGCTTATTTCGCTAATTGGGTCAGCGAGCTGGTTTGCTCGTTGGCCACCATTCCTACCTACCTGTCTGCACGTAGTGGACGCGTTTCCGCGAAAAAGTGCATCAAAAGTACAACGAAGAAGAGAATAAACAAAAATAAAAGAAAATTATTTTTGTTATTGTTTTAGTGGACTGTATTGAATTAAATTCAAATGGAAGATTTTTTTGCGACCTTTAATCCATGCGTTTCGCCCAGGCACGACAGTTGGGCTCATCTGTTAGATGCTGTCGTACCTTTCTAAGACGCAATTTTTTGTCGATGAATACCGACTCTTAATAAAATCTACTGCGCATATGCACTGTAAATTATATTCTTCTAGGGGAACATGGTTACATTCTTGCACCTAGAAATTTGTTGTTGTTGTAAGCCCGTGGTCTGGCTAATGTACGAAGAAGAGAATTAACAAAAACAAAAGAAAATTATTTTTGTTAGCGTTTTAGTGGACTGTATTGAATTAAATTCAAATGGAAGATTTTTTGCTACCTTTAGTCCAATGCGTATGCACTGTAGATTTTGTTAAGAGTCGGTATTCATCGACAAAAAATTGCGTCTTAGAAAGGTACGACAGCATCTAACTGATGAGTCCAACTGTCGTGCCTGGGCGAAACGCATGGACTAAAGGTCGCAAAAAAATCTTCCAAAAGTACAACTTTTCTGAAAATTGAAATAGTGAGGGAAACCACATAAAATGCATCGCATCCCGACGCCAATGACTCGCTGATTACAAAAATGGTTATGACAGACGTCTAGGTGGCCGCAAAACCCACGACATACGTCGCTGTAAATGCGTTTTTTGGCGCTTTTTTACTTTTTGGGAAACCACTTTAAATTGGTGTCATTGGAAAGCTCTCGACTCCATGAGTGCGAATATGCCCATGGCAGACGTGTAGGTGGCCGCAAACTCGCGACAGACGCGATTAAAAGCGCGGCTTTTTTTACGAAATTTTAGGTAACTGATGTTACACTCCTAAATACATCGCAATCTGAGGGTCTTGACTGCCAGGAGTATAAATATGTGAAAAAAACCAACTTTAAGCTCTATCCAACAGCTGGAAACCGCGATAAAAATCGCGGATTTTTTCAATGTATGACTATTTAATGGGCTTTTGCGGGAAACCACTTGAAATGTATCCTAATAGAAAGGTCTTGACCTCATTAAAATTAAAATTTAAACGACAGACGCGTAAGTGGTGATTAACGGATGGTAGCCACTAAATAAGTCGCGGGCGTTATTTATTGTTTTTAAATTGGATTTTAAGTGCTAATCTCTTCAAATGTTACTCAAGTTAAGGGTTTTAACTCCCTTAAGATGAAAATGTAGGTGACAGACGTTTTGAGTTATATCAACATGTTGAAAACCGATAAAATTCGCGCATGTTGTTATTGTTTTATTGGTTGGATTTTTGGTGGTAACCTTCCCAAAAGGGTATCTAATCAAAGATTTGAACTCCCTGACCAAAAAAATTTTGCCGACAGACGTTTTGAGTTACACCAATCAGCCGAAAACCGCGATAAAAGTATCGCATTTTATTATTATTTTATCAATTGGATTTTTGGTGGTAACCTATTCATATGTATGCCAATTCAGACGTTTTAAGTTACACTAAACTATCTAAGTCCGCGAAAAATATCGCGTTTCTTATTATTGTATTTTTTTTTAATTCAATTTTGATGATCACTGATTGAAATCTGTCGCCAGCTCTCGGCTAAGAGCATAAATTAATTACTTTTAGACACTTCAAAAACATTAATTATGAAAGCTTACAAACATACATTACTCATGTTGATTGGGAGCAAATAATTATGCTTCAACAAAACATTAAATCGCGTTCCGCTTAAATTGCAAAGTTTAAAAAGTGATTCCCCACCATGGATTAACAATCAAGTCCTTGACTTGGTTAAGATACGGGATGACGCATATACTCGATGGAAACGTTATAAACTGAATGTGCTACTTGAAATATATCGATCATATCGAATTTTGATAACTCTGCGAATTCGAAGTGCGAAACGAGCTTATTATGAATCTTTCTTATGTCAAAATTTTCAGTCTGGAAAAGATATTTGAAAAAAGTTTGAAGTATCTGCGGATGAAGATTGCGACACCTCCCACCAGCCAGACTCCCCTCATTCGAACCATGGGCATATGGTAGTGAGATGGACAAAATATTAAAAAACCAGGAATGTTAAAATTCTTTCTCAAACACGTTGCTAGCTCCCGTACTATAGCCTTGGAAATTTCCTTCAAGTAGAAAAAAATTATCACGATATCTTTATTCTGGTTGCAAACTTGATAAATCAATTGCTTAAGGGTAGGTGTACCCGACCAGCCAACTCAAAATTCATGTAAATGAATTTGAATGTGTTAGTAAGCTCTCTTCACCAGATTCGGCATTGCAATTTTAATTATACTCTTGCTTGTACTCTGTACTCTGTTTTAATCGCAAACGATGGTGCAGAGAGTGAGAGAGCAGAGAATCACGCACAAGCACTACGCAGACGCACAATACTCAAGCAAAAGAAAGAAAAAAAAACAGGTAGCTAGCGAGTAAGCGCAGACGAAGCAAATGTACCTACTTGTTATGTATTTACAATTAGACATACAATTTAGAGAAAATAACGATTCTGACCAGAAGGGTAGGAGCAGGAGGTAGGTAAGGTATGGATGGATTTGTTTTTTCCTTATGGATATGGTGTGATATGTGAATATGTATTATGAAGAAAAAAGAATACCTTTTATATTTTTCTAAAAGAATTGGTTGGTGTAGCGCAGCGCGGTGATATTATTTTTTTTTTCGGGTTGAACAAATTACCTATAAAAAGGAAAAAAAAATAGGAGCTTCTCTATTTTATGTTTTCTAAAAAAAATGTGTCGTACCTTTCCGAAGTCAATTTTTTCTTAATTTAGGTACAGTAGATGACGGATAAAAGAAACTCAAAAAATCCAAGGATTTCAATGAAACTGATAGAGGTTATAGCTGACGGCTGTAAAGTTTGCAGAAAATCAACTTCTTTCCTTTGGGGTACATATAACCGAATGATACACCAAACATTTAGTACAAATCTAGATTAGTAACGGTTATTTAATTTTGTTTGTTGTACCTATGTGGTCGAATTTCAACCATTGGTAAAAAAAATTCATAAATTCAAATACCAAATTGACAAAATTTAGGCACTTTCATGGTGGCCTATGACCGTCCACCAAACTTTGAATTGGTTTTAAAGTTAGTCATTGATGGTTTTGAAGAATTAGTTTTCCCTTATAATTTAACTTTTTATTTTCTTTACTAGAGTGTGTCATTTTTTGTTGGCCGAATTTCGGCCGCTGGGCGATACTAGTATAAATAAAAATGCCTATAAGAAATGTCAAATGTATGGGCTTTTTTCTTTCTCCCCGATCTTCAATTTGTCACTTCTGTCAATTCAATAAGGGTGGGTTCAGAAATTTTGTGAAAGTTACACGGCGCATCATTTAGAAGTTTACACGGGAAAATTTCTTATAAAAGTTTAATTTTCTATGTAGTGAAAGAATAAGTTTCTTATATCAGTGTTTTTCTTATATACGTTTTTCTTATATGAGGTGTATTTAGCATGTATCTTTATGGGAATGTGCATGGTATTTTGGAATGTCTGTCTTATAAGCGTGTTTTTCTTAAATGGGACTTTCTCATATCCATCATCTACTGTACCAACGAGAAGTTGGAAAACCAAACTTACTAATCTTTAGCCAGTTGGTTTTTATTATGTTATTTAAGTATGTATTTATGTTTTATTATCAAATGGAAAAAGAATGCTAATACATTTGATGGGCGTAATTTGACATGGAGTGTGGAGATTGAATTTTTAAAAAAATCAATAGAAGTTGCAGATATTGGCGAGGCTGGGATATGAGCCGTTTAAATTAGATGTAGGTAGGTACATATGTAAGCAGATTTGTGTGTTGTGTATAAGTAGTAAGGTATGTATGTATTTATTAACTTCCCATGAGAACTTATTGCACCTAATTGGTCCGATTTGTCTGATATGTCGATGTGATTCATTTGTTAAATGTTATGTACATGTACACCCATATCTCGTGGCTACGTTCGTGATACCTCATTTCGTCGACCATATCTTGAGAATAAATAAAGCCATGGGCTTCGAATAGATTTGATTTTACAGATACATAATAACGTCATAAAGTGCAAAAAGGGTTGTCAAAAAAATTCGATTACTTAATTATTTTCTTATTATTATTCGAGAACAAATAATTCTATTGACTTCAGCTCAATTACATTCTATAGATAATGAAGAATAGATAAGACTTAAAAAAATAAATCTACTACTAAAAATTGTTGAAAAAATATTTTTCGACTGGAATATCTCGAAAACAAACAATAATATCGTCTTCAAAATAATTTTTAAATTTTGCCATAATTAAAAATTGATAAGAGTTTGTAAAAAATGGAATGGGTATTTTTTTCTAAGCAAAAAAAAACTGCCAAAGAAACCGCTAAAAATTCTTGAAAATTGTGTTTCATCTCGAAAATCTAGGAAACAAATAATTTCAAATGTACATATTCTACATACATATACAAATACATATAAGATCTGGTACAATTTTTTTTGAACAAATAGGCAAGTACAAATTATGTATTTAGGTAGGTACCTACATACATAAAATTTTAATTTATAACTGATAGTCTGTAAAAAAATTAATTGAAGCTTTTTTTTTAAGTAAACATAAAATACAAAAACTACTAAAAATTGTTCAAAACTATATTTTATCTCGAATGTCTCTAGAAAAAAAAAAGATATCTGTTGACTTGTAGATCCCATAGCAACTAAACCATACAGTTTATCATTAGCCTGGCACTGGGCTTATTTTATTTACTGGATACAAAATTTATCCAAGTTAAGAACATAATTAAGCCTTGATAAATATCCATTTTTATACAGCTCAATGACATAAGCCTTCATAGATATCAAGATTAAGATTTGTTTACATTTAATTGTTAAATTTTTAGATATTTTTATTTTGTAAAAGTTTTTTCAAACGAGTTAGATACTATAAAATGCAAACAAAATCATCACTTCTTTAAAGGTTTTTTGGCTTTTTCCTAACCACTGCATTTTTTTTATAATGGACAGGCGTAACATGCTATCATAACATTTTTTTGGATTAAATTTACTACGAAAGATATTTTTTCACGGTTTTTGAAAATCTTCAAAAATAAGTGTAAGCTTTTCTCTTTGTACGATTTCATATGCTGCAACTTTTACCTTCACATTTTTTCAAAAAAAAAACTGATACTTTTTGGAAAATGCTTAATACATAAAAAAGCTCTTTACCAAACTTCAGCCTTGTGGTCATTTTTTGAAGTGAAAGTCCAATTTTCAGGGTCTACCTATTAGTTTTTCTTCAACAACAAAATGCGATCGTCTTTCTCCTGTCTACTGATAAATATTCCTATGTAGGTACATTTAAAAAAATACCTACATATATTTTGGCACCAACCACCAGACACATTTTATGCTTGGCGCAGTATGTATTCCACTCAAAGTGAAATGGGATCGCTATTCAATTACACAATAATAATGCTACTAATTGACTTTAACATGTACCTACCAATGTATTTTTCCAATAGATACATTCATTACCTACGCAAAATAATCAAAGCAATCCTTCAGCAACTATACCCAACATTCCAAACATGACCTTGCACTAATACCTATCAGAAAAAAAAAAAAAAACACTGAAAGAACAAAAACTCTTCTATAATCGACCCGCAATACCCATCATAATTTTTTTTTTCCCAAAAGAAGCAGAAAAACCTTCTAACAGACTAGCGAAGAAAAAAATATACAATATGTATGTATGTACATATGTACCTACGTACAAGCTACACAAAATTCATCCAAATTTCCTGCAACGATCCCACCTCCGAATTGAACACGAACTTCCACCAAATCTACGTGTTTAAAAAAAAAAAAAACAAGGCATACGTACATAACAAACCTTTATTTTTGTCATGACATCTTTTTTTATCTTCCTTGGCGATTCACAGAATACTATATTTGTATGCATACTATGGTTTTCCATTTCCATACAAGACAAAAAAAAATCATTGGAAGTCGAGAGCTGATACCAAACAAACAACTTATTTTGTAAAAGAGAATAAGGAAAAAGAGAATGCATCACCACACTACCCAGTGGATTTCTTTTGAACCAAACTTCTTTGTGTGCGTGAGCAATGATGTTGTTATGGTAAAAAAACGCGAAATGGACAACTTTTTCAAAATTTAAATTAAAAAAACCATGAGAGAAAATATTATTTTGTTTTTTAAATTTAATAAACAAAATACCAAAAAAAAATAAATAAAATATGTGGTAATTGTATTGGCTGTCCTTGCCTAACCACGGCATTACGAATAGTGTCACATTGAATTGCATTTTTTAGCATGTTATACGAAATATTTTTTTTTTTTTAAACCCATTAGGCATTCAAGACATATGATTCTTTGATTTAAAAAACATTTAGGAAATTTAAAAAATATAACACTCAATTTCCCAGGGGGTAAAACGAAAGAATTAGGAAAAAAGGAGTATATTTTGTATTTTTGTCTCAAAAAAGTTACTGTAAGAAATAAAAAAAAATTAAAGAAAAATAAAAACAACTGCACATACATATAAGCTTTGAAAAACCGTTAATTTGACTTCGTTACCTTTTATACTTCAGAAGTTTTATCAAATAATGCATTCATACCTCTTTGTAAATTTCGTTCATTTTTCACAGTTTTGGACATTTTTTTTGGGAATAAATAAAAAAAATATAGAAAAAACAAAACCCATTTGTCAATTTGAGATGAATTGTCTCTAGAAAAAAAATGTAAAAAAAATAAAAAAGTAATATTTAACCAATTTCCCTATCATTCCTATAAGCATCTCACTAAATTTTATGATTTTTCCATCTGTCTGGCGGTTTTGAGGCATATATAATTTTTTATTTTTTTTTAAAGCCACAAAAATATATTGCTCAACTTATTTCCAATCGATTACCGTTTGTTTCATTAAAATATTCGCAAAATTGTGAACGCTATACAGTTTAGCGCAAAGCTCCAACCTATTTCACAAAGGGACACATACCCTTAATAACATATTGTAACAATAAGGTTAAAACAAAAAAAAATCTAAATTTTTGGGGTTTTTTTTAACGATTACTCATATTTGCCGTGAAAAATTTCGTTGGACAACTTCAGATTTGTTTTCAGTGCCCCCAAAAACATAAAGGGAGCCACTCAAACCAATTACACCAGAACTTTCCACTTCCAACCATTTTTGAGCACCATTTGACTAGACTATTAACAGATTTTACAAGGCGGTTTGATTTGAGGAAATGGTGTAGTAACGACAAACGAGTTTTGATAAAAATTTCTTGCTTTGAAGTAGAAAATGAGGCGTTGAGGATTGATGACAAGGATGTTATTATAACCTTAGGCATACTTTGGAGTCCTGTAATGATGAATTTCAACATGTTCCACCAGCTATTAAAGCTTCCAGGGTCGTAACCAAGATAATTGTTTTGTCAGAATCGTAGCAGATTTTTGATCCACTCGGGTTAATAAACCCGATCGTTTTTAGAGGTAAAATCATTATGCAGGATCTTTGGATAGCTAAGAACAAGTGGGAGTAATCAGTTCCTGTTGATATTCAAACACGTTGGAAAACATCTTTCTATGGACGGACTCAGAATAGTTATTCGTTGGATTTCCACACACATTTCTTCGTGGGAGGTATTCGTTGTTAAACGGGTCTCAAATATCCAGTCAGAACTACCTTCGGCTGCATGGAAATATGTAAACTCCAATGCCAACCCCGCCGAAATAATTTCACGTGGTGCTTATAGCTAAGAACTTATTGAGAGTATCTGGTTTACTGGACCACCATTTTTGCGTTTACCTCAAGGACACTGGCCAAAACAGAAAATTTTTGTATCATTAATTATAAAGGAAAAATCGTTTGGGTCAAACTTTGAATATTTCGATAATTTGCAAAAAACAAAGAGGATTTTTAGGTACGTTTTTCAGTTCTACAACTAACCAAAATCCCATCTATCTCAAAAATCTGACCCAATTATAAGCCCCGAACCCCCTTAGTAGAACTTTGACCGGAGAAGAACTAGTAAATGCATTTTTACGCATTGTTTGTAACATACAACAAAACCATTTCCGGGAGGAAATTGAGGATTTAAGAAAAAGAAATAAGATTAGCCAAAAAAGTTTCATCAGCAACCTCAATCCTTTGACGAAACGATGGCAATGCTTCCATCCAGAGGGTTCAAGATAAGATTGGGCATTAATGAGGTCAAGGTGCGACCAATAAGGGTAGCCAACAAACGTAAAAATGATGATGAAAGTGTTACAATTAAACATCCAGCACAGTAAGTTGGCCTCTGCCACCTTGATCTCACTCTTGTCCAAAGAGAACATCGACATAGCCCTGATTCAGGAGCCCTATTTTAACAGCGGCAAGATCTGCGGACTCAAGTCCAAAGATTTAAATCTATATTTTAATAAAGGGCCTACAGAAGGTAACTATCGTGCATGTATAGTGGCGACAAAAATCATAAACCTTTTCCTCTTATCTTCCCACAGTAGAGCAGACATGACGACTGTGAAGTGCGAAAGAAAAGGGGCCCCGCCCCTGATCTTAGCCTCCGCATATATGTATGCCAGGCCCTCCGCCATCGACTGCTTTGATGACTTGCAACAGGTAAGAACGGTTGGGATCTCCTAGTTGGCTGTGACGCAAATGCTCATCATCTACAATGGGGAAGCACCGACACAAATAAAAGAGGTGAGTCACTTTTTGAATTTATAATTGAGAAAAATATGTTGATTCTAAACAGAGGTAATGAGCCAACCTTCGTTACCAGAAGTAGAAAAGAAGTGCTCGATGTGACGCTTTCTACTAACTCTGACTGCATTGTAATCAGTAATTGGAAAGTCACAAGCAATGTTACATTCTCAGACCATAGAATGATAACATTCGAAATAGACCACGAGATATCGAATCCAAAGCCCTATAGAAACCCCAGAAAAGCAAACTGGGAAGCCTTAAATTCAAGATTGGCCTCATCTTTGGGCCATTATGAAAATATGACTAAAGTTAACTGTTCAGACATTGACAAACATGTAAGTGAACTTACCTCAGCCATTCTCAATGCTTACGAAAGTTCTTGCCCCATTTTCAAAGGGAAAGCTAAAGCTAACCCCGTATGGTGGTTCAAAGAGCTGGCTACCCTTAGGAAAAAATCAAGGAGGCTTTTGAATAGAGCTAAACATAGTAATGAACCAGCTGATTGGGATCTCTTCAAAATCAGCAAAAATGAATACAAAAATCGAAAACCTATGCAAAGGAGCAGCCTGGCGTAAATTTTGTACAGACATTGAGTCTACAAATGATGCTGCGAGGCTCAGGAAAGTCATGTCGAAGGTTGGTAAAATATCTTTGTCGAAGATAATTTCTTAATATTGTAAAATTTTGAATCAACTTTTGCATTTTAAAAATCGAAAATCACATTGATGGCGGTTTCAAACACCCATCTACAAAGTTGTCTACAAAGTTGTCATAGGTTTTGATGCAGTAAGTGCCACAGGAGAGGCAAGAGGGGTGTCTTAAAGCTAAACACACTATTGAGCCCCATTGCATGCATTCACCAACCCTCCTCTACAAAGTTGTCATAGGTTTTGATGCAGTAAGTGCCAAAGGAGAGGCAAGAGGGGTGTCTTAAAGCTAAACACACTATTGAGCCCCATTGCATGCAGGTGACATTCGACAAGCTATAACTTAAAGATGAAAGAAGTCCCAGAGATCGTTAATACCTCATTTTGTAGGTATTTTGATTCTCTAAAAGTTTTTCATTGGCCATTTTGTTACAAAAAAAAATCCAGGCGAGTTATCAAATGAAAACAAAATGGCGAGCTGTTTCAATATGGCTGCCTTTTCCTAGCCCCTACCACCCCGACAATTTTTATATAATGTAGAGATGTTCCCAAACACATACCATAAAAAAATATTTGCACGTTAAAACATGCAACTTCAATAAATTTTTTTTAATAAATCCAGTACACTATAAAGTTTGTGCACGTCCTTCGCACCCTTTTGTTCACCAACACAAAAGGAAGATTGGATGACATGGAGAGATCTAAGTCTGGCTGGGAAATTCTTTGGAACCAACAAATTGGGGAAATTATCAAATAATATTTAACTAACTTATGCCCAAAACAGATGTGCAGCTTTTTCCAATGCAGCGAAAATAAATTTACACAGGTTCTTATAAAGGCTGACATATTCCAGGCTCTGCATGCAGCCTTTGCTGCATGATATCTCTATTTCTAAATTCGCTGCATGGGGAAAAAGCTGCACATCTGTTTTCGGCTTTATTTATTTATTTGACGTTCAAATGGGTAGATAAGTGTCCTCTATAACCTCTGTCTATCAAC
This sequence comes from Epistrophella euchroma, assembly GCA_947049315.1. NCBI lineage: Eukaryota > Metazoa > Arthropoda > Insecta > Diptera > Syrphidae > Epistrophella > Epistrophella euchroma. The sequence goes on from OX346246.1 coordinate 100,838,320, forward strand.
TGAAGATGGGGTTCCAATCCCTGTGGATGGTTTAGGCGGCATTAAATGAGAGAGGGGGGAGGAGTGTTCCCACTAAGGCACTTTTCCTTTATCCAGGCGGCATCGGAAGAATTCCGCAGATGGAATCAACGGTGGCGTCTACAGTTCCAGTCAGGTTGAACTACTTAGTGAACACCTTATATGGGCTACTACGACGTATTCGTAACTCAGGCCTATAAGGAGCGGTTTATCCGGCTCCCCGTCCTTGGAGTTATAATAAGGATCTGGTCATTCAGGCAAGGGGCCTGTGCGTCGGGGTGACTTCCCTACCACGGAAAATATTTTCGGTTCCGAAACAACTACAAGCCTCGGATATGGATGATTTTAATGTTGACGACCCCATCAAACGAAACAAGGACAATGAATTTCGGATCTGCACGTGGAATGTCCGGACCTTAAACAGGCCACGTGCAGCCGAACAATTAGTGGAGAACCTGGATAGGCTAAAGGCTGATGTAACAGCCATCCAGGAAGTGCGATGGGATGGAGAGGGCATACAAAGGATGCAATCGTGTGACATCTACTTCGGCGAGCAGGGTCAGCGGCTCTTTGGTTGTGGTTTTGTGGTAAGGGGAAGACTTAGGCAAGATGTGTTGGGCTTTAGAAATGTAAGCGAGCACCTGGTCTCAATCCGCATCAAATCAAAGTTCAAAAACATCACGTTGATCTGTGCCCATGCCCTACCGGAAGAAAAGAATGACTCAACCAAAGAAGAATTCTACGATCTCGAGGATACGTATGATAGGTGCCCCAAGTACGATGTCAAGATTATTCTTGGCGACTTCAACGCCAAGATCGGAAAGGAGGGCATTTTTGGTTCGATGGTCGAAGGACACAGCCTGTACGACAAAACTTCCGGTAACGGACTCAGGCTCATTGATTTCGCGGCGGGGCGAAATGTCATCATAGCAAGCACTCCTCAATATACACAAAGGGACCTGGCGGTCTTGGGATCAACGAACCGTCAACCAGATTGATCATGTTGCGATAGACGCCAGACATGCTTCCAGTATCCTGGATGTCCAAACGTTCCGAGGTGCCAACATAGGCCCGGATCACTACCTGGTGGTAGCGCAAGTACGTATACGAATATCTATGACGCCACAACGACGAGCGGATGCTGTAAAACGATTAACCGTCGCGAAGCTAAAATCGCAAGAGATAGCCAGGACATTTGCAGACCACGTCTCTCTTAAACTCTCAACAAGCCCGCCACAAGCATCATCTGTAGAGGAGCAGTGGAATCACTGCCAAAATGCCATCAAAAGTGCCGCTACTGATGTGCTGGGTTTCACTAGGCCACCAGAACGAAACCCCTGGTTCGATGAAGAATGCAGACTGGCGCATGAAGCAAAGAACGAGGCCTACCAAGCAATGCTGCAGACTAGAACCAGAGGTGCTGAGAGAGCAGCCCGGGAGCTCTACGGGCAAATACGAAGGGATGAACGCCGACTTCTCAGGAGGAAAAAGATAGAGCATGCGAAGCGGGTGGTCGAGTCTATTGAGGACTGTAGCGGCAGGGGGGATGTTCGAAAGTTCTACCGACGGGTGAGGCAAACTACCCAGGGTCACAAGGCCAGAACGGAAGCCTGCCGAGATGAGAATGGGAATATGGTGGTAGACACACAGTCGGTGCTGAGGATCTGGAAACATCACTTTTCTAGACTGCTTAACGGCGAAGATGGCCAAAATTCCGCTGTAAGATAGAACGCTCCATTCAACCTGAACGATGATGGTCAAAACTTCCGTCTACCCGACCTAAATGAAGTGTGTTTAGCGATAGCCAAGTTTAAAACGTACAAAGCTGCTGGTGCGGTGGGCCTGCCAGCCGAGCTATTCAAAGCAGGGGGAGATGACTTGGTAGGGAGTATACATCAGCTTATCTCCAAAATTTGGTCGGAGGAAAGTATGCCCGATGAATGGAACCTTGGTATAGTGTGCCCCATCCACAAGAGAGGAGATTATCTGACCTGTTCCAACTACAGAGGTATAAGTCTCCTCAACGTTGCATACAAAATCTTGTCATCTGTACTGTGTGATCGCTTAAAACCGTTTGTCAACAATCTGATCGGCCCCTATCAGTGTGGTTTTAGGCCCGGAAAATCAACCGTCGATCAAATATTCACACTCCGACAGATTTTGGAAAAACCCCAGGAGTTTCAAATCGATACACACGACCTCTTTATCGATTTTAGAGTCGCATATGATAGCGTAGACAGACACGAGCTATACAGAGCCATGGCGCATCTCGGCATCCCTGCCAAACTCGTCCGCTTATGCAGGATGACGATGGAGAAATCTCGCTGCTCCGTCAAAGTCGGCAAGAACACCACCGAACCCTTTGATGTCGAGAAAGGTTTGAGACAAGGCGGCGCGTTATCATGCAACCTCTTTAATACCGTACTTGAAGCTATTGTACGCAACTCGCAAGTCAACAACAGTGGTACAATTTTTCAAAAGTCCGTTCAACTAATTGCTTATGCAGATGATCTTGACATCATTGGAAGAACGAAGCGAGCTGTTACCGGTGCGTTTGCAAGTATTGAGTCGGAGGCAGCGAAAATGGGTTTGGCTGTTCATGAGGACAAGACGAAGTATATGCTATCATCGAGAAAGGAATCTCAACATCGTCTAATCGGGCAGAACGTCACGATGGATAGGTACAACTTCGAAGTCGTCAAAGACTTTGTCTACCTGTGCTCCACTATTACATCCCAAAATGGCATCAGTGCAGAGATCAAACGAAGAATTACTCTTGCCAATGGCTGTTTCTTCGGGCTAAGAAGGCATTTGAGTAATAAAGCCTTCTCTCAAAGAACCAAGGAGACCTTATATAAGACCCTTATCATCCCGGTCCTGCTGTATGGAGCAGAAGCATGGACCTTGACAAAAATGGATGAGAATCTACTTGGGTGCTTTGAAAGGAAGATTCTTCGGGTGATCTTCGGTTCAGTATGTATCGATGGAGTATGGAGAAGAAGATTTAACAACGAGCTTTACGGGCTTTACAGCGACGTTAACCTGGTCAAGAAGCTGAAAATACAGCGGCTGAAATGGCTGGGGCACGTGGAGCAAAACCTATTGATTGCACGAAAAAAAGTGTCATAACATTTTTAAGCTACAACTTTTGCCTTCACATTTTTTTAAAAACACTGATAGTTTTTGAGAAATTAGCGAAAAACTGAAATTCAACCCCTTTCACCCCTCGTAAAAATTTTAGCCCCGGTCCAAATTTAGGGTACTTTTTGGAAAATGCTTAAGTACAAAAATAAATATATCCACCAAAATTCAGCTTTGTCGGAATTTTTTCGTAGTTTTGCCTTTTTTTTTGTCTAATTTTCCTGGGCTACTTTAGAACCTAGAATGGTGTCTTATTTAGTTTAAATGCACAAATGGGACAAAAAATATAAATTATAAAGATTAGTCATGTTTCTTTATTTATGTATCTAGTAAACAAGTCATTTTCAATATCCCCATAGCTACTCTATGAGTGAAATCTGTAACCCCTGTATCAATAAACGAAGAACAACGGAAAGTCGGAAAGATAAGACTAACACATCTGTCAACTTGCAATTACTATCAATAAATATGTAATTGTCTGTGACATGGTGACAGCGAGCGGATAACTTTAACTCGCCAAATTTGGCCATTCAGGGATGGATAACTTCATAATCCACAAGTGCTTACATTTCATAATAACCGGTTCAACCACAAGCATATTTTTCATCAATCAATGCATGCGTGTGACACATGTATAAGAATACTTTCACGATTTGATAAAGTATTTCCGTACTTTCAATGGTACAGACTGGAACTATTATAATGTTTATTAATAATAAAACTTTTTCAGCGGACAAGTTCTCTATCCGTGTGCTAGCTAACACGTGTGTTAAGGAGCGGGCAGTGACTTTTTATTAATAGGGCTGTAAGTTTTTTGAATAAGTCTAATATATACATATATAGGATAATAATAGCCGTTTAAAGGCTAGACACGCTGCATTCAAGATGACACAAGCGTCCACAAGCTTTTTTTTCAATGCGAACCTCTGTCTATCTACTCCAACTCTCACCTCCCCGTGGTGAAAATTGGGGTCCTAGTACCTTTAACTGAAGATGGGATTCCAATCCCTATGGACGGTTGTAGGCGGCAGCAAACGAGAGAGGGGGGCGGAGTGTTCCCACTAAGGCACTTCTTCTTTATCCAGGCGGCAGCGGAAGAATTCCCCAGATGGAATCAACGGTGGCGTCTACAGTTCCAGTCAGGTTAAACTACTTTGTGAACACCTTATATGGGCTAGTACGACGTATTCGTAGCTCAGGCCTATAAGGAGCAGTTTATCCGGGTCCCCGTCTTTGGAGTTATAGTAAGGATCTGGTCCTCCAGGCTAGGGGGTTGTGCGTGGGGGTGACTTCTCTACCAAGGTTCCGAAACAACAAGCCTCGGATATGGATGATTTTAATGTTGACGACCCCAGCAAACGAAACAAGGACAATGAATTTCGGATCTGCACGTGGAATGGCCGAACCTTAAACAGGCCACGTGCAGCCGAACAATTAGGGTTAGCGGTTCTTTGGGTGTGGTTTTGTGGTAAGGGGGACACTTAGGCAAGAAGTCTTGGGCTTCAGAAATGTCGCCACAACGACGAGCGGATGCTGTAAAACGATTTAACGTCGCAAAATTTAAATCGCAAGAGATAGCCAAGACTTTTGCAGACCACGCCTCTCTTAGACTCTCAGCAAGCCCGCCACAAGCATCATCTGTAGACTATCAGTGGAAACACTGCCAAAATGCCATCAAAAGTGCCGCTACTGGTGTGCTGGGTTTCAATAGGCCACCACAACGAAACCCCTGGTTCGATGAAGAATGCAGGCTGGCGCATGCAGCAAAGAACGAGGCCTACCAAGCAATGCTGCAGACTAGAACAAGAGCTGCTGAGAGAGCAGCCCGGGAGCTCTACGGGCAAAACCGAAAAGAGGAACTCCGACTTCTTAGGAAAAAAAAGAGAAAGAGAGTCTATTGAGCACTGTAGCGGCAGGGGGGATGTTTAAAAGTTCTACCGAAGGGTGAGGCAAACTACCGTGGGTTACAAAGCCAGAACGGAAGCCTGCCGAGATGAGAGCGGGAATATGGTGGTAGACACACAGTCGGTGCTGAGGATCTGGAAACAACACTTTTCTAGGCTGCTAAACGGCGAAGATGGCCAAAATGCCGCTGGTAGATAGAACACTCCATTCAACCTGGACGATGATGCTCAAAATTTCCGTCCACCCGACCTAAATGAAGTGCGGTTAGCGATAGCCAAGCTTAAAACGTACAAGGCTGCTGGTGCGGATGGCCTGCCAGCCGAGCTATTCAAAGCAGGGGCTGATGACCTGGTATATGGGAGTATACACCAGCTTATCTCCAAAATTTGGTCGGAGGAAAGTATGCCCGATGAATGGAACCTCGGTATAGTGTCCCCGATCCACAAGAAAGGAGATGCTCTGACCTGTGCTTAAAACTGTTTGTCAACGATCTGATCGGCCCCTATCAGTGTGGTTTTAGGCCCGGCAAATCAACCGTCGATCAAATGTTCACACTCCGACAGATTTTGGAAAAAACCCAGGAGTTTCAAATCGATACACACCACCTCTTCATCGATTTCAAGGTCGCGTATGATAGCGTAGACAGAGACAAACTATACAGAGCCATGTCGCATCTCGGCATCCCTTCCAAACTCGTCCGCTTGTGCAGGTTGACGATGGAGAAATCTCGCTGCTCCGTCAAAGTCAGCAAGAACACCACCGAACCCTTTGATGTCGAGAAAAGTTTGAGGGAAGGCGACGGGTTATCATGCAACCTCTTTAACATCGCAATTGTACGCAACTCGCAAATCAACAAGAGAGGTACAAATTTTCAAAACTCCGTTCAACTACGTGCTTTTGCAGATGATAATGACATCATTGGCAGAACGAAGCGAGCTGTTACCGGCGCGTTTGCAAGTATTGAATCGGAGGCGCTAAAAATTGGTTTGGCTGTTCATGAGGAGAAGACGAAGTATATGCTATCCGAGAAAGGAATCTCAACATCGTCGACTAGGGCAAATCGTCACGATGGATAGGTACAACTTCGAAGTCGTCAAGGACTTTGTCTACCTGGGCTCCACTACAACATCGCAAAATGACATCAGTGCAGAGATCAAGCGAAGAATTACTCTTGCCAATCGTTGTTTCTCCGGGCTAAGAAGGCATTTGAGTAATAAAGCCCTCTCTTAAAGAACCAAATAAGACCCTTATCATCCCGGTCCTGCTGAATCTGCTTGGGTGCTTTGAAAGAAAGATTCTTCCGGTGATTTTCGGTCCAGTCTGTATCGATGGAGTATATAGGAGAAGATCCATTATCGAGCTTTACAGCGACGTCGACCTGGTCAAAAATCTGAAAATACAGCGGCTAAGATGGCTGGGACACGTGGAGCGTATGGACACCAACGCACCAGCCCGACGATGCTTCGAGTCTACCTCCGACGGTCTGCGCAGCAGAGGACCCCACCTTAGGTGGCGCACACAAGTGGAAAACGACCTCAACCACCTCGGAGTGCGTAACTGGAGACTGCTAGCTAGGGACCCCCAACTGGCTGAAGAGGCTTGTTGGTTGAGGCCGTGGTCCACCCTGGGCTGTGATCGCCATCTAAAGTAAGAGCGCGTCGGCGGGCACGTGTTCGGACGCGGGGTGCCTTGGTTCATTTCTATTTTGGGACTTAGTTAATTCAGCGTTAGGTTTTAGTTCTAAAAATTAATGGGAGTTAGTTCATAAGTCCCAATTTTGTTGGGAGTTAGTTCATTGGGAGTTATTTCTTTTGGGAGTTAGTTCTTAGGGCCTCCACGTAAATATTTAGGTAATACCATGCACGGTTTATTTTACTAAAATATTTAAGTCGTAACTAAATTTGATTATTGGTAGGGCTCATATACATATGTACATATTATGAAGATCGAAGTAAAAGAAAGATGGTAAAAGTTGTTAGTCGTCAATATACAAGCTGCATTGGATGGATGCTGGACGTTTTGTGCAAAATAATAAAATACAAAACTGTCGGTCTAGGTACCTAAGTGCAGTATATATCTAATATTCTTATTGTCGGTTTATCAATATACAGGGTGCCCCGCGGTCGGCGATGCAGACGAAAACCATGGGTTCCTGAGGTAATTTTAAGTCGAAAAACTTAGGAGTTAATTTTCTCATTTTCGCCACTTTTTCGACTTATAAAGTTTTTAATGACTTTTGGTCTAGTTTCTTTAAGTGGCTCTAACTTTGCCAAACTGCAACCGATTATTGATTTATCTAGCAACAAGTCATTTTCAATGTATCCCCATCCTCTACGAATGAAATACAAAACTGCCTGATCAGAATGGAGACGGAGCTGCAGCTGGAATAGCTTTCAAAATATTCAACACACACACATTAAATATTGCGAACACAACGCAACGTAGCCGCGTACGGAGCTGTAGCCACTGATGGAGGAGTTCGCCAACTTTTAACTTTTCACGTGAAGCATTTTTGACCTTTCAAATTGTATGAAGAAAACAACTTTTGGGGTCGGAAAAAAATATTGTGTTTATTTGTGTCGTGAAAAAAATTTATTAAATAAAAGGAAAAATATTGAAAATAAAAAATGTGAATTCTGAGCTTGTACACAAGAATATTGTTTTATTTTTCTTCAAAATACTTTCAAATCTGTACAGCTGCATTGTTCGCGCTCAAAAAAAAGAACGTAAGACACTTTTTGACATCTTTCGCAGCTCCCTTTCCAGCTCCAGTTGCAGCATTCTATTCTGTTCAGGCAGTAATACGTAGATTCATTTGTTCGTGTCCGTTTCAGTTAGTTGTTGGCCCTATTGACCATAAATATGTGTCCCAGTTGTGCGTAACCTTACCTAATGATATTACTTTTTTCGAGTTTTTTTTGTATTTTAATTAGGATGATTAAAATTAGAGTAAATGTCTTAAAGCGATGACTAACTTTCTTCTATGACTGAAACTAGATCTTGTACTCAGGAATGAAATTGGGCCTTACTTTTATTAAATTTTATTTAAAACCTAAACCTAAAATGTACTTACTTGAAAGCAATTAAAAAGATGGTCCAATTGTTCTGGAACAAAATCCCAAGCTAGTTTAGCCAATAGATCGTGAACATTTTTTACAATAGCTTCATGCTTCCCGGCTTGTGCTTTCCAAACTGCATCCAAGTCGTCTAAGCTTAAAGTGTTCTCTTTTATAAGAAATCGTATAATTTTCTCTAATTTTTCGACATATTGAGGTTGATGTAAGGAGTCCTTCAGTACGATTTCTAATACATTCGATTTCTTAATCCAAGCCTAGGAAAAATAAAAAGTATTAACTGTATAACAATTATATTTTGTTTTAATGTACAGCCATCCGCTCAGCAGTCAACCAGTTCATTTCATCATCCGACAAACTTTGAGATAATTGAGTCCTATGAGAACAATATGAAACTGCCGTAATGACCTTATTAATCTCATTGAGTGCATTCATTTTCCCATTAAAGCTAGAGACCTGTAGCAAACGTAATATCATTTTCAATCGAAATATTTCAATATCGCGAACTAAGTCTCCTTGATCAGGCAAGCGACTAGCTAGGCAACGAGCTGATTTAACAATTTTATGAATAAGATCACTTTTCCCCTCCGATTTAGCTTCAATTTTAAGTTCACCATCAGTAAGACTATCTAAGAGATCAAGTACGATCATCCATATAGGCATGAAATATGTTTGTATTGTTGATGGAGTAAGCAATTCGTAGCACTGCCCAAAAGGTCGAATTAATTGGTATATGAAGGAAAACGATAAGTTTGCGTTTTCTTCCACGGTTAAAGTCGAGGAGCCATTATTTTTAGTAAGTGAAAGAGATTTCAGGTTATCTGTGGAAGACTGCTTATTTTTTAATCTAGCAACTCCGACGTTGAAGCGTTCCAATATATTATCAAAACCTCCTAACTGTCCAAAACGATTTATTAAATCAACAAGCCAACCACGAGGCCGTTTAGGTTCGGGAGGTGTTGTTGCAAATTGCTTATTATCTTCCAAAACACCCCAAACAGCGTCAGGGCCAAAACATTCAGGTTGACGGGCTACATTGAATGTATTGAATTTGTTGTTTGGATCCATGACTATCGAAAGAAGATCCAATAAATATGGATTATCACGATGCATATGAATCGCAATTAAGTGCAAAAGCTTTCCGCAAGTCATAAGTATACAATGGTGTATGTTATACTTCCACGAATTTACGGCTTCGTCGGTTAGAATTTTTATGAATGATGTTGTCAATGCATTTTTGTAAAAATCTATACATGGTTCACAATTATGATCACAATCTGTTGAAGAAAGATTTATTATAATTAAAAATATAAATTTTAATTTTGTTTCCATGTGTATCAAAGTAAAAATCATACAATTAGATCTAAAAAAAATTATACATGTTTGAAAAATACATATTCTGAAAGTAATGTCAGATCCGTTAAAAAATCTGGAGGTGTTTCAGGCATTCGTGCGGAGAAGAGGCATATCCTCTTGTCATAGAAAAGTGCCGCTCACCTTAGACTTTCGGATTTGGCAATAAACTGTAGGTCCCCTCCATTGTTACAGACACGCACACAGGAATGGTTATGAGTTGTAAGTCACTAGGCCCTAGTTATTTATGAGCAGTTGTCCCACCAAATAATTAATATCTAATAATAATCAGCCCGGGGAAATTTTCCCCGGGAATAATTACTTTGTTACTAAACAAAATAAATTTCGCTTCTAGGGAATAACCTAAAAATTTTAAAAAAATGTGGCCCTCGTACTTTTTTTTAACATCTATTATAAATAAATAAATTTGGTGTTACAACGGCTCATGAAGAACCAGGGCCTAGTGACTTACAACTCTAACCATTCCTGTGTGCGTGTCTGCAAGAATGGAGGGGATCACAGTTTATTGCCGAATCCGAACGGCTAAGGTGAGCGGCACTTTTCTGTGACAGGAGATACTCTTGGAGGATTTGTCACTTCTTCGCAAGAGGCAGTAGCCCGGAAAAAAACTTAAGGTGGAAGCGGCTGGTATTGAACCCAGACCTCTGTCGTGACAGTCCAACGCACTAACCATTACGCCACGGGCTACTACTTAACATTTGTTAGTATTACCAATAAGTTTTATATCTGTAAAATATGAATTTAGATGATAAAGCAACGATAAAAAAGATTAAAAATCGTTAAGCATCAAAAAAGGTAACAAGTAAAAATATGTATTTTTTTTAAATCGAAATAAATACAAAATAAAAATTTAAACATATATTTTTGATTGTGTTATTTTAAAAAAGAACTATTAATAAGTAATCAAAATCAAAAAAGGTAACAAGTAAAAATATGTATTTTTTTTAAATCGAAATAAATAAAAAATAAAAAATTTTAACATATATTTTTGATTGTGTTATTTAAAAGAACTACTAATAAGCAAAATCAATAACAAAAGATTTATTAAACCTAAAAGAGAGTAGGAAATTAAAATACATAATAATTTAAAAAATCAAAATAAATTATATTTTTTTTTAAGTATAGCATGACATTGTAAGTGTTGCCGTTGTTTTTTAATAATTTGATTTCTATTTTAAGTCGATTTTTTAGAAAATTGCCTCTCCCGCCTAAACGGAGCGAAATAAACCCAACTTCCATACAATTTTTTTCTTGTCTTAACCCAACCTCCTCGCTCTAGCTTTTTGGTGCATCTTATACCGAATACCCCGTATATGGACTGCTAGTCGGGTGTCATTTCTATACAAAGCCGCTAATGAAAATGGTTCAACGCACCATCAGGGCTCTCGTGGCACATCGGCAAAAAAAAGTAAGTAATTCAAAAGCCATCTGTTGACACTTGGCCTCAACAAGCATTTTTTGGCAAAGAAACTAAGGCAATCTATTATATTTCTTTATATTTTGAGGCCTGACGTTTACATCTGAAATTTCTGATTTTACTGCTTTTACACAGCAATATTTTCTTGAGATTTTTAGACACGTTGGCGACGGACGTATGTGGGTGACCGGGGTAGACAAAATTGCTGAGGTTGAACGAATTGCAGAGTTATCGTCCTTTCTTTATTGTTCGAGTAGGTATATTTTGTTCATCTTTTCCTCTGTGAATTTTGTTTAATCAAATTCAGATGAGTGTTGTGGTGGGGGAAGTGTCAAAAGAGCTGAAGTACTACAAAAGTTGAACGGTATTATTTTCACTCTGGTTATTGGTTGATTTGTGCTCATAATTTTTTTTTAATAAAATTGTAATACTGAAGGCTTGACTGTATTCAAAACTTTTTGCAAAAAGCACAAAAGTGAAAAACTTTAACATGAGGTATTTTCTGTAAATTTGTATGCAGGCTTTTTTGGTCGATTTGATTTTTAATGCAAATAAAAAACTTTATTTCATTTATCATTTATCCACGACTTCTTCAGGGGTATTTTATTAGATCTATAACATTCAAAAAATGATAGGTACTATTTAATTATTGATTTTAATTAAGTTTAAATCAAAAACTTCTTTAAATAAATGAAGTCTTGTTTTAAGAAAAAAAATTTAAGCAGAAATTTTTTCTATTTTAATAAATTAACATTGAAACAATGAATTTATAAACAAACAGAATTTTACGGAGACTAATAAATTAAAAGGACAAACTAAAATGATCACACTATAGTTCGGTTGCAAGTAGTTATTTATACCTAGTATTCTGCTGATGCGAAACGAAAAATCCCATACAAAAAGGAAACAAAGAAATCACAAACGAAAATTTTCGTTCTGCGGTACGCTGTTTCATGAGCGAAATCGATAATTGTAGCAGATTATTTGGAGAGATCTCCCCTCTTTTTTTTTGCACAGAATTAATTGCCTGTGTGCGGAAAAGTGACATTTGGTCTCTATTCGTGTTTGTCTTGTTGTTTCTTTCATCACATGGCTTTCTGTGATTTTTATGCATTTGTTTGTTTTTTGGTTTTGCAAATGGTGTCACTTTCAAGGGGTAAATTTTCGTTGTGGTTTTCGTAAGCATGTCGTTGTCATGATTGGAGACCAACTAAAAATCTCGTTCCGCATCAGCAGCGTACTAGGCTTTAATAGCTAAAGCGTAGCCTATGATCATATTTTCTCTATATCTCACCAAATCATACCTTTTAAATTAAGAGCTTTTGGATTTCCTTCTGGTTTTGTTCATTGGATGGAATCATACTTACTCGATCGTACATATCAAGTATTATTTAGATCTTCGGTATCAGATTCTTTCGTTACAAAATCTGGAGTCCCACAAGGGAGTCACCTAGGCCCTATTATTTTTATCCTGTCAATCAACGACGTGGAATCCGTTCCCAACCAATCGGAACTATCCACGTATGTTGATGACATGAAAATTTTTAGATCTATTACATCACCTGAAGATGCTTTACTTCTGCAAAACGGCTTAAATAATTTTACTGTTTGGTGTCAAAAGTATAACTTAGAACTTAATGTTAGTAAATGCCAATCAATCACATATTTCCCTAAACGTTTCCGTCCACCACCACGAAACAACTATAAAAACAGAAGTATTCCTATAATTCTCCATCGGATTATTGTGGAACAATTTTTCATTGAAATTTAAAAAAAATGCTATTATTTTGTATAATATAGACCTCGATTAAAACATTTAAAAATCGGGAAAAAAATTTACTGCAATATAACAAACAGTTTTGATGAAATTTAATAAAGCCTTTTGCTAATTGTTACATAAGACACACACTTCAGAGCTTCTTCTAAATTATCAATTTACGAATATAATTGATGTTATATCTTATTTCGCTTCAATGCAAATTCTGTAAAACAATAATTTAAAAGTATATAGTATATCGACCACTTCCCGCCAAATTATCGTTAGCGACATTTTTTATAATGTCACACAAAGTTAATTATTTTATTTTTTGCAGTGCATTAAAAGCAATCGGATCTTTTGTTATCTGTCAGTAACAGTATTGTTAATAATGTTCAATGCTGAGGCAATTTTCTCCAGAAATAGTCTCTTCGGTTTTTTCGTCATTAGAACAGCGATTCGAAGTCAAAAATTTTCTTCTTCTACTTCTTCTACTAATGTATCTTCGGGTCGAATAATTTTCAATTTAGTAGGCAGGTAATGAACGCATAAGACTCATGACTGGTTCTGACGAGATAAATAATCGATTAAAAATATCACGGAAAATTTTTTGTTCAATGATGATTGAAAGTCCCTCTCGTGCGATAACTTTTTCCTTGTCGAAATTAAGGTTAAGTCAAGACAGACTTTTGCGTAGGACATAACAACGATAACGAAGTTGGCAATTCTATCAAATTTTTGTTCAAATTTTTTTTTTCTTTATTACTTTTAAATATATCTACCAAAACTTATCTGAAGAAGAATTTTAAAACTAGAATTTATAATAAAGGATCAAACTCTACATTCTGAGACTTTGTTCAAATTAAAATTGCGCGACAGGCTTTTACATCCAACTTCTGATACTCAGAAAGGAATATTACTATTACCAAAGAATGTGCTTGGTTTCAAAAGCCTCTCGAGCAAATTTGTAAATAATAATTTTAAACTTTTTTTCATATGACATTTCTTTCTCAACTTTTTTACTTTATTTGAAAAGTTTTTGTTTTATTTTGATAAAAATACTTTTTTCTTGTTCACCGACATTAAATTAATGCCGACATATTTTTTTATTTTGTTTAATTTACTACGAATATTTTTTTTTTTACATATGTACTTATTTCCAAAAACCGCAACTTTAACCATTTATTCCCTACCAGGCTACTGTCTACAGGAACTTCAAACTTTATACATTGATAGACAATTTGTTTGTGCTTTAATTTTAGACTTCAGTATTTTGGACAGAAAACCGTTAAGCACTGTTTTCTTTAAGATATTTGTTTTTATCAATTCACAGAACTTTTAAATACAGAATTGGGAAGACAGAACACTGAAAAATTGCTTGAATTTGGGAATACAGAATAACGACCCGTTCCCAAAAAGTACACAATTCCGAAGTTATCTGTCCGGGACATAGTACGTAATAAAAGTCAATAATTGAATCGATACGAACTCAGAAAATATCGCTATTAAAAATTATGATTTGAGCATTTCTTCTTACTTCAAACGTTTTCTATAGTTAATGCACATCTTGAAGTATAAATTCGGCATATCAACCAGTCCGTCCAGATTTCGAAAATAAATTAGAGAACAAAGTTCAAGGTAAGGAAGTACTAATGAATAAAAAAGGTTTGGATCACTAGTATACACAGTTTACCGAAAAGGCACGCACGCAAACAGATACCTACTCGCTACTTCTCACCACCTTTCGGGGAATTTGAGATCTGTACTCCCAACACTTAGTAACCGTGCCCCCAGGATATGTGACAACGACAACCGTTAAGTTTTTTGCTAATTTAAAAGAAGTGTGCATTTGATATTTTCTTCATATCCTTAAATATAATAAAATATCTTTTTAGTATCATACTAAATCTAAGTGTCACTTTGGCAGTTACAATTGCAAAAATGGGTTGAACTGTCACTGTTTTAGGCGTGTTCAGCTAGAAAAATAGGTTTAGTATGATACTAGTTAGAAAATGTTTAAAATTAGGAATATTTTAGTAAAGAGTTTTACAGTTAGAAAATTGTTAAGTAGCATCGTGCTAATACCTTAACATCAGGCTGTTTAAAATTTTGCGCCAAGATATTTAACCAGCACTCGAATTTAATTGTATATACTAGACACTAGAGGTCTGCATGAATGTATTCATTTAATCTATTGAAGTGGTTGCACTACATCAGTATACTCAATTCACAAAACATTTAAGCAATTGCACTCACAATATGGTACTCACAAAACGAAACAAAACGAGTACAACATTAACTGGCTGAACAGAATGGTGACGCAGACGGAACCGGAGCCGGAGCTGGAATAGCTGTCAAAATATTGAATACACGCAAATTCAATGTTGCGAACACAACGGAACGTAGACGCATACGGAACTGCAGACGCAGACAAAAGAGTTCACCAACTTTCAACTTTTCACGTACGGCACTTTTGAAGTTTCAATTTGTATGAAGAAAAAAAACAACTTTTTGGGTCGGAAAAAAATATTATTGTTATTTGTATCGCGAAAAAATTATTTATTAAAAGGAAAATTATTGGAAACAAAAAATGTGAATTCTGAGCTTGTACACAATAATATTCTTTTGTTTTTCTTCAAAATACGTTCAAAGCTGTACAGCTCCATTGTGGACATGTAAAAAAAATAACGTACGACACTTTTTGACAGCTCTTCCAGTTCCGTCTGCGGCTTCAGTTCCGTCATTCTATTCTGTTCAGCCAGTCATTCTCTGATAACAAAACGAGTACAGTGCTTGTTTCTATTCCTTTTCGTGGGTAGTCGTTCTCATTCATTCAAACACATTTTATGAATACTCGAACTATATCATTAGTATTCTCTGTACTGCTGAGCGAGAGAAGTGCACACATTTCATTTTGTTCAAGCATCGACAAAAAGAGACAAGAAACGAAGCCTCCAACTGACCCGTTCTTCTCTCAGAGAATAAGAAAAGGTGGTTTTTGTGCGAGATCGAGATCACAGATCAACAACCCACAAACACTCAATGTCTTCTCGATCACGAGGACTCGGTTATTTGTGTTTTTCTTTTTCTTGCATGTCATGCGTTCTCATTTCTCGAGTTATCAGAGGAAGGTAAAATCGGTATGGAAAATCATTCGAATGATTCAAGTGAAGAATCGAGATATCTCGAGATGTTACCTGAATCGATTATAATCGATTAAATCATTCGAATGCGCCCATCACTAACAACAACGCTGTGTGCATGGTCTGGTCTGGTCAAATGGGTACTCGTAATAATTTTCGGATATTCATTCTTTGTAGGTACAGTGCTCTGTGTGCTTGTTAGTAAATGAGTATTCATCTCATACTGTTTTCAAACATCAGGTAATGCATTCATTCACATACATATCAAGCAGTGAGTACAATGAGTTGGGTGCACCAAAAGTTAATGAATGTCTTGAAACTAGTTTCAAGACATTCATGCAGACCTCTAGTATATACATATACACCTGTGCTGTTAAGAGTGAATTGTTACATAGTCTCGATTTAATAGGCCTTCTCATCTTGGAAAAAATGGATACCACATCTGCAGATTTTGCCCAAGTTGTTACACTACTGCGACAAGGAATAAGCCAATGTGCTGTGGTCCGTCAGCTCCATCTAAGCCAATGGTGTGTATCGGTCAACACCCACAGGGGTATATTTTTGCAAAACTGTCTACCCACGGGCATCAAGTCAGCACCCGGTTCATTTCAGCAAATAGTTGATGCTATGATGTCCGGACTTGAAGGTGTATCAGGATACTTGGATGATTTCATAGTTAGTGGTAAGGATGAGAAAACGCATCAACGAAATCTGGAACGACTTTTTCAACGAATGGAAGAATATGGATTCCGAGTCAATATTTCAAAATGCGTTTTCATGGCGCGTCAGATCAAATATTTGGGAAACATATTTGACCGTAACGGAATTCGACCTGACCCTGCAAAAATCGAAGCGATAAAAACTATGCCTGTTCCGGAAAATGTTAATCAATTGACATCTTTCCTTGGTGCTGTTAATTATTATGGCAAATTCATAAAGCAAATGAAAGAACTACTAAAAAACAATGCCGAATGGAAGTGGTCAAAGCAGTGCCAGTGCTCTTTTGAAAGATTTAAAGATATTTTATCGTCAGACTTAATGTTGTGTCACTATAATCCGAAGTTACCCATCAAAGTAGCTGCGGATTCATCAAGCGTTGGCATTGGAGCATATATTGATCACGAGTTTCCCGATTGAAAAGAAAAAGTAATTTATCATGCACGATCATTGACACCAGCTCAAAGGAATTATAGTCAAATAGAAAAAGAGGGTCTCGCATTGATTTTTGCGGTAACAAAGTTTCACCGAATGATTTATGTCGCAAATTCAAGCTTCAAACGGACCATAAACCACTTTTAAAAATTTTCGATTCGAAGAAAGGAATCCCTGCTCACAGTCCTAGCCGTCTTCAACGTTGGGCTTTAATTTTAATGGCATATGACTTTCAAATCGAGCATGTCCGCACAGAGGATTTTGGCTACGTCGACGTGTTGTCGCGGCTCATAGCAAAACATGCACAGGTTGACGAGGACGTTGTCATAGCATGTGCATGTGCAACTCTGGAAGAGGATATCCAAGGCAAATTTATCAACACAATGAAACCATTTCCAATCACAGCGCGAATGGTTGAAGCTGCAACCCGAAAGGAAAACTTACTACACACTGTAGCAAATATCATCAAGAATGGTTGGCCTTGTAAAGTATCAAATGAGTTGCAACCGTTTTTCTCACGTCGAGATGAACTTTCATC
The DNA here is from genome assembly GCA_947049315.1 of Epistrophella euchroma. NCBI lineage: Eukaryota > Metazoa > Arthropoda > Insecta > Diptera > Syrphidae > Epistrophella > Epistrophella euchroma. The sequence goes on from OX346246.1 coordinate 100,855,838, forward strand.
TTATGATGGATGCTTATTGTATGGAAATCGTATAATTATTCCAGATCAATTTAGAGTCCGAATTTTGCAGCAGTTACACAAGGGTCATCCAGGAATTCAACGTATGACCGCATTGGCCCGAAATCACGTGTACTGGCCTAACATCGATCGTGAGATCTAGGAATTCATTCAAGAATGTCAAGAATGCGCGATGAACGCAAAATCTCCAGTCAAAACTGAGCTGCAACCCTGGCCGTTAGCCGAAGCGCCGATGCATCGCGTGCACATAGATATAGCAGGTCCAGTCGACGACAAATACTTTTTGCTAATGATCGACGCATACTCAAAATGGCCTAAAATATTTCAAACAACATCAATCACTACAAGCGCTTGCATACAGAAGCTGTCCGAAATTTTTGCAAGATTCGGAAATCCTCAAGAACTTGTGTCAGACAATGGGACACAATTTACTTCGGAACAATTTGAGAATTTTTGCGCTGAACGAGGTATTTTGCATCTTAGAACTGCACCTTTCATGGTGGATTTACATGTATCTTCATGCGAGTTCTGCAAAAAATAAGGGATACAAAATATAAAATGTATGTTTGTTGGATAGAGAGAGGAAGAACAAAATGCAGAGATCTTGATTATAGGAACGCAGATGCAGATTATAGCGAAGACGAACATGTTCATCTTCATTTTGGTACTCTTTCACACATTCGGTTTTTTGGTATGACTCTATCCCGCTCTACTTTTCTTGATGTTTGCAGATGAAGATACATGTAAATCCATCATCAATCCGCAATCGAACGGACAGGTAGAAAGGTTTGTAGACACACTAAAACGGACTTTGAAAAAGTTGAAGCAGGAGAGGACGACGAAGGAGAACTTACGGACTTTTCTTATGTGCTACAGATCAACCCCGTGCAAAAGTGCACCTGAGTCGAAATCGCCTGATCATCTTTTCATAGGGAGAGGATTAATGACCAATTTAAGCCTTCTTGGTCCAAAATCTGCATCAGTCTCAACACGGCGAAACTATGAAATGGAACAAAGCTACAACAGGAAACGCGGAGTCAGATCACGACACTTCAATATCGGACAGAGTGTTAACGCAAAAGTCTATATACAAAATAGTTGGACGTGGATGCCCGGAGTGGTAATCTTCAAGAAAGGTGAGGTTGTCTACGGCATCAAACTTGCAAACGAGCGAGTAATTCGTTCGCATACTAATCAGCTAAGGACAAGGTTCCCGCAGCATTCAAAGACGGATCTCAACATATTGTTAGAGGATTTCAATTTTCCAGTACAGAAACCGACTCAACAACAGCAGGAGCAACAATCGAAAGTACCACCACCTGATAATCGACTTGAGAAAACTATATCGTTAGGAGCTTCAACGTCCGCAGCAAATCCAGCAAATACAATGGATCTAAGGCGCTCAACAAGACAACGAAAGCGGCCGGAGTATCTCAAAGACTTTCGGCTAATTAAAAGAGGGAGATGTTGAGGCACTGCCGAAAACAAATAGGAAGTATCTGGCAATGACATTCGTTTGAAAATGTCACTTCTGTAATATCCATTCTGATAGCAGTGTGAAATAAGATCTCTATATATATTTTGTACTATATATATTATTATGTATTTAACCTTTGACTAATAAACATTTCTGAATTATATTAAACCTAACCTAACGTAACCAAAATGGCCATAGGCAATAACTTTACAATTAAAAGATTAAATAGAGATAGACATGCTATCCACTGCTGTAGAGTCTAAACTCGTTCCTGATATCCAGTTGAACAAATCCAAAAAGCAGTGTACGGGTGCCTGTCTGGTTGATTTAGAAAAGGCTTTCGAGACCGTATAGCTAGAAGGTCTTTATCTGAAGCTTACCAGACTTGGCATACGTAAACCGCTGTTGTGTATGCTTTATGCTCATTCATGTACCTGAGTCTTGGAGACATGTAAGAGTAGTTTTTATCCCAAAGGTCGGTAGGCGAGGCCATGAATCCGCGAAGGATTTTGGGCCAATAAGCCTTACGTCCTTTGTACTTAAAACATTGGAGCGCTTCCTAGACACCCATATTAGGGACATCTTAGACAGACATCCTCTATCAGACTCGCAACACGCCTACCTTAAGGGTAAGTCGACAGAAACGGCACTCCATGAGGTAGTGCGTACAATTGGGAAAACAATAAACTATAAAGAATACACTCGCTACCTACTTAGATGTAGAAGGAGCCTGTAACAACGTCCTAGCTGATTCTATTTTTCAATCCCTGGTTGAATTTGGTGTAAAAGACTACATCAGAGATTGGATATTATCCATTTTCAGGAATAGGAAAATTCAAGCAATGTTAGGTAACATAATTTCAACCAAATATGTCAGTAGGGGAACACCCCAGGGTGGTGTTCTCTCTCCTCTTCTATGGCTTTTAGTCATGAATAAAATCCTGGTCAAGGTAGAGAGTGGAGGGGTGAAGGCGGTTGCCTATGCTGATGACTTGGTCTTATTAGTGTCAGGAAAGTTTACATCTGTAATAAGTGAAATCACAGAGGTAGCTTTAAGGAAGGTTAATAACTGGGCTACGAGCTGTGGACTGGGAGTCAACCAAAGCAAAACTGGACTGATGCTTTTTACTACCAAAACAAAGATAGTCCCTTTCACTCTACCCAAACTTAATGGACAAACTCTTACTCTGTCTTCCAGTGTGAAATACCTGGGCGTAATTCTCGATCCAAAATTGAGCTGGAAGTTAAACATTGAAGAACGCGTCAAGAAAGCGTGCGTAGCGTTCTACGCCTGTAGCAAAACATTCGGTAAAAAGTGGGGCCTCCAGTCGAAGATGATTTTGTGGACGTACACAGCCGTGGTACGACCCATCCTCACTTATGGTTCGATTGTGTGGTGGCCTGCACTTAGCAAAGCGTATAATATAAACAAACTAAAGAAGGTGCAGAGAACTGCTAGCGTTGGCACAAGAGGGGCGCTACGTATGCGCCTGACGGACGCCTTAAGCGTTTTTTTGCATTTTTTACCACTTGGTTTACACATTAAATACATAGTATCTTGCAGCGCAAAAAGACTAAACGAAACAAACTGCTGGTTTGCCAGACCCTACGGTCACAGCAATATCACAAAGCTGATTCCCACCGAAATTTTTTCGACTCCAACTAACTACTGCACCCCTACTCTGAGACTTAGTAGAGATTTTAAAGTCAAATTTCCGTCCAGAGAGGAGTGGAAAGATGACGTCGTGACGAGAGATTTCGCCACTACTATTTATACTGATGGTTCAAAGATGGAGTGTGGTGTTGGTTCAGGAATCTTCTCCGAGTCTTTAAATATCGCTAAATCTTTTCGGCTTCCTAACTTTGCAAGTGTGTTTCAAGCGAACATACTGGCAATAAGGGAGGCATGCAAGATACTCAAAATAATCCCAAACCAAAACCAAAATGTTGCCATTCTGACAGATAGTCAGGCGGCTGTGCAAGCAATAGCTGCGACTTCGGCATCAACAAAACTGATCCAGCAATACCGTGACGAGCTCGCAAGCTTAAATGTTAACCTTATGTTCACCATCATCTGGGATCCGGGTTATTGTGGCATTGAGGGTAATGACCGGGCGGACAAACTGGCCAGGCAAGGATCAGCCCTTCATAGCTCAATTGCGGAACGAGTTAATATTCCCCTAGGAGTTATGAGGGGCAATTTATTCTCAAATTTCCTAACCGAATCCAATTGAAGGTGGGGCAGTCTGAGCAACTGTATTATATTTAGAAAAATGTGGCCCACTTATAGTAAATCCCGAACAAAAGATCTAATCTGCAGATCAAGGCAGGAAATTGCCAGGATCGTTGTAACCTGCACTGGGCACTGGCCAATAGGAGAACATGCGGCAAAACTGGGTATAACTTACAATACTTACTGTCGAAGTTGTGCGGATCAGCAGGAAAAGGAAACAATAGTTCACTTCCTCTGTAAATGCCCTGCTCTAGCCCGGTATAGAGTACAACCCTTTGGATATGCCTTTTATGACGACCTTAACGAACTTCCCGAAATAAAGATCAAAGACTTGATCTCTTTTCTTAACTCAACAAAATGGCTTTGAGACGATGAGACGGTAGCCTTTGCATCGACCCTGGATGTAGTGACTAGTTTGACACTAAAATGTCTGACTCGGAGCGTTTGTGGATGGCCCCCCGCCAGCTTCTACTAAATTCTTCTATAAATAGGTTCCAACGAGTTTATGGTATCAAAACGGCGCTTTCTGCGCTGATTGGTTCAGCGAGCTAGTTGTTCGCTGGCCGCCATTTCTACCTACCTACCTACACATGCTTTATGAGATGGTAGAAAGTTTGTTGTCAAAAGTGGCAATGTAACTTCTACCAAGATCTTCGACGTTAAAAATGGTCTTCAGCAGGGAGCGGTGAACTCGCCGATTATATTAAACATTTACACCAGCGATCTGATAGGTAGTCTAACTCATGCAATTGCGCATGCCGATTATCTAATTACGTACAGAACGGCCCTAAAAGTCGAAGTCATCAAAATTCTTACGCGACTATAGGTAAATGAGTGAAATAATTTATTTATTTTGTAAAACGACAACAAATATTCGAGAAAAATACAAATTATATGAAAAATAAAAAAAATAAAAAAAACATTTTGCCAGCAGGGATCGAACGCCGAACCTTTCGGTTAAGAAGCAAGTTCCTATTGCATTGCGCCACCATCTAATGTAAATTTCTGCCGATTTCTTGGGTTTACAAACAAACCATGCACTAAAGACCTTCGTTCTAATAACGCAAATTGTTATTATGACATTTCAATGATGGTTTGACAATCTATGGAAAAACGATAAGGAGATAGTGTTTGAGTTACGTGAAGCAAATTATTGACGATCACGTCAGCGATAATCGTTTTGATGATTATAGTTTTGAAAATTAAGGATGACCCCCCAGTATTTATATTTCGACAGACATATAAATGCTGGTCTGACCAGGGGTAGGGGAGCTTTTGCCCTGACGAAACGGTTGTTTTATAGCAGCCGGCTTGACACCAGGGTGAAGGTGATTTGCTACATGACCCTCATCCGGCCGATGATTACCTATAGGTGCCCGGTTTGGTTCAACGTTGCCCCATCTCAAATGGAAAAGATTCGGGTGTTTGAGAGGCAGTGCCTTAGACGCTGCCTTGGATTACACAGAACACTAGAGTTGGAGTACAAACATTATTATTCCAACCAGTGCCGAGATTAAGCTAATGGCGAGTGAGTGAGATGACCCACTTTTCATTAAAAATCGATTTAGTTAGTAAAAGTGAGTGAGTAGGCGAGTGAAATGAAACGTCAGATTACTCGCCGGATGTTTCAGTGGTGACTTGGTGTATGTGTTAGTAAATTTACACTTTTGCATAAGTATGCGTTCTTTTCCAAAGAAATTTTAACATATCTATTCACGTATGTAAAATGAAATAGCTAAACAACAATGTATGTAAAAATACAAAATTGAAAAATTAAACCTCAAACAAACAAAACCAAAGACAAACAAATTAAAAGATAGTCTTTGGTTATGACATTTCATGTGTTCGAAACTAAATTCGAAATTACTCATTTCACTTTAATAGCTAAATCACTTTTGCGAATGAAGTGATATGAGTCGGCGAGTAAGGCGAGTCATCTCACTTCACTCGCTGAAATAGCTAAATCTCGGCAGAGGTTCTATACGGGGCCAACATAAACAGAATAGATAATTTCTTGTTGAAGCTTATTCGGGGTCACATTGCAAGAGCGATGTGCTCGACAAACAGCTTAATTTTTGGGGCCTATTACCCCAACACTGAATACTACGAGAGTGTGCGTTTAAACGGATTTATTCCGCCCGATGCATTCCTCTATTTAGACAGTCGAGGGCTCATACAGGATAGATTGGCAGTTCCGCCAATCTACCACGTAGGCCGTAGAACTGTTGACAGGCGACTCCTATACAAACGAGACGTCCTCGCACAAGGCGGCACTGAGCGCTTTCGGTTCAGTAGGACTGTTTCCGATCGGGACCGAAGAGATAGGGTAAGGCAGGAGAAGGAGAACCAGTCTTGGTAGCTTAAAAATGAAAATTCTTCTACTGATATATAAAAGTTGGCACATCTTCTATGTCTTAGCCGGCTATAGGTTGATTAGTGTAAGCAGGGACAGTCAGGGTGGCACCAAAGAACAAAAAAACAAAAAAAACAACAAAATTATAAAACCGAAAAATCAAAAAAAAAAAAATTACAAAACCGAAAAATGCTTGCTGTGGCTGTTCTGTTTTTAAGTAGTTGTAAGTAGACTTAGTTTTAGTTAAGTTTTTTATAAAAAATTAAAACCAAACCAAGTTTTTTTCAATTCTTCACAAACCAAGTATTTTTCAATTCTTCTTGGTGAAAAATAAAACCAATATAAATTTTAGTCTTAATTTAGTTATTTAAGTGATTATAGTTTAACTTATAGCAACCGCAAGGGGCCAGTAAGTTAGTTGTAAGTTATTGATAAGTAAGCTAGTTTTTATGAGTTTTTGTCTAGCTTTAAGTTAGTTATAAGTTTAATGAAAAATAAAAATGAATTTCAAAAAAAAAAAACACAACGACCATGGTGCTACGTCCATGCTTAAAAGCAACATGGGCCGAATCGCGTCCTCCGTGAACGGATGAGCGATCGAGCAAATACAAATTATGGGATCGCGACCTACGTTAGCGACGGAACGTAATTTATAAAATGAAAAAAATCAGTGTAGTAAATTCATGTTCAAAATTGTAAAAAATCAAGTTCTGAACGCACCCATATTATGTCATTTTGATTGTTTTGGTTTAAATAAGAATACAAAAAATAATTGAAACTAGATGCGAAATTGATTTTTTTAAGTTCGGTGAAGGAGAAAATAAATTTAGTTGAAAAAATTGTAGGTACAACATGCTGCAAACTCCAGACTACAGAATTGAGCGGCAAGTACTTCCTTAATTCCTAGCTCGGGAGTTGAATATTTAAATTTGGCCTATTTAAAGTTTATTCAAAATAATTGTAAATTTGAATTAAAAATAGCCAATTAAAAAATAATACTCAAATGTGTTTATTCGAAAGCATCTTATAATTTCTTCTTTCAAAAATAAAAAAGTCTTCGCTTCCGAAACCAGTTGCCAACTTCCCCAAAATTAAATTCCTCAAAGCATTGTAGTTTTAAATCAGTTTAGGTACTCTGGGTATTGAAAGCAAAAGCAGCTTTTGAAAAAACTAAACTCTCATGTAAAATCTCAAGTTTACTCAGCCAAATTCTCCTTATTTAAGGGCCCTACACACCATCCATGTTACTTATCAGGTAACATTGACGCTTTTTTTTTGTCAGGTAACATTGATGGAAATAAGCCTCCACACAAATCAATGAACATGACAATGATTTTGCTTAGATTCTGTTTAGTTGTTTCACAAACCTAAAAGACAATGGATACTAATAATTTGTGAGGGCTTTCCACAATATATACCGTTCCACTATGCGATGACGTCAATTAAAATTGATAAACTCTACACACCGTCAATGTTTTGTCAGTGAACATTGAAGAAAATCAAAATATTTTTGAGTTTCGTAAATGTATCAATATTACCTGTGACGAACATTGATGTGCCTACTAACGATCAATATTACCTGAATCGAGACTCGTTCAAATATTATTGTCAGGTAACATTGATGGTGTGTAGGGCCCTAAGGGAGCTGAGAAAATCTAAAAATGATAAACTCGGAATTTGAAACTTTCAACTTTGAATGAATAAACACAAAATTACAATATTGATTATTATGAACCCTTTTTTTATAATACAATTTTTTTATACTACTGAAATAAATCAGCCAAGTAGAAGACTTAGCACTATTTACTTGAACTTGTTGAATTATTGATTCAATTTAGTTAATTATTATGTAAATATATTAATTAAATGCTAAAATATACTTATTTATTCAAATGTTAACTTTTTAATCACATTCTTCCAAAATAAATTCAACTTTAATACAATTCCGTTAAGTCCAGACTTGACGGATGACAAATCGAGTGAACGTACACGATCGCGCACTCGTTCATGTAAAACATAATGCCAAATTACGTTTGCTATACGTTAATCCTAATTTCTTGCCTTTAATGAAGTTTAGGCAGCATTCTAATTCTAGAAAGCTGATCTGTTTTTCGATACATTTTGCTGATAAACTTAGATTATCAGATTGGGGTACTCTGTTTGCTGTGAGACGTTTGAAGTCGAGGAAAGTCGGAGATAAGTTAGAGTCATTAGCGTAATTAGACCAAGACATACCAAAGTGTTCGCATATATGTACATATGTATCTAATGGGTTGGTAAGTATACCAGATTCAGTAATTAACGTATTTTTTCTAAGTGAGTTGTGGTTTCCTGTAAGGGATTTTATGTCTGCCCACATTTTGTTGCTTGTTTGAGTTTGGGTTGATATTGGATGTGAACTTTGGGAAACTTTTTTTTTTAGCTATTTTTGCTTCTCTGCGGAAAAGGGAATTTGCTTTGCGGTGGTTCATCACCCGACGATAACGTTTCGACGATAGCTCTGCTTCACGTAACCCAGAAAATGACTATCGTCTGGATGATCACGTTTTGACGATCAAATATTTGCTTCACGTAAGTGATTTGGACGATACTTAAATAGGTATCGTTTCGCATTTGTTTTCATGATTGTATGTAAGTTTGTACGCGGCTATAGTTAAATGAGTGAAATAATTTACTTATTTTGCAAAATGACAACAACAATTCGAGAAAAATACAAATTATATGAAAAATTAAAAAAAAAAAACTTATTGCCACCAGGGATCGAACGTCGAACACTAAAGAACTTCGTTCTAATAACGCAAATTGTTATTATGACATTTCAATGATGGTTTGACAATCTCTGAAAAAACGATAGACGAGGAGATAGTGTTTGAATTACGTGAAGCGAATTATTGACGATCAGGTCAGCGATAATCGTTTTGATGATTATTGTTTTGAAAATTACTGAATGGCCCCCTGTTTATTTCGTAAAATAGAAAATTAGGTGTTCGACCATGGAGCAATCGATTTGCGGTCGATGTTTTTAGTTTGTGGAATAGCTATGCTGGCTGCTGACCACAGTGTTTTTTAGATTAAAGCTGTTTCTTTATTTATATTTGAAGATTGTGGGTTTTTTTTAGCTAATTCGGCTATTTCTTTTTCATATAAAGCCCAGTTGGCACGGTCAGTTTGAAATTTAAAATGTGTTCTTTTAAGGGTAGACCTACATATATCCTAGATCTAAATATTTCAGTATTGGACGATGGTCGCTCCCCTGTAAATTATAGAGAATTTCCCATGAAGCATATGGTAATAATTTTGGAGATATGGCTGTCAAGTCTACGTCCATGTTTTATGGGTCGAAAATTCCGTTGTCATAAAGTAAAAGCCTGTGATATTAGTTCGTAATTTTTGATTTGTCTTGGTTCTTTAATTTATTCATTTAGTTTTCCGTTTTTATTTATTTTAAATATCTATAAATTGCAATATAAATGTTTTAACTTGACAACGTTTTTAAAACAATGTAATAAACAATTTAATGTCCAATAAAAACCCTTGAAAAAGTTGAAAAGCAACAAACGAAACGTCGGGAATTTAAAAAAAGGATTAATTGTTTTAATCGCATATAAAATACTGATCAATAAGCCCAATCAACAAAATTTATAAAACATTCATAGCTATTGGAAAAATACAAATTTTAGATTTCTGGCTCATAAGTACGAACTAGATCGTTGCGCATTTGTAAGAGCATAAATTTGCTTTAGTTTTGTCCAACACTGTATCTATATATAACAGTACACAAATCTAAGGTAATACATTGCGCAGGGCTAGTGAGTCATATTTTTAAACAAAAATTGACAAAAAAACCTTGTAATCATAATATATATGAATACCTTTGTAGCATAGTCTAATACTACTTGTCATCTACAAATATTAGGCCTAATGTAGTACTTCCTTAAGATTCAATTTTATTTTGATACACAAGGCTTTCATGAAATTCAGTTATAATTACCAGCCAATGTAAGGTTAATAGCCGCATTGAGTAAATGTTCCAATTCTTGTTCTGGCAAGACGGGTACTACCCATCTTGGATTCGAAATTTTTTGATTAAGAGATCGTAGCTTCATAACTGGAAAAGATGATATCAGTTGCTCTGGTGTCCTGTTAAAAATATGTAAATAAAAATAAGAGAGTAAGAGATAAAAATAATACAAAACAAAAATGCATATTACATTTCCTCGCTGTTGTCTGCCAAAGAAGCCGATTCGGATTGCGAATCTGTTGTTTGACGGCCGTGGGAATCGAAAGTCATGACTAATTTTTTTGAATTTCTTTTGCTGTAAAAAGAAAATCGTACAAAATCGTTACACTTTTGATAATTAAAGATACATAATATCGATTTTTAATTTTTTAATTTTGCAAGGTTTGAATATCCTATACAAATAGTTTGATACTTTTTCTTAATTTTTTATTTTTAAGTAAATTGTCTGCCTACCCACCCACAGGATAAGAAATTTTGTATGCATTTATATTTGTTGTTTATTTTGATATTTGTTACATCATTATTTGTTTACATGTTTCGCCAGTTTATATTTCTGAGCACTCATAAAATCCAGAAATAAATATTCCACTATTTCACTATTCTGACAGGGAAATAGAAAATGTTAAAACCTTAGTAAGACTGTGAAAGGGCTTTAATAAACATTATTTTACCGATATTACTAAAATCGCCTACGTAAACGGTCTAATAAAGCAATTTAGAAACTCAAGCCGACATTCTAAAATATCGACATTATATCCTATTCAAATTTAGAAAATATATATAATTCCATTGGGTAACAAGTAAAAAATAATTCCTTAATAAAAATTGTCACATACCACAAATCCGAATTCTAAACAAATTATAGGGATTTTTTTGTTCTTAAATGTTATTTCACTTTTTTCTTTCTTTGTTTCTTTTTAATAGTTTTTTTTTACAATTTCTTCTATCGACAGTTCAGTTGGTTGTATGATCAGCCGGTCACAAAATGGCGTTCACTTTCGTGTTCTAAAGCTACATAAAACGTAAATATTACTAATTACGGATCATCACAATAAGTTTGAAAATCCTTAATTTGATATTATCACAGTAAAATTAAAAAATAATTTATTTATACAAGTTCCATTCTATAAAAAAAAAAACACTGGGAACAACGCACATTAATTCCAATTTACAATTTTTCAACACCACCGACCCATTTATGAACAGAGTATTAACTTAAATTTTAGTGCCTATTTACATTGTATTTTTGATGAAGCATATTTTCGTTGATCAAAATGTTCCTCGTGTTTACATTATAGAGAAAAAATCCTTTCATTTCAATCTACCCATCGCTATCTCACATCCTTAAAAACCATGCATCTCTCACTCACACAAAAAAAATTCTTCGTGCTCAATCCGAAAACATTTTTTATTGAAACTGGCACATCGGCGTAATTTGGGTGGAATTAACCCTTCTCTTTCTTACTCACACAAAATCTATCCATCTCACTGGATGCGCCGTTCGTCAAAAATAGAATGTAAAGGTAGAACTATAATTGTTGGAACGCAGCGTACCACACGAATACAAGCAATTGAATAGACGCACACATAATTGCGTTTTGTTACGTTTCGTTCATTTTCGTTCAATTTTGCTTTCGGAGGGGAGAGCGCTTCTCGAGCGCACCTTACGGAAGAAAATTGACAGCTACATGCAAATTGTTGTAGTAAACTAGTCTCAAATCTCTAGTGCATTATGGTTTACGTGTGTATTTGACGTTTCGGAAAGAAATTTTTCGTTCGTTTATGACATTAGTTTCCGACAGCGTCCACCTATTATAGTTCGACCTTAAACAGGCACTTAAAGGCCATCCACACTATCCCACTGAGTATTAATACATGTCAAAAAAGTGTGCAGTAAAATCCTGTATATAAAACATAGAGCCTATTTAGATTGTGCATTTTCACTACGTAGTGAACAGTCACTGCGTGGCTTAAAAGATTTCACTCATGTGCATTCAATTCAATTCAATTCAATTTATTAAAAATGGTGTACAAGTAAGACATAGTCTTTTATAGTACCTAAGATAATTCAGTATACGGCGGATGAATGAAGATAAAAATATTTACAAATTAAAAATAACTTAAAAATAACAAGTTTGAATTTAAGAAAAAAAATAACTTAAAAATAAGAGATAAACAAATGGAAAATGGATTTAAGCATTTAAACGGTATTTTTTTTTTTTTTTTTTTTTTTTTTTTTTTTTTTTGTACTTAAGAAGAAGCTAAATTGATTATGTAATAGTTTAGTTTTTAATTTTCTAAATGCTGTTGAGATTGTATTTTAAAGAAAATTCAAAAATAATGCTTTTTTGAACTTGGTTGTTCCTATAATTTGCCTTACCATTATGGGCAGGGAGTTCCATAGCCTGATGGCACAAACAAAGAAAAGTCTGGAAGAATTTAAATAATTTGAGGAATGAGTTATGAGGTTCAAAGTTCGGACAGAACGCGCGAAACGGAGCTTGTCAAACAGATATGGAGGTGTTTTACTATTTAAAACACCTCCATATCTGTTTGACAAGCTCCGTTTCGCGCGTTCTGTCCGAACTTTGAAATCTTATGGAATATCTGTGAATTGAAACGTTTTATTTTGAGCACCGTGAACCTTGTTTGAACTTTCAATAAATAAATAGTGTAAATACAAGACAGGAAGAGCAATTAAATCTGATTCAAAATTTTTGCAATTGTGAAATCAACAATTGTATAACCATTTTCTACTTCTACCCCATCTTATTTCTTATATTTCTATTTTTATTGTTACCACCTTACCCTTCAACGAACAAGCCAAAAATGAAAAAATGGACCATTTGCGCCTGTTTACATTGTATTTTTGACGAACGGCGCATCCAGTGAGATGGGTAGATTTTGTGTGAGTAAGAAAGAGAAGGGTTAATTCCACCTAAATTACGCCGATGCGCCAGTTTCATTAAATGTTTTCGGATTGAGCAGGAAGAGTTTTTTTTTTGTGAGTGAGAGATACATGGTTGTTAAGGATGTGAGACAGGGATGGGTAGATTGAAATGAAAGAATTTTTTCTCTATAATGTAAACACGAGGAACATTTTGATGAACGAAAATATGCTTTGTCAAAAATACAATGTAAACAGGCACTTTGGGATATGAAACGTGGCTGCTCACGAGCCTGTTTAGATTGTGCATTTTCACTACGTAGTGAACAGTTACTGCGTGTCTACACTTAAAAGATTTCACTCATGCGCATCTCTGAAACATTGTATATGAGCCTGTTTAGATTGTGCATTTTGGTGGTTACAATAATAATAAAAATATAAGAAATTAGAGCAGGGTAGAAGTAGAAAATGGTTATGCAATTGTTGATTTGACAATTGCAAACATTTTGAAGCAGATTTAATTGCTCGTGCTTTCTTGTATCCACACTATTTATTTATTAATATTTCAAACTCAAGGTTCACGGTGCTCAAAATAAAACGTTTTAATTCACAGATATTCCATAAGATGTCAGAGATGCACATGAGTGAAATCTTTTAAGTGTAGACACGCAGTGACTGTTCACTACGTAGTGAAAATGCACAATCTAAACAGGCTCTATAAAAACTATAGTATATGGAACAGAAAAAAGTGCTGAGCATTCGCGGCAACTGGGGGCGCTGTAGTCGACAATAATTTGCAGAAATTGACGTTGGAGACTTTAGAATTTTCTTGGGACCAAGTAGCAAGAATGAGAGGATTGTACAACTTTTCACAAATTCCTGTTTGTTAACTCAAAAAACATGCAGAAAGTAGCAAGAAGAGAGTACAACGAGAGATTAAGAAATTTCCCCTCCTTGCAACTTTCTGCTACAGAAATTTCTTGTTGCAAGGAGTTTACAACTGTCAAAATCCGAAACTGCCCTTTTCTGTTCGTTCCACTTTTTTTTTTATTTAAAATTGCAATATGGTGGACAAAGTTTTTAATTGTCAATATATAAATATTATTTAAAATTATATTTATAGGCACTTATTAATAAACCCATTCCAAAGTATGTCTAACTTTAGACAGCTGTCCAACTCCAAAATCGTATTAATAAACATTTCCAACGGTTGTCTAACTTAGACACCGAAATTGGTTGTCCAAACCACTGATCTCTATAATATACTGGATAGCGCATCCATACAAAAAAGTTGAAGCAAATTGAAGAATTGTTATACTGGCCACTCGTACACCAACTGTCAAAATAGATATAAAAAATATAACAATTTTGTGTTTTCAAGATGAGATGACGTCAAGAACAAAAACAAAGTAGTTTGGGGTTATTTTTTTTTTGTGAAACCAACAAAATAAAACAGTCAGTCTTTTCGTTTGTTTTTTTTTGTTTTGTATCCGATATTGGTACAAAAATATATTTTAAACTTGTCAAAAGTGGAAACGAGATCCAGGCACACCGCAAGTTCGTCGAAAAATTTGGGCCTGGTCTGGACGATTATTAACAAGTAGATTTGCAGAACATTCTGCTTATACGAAACCTCAAATGGAAAAGAACGATCTTGTTGCAGCCATGGAACAAGACAAATTCATCATTAGAATGTCAAGGGATTCCCACTCACTGTTCAAGAGACACATCCAGGATAAGAAGCTGGTAATGCTCTCTCAGATTGTGACTAAGTATCTCCTAATTGATACTTACGAAGGAACAGCACGCAGCAAGGCTCAGTGCGATGGCACAGCGGGTGCAATAATAGGCGAGGCTCTTCGCCAGGACAATAAAGTACGCTTGTTTTTTGGTCTCTAAAAAGAGGTAGATTTACTGAGCCTTACCATGAAGAAAATAGATCCACCCACTGAAGAAGAGGATGAAAACGCCATGATGCTCCAGATAGACCAAAGAAAAAGAAATCGAAGAAAGACCCGTTTTTTTTAATCACAACTTTTTATGCTCCTTTTAAAGACATCGAAAGCAGATTCCAAAATGGTATCAACCACATTTGTGGCACTGTCCATTCAATAAAGAAACCCCACTTTCTTTGAATATTTAAATTTAAAAAAAAATGAATAAGGTTTTGGGGTTTCTTTATTGAATGGACACGAGCCAATGTGGTTGATACCATTTTGGAATCTGCTTTCGATGTCTTTAAAAGAAGCATAAAAAGTTTTGATTCCAAAGCTCTATAAAAAAAATTCAACCTCGGAGTACACTTGTAGGCAGGAACCATGTTCTGTAACTTCTCGCATGCATAAAGTCGGTCGAGAAACGATTGAAACTGAAACAAAATACATGAGTTTTGTTCCATTTTTCAGCGTTTCTCGACGGATTTTTTCGATGCGAGAGTTACAGAACATGGGTCCAGGTCATTTGATGAGAAACTCAAAAAACTGAAAAAGGGTTTAGGGTTTCTTTATTGAACGGAGAGTGCCACAAATGTTGTTGATACCATTTTGGAATCTGCTTTCGATGTCTTTAAAAGGAGCATAAACATTTTTAATTCCAAAGCTCTATAAAAAAAATTCAACCTCGGACTACACTTGTAGGCAGGTCATTTGATGAGAAACTCAAAAAACTGAAAAAGGTTTTAGAGTTTCTTTATTGAATGGAGAGTGCTACAAATGTGGTTGATACCATTTTGGAATCTGCTTTCGATGTCTTTAAAAGGAGCATAAAAAGTTTTGATTCCAAAGCTCTATAAAAAAAATTCAACCTCGGAGTACCATTGTAGGCAGGCCATTTGATGAGAAACTCAAAAAACTGAAAAAGGTTTTTGAGTTTCTGTATTGAATGGAGAGTGCTACAAGTGTGGTTGATACCATTTTGGAATCTGCTTTCAGTCTCTTTAAAAGGAGAATAAAAAGTTTTAATTCCAAAGCTCTATAAAAAAAATTAAACCTCGGAGTACACTTGTAGGTAGGTTTTTATTGAATTATAGAGAAAGCAACAAAACTTCATAAGATAAATATTTCTCTAACTCCTAAAGGTTATTTAAATTTCATATAATTTATTATCAGCGTCCTTAAGTACTGGAAGAGGTACACGATCATGGGCGGCAGAGTTTGGATCGGATTTCGATTTTTTTTTTTTTTCGAAAAAAGCGGGTCTTTCTTCGGTTTCTTTTTCTTTGGTCTATCTGGAGCATCATGGCGTTTTCATCCTCTTCTTTAGTGGGTGGATCTATTTTCGTCATGGTAAGGCTCTGTAAATCTACCTCTTTTTAGAGACCAAAAAACAAGCGTACTTTATTGTCCTGGCGAAGAGCCTCGCCTATTATTGCACCCGCTGTGCCATCGCACTGAGCCTTGCTGCGTGCTGTTCCTTCGTAAGTATCAATTAGGAGATACTTAGTCACAATCTGAGAGAGCATTACCAGCTTCTAATCCTGGATGTGTCTCTTGAACATTGAGTGGGAATCCCTTGACATTCTAATGATGAATTTGTCTTGTTCCATGGCTGCAACAAGATCGTTCTTTTCCATTTGAGGTTTCGTATAAGCAGAATGTTCTGCAAATCGTCCAGACCAGGCCCAAATTTTTCGACGAACTTGCGGTGTGCCTGGATCTCGTTTCCACTTTTAACAAGTTTAAAATATATTTTTGTACCAATATCGGATACAAAACAAAAAAAAACAAACGAAAAGACTGACTATTTTATTTTGTTGGTTTCACAAAAAAAAAATAACCCCAAATTACTTTGTTTTTGTTCTTGACGTCATCTCATCTTGAAAACACAAAATTGTTATATTTGTTATATTTTTTATATCTATTTTGACAGTTGGTGTACGAGTGGCCAGTATAACAATTCTTCAATTTGCTTCAACTTTTTTGTATGAATGCGCTATCCAGTATATTATAGAGATCAGTGGGTTAGCCGCATAATTTGACGTTTGTCTGATACAAAATAAATATTATTTGTGGTTAATAATCTACTCTCTACTCTCTCTACTCATATTTTAGTATTCGGTGTATATCACTGATCTCTATTAATACACTGAATACACTGATCTCTATAATCTTCTCTAGAAAGTTGATGCCATTTGAGAATTGTTATAATGTTGAGTTGCCTATTTTTTTGTATAACGGTATAACTGTATAACATAATGAAATGCAAATTTTTTTATAAAACTGCAACTAAAATATTTTAAATTAACTTTTACAATTATTTTAAGTTACAAAAAATCAAATTTACAAACAAGTGACGTTTCTTTTGCTTTTTTTTCTTAAAAATTCCACTTTGGTTTTTGCCAAAGCCTCACTGAACATACCTAAAGTGTTGAGTTGCCTCACTGAACATACCTAAAGTGTTGAGTTGCCTTCGTACTTGTCATCTTCAATTGGAAGTAGAAAAGCTGTTATACTTTGTAGGGAATCCACTATCCAGTGTATTATAGAGATCAGTGACTGGATAGTATATTCACTACAATGTATAACAGTTTTTGTGGTTCCAATTGAAGATTAAAATCGTGGTCAGCCGCATAATTTGAGGTTTGTCTGTAAATATTATTTGTGGTTAACACATATATATATTTTCGTATTCTGCGAAGTTTTTTTCATTTTCGTACTCAGGCGTTTGTTGTGACTCACGAGGAAAAACAAAATTAAAAGTAAGTTTTTAGTGATTAACAAAAAAAATATTAACCCTTGTATTAAATTCGTGCAAAATATGAAAATATGTTATGTTCTTTTTTTATTCCACAGAAAAATAGTTTTTATTTTGTATTTTTATTTTATATTTTCTTAAATGATTTATAAGTTTAACCGCCAAAGAAAAAACAAGAAAGATGTCGCGAAAACGAAATGAAACAAAAATTACATGATATTGACCAAAGATACTGAATTTATTCATGTCGAATTTCTTTTACCTAA
The DNA here is from genome assembly GCA_947049315.1 of Epistrophella euchroma. Lineage (NCBI taxonomy): Eukaryota > Metazoa > Arthropoda > Insecta > Diptera > Syrphidae > Epistrophella > Epistrophella euchroma. The sequence continues at coordinate 100,873,785 of OX346246.1, forward strand.
AATATTTCGATTTTTTTTCTAAACAGAATCGAATTTTTTCTTTTAATACAAGGGATTTGTCCAGAAAAGTCGATTTTTTCTTCTGAACAAATCGATTTTTTTCTTAAAAGGAATTCGACATCAGTTTCTTTGATATTGACGCTGTTATTTTCGGTTTTTTTTATGTTATACAGGTATACTGTTATACAAAAAATGGTTAGGCGCAAAATCTAACAATTGTTCAATTGAAGCCATCATTATTGTATGAATACGCTATCCAGTGTATTATAGAGATCAGTGGTGTATATACCAGAAAAATAAAATATGAAACAGAGTTTTTGTTTTTTTAGATTCATGTCTTTATATTCAGTATCTTTGATTCATATCTTTATATTCAGAATTTTTGCCGTCATTTTAGGTTTTTTATATGTTATACATGTATACTGTTATACAAAGAATGGTCAGGCGCATAATATAACAATTGTTCAACTGGATAGTGTATTACCTACAATTTATAACAGTTTCTGTGGTTCCAATTGAAGATTATAATACGTGGTCAGCCGCATAATTTGACGTTTGTCTGACACAAAATAAATATTATTTGTGGTTAATAATCTACTCTCTACTCCCTCTACTCATATTTTAGTATTCGGTGTATATCCAAGAAAAATAAGATATGAAACAGAGTTTTTGTTTTTTCACATTCTTTGGTTTTGGATTTTGGATTCATGTCTTTATATTCAGTATCTTTGATTCATATCTTTATATTCAGAATTTTTGCCGTCATTTTTGGTATTTTATACGTTATACATGTATGCTGTTATACAAAGAGTGGTCAGGCGCATAATATAACAATTGTTCAAATGGAGCCACCATTTTTGTATGAATACGCTATCCAGTGTATTATAGAGATCAGTGATTCCCTACAATGTATAACAGTTTTTGTGGTTCCAATTGAAGATTAAAATCGTGGTCAGCCGCATAATTTGAGGTTTGTCTGTAAATATTATTTGTGGTTAACTCATATATATATTTTCGTATTCTGCGAAGTTTTTTCATTTTCGTATTCAGATTCAGGCGTTTGTTGTGACTCACGAGGAAAAACAAAATTAAAAGTAAGTTTTTAGTGATTAACAAAAAAAATATTAACCCTTGTAATAAATTCGTGCAAAATATGAAAATATTTTATGTTCTTTTTTTATTCCACAGAAAATAGTTTTTATTTTGTGTTTTATTTTATATTTTCTTAATTGATTTATAAGTTTACCGCAAAAGAAAAAACAACAAAGATGTCGCGAAAACGAAATGAAACAAAAATTACATGATATTGAATAAAGATACTGAATTTATTCAGTTTCTTTGATATTGACGCGGTCATTTCCGGTTTTTTATATGTTATACAGGTATACTGTTATACAAAATATGGTTAGGCGCATAATATAACAATTGTTCAAATGGAGCCATCATTATTGTATGAATACGCTATCCAGTGTATTATAGAGATCAGTGGTTTCGGACCACTCCAAATGTATATCAGAGAGATTAAAGTCACCTAAGACACACAAGCTATCAGATATAGAACAAATATTATTAATAAAATCAATATTACTTAAGGTGATATTTTGCCATATGACCAATGCTAGTCATATAAAATATGGCACAATATTTGTATATATGACAAGTATTAATAGACTATGCCATATATATGTATGCCATATAATGTTCACAAGCTTTTGCTGTCAATTTTTGTTTACAAATATGAAACAGTTGCTACGAAAAATAAAATATTTAAGAAAATACGATATATTTGACCAATCACGTTTCATTAAATCATATATTTTTTTTTAATTCAAAATAGTTCATGATTGTCATATATATGGAGTCTTATATATTTTGTCATATAAATATGACTATCACACTTATATGACATTTTTGAGCCATATTTTTTTGGCAAACTTGCCATCTGTAGTGGAACCGTCATGAAAACTGCCAATGTGAAACCATTTGAATTTATTAGCAACACGAAATTACCACAGCTGGAGGAGTTAGTTCCGAAAATCAGTTTTTTAGCAACAACAATCGCGTGTGATTTGTGATCATCACATTTATGACAGTCACATGTGATTGGATTTGATTTTGCGTCTGCGTAAAGTGATCACAAAAAAATTGTTGAACTTTGGTATCACTTTAAGAGAAATAGTACAAAACACTTACGTTGCTTGTCATAATTTTGTTTTGTTTTCTCTGATTTTTTTTTGTTGGCTTTTGTGTTTATAAAGTGTGTTATCTATTCTTTGAATTTTTTATATAATATATATCTTGTTTTTATATGAAGTATTAAAGTATTTTTGTTGAGTGAAACAATTAAATATACTTATTTGTGAAACAAAAGTAAAAAAAACAATGTTCTCTAGAGTGGGAAAATATTAAAATTTAAATGCTTAAAGGCTTAACTACATTCAAGACTTTTTGCAAAAAGTAGGGCAAAAAGTGAAAATATGATGAACAAAAATGTGCTTAAAGATGCATGTGAGCGAAAAAAGTGTGTTTTGTCTGTAGTATCAATCTGAAATGACATATCGAACACTATTTTTGCAGGCTTCTTCACACACAGGAATTTCTAGCGCATGTTTTAGTTTTTCACTTTTGTACTTTTTGCAAAAAGTCTTGAATGTAGTTAAGCCTTAAACCTTTGAAAAATAAAAACAAATCTGTTACTTCATTGAATATAAACTAATTCAAAGATCTTTGACTTGAAGATGCAAAAAATAATAAGGTTTTACATGAAAGTGATAGCAAAATAGCTGTCACAGAAATTAGTCACAAGAATGTAAATGTCACATGTGGCAAAAACCAACGTGGAGTTTCTAAAAAAAAAAACAAAAGAACCATCACTTGTTTGTAAATTTGATTTTTTGTAACGTAAAATAATTGTAAAAGTGAATTTAAAATATTTAAGTTTCAGCAACTTGAACTGGCCTTCTCAACCTCACTGAACCTACCTAAAGTGTTGAGTTGCCTACGTACTTGTCATCTTCAATTGGAAGTAGTTATATTTTGTAGGGAATCCACTATCCAGTGTATTATAGAGATCAGTGGTACTTCCTCACAGGGACTGTCTCTTTTTTAAACTAAAGGAAAGAAAGAGATAGATGTTAGTCAGAAAAAAACGACGTTCACTTTCACTGGCCGCGTTCATACAAAATCTGAAATTTCAACCAAAATTCATTGTGTCAAATTCTCGTATTTATTTTATACTGCGTTTTCATTAGAGCAAATGACGTAATTTCGTTCAAAAATTCCAAATTCAATTCGAAATCATCTCATTTTCCATACAAATTCAAATTTCTAAATGAGGTAATTTCAACCAAATTTGATCGAAATTCAGTAGGAAATTACGTAAAACTTTTACGAACACACACAAGTGGAATCCATTCAAATTGGATCCCATTTCAAATGACAGAATTCAATGTAAAAAACAACAAAAACAATTGATTGACAATCTGGAGCGTCAAACAAAATTAGGAAATTTGAAATGTAAACACTTTATTTGTAATTTGCCAAATTACATCATTTCAGCTCTAATGAAAACGCAGTATTATAGAATTTGCATTGAAACGAAATAAAATAGACTTTTAATTATATTCGTTAATTTATAATTTATGCTAAAGATAAAGTTTTATGTAAAAAAATTAACAATAAGTTTTATTAAATTTCATTAAAACAGCATGTTAAGCCTTAACTACATTAGCCAAAAAAGTGAAAAATTACAAAAGTGAACATTTTCAGACTCATTTTGGATAGTGTTTCTCACTGCAAAACTTATAAAATGATGCAGATAGCTCAAATTTTGGTTTAAAAAAATTGTGTATATTCTTTTTCACAACAGAAACTGCGCTAGCGAGATAAATATTTTTACTTTAGTAATTTTGCAAAAAGTGGCCAATAGTTAAAGCTTTATTCTGCATTACATTTTTTTGGTTTTTAAATGTTTTGAGATCACAAAATTTTTTATTTTTTTTTTTAAATAAGTAAGTATTACAATTTTATTATAAAAACTCATGAGCACAAATCCACCACTAAGTAGATAGAAAATCAAAAATGTTCAACCTGTATGTATATACTTCAGCTCTTTTGGCACTTCTCCCACCACAAACAATTATCATGAATTTTCAGATGAGATTTTCTCGTCTGAAGTTTCAGATGAAACGTCACTAAACGTTAATAAAAGTCACTTAAAGTAATCTAAATTTTTATGACAGCTGGCCAATCAGAAGCACCAAAAATTAACAAATCTGAAATATTAAATGTAAAACGTAATGCATTGAACACGGCCATTGCTGGATAGTGAATTCTCTATATGTATAACAGTTTTTTTTGAAGAAAATTGAATTTGACAGTTCTCGTTCTTCCCACACAGTTTGTGTCTTTTTAAAACAAAAGGAAAGAAAGAGATAGATAGAATTGAATTTGTTTTCGTATTCGTACCCGCATAACCAAATAAAAAAATGGCCGCGTTCAACAGGAATTCTTAAATTTCAGAATCTGAAATTTCAGATTTTTTTCGTTTTGGGATAAATTTTTTTCGTTGAACGCAAAAACAATCTGAAATTTCAGTCAAAAGCCATTGGCGCAAAATTTTAAACAATGCTCGTTTAAGGAATAAAACCGGCTCTAGTTAACATAGTCGTTTAGTTAAGATCCCTTGTCTAACTATTTCTTAATTTTAAACAAGTTAAACTACTCTTCTAACTAAAGTGGACTCCGCTACGTGACGTAAGCAAATTTAGGTAGAACAACCCCAAAAACTGACATATGAAGAGACGAAACTCACACAAATATAAGAAAAAATAAAATTAATACAAGCAAAACAATTTTCATTCAAGGATTTATAAAATAAAAGGTACAAATAAGTGTATGTATAGTAGATAGTGATTGTTTAAATGTAAAATTATTTAATGCTTCATATGAATGGAGACAAAAATTGAATTATTGAAATATTAAAAAAAAAACTATTCCACTCGCTTGGATTTGTGGTTATGTGTTTTCTGTTTTTCGCCGCCGCAATACCTATTGTAAAGTTCATGATAAATAGAATTGACAATATTTTAAATTTTGTTACTTTACAAACCTGAAAATCTTCAAAAAATAACTTGCGAAAGTATTTCGGTTCAATTTGTTTGTTGTGAAATAGCAATTGTCGACTGGATAAAGTATATTTTTAAGAGATAACGAAGTGTTTTGCTGCTTTTAAAGTTAGACGAGTGTGTAACGGTCCGAGGTGTTGTCGGCCAAAGGACTCTCTAATAGCTGTTCCATGTTCTCTCATCGCAGAGGTGCTATAACCCTAAGAACATTAAAACACGATAGCACATTCTCGAAACTATCCAATGAGAGATACCTTAACCTTGCCCTCCCTTACCACCATTACGACCCCCTCTGGTTACAGGTACAGTGGGCCGATCCTGGCAGCAGGAAGGCAAGGGTGTTCAAATTGCGAAGGCGTGGCATGCTGGCGTATGCACATCCTAGCTCGTCGGATTGGGGAGGGTTCTTGCCATCGCAATACTGAACGGTCGTTACGAATATAACATGCCGGAGAAAATACTACAAAAAAGGTTCGGGTTCAAAAAAAAACTTGAAGCCCGAATTCGTCCTGTCATCATACCCACAAAACAACATCTTAAAGTGAGGAGAGTGCTCGATGGTATGGCCTCTCAGAGGATTAAGCCCACCCACGTATCGAAAACGATACTTCCTTGGCTGTTATTACCTCATTTTTATAACAGCCCCTAATCTAAAGAAGAAAATGATCTTTCAATCTATCACCTATAACATCGCAGCGGCAAAAATAAAAACTCCCACGAAAAGAACAGGTAATACCTACTGCACTTCACATAGACTCAAAATCTTCAAAAGATATCACAAACGTAATTCCGTCAGTGAGAAAATATGACCGTGGACCTACTTTCTCTTCGACTCTTCGTCTTCCTTCGGTCTTCCGCAAACAATCCATCGTTACCACATCCACCTATGTTTTTCTTAATGCGCATCCATTTCACTTATGTTACAAAAAGGAAATTAAAATTCCCAGGATGTAGAAATAAACCATCGTTGAAATTTTTAAATAATTAGCCGAAATGCACTTTTTTTTTTTAAAGAATAACAAAATTCGATTTTATTCCATAAAATAAACTACTATATCCTAACAAAAAAATCAAATAGATAATAATAAAAAGAGATTAAATCTGAATAAATATAAAAAAAACCATTAAATACCATTAGAGTCTATAACAGGAAAGATGATCAAAAGCAAATGCAACAAACCAACAGTCGACCTTTAATATTGGGATAGTTATTTTCTTTCAATTCAACTACATAGGTATTTATTTCACAACAACAATGATTGATTTAATTTCAAATATTTCTATTTAGATTACTTTCTTTTCAATTTCAAAAACAATTCTTAATTAAAGCCATGTACAAATAAAAGTGTAGTGAATTTTAAATTGTATTGAATTAATCTTGTTTATTTTTTTTGTATCGAGATTTCTACTTGGTTACTTTGTGTTTTTTTTTTTCTTGGGGCTATACTAGCTAGGTAGAGAAAAAAAAAGAATTGTTTAATAATTAGAAAGCCTAGTCTGCTTTTAGGCTGAGTGAATTTTTTTTTTCAATTTTGAATTTTTATTTTACACTGATTTTTTTAACATTATTTTACTTTTAAATATAGTTTCTAACATCCAATTAATATTATTATAAAAAAAAGAAAATTTATAGAAATAAGGGAAAAAAAAAAAATAACTTCAAAGCTCACCACAATTTATTTTAAATTTAACTCCTACACCTTTTAGAGTCTAAGAATATTAGAGCGAACTGCATTGCATATTGCAAGGCGCATTTTAAATTTCGATTTTACCCTTTTATATAACTTGTTGTTGTTGTAGGTGGAGCGAATTATTTTATTATTAAGGTCAAATGTTCAATATAAAAGCAAACTTACCAGCTTTAACGTATGAATGAATCTTGAATTAACGTATCCCTGTGAGGTGGTGCACCGCATCATAGGTTGAATGTACCTTTCGTACTTTTATCACTGCAAGAGAACTTTTTAACACTTAAACAATAAAAAAAATCGCAACTCCGTTATCATTTTTTTTGCAAAAATTATTGTAAGTATTTTTTTTTTCTATTTGGTAATATTTTTTGTTCTTGGAGATTTTTTTTTTGTAGGAAGTAAGTGTGGTGAACAAGGAAGGAGTGAGGTGAACAAATTGATTAAACTATTGATAAAAAAAAAGAAATTTAAAGAAGTAGGTATTTGATGTAACTGGGCATGTATGTATGTATGATGAAGAAGATAAAGGTGGAAGATGATGCTGCGAGCGATGATGACACATATGAAGGCGCGGTGAAAACTTTTTGGGTAATTAATTGGCGGCACGATCACACAATATCCGATGATTTAATTATCTTGTATTGTATGGCGGGACTTTTGTTACTGGCTGATGTAGGTACAGTCTGTACTATAGCGAGGTATTTGGCGTCTTAGTCTTCCAGTGGGTTGGGCGATTGGTGGTCATTAGATTAGGACACCTGAGGTGCTCTGGTGTGCAAATATGCACGCACGTCGTTTGGACACTGGGGTGTATTAGATTCTGGGGTAGAGAGTCGGTGTACGAGGGCTTGCGGGGGTCACTTTTGGGGGTTCAGTACTTTATAAACGTTTTTGGTATTTTGGCTACGCGTCTTTTCTTTTTTTTTCTTTACACTTTTAACTTAGGACGCTTGCACATAGACTTAGTTTAGAATTTTTAAGGCACTTTTATTGACTCGCGGCGTTTTAGTTCTCGATAGTTTTGGGTTTCGTATTATAATTTTTTTCTTATTTCACAATACGCCGACGAGTTTTAAAAAGTGGATTTTTCCCAATTTTTAAGAAAAACTATGTTTTAAAAAGAACGTGGATACGAGAACTTTTTTTTTTTCAACGATTTTCGTGAATCATCCGTAGCGACCCGCAAAACTCGACCACCAGAAGACAAAAAAGAGTTTCCGTATTGCAGGCATCCCCTTATATAGCCAGGTGGCAACCTTCAACACGTCGGACATTCCGTGCGAGAGAGCATCTTTAACATGGCGGTGAAATGGATTCCGGAAAGGGCCGTTTTTGGCCGTATTTTTGACCAAAATATCACAATTTTTATCTTAAAAATCATTTTAAATTTTTTTTTAAATAAGTGTGATAAAATATAATTTTTTTGGTCAAAATTGACCCAGAAAATCACTCCCGGAAACACTTCCATGACAGAAAATGCTTCTCGTTTGTGCATGTGTGAATTCTCTTAACTATGAGAATTTGAACATTCTTCATTTAAAAAGTCTCTTCCGCACCTTCTCTTTCCCAGATCGCTGCCAGCAAATGGATGTTGTCAGCCATTTGCCTCTAACTCTCTCTCTCAAATATGATTAAAGTCACCACACTTTTGACGACTTTCACCACCATCATCATCACTGCAGTACCCTCATCTCCTGCTTAAAATTGAATTGAATTGAAAGAATTAACTGAAAAAAAAAGACCTAAGATTCTCAAACTTTTCGACTGTTGGTTTTGAATGTAAAATAACAAAAAAAAAAAAAAATAGAAACTTGATAAAACCTATATCGGTTCCCACAAAACTTATCCAATTCTGCGTTTAAACGCTAGAAATGGAGAAGAAAAGAAACGAGATTGCAGAATCACTTCTCGACCCACCCCCGAGAATAAGTCTCATGTTCAGGCTATTGCTAGCCGGGTGATAATTAGAACAACAACAAAACGGCTACCTCTTAATGTCTTTTGAGTGAAAAACTCCTAACACCTTTCCGTTTACATCTTCTAATTCATAGAGATTATTCCCTATGACCTTTCTTATTCTTGACTTAATAAATTTTGGACATAGTTTAGCGTTAATCCTCTTTGTTGCGTCGCTAAGCACAAAATTTCTTTTATAGACATTATCGCCAACATTATACTTCATATTTTTGCTACGGGTATTGTACATATGTTCATAAGTTTTATGCGCTCTTTGGAGGGAATCTTTAATTGCTGAATGTATTATGTTCATTTTTGCTGACTTTGGTAAGACGTTAAGTTCAGAATTATTAACAGAATCAAGTTTTCTTAAGAGTTCAAATTCCGAAGCATGTTCAATCATTTTCAAACCAAACAAGGCCTCATAAGGGGACATACCGATAGCCGAATGGGTAGCTGTCCTAAGTGCGCAGGTGATTTCTGGAAGGTTTACATCCCAATCCCTTTGATCGCTTCCTATATACGATCTAATAGCAGCTAGGATAGAACGATTTACACGCTCGCTGGCATTGGCTTGCGGAGCATAGGAGGCGGTTTTTATATGCTTTATACCATAAGACGTTAACAATTTTGAAAAGTAGGTGCTGATAAATTGCTTTCCATTGTCTGTTAGGACAGATTCGGGTACACCAAACATGCACAGAACGTCTTCCTTCAAAAATTTAGCTGCGGAATCCGACGTAGCATTTCTTAAAGCCTTAATAACGACAAATTTTGTCAACTGATCGAGAGCGATTATTAAGTACACGTGTCCTTTTTTAGACCGTGGATACGGTCCCAAAAAATCCAAGTAGATGTGTTGAAAAGGTCGTTCAACTGTAAACGGCTTTCCCATTGGGTGCCTTAAAGTTTGGTTGGAAGCTTTAGATGTTTTGCAAATTTCACAATTACCTATAAAAGACTTTACCTGTGAGGCCATGTTGGGCCAAAAGAATTGCTGTCGGAGCCTATACAAAGTTTTACCTACACCACCATGCGCAGCCCTTGGTGGTTGATGAGCCAAAATAATCAGTTGGTTGGCTAGCTGCGACGGAACCCATAACTTCCATCCTAGGTCATCCTCTAGAGGATTCCCTGTGCTGTGTTTGACCTTCTTGTACACGAAATCGTCCGAGACTTGAAGGTCTGGCAGCTGTTCCTTTTGCTTTTTGATGTGGTCGATGATCTGAACATATTCCTCAGATTTAAAACTGGGATCTGTTAGGTCTATATGCAACACATCAGAAGGACTTTCCTCCAACAAGGCATCTAGATTCACTTCGTCTGCTGCAAACACTCTTGACAAAGCATCTGGCACAACGTGCTGTGAACCTTTACGATGCTCTATGTCGAAGTCATATCCTTGAAGTTTAAGGCTCCACCGAGCCAACCTACCACTGAGGTCCTTTTGGCTCATCAACCACTTTAAACTGGCATGGTCAGTTACTACCTTAAAGTGGTATCCCTCCACATAGGGACGAAATTGTTCTATGCTCATTACCGCAGCCAAGCACTCCCGTTCAGTGACGCTGTAATTACACTGAGCTTTGTTCAATTTGTGTGAATAAAAAAATATGGGACGTTCATTGCCTTCTTCGTCCTTCTGGCATAATACGCCTCCAATCCCAGTCGAAGATGCATCACACAAAATGACGAACGGTTTGGTGTAATCAGGGTTCACAAGAACGGGTGCCGAGGTTAAAATGTCTTTAATTTTTTGGAATGACTCTAACGCTTCCTTACTGAATTCGAATTTACTATTCTTTTTTAAGGTGTTCGTTATAGGGGTAGCTAGGGTGCTATAATCCCGCACAAACCGTCGGTACCACCCAGACATACCCAAAAACCTACGTACCTGACGTTGATTTTGTGGAACTGGAAAATCTCTAATTCCGGACACTTTTGCCGGGTCTGTCTTAAGACAACCGTTCCCGATAACGTAGCCTAAGTATCTCAGTTCCTTAAAACAAAACTTGGATTTATCGAGGTTAATTGTCAGACCCGCGCCCTTAAGTCTTTCGGCGACGATGTTTAAGAAACGAATATGTTCCTCAAAGGTTCGTGTAACAATCAGAAGATCGTCCAAGTAAACAAAAACGTTTTCTTTTAGTTCATGGGGTACCACTTTATCCATTAACTTGCAAAGACGTTGCGGTGCATTGCAAAGGCCAAAGGGCATTACCTTGAACTGGTACAGAGGCCTGCCGGGAACCGTGAAAGCTGTCTTTTCCCGAGGCGACATCTCCAACGGTATCTGCAAAAAGGCGTCTTTCAGATCCACACTAGAAATGTAGTGTGTATCTGAAATACGACTTAGCACAGCTTGTATATGAGGCAAAGGATAGGCACTTTTCTTCGTCTTTTGGTTCACTTTCCTGTAGTCCAGGCACATACGATTTTTCCCTGGTTTTCGTACCAGAACTACCGGTGAGCTCCATGGGCTGTTGCTTTCTTCGATTATACCCATTTCCAGCAACCTATCCAATTCCTCATACAGTAGCTTTTGTACCGCCGGAGACACCGGATAGTGTCGTTGTTTTATTGGTTCGGCATCCCCTGTGTCGATTTCATGTTCCTCCAGTGTGGTTTTACCTAAACCAAGAATGGCAAAGGAGGGGAACATACTGATGGTTGTTTGAAGTTTACTGGTCTCTTCCTCGGAAAGCTCACGCATCTCTGAAGACATATTGTTGAACGAGGCAGCTGTTGGTGAAATTTCCGAAATTAAATGAGGAGCGATATCGAACGCCTTCCAAAAATTAATCCCTAGATACAATTTTTGTTGTAACGAAGGTACGATGTACACCTCTATCTTTTTTGATTCATTTTTATAAGTGATGTCTGCTATGAATTTGCCGGTGATAGGCTGAACGTGACCATCCGCTGTTCTTACATTGGATGAGAATCGTGTGAAGCTAACCTTGTGTTTTCTCAAAAAATCATCGCCATCTATGCCCAAGCAGCTAATGCTAGCACCACTGTCTAACAATCCTAGCACACTTTCTCCAAAAATTTTTACATTAGCATATGGACGAGGATCATCTGAGCAACACAAGGTTGTCGCTTCAATACTCTTTAAGGCGTTTTTACGATTTTTTTGTCTTTCTCGAATCCTAGTAATTCTTGCAGAAACAGGTGTTTTGAGATTACCAATAATCCTATCCCTGGCAGCGTAATATGCAATTTGACGTTCGTGAAGGCTTTTGGAAGGAGATGGAGTTTTGGCTTGTGGAGGTGGTGTATTAGATTCTTGCTGTTCTAAAAAGGTTGGTCTTTTCAAAATCTGAATTGTGTTGACACAATCTGAGGTTTGACGACCTAAGGTGGGTTTGGAGTTGGTTAGATCTAGTGCGAGTCCGGTTTCAGGTTCCGAGAGCAAGCCATCCCGGTTGAAGGATTGCTCTGTCGGAAGTTTCCCGTGCATTTAGGACTTGTGCACTGAGGTGAAGTTGTCCCTTCCTTTCCACAGCGGTAGCAGAACAGGGATCTCTGTTGCACAGGACACTCCATGTAACTGTGACCTATCTTTCTACAGTTCCAGCAGTTGTAATTACTGGTGTCCCTTTGAATATTCAAAGCCTCAACGGAATTTGTATTGGACGCTGCGGATTCCCCTATAACCTCAATTTCACTAACGTTTCTGCGGAAGGGTTGCCCTATAGGATTTCGAAGTTTATGACTGTCTTGCTCATTAATATATTTTTCCATTTTGCGACAGACATAAATCATCTCATTTAGACTCTGGGTCCTAAAAGTTAATAACAACTCCCCCATACGCCTATTAACGTTTTGTTTTATAAGGCTTATCAGTTCCTGATTAGGTTTTGGACAAAACAACCGTGTATTCATCTTTTGAATCGCCATTAGGAAATCATCAAAACTTTCGTTAATTTTTTGGCGACGATCATACAATTGTTTCGACAGCTCGGCGTCTGTCTCTAGGGTACGAAACTGTTCCAACAACGCAAAACGAAGCCCCGGCCAATCAATTCTTGGGTTAGATTTAAGAAACACCCAGTACCAATTTTCAACCTGTCCGCTTACGAACTGGTGAAAATTCAGCACTATCTCTTGCCATGAAGCGCCAAAGCAGTCTTTCAATCTCTCCAATCTAAAAATGAATTCATCGATCGTCATATTTATACTGTCGTACTTTAAACCCCATTTGTGGAAACTAAGAGCTTTTAAATTTGAATGGAAAGATAGATTTCCTCGAGAAGGGCTCTCGTGCGATACCCTATCAGAGGCATCACCTTCTAAGTTCATGTTTCTTATTCTTGAGAGAAACTCATCTGCATATGGATTTAGACTTGAATAATTAAGCCTTGAACCTGAGTCAAGCTGATTTTGAGCCGCCAGATGGGGATGGATAGTTGGTGGAGGTCGTCTACGCACTTCATATTCGGTTTGAACAGAGGGTGTAGTTTCCCTTAAGGTTTCTCGAATGATGTCTGCCATTTGCCTTTTCAGCTCGGCTCTATTTGTTTCTAATTCCTTTCGAATTACTTGCAAGTCTTCTGTTCTACTAATTCCTACCGACGCCGTGACAAGTCCCTGAATATATGCGGGTAGATCTAAGTCATGCTGATTGTTTATGTTTGTTTGAAGGCCACCTAGAGACAAGCTATCCCTATTTCTTAAAAAGGCTTGAGAACCAGTGGGTATGTCAGGGTAATTATCCTTTGCCGTATTTTCAGCTCCAGTGTCTTGGTTTGGAGGACCCACAGGCGGGGACTCAGAACCTAGACCGGCAACATTAGGTTGGGTACTACTATCCATTACTCTGCGTTCAGAACTGATATTATGCCCTCGACCACGACTGGTTTTGCTGGTTCCTCGACCACGAGTGCTTTGGCTGCTGGATCCCCTACCACGATTTGAACGTAAGTTATATATCTTATTACCCTCCACTGAAGACATATGGTGACTCAAACAACCTGAACTTTACAACCTCTACGAACGGACTATACCCGCAATGAAAATTTTATATAAACCCAATTAATGGAAATAAAAAAATTAAAAAAAAAAATGATATGATAAACAATGATTAAAAACCAAAAATAATTATCGTTAATATATATCAAAATTATCTAGAAATATCTGGAAAATCTTTATCAACCGAAATTAAAGATAATAAATCAAAACGATTGAAAATTTCAAGTTATAACGAACTTGGAAGAAAAAGGTAATCAAATAAACGCGAATGAAAATAATATTGTATAACTTCTTACACAATTATGTATGTATACAATTATATATATGTTTGTTATTTTTTTTAAATTTATCATAAATTGTCTGGTGGATGTGGTCAGATGAAAAGTCTTAAAGACCTTGAGTAACGATGTTTATGAACATGATACTCACTTGAAGCTAAAGTTTTATAGGAGCTGGAAAATAAAAAGTGCTGAAACACAAAACTAAATTTGACTTTCACACAGAATGTAATTTATTATAAGGTAAACTAGGATGGTTGACCAACTCGCAACTGGCATAGTACGACGATCCAGTCATCGTATTATCGGACGACATTGATTTTTCCTAAAAATTTAAAATACAAAAGAAATGTTTGAACAACTATAAATTCGGTCGCACCAAAAGAACGGATTCAAACAAAAATCGATTGAAATTTCAGTCTTATCTTGATTTTGATTGGAATTGTTGATTGTCGCAACAGACTAAACAGGGAAAAGACTTCAGACCTATTTACTGGACGTCCGCTCAACGTTTTCCATCTCACAACAACAAGAGAAAAAAAATTACTAAACGGTAGGTAGAAAAAAAAAGAGAATCAAAATAAAGTCGTTACATGTTTCGAGAAAAAAAACAAATTTGAATAGTTTTGAAAATATCAAAAAAAAATTTTTCCGAAAATGAGAATCTCAGCTCCTTATACCGAGTAAGATCAAGGACGAATCGGGCCCCACGTTGGGCGCCACCTGTAACGGTCCGAGGTGTTGTCGGCCAAAGGACTCTCTAATAGCTGTTCCATGTTCTCTCATCGCAGAGGTGCTATAACCCTAAGAACATTAAAACACGATAGCACATTCTCGAAACTATCCAATGAGAGATACCTTAACCTTGCCCTCCCTTACCACCATTACGACCCCCTCTGGTTACAGGTACAGTGGGCCGATCCTGGCAGCAGGAAGGCAAGGGTGTTCAAATTGCGAAGGCGTGGCATGCTGGCGTATGCACATCCTAGCTCGTCGGATTGGGGAGGGTTCTTGCCATCGCAATACTGAACGGTCGTTACGAATATAACATGCCGGAGAAAATACTACAAAAAAGGTTCGGGTTCAAAAAAAAACTTGAAGCCCGAATTCGTCCTGTCATCATACCCACAAAACAACATCTTAAAGTGAGGAGAGTGCTCGATGGTATGGCCTCTCAGAGGATTAAGCCCACCCACGTATCGAAAACGATACTTCCTTGGCTGTTATTACCTCATTTTTATAACAGCCCCTAATCTAAAGAAGAAAATGATCTTTCAATCTATCACCTATAACATCGCAGCGGCAAAAATAAAAACTCCCACGAAAAGAACAGGTAATACCTACTGCACTTCACATAGACTCAAAATCTTCAAAAGATATCACAAACGTAATTCCGTCAGTGAGAAAATATGACCGTGGACCTACTTTCTCTTCGACTCTTCGTCTTCCTTCGGTCTTCCGCAAACAATCCATCGTTACCACATCCACCTATGTTTTTCTTAATGCGCATCCATTTCACTTATGTTACAAAAAGGAAATTAAAATTCCCAGGATGTAGAAATAAACCATCGTTGAAATTTTTAAATAATTAGCCGAAATGCACTTTTTTTTTTTAAAGAATAACAAAATTCGATTTTATTCCATAAAATAAACTACTATATCCTAACAAAAAAATCAAATAGATAATAATAAAAAGAGATTAAATCTGAATAAATATAAAAAAAACCATTAAATACCATTAGAGTCTATAACAGGAAAGATGATCAAAAGCAAATGCAACAAACCAACAGTCGACCTTTAATATTGGGATAGTTATTTTCTTTCAATTCAACTACATAGGTATTTATTTCACAACAACAATGATTGATTTAATTTCAAATATTTCTATTTAGATTACTTTCTTTTCAATTTCAAAAACAATTCTTAATTAAAGCCATGTACAAATAAAAGTGTAGTGAATTTTAAATTGTATTGAATTAATCTTGTTTATTTTTTTTGTATCGAGATTTCTACTTGGTTACTTTGTGTTTTTTTTTTTCTTGGGGCTATACTAGCTAGGTAGAGAAAAAAAAAAGAATTGTTTAATAATTAGAAAGCCTAGTCTGCTTTTAGGCTGAGTGAATTTTTTTTTTCAATTTTGAATTTTTATTTTACACTGATTTTTTTAACATTATTTTACTTTTAAATATAGTTTCTAACATCCAATTAATATTATTATAAAAAAAAGAAAATTTATAGAAATAAGGGAAAAAAAAAAAATAACTTCAAAGCTCACCACAATTTATTTTAAATTTAACTCCTACACCTTTTAGAGTCTAAGAATATTAGAGCGAACTGCATTGCATATTGCAAGGCGCATTTTAAATTTCGATTTTACCCTTTTATATAACTTGTTGTTGTTGTAGGTGGAGCGAATTATTTTATTATTAAGGTCAAATGTTCAATATAAAAGCAAACTTACCAGCTTTAACGTATGAATGAATCTTGAATTAACGTATCCCTGTGAGGTGGTGCACCGCATCATAGGTTGAATGTACCTTTCGTACTTTTATCACTGCAAGAGAACTTTTTAACACTTAAACAATAAAAAAAATCGCAACTCCGTTATCATTTTTTTTGCAAAAATTATTGTAAGTATTTTTTTTTTCTATTTGGTAATATTTTTTGTTCTTGGAGATTTTTTTTTTGTAGGAAGTAAGTGTGGTGAACAAGGAAGGAGTGAGGTGAACAAATTGATTAAACTATTGATAAAAAAAAAGAAATTTAAAGAATAGGTATTTGATGTAACTGGGCATGTATGTATGTATGATGAAGAAGATAAAGGTGGAAGATGATGCTGCGAGCGATGATGACACATATGAAGGCGCGGTGAAAACTTTTTGGGTAATTAATTGGCGGCACGATCACACAATATCCGATGATTTAATTATCTTGTATTGTATGGCGGGACTTTTGTTACTGGCTGATGTAGGTACAGTCTGTACTATAGCGAGGTATTTGGCGTCTTAGTCTTCCAGTGGGTTGGGCGATTGGTGGTCATTAGATTAGGACACCTGAGGTGCTCTGGTGTGCAAATATGCACGCACGTCGTTTGGACACTGGGGTGTATTAGATTCTGGGGTAGAGAGTCGGTGTACGAGGGCTTGCGGGGGTCACTTTTGGGGGTTCAGTACTTTATAAACGTTTTTGGTATTTTGGCTACGCGTCTTTTCTTTTTTTTTCTTTACACTTTTAACTTAGGACGCTTGCACATAGACTTAGTTTAGAATTTTTAAGGCACTTTTATTGACTCGCGGCGTTTTAGTTCTCGATAGTTTTGGGTTTCGTATTATAATTTTTTTCTTATTTCACAATACGCCGACGAGTTTTAAAAAGTGGATTTTTCCCAATTTTTAAGAAAAACTATGTTTTAAAAAGAACGTGGATACGAGAACTTTTTTTTTTTTCAACGATTTTCGTGAATCATCCGTAGCGACCCGCAAAACTCGACCACCAGAAGACAAAAAAGAGTTTCCGTATTGCAGGCATCCCCTTATATAGCCAGGTGGCAACCTTCAACACGTCGGACATTCCGTGCGAGAGAGCATCTTTAACATGGCGGTGAAATGGATTCCGGAAAGGGCCGTTTTTGGCCGTATTTTTGACCAAAATATCACAATTTTTATCTTAAAAATCATTTTAAATTTTTTTTTAAATAAGTGTGATAAAATATAATTTTTTTGGTCAAAATTGACCCAGAAAATCACTCCCGGAAACACTTCCATGACAGAAAATGCTTCTCGTTTGTGCATGTGTGAATTCTCTTAACTATGAGAATTTGAACATTCTTCATTTAAAAAGTCTCTTCCGCACCTTCTCTTTCCCAGATCGCTGCCAGCAAATGGATGTTGTCAGCCATTTGCCTCTAACTCTCTCTCTCAAATATTATTAAAGTCACCACACTTTTGACGACTTTCACCACCATCATCATCACTGCAGTACCCTCATCTCCTGCTTAAAATTGAATTGAATTGAAAGAATTAACTGAAAAAAAAAGACCTAAGATTCTCAAACTTTTCGACTGTTGGTTTTGAATGTAAAATAACAAAAAAAAAAAAAAATAGAAACTTGATAAAACCTATATCGGTTCCCACAAGTGCTTTAGCGTTAAAGTATACTTTATGTCGTTTAAAATTAACAAAGAGTCGACTCTCGTTGTAAAAATAGATTTTAGAGTCGACTCCCATTTTAAAAGTGATTTAGAGCAGGTTTTAAATGTTTAAAATTTTGCGCCATTGTGTCAAATTCCTGTATTTACTTGTAGAATATGCATTGAAGCGAAATAAAAGAAAACTTTATATATTCTTTAATTGATAATTTAGCAGGAGCTTTGTAGATGAAATTTTATGTAAAAAGATTAGCAACATTAAATTTCATTAAAATTGTTTGTTATTTTGCAGTAATTTGTTTTAACTTGAATGAAAAATTGTTCCAGAATAATCCGATGGAACACTTTTGTAAGAAATTCATTCCTTTTATTCAAAGCGTCAGTAAATAATTACAAAAAGTTCTTTCATTCAAATAAGTAAGTATTACTTTTAATGGTAGCACTTCAGCTCTTTTACACTTCCCCCACCACAAACAACTGTCATCCGAATTTCCAGACAAAATTTTCTTGTCTGAAATTTACGAATAAAGTCTTAACTACATAAGGCTTAACTACATAAGCCAAAAAAGTGAAAAAATACAAAAATGAAAATTTTTAAACTCATTTTGAGATAGTATTTCGCACTGGAAAACTTATAAAAATGATGCAGAAAGCTTAAATTTTGGTTTAAAAAAAATGTGTATATTCTTTTTCACAAAACTGTTAGCAGCTTAAAATTGAACACGACTAAGAAATGTCCTGAACACACTCTTGAATTGAAAATTGGCTGAACGGACCCGTGGGAGAGTTGACGCGGAGAGAGGAACGCTGGAGTTGATTTTGAAAAAGAACGACGAAATATTTTGAGTCGTGTGCGAGCTACTTAAATAAGTAATAAAAGTTTATAATAATTATCAGTAACATTGCATAGTTCTTTTAATTTAATGTAATTTATAGTATTTATTAAAAAGTACTAACAAAACAACTGCGCAAGTGGGAAAAAAAATATTTTTACTTTTGTTATTTTGCAAAAAGTCGCTTATGTAGTTAAAGCTATAAGCCAAGAAAGTGAAAAAGTACAAAAGTGAAAATTTTGAAACTCATTTTGGGATAGTGTTTCTCACAGGAAAACTTATAAAAATGATTCAGAAAGTCCAAATTTTGGTTTAAAAATAAAATGTTTGTATTCTTTTTCACAAAACAACTGCGTTAGCTGGAAAAAAAATATTTTTACTTTTGTAATTTTGCAAAAAGTGGCCAATGTAGTTAAGGCTTAAACGCAACTAAACGTAACTAAAAGTCACTAAAAGTCATCTAACTTTTTATGAAAGCTGGCCAATCAGAAGCTCCAAAAATTCAGAAATCTGAATTTTCAGATGTTAACGTAATGGATTGAACGCGGCCAATCTAAACTGTAATAACTGTTATAAGTGTTATATATAATAAAAAAATCTGACGTTTCACGTCCTTCCCACTGTTATAATCTTCCTTCAATTTTTTATATGAATTCACTATCCAGTGTTTATAGAGATCAGTGACTGGATAGCGTATTCATACAAAAATGGTGGCTCCATTTGAACATTTGTTATATTATGCGCCTGACCATTCTTTGTATACCAGTATACATGTATAACATATAAAATACCAAAAATGACAGCAAAAATATTGAATAATAAAGATATGAATCAAAGAAACTGAATATAAAGATATGAATCCTTCGTACGTTTCACCCTCCAAAACCAAAGAATGTGAAAAAACAAAAACTTTGTTTCATATTTCATTTTTCTTGGAGATACACCGAATACTCACTGATCTCCATAACACACTGGATAGCGTATTCATACAAAATGGTGGCTCCATTAGAACAATTGTTATATTATGCGCCTGACCATTCTTTGTATAACTGTATACATATATAACATATAAAATACCAAAAATGACGGCAAAAATTCTGAATATACGTACGTTTCACCCTTTAAAACCAAAGAATGTGAAAAAAAACTCTGTTTCATATTTTATTCTTCTTGGAGATACACCGAATACTAAAATATGAGTAGAGAGAGTAGATTAATAACCACAAATAATACTTATTTTGTGTCAGACAAACGTCAAATTATGGGGCTGACCACGTATTATAATCTTCAATAGAGCTTTTTAACAAACAGCAATATTATCTCTGTCTAGTTCATTTTAAATGTCAAACTAAAATTCTTGGCACAATGACATTTTAGTGGCAGCCATTTGTTTGTTTTATTTTGGAGGCAAATAAATATTTGGAATTGTTATTTCCTTTTTTTTTTTAGAAAATCTACAAGTAAAAATGTTTTTATATTTTATTTAAGATATTTTAATCTTTTTATGGCACAAAATAGCTAGATTTTTGTAATAAAAATTAGCCCGCCTTTTTTTTCTTTCCAATTTCATCTGTCATTGTGCCAAGTTTTTGCTGTCATCTGAAACTGACAATTTGGTAGAGATCTCTATTGGAACCACAGAAACTGTTATACATTGTAGTTAATACACTATCCACACTGATCTCTATAATATACTGGATAGTGTATACCATTCAAGTATAACAGTTTTTATCATTCCAATTGAAGATGACATAAGGTGGCTGAGTGGCCAATTTTGACATCTATGTGAAACAAAGCAAAGTAGTTTGAGGTTATTTTTTTTTGTGAAACCAACAAAATAAAATAGTTAGTCATTCTTTTCGTTTTTTTTTTGTGTTGTATCCGATATTGGTACAAAAATATTTTTTAAACTTGTCAAAAGTGGAAACCAGATCCAGACACGCCGCAAGTTCGTCGAAAAATTTGGGCCTGGTCTGGACGATTATTAACAAGTAGATTTGCAAAACATTCTGCTTATACGAAACCTTCTCAAATGAGAATAATGATCTTGTTGCAGCCATGGAACAAGATAAATTCCATTAGAATGTCAAAGGATTCCCACTCACTGTTCAACAGACACATCCAGGATAAGAAGCTGGAAATCCTCGCTCAGATTGTGACAAAGTATCTCCTAATTGATACTTACGAAGGAACAGCACGCAGCCAAGGCTCGGTGCGATGGCACAGCAGGTGCAATAATAGGCGAAGTTCTTCGCCAGGACAATAAAGTACTAAGTTTTGTTGCTTTCTCTGAAATTTAATAATGACCTACTACAAGTGTACTCCGAGGTTGAATTTTTTTTATAGAGCTTTGGAATCAAAACTTTTTATGCTCCTTTTAAAGGCATCAAGAGCAGATTCCAAAATGGTATCAACCACATTTGTGGCACTGTCCATTCAATAAAGAAACCCCAAAACATTTTTCAGTTTTTTGAGTTTCTCAACAAATGACCTGCCTACAAGTGTACTCCGAGGTTGAATTTTTGTTATAGAGCTTTGGAATCAAAACTTTTTATGCTTCTTTTAAAGGCATCGAGAGCAGATTCCAAAATGGTATCAACCACATTTGTGGCACTCTCCATTCAATAAAGAAACACCAAAACCTTTTTCAGTTTTTTTTAAATTTAAATATTCAAAGAAAGTTTTGGGGTTTCTTTATTGAATGGGAAGTGCCATCAATGATGTTGATACCATTTTGGAATCTGCTCTCGATGCCTTTAAAAGGAGCATAAAAAGTTTTGATTCCAAAGCTCTATAAAAAAAATTCAACCTCGGAGTACACTTGTAGTAGGTCATTATTAAATTTCAGAGAAAGCAACAAAACTTAGTACTTTATTGTCCTGGCGAAGAACTTCGCCTATTATTGCACCTGCTGTGCCATCGCACCGAGCCTTGGCTGCGTGCTGTTCCTTCGTAAGTATCAATTAGGAGATACTTTGTCACAATCTGAGCGAGGATTTCCAGCTTCTTATCCTGGATGTGTCTGTTGAACAGTGAGTGGGAATCCTTTGACATTCTAATGGAATTTATCTTGTTCCATGGCTGCAGCAAGATCATTATTCTCATTTGAGAAGGTTTCGTATAAGCAGAATGTTTTGCAAATCGACTTATTAATAATCGTCCAGACCAGGCCCAAATTTTTCGACGAACTTGCGGTGTGCCTGGATCTCGCTTCCACTTTTCACAAGTTTAAAATACTTAAAAAAATTATAAAAACAAAAACAAACGAAAAGACTGACTGACTATTTGATTTTGTTTGTTTCACAAAAAAAATAACCTCAAAAAACTTTTTTTTTGTTCTTGACATCATCTCTTCTTGAACACACAAAATTGTTATATTTGTTATATTTGGTACATTTTTTTATATCTATTTTGACAGTTGGTGTACGAGTGGCCAGTATAACAATTCTTCAATTTGCTTCAACTGTTTTGTATGGATGCGCTATCCAGTATATTATAGAGATCAGTGACTATCCAGTGTATTATAGAGATCAGTGTGAATACTAAAATATGAGTAGAGAGAGTAGAGAGTAGATTATTAACCACAAATAATATTTATTTTGTGTCAGACAAACGTCAAATTATGCGGCTGACCCACTGATCTCTATAAACACTGGATAGTGAATTCATATAAAAATTTTGAAGAAAATTGAAGGAAGATTATAACAGTGGGAAGGACGTGAAACGTCAGATTTTTTTTATTATATATAACACTTATAACAGTTATTACAGTTTAGATTGGCCGCGTTCAATCCATTACGTTAACATCTGAAAATTCAGATTTCTGAATTTTTGGAGCTTCTGATTGGCCAGCTGTCATAAAAAATTAGATGACTTTTAGTTACGTTTAAGCCTTAACTACATTTGCCACTTTTTGCAAAATTACAAAAGTAAAAATATTTTTTCCATCTAGCGCAGTTGTTTTGTGAAAAAGAATATACATATTTTATTTTTAAACCAAAATTTAGGCTTTCTGCATCATTTTTATAAGTTTTCCTGTGAGAAACACTATCCCAAAATGAGTTTCAAAATTTTCACTTTTGTACTTTTTCACTTTCTTGGCTTATGTAGACCGCCGTATATGTAGTTAAGACTTTATTCGTAAATTTCAGACAAGAAAATTTCGTCTGGATATTCGGATGACAATTGTTTGTGGTGGGGGAAGTGCTACAATTAAAAGTTGAATTTCTTACAAAAGTGTTCCCATAATTCTCTAACGAATTAAGCCTTAACTACATAAGCCACTTTTTGCAAAATTACAAAAGTAAAAATATTTTTTTCCAGCTACCGCAGTTGTTTTGTGCAAACTAATATATAAATTTTATCTTTAAACCAAAATTTAAGCTTTCTGCATCATTTTTATAAGTTTTCTTGTGAAAAACACTATCCCAAAATGAGTTTGAAAATTTTCACTTTTGTACTTTTTCACTTTTTTGGCTTATGTAGTTAAGGCTTTATTCTGAAATAATTTTTCATTCAAGTTAAAACAAATTACTGCAAAATAACAAACAATTTTAATGAAATTTAATGTTGCTAATCTTTTTACATAAAATTTCATCTACAAAGCTCCTGCTAAATTATCAATTAAAGAATATATAAAGTTCTCTTTTATTTCGCTTCAATGTATATTCTATAAGTAAATACAGGAATTTGACACAATGGCTTTTGACTAAAATTTCAGATTGTTTTTGCGTTCAACGAAAAAAATCTATCCCAAAACGAAAAAAATCTGAAATTTCAGATTCTGAAATTTAAGAATTCCTGATGAACGCGGCCATTTTTTTGTTTGGTTATGCGGGTACGAATACGAAAACAATTTCAATTCTATCTATCTCTTTCTTTCCTTTTGTTTAAAAAAGACACAAACTGTGTGGGAAGAACGAGAACTGTCAAATTCAAATTTCTTCAAAAAAACTGTTATACATATAGAGAATTCACTATCCAGTGTTTATAGAGATCAGTGGGCTGACCACGTATTATAATCTTCAATTGGAACCACAGAAACTGATAGACATTGTAGGTAATACACTGTCCAGTGTATTATAGAGATCAGTGTCCGAAACCAATAAACTTAGATCGTATAATTTTTCTAAAACTAAACTGGTCAAATGAATTTATGTTTCTTGATTTGAAAAATATGTACAGCCGCTTCATTGAAATTTTATGAATTGGTTTCGATAGATTTGTCCCTCAATCCTGCTTTGTGACTTAAAAAGATTAAAACGTAAAGCATTCGTGAAATACAATAAATCAAAAAATCAATCCGATTATAATTTTAGTAAATTACGTAAAGATTTTTAGTTCTTAGTAAGTTTCTATACAGATGTTATATATTGAATATTGAAAGCAACAAAAAACAGAATAGCAAAACGTTTTGGTCGTTTGTCAATTCTAAAAGAAAATCTGTAGCGGTTCCGAATTCCATGTTTTTCAGAGGTGTTGAATCGTTGGATTTGGGCTCCACAGTCGAACTGTTTGCTAGCTTTTTTGAGTCGGTTTATTCTCCTTCTGGATTTATTAACAGCATTAGAACCGTGACCGATATTGGATCGATACAGCTAAGTAGTGCAGAGGTTAATTTTGCATTAAAATCACTTCAATCTAATTATAAATCTGGTCCAGACGGCATTCCTCCTGCAGTGCTTAAGAATTGTTGTGACTCCATTTGTGTTCCTCTGCATTTGATATTCAATAGATGCCTCCAGGAAGGCAACTTCATTGATGAGTGGAGGCTTTCATATTTAATTCTTATTCATAAGTCAGGTCCCAAAAATGATATTGAGAATTACAGGGGTAAACTTTCTTTAATTCCCAAATTGTTTGAAATTATGGTGAAAAATAAACTTGATTTTCTTACAAGTGAATACTTATCAGAAGTATAGCATGGTTTTATCTCCGGTCGATCTGCTTTTACCAATCTAACTTTTTTCACTTCATACATAAAACATAACCAATGCTATGGAGCAAAAATTTCAAGTTGATGCAGTTTACACAGACTTTAGTTAGGCATTTGATTCAGTGAACCACCTTATACTTCTGAAAAAACTTGAGAATTTTGGTTTTCATTCCGACCTTCTAAGTTGGACATTGATTCTCTGTCTAACTGGTGTCGTATAAATGGCCTTAAACTGAGTACGAAAAAGTGTAACACGATTTCTTTTTCCAGAAAATCTCATAGTTTGCTATTCAACTATACTATAGGGTTTCGAGTACTAAAGACTTGGGGGTTATTCTTGATTCCCAACTTTCTTTTAAAAGTCATTTAGAATATTTGGTCCCTAAAGGCCTGGTCAAACAGAACGCCGGCCGACGGGACGGTAAATACTTCAACATGGAAGGAAAGAACGCGGCGGGCAAATTTTGTTTGTAATTTCTTACAAAGACCGCCGGACCGCGCTCTGTTTGACACGGCCTTAAGACCAACTCGTTGGTAGGATTCAAAAAGCGTAATGGAAAAGACTTTAGAGATCCTTTCGTGTTATTATCCTAATATCCTTGTTTACGTCTCTCGTGAGATCACTTTTAGAGTACGCAAATGTTATTTGGAGCCCCGCATATAAAGTCCATTCTGATAGGATTGAGAAAGTTCAAAGACGATTTACGAAATATATATTTAAAAGAAAAATGGGCTGAGATTTTTGTCCTTTATTATTACTAGGAATGAAAACTTTACAATCTAGAAGAAAAATTCATAGTATAATGCTGATTAGAGACTTACTATGCTACCATATTAAATGTCCACCGCTTCTTACTTTAGTTCCTATCTACTTATGTTTCTTTCCGCTAGATCTATGATAGCTAGAGTTTTCTTGTATCAAAGAAATGATTTGATAAATTATGGTAATAATGAAACTATATCAAGGTCTAGTGTGTATTTCAATGAGGTGTCTTCAAATATTGATTTTTGTAATCTTAATCGAAATAGATTTAAAATGGTGGTATTGTATTTATTTATATTTTAATTTGCTCTTGGAGTGCTGAAATCTGTTAGCTTATTAATGCTTGTTGATTAAACAAATAAAATAAAAAAACAAAAAAAAAAGAAGCATGGACCCTGACAAAAACGGATGAGAATCTGCTTGGGTTCTTTGAAAGCAAGATTCTTCGGGTGATTTTCGGTCCAGTCTGTATCGATGGAGAATGGAGGAGAAGATCCAACAACGAACCTTACGGGCTCTACACCGACGTCGAACTGGTCAAAAAGCTGAAAATACAGCGGTTGAGATGGCTGGGACACGTGGAGCCCTGACGGTCTTAGCAGGTCGCAGCAAACGAAGGCCCCACCTTAGGTGGTGCACACAAGTGGAGAACGAACTCAACCAATTTGGAGTGCGTAAGTGGATGCAGCTAGATAGGGACCGAGCTGGGGCTTGTTGGTTGAGGCCGTAGTCCATCCTGGGCTGTAAGCGCCATCTAAAGAAAGTAAGTAACGAAGAAGCGAATTAACAAAAATAAAGGAAAATCATTTTTGTTGTTGTTTTAGTGGACTGTATTGAATTAAATTCAAATGGAAGATTTTTTGTGACCTTTAGTGCAATGCGTTTCGCCCAGGCACGACAGTTGGGCTCATCAGTTAGATGCTGCTGTACCTTTCTAAGACGCAATTTTTTGGTCGATGGATACCGACTCTTAATAAAATCTATAGCGCATACGCACTGTAAATTATATTAGGGGTATTCACGATCCGTTGCAACAAGTGTAGTAAATTTGCAAAATTTAATTTTTTTTAGTACATCGTGAACGCACTTTGTCTATTCCGTTGTAACACTGCAGAAAATACACACAAAAACAACAGCTGACAGCAAGAATGACATTTGGTTTGCTATCAAATACACGTTCGCAAATTTTACACCGTTGTATTTTTCTGTTGCAATAGGTTTGAGGTATAGTAAATGTGCAAGAGTGTTGTAAGATTGTATTTACTATTTAGTATATTTTGTTCTTGGAGTGTAAGAAAATGTTACACTTCTAGGGGAACATGGGTACATTCTTGCACCTAGAAATATATGTTGATGTTGTAAACCCGTGGTCTGGCGATGTACGATGAAGAGAATTAACAAAAATAAAGGAAAATTATTTTTGTTGTTGTTTTATTGGAATGTATTTTCCTTTATTTTTGTTAATTCTCTTCTTTGTACATTAGCCAGACCACGGGTTTACAACAACAACATATATTTCTAGGTGCAAGAATGTTACCATGTTCCCCTAGAAGAATATAATTTACAGTGCGTATGCGCTGTAGATTTTATTAAGAGTCGGTATCCATCGACCAAAAAATTGCGTCTTAAAAAGGTTCGACAGCATCTAACTGATGAGCCAAATTGTCGTGCCTGGGCGAGAGCGGCCTAGTGGGCGCTAGTGGGTGGCCTAGTGGGCAGTCTCCCATATAATCTAATGTAATTGGATTGGGAGCAACAAAAAGTTGCCTAGTGGGCAATGGGCCTTATTCTTTCGTATCTTTTGTTTAAATTTCCTATCGGTAACTTTCCCTATTTAGATCCTACAACTTATTTAATAGCTGTTAATCGTCATTTTTCGTTGACCATACTCAGATTTTAAAGAATTCAATTCAAACAACACTTTTGCGAGATAATACTTTGGAACAATAGTACGATTTTTCCCAGAAAGAATTGCAATCGAACTAATGAAATAACTTGTTCCATTTGGTGTGTAAATTTTAATTAATACACAAAATTTATATTAATAACTCGCCAAAGTAATTAATTTATACTCATTCGCAGTTCATAGAAGTGCAATATTTTTTTTTTTAGAATGTTTTCGAACAATTTTTCGGTAAATAATTAATCACTATTATTCCTTGGTGACTATGTTTATGACCCTCATAAGCTGTGAGCCCTCGGTAAATAGTAATTAATTTATACACATTCGCAGCGCAAGACAGTTTTTTATTAACAAAAATAAAAACACGAAAAAAAAACAATAAAATAATTGTGACATTGACAGTTTGAGAGAAGTGTCATATTTGTTTCGAATGTTTTCGAACAATTTTCCGGTGAGCGCTTATAAATAATCACTATTATTGCTTGGTGTATAGGTTTATGTGCCTCATAAGTTGTGAGTCCTCGGTGAATACCGCCCATAATGTTTGTATGTACAACAGAGCTTTTTAACAAACAGCAATATATCGTCACCTCAGTATTTAAGTGACCTAAACGACAAAAACGTAGTTTCGAAAAAATGACGTTTGAAGTTTTAATAGAAATACAACAAAAACCTTTTATGCAAGAACCATTAGAAATAAATTAAATAGTAGGGTTATTAATTTTTCTTAGCTACAAATTTCGTTTCGATCGGTCCACTGGTTTTCTTTTATATCAAACTGAAAAAGTAGAAATCGTATGATTTTTTTGGAAATAATGCGAATTTGTATGGTATGAGGCATTCTTACACTACAAATGAGGAATTTCAATATGGAACAATATTGGAATTTTTGGATGCGTATAGAGCATATTTTCATACAAAACTTAAAAAAAATATTTTTTTTAAAACTACTATTATTTTATTTTACGTATAAGCTTATTTACTAAACTTTATTTTTTATATAAAGCACAAGCTAAGGTAACTTTTTAAAGAAAAAAAGTTTTCGAAAATTACCGTTTACACTAGTTTACTGAAATAATCACTTTTGCTTGAAAATTTGGCTTGCATTTTGTATTTTTTGTATTATTTAAATACTGAAGTTATATCATGCATATGAATCATTAATTGATAGGAATTGTATGTATAGATAATTTCAGTACTGAATTATGTATTTTCCAATGAGGCATGTTTTAATTCAATTGTACGTATAGGTCATTTAAAACATTTAAATTTTTTTTTTAAATATTCATACAAAATTATGACCTTCTCATACAAAGCCTTATGTGGCAGACCAATACTGACCGTTTATTTGCAAAACTGCGTTTAGATTATTTGTAACACTGATATCTTTTCCAACAGTAGAGATAGAACAGATTTAATTACACCAATAAAAAGATCTCTTTTTTGTCATTTAGTATGTATTCCTAACTCAAAAATGGTAAAAATGCATATGCGAGTCACTTCAATACTTGGGTGACGATATCTCTTTCTCGTTCTTTTTTAAATGTCAAACTAAAATTCTTGGCACAATGACATTTAAGTCATTGCAGGCAAATAAATAGTTGGAATTGTTTTTTTCCTTTTTTGATAGAAAACTTGCAAGTAAAAATGTTTTTTATACTTTATATAAGATATTTAAATCTTTTTATGGCACAAAATAGGTAGATTGTTGTAATTAAAATTAGCCCTTTTTTTCTTTCCAATTTCATCTGTCAGTGTGCCAAGTTTTATAGCTGTCATTTAAGGCCAGGCGCGAACATGCAACTAAACTGTTTGGTTTTGATTTTGAGCACAATGGGCTTATATGGGAGTGCGCGCCGGTTTATGTGCGTGGACTCTCATACAATCGTATAGTACTCAAAATCGAAACCAAACTGTTAAGTTACATGTGCGCGCCTGGCCTAAAACTGACAATAGAGATCTCTACCAAATTGTCAGTTTCAAATGACAGCAAAAACTCTGCACAAATGACAGCTGAAATGGGAAAGAAAAAAAGGCGTGCTGGTTTAAATTTCAAAAATCTAGCTATTTTGTGCAATAAAAAGATTAAAATATCTTATATAAAGTATAAAAACATTTTTACTTGCAGGTTTGCTATAAAAAAAGGAAAAAAACAATCCCGAATATTTATTTGCCTCCAAAACAAAACAAACAAATGGCTGTCGCTTAAATGTCATTTGTGCCAAGAATTTCAGTTTGACATTTAAAAATGAACGAGACAGAGACATATTGCTGTTTGTTAAAGAGCTAGATATCTCTATCTATGGGCAAATTCCTAAACGCAACATTTGCAAAGCAAAACGCATGCAAAGTAAATGAAAATAGCAAGTTGAAAAAAATAAAATAAATTCAAATGCAAGTGAAGTGCGCAAGATATTTTTGGCATTTGCACAAATACATTTGCATTTGCTCATAAAAAACAAATCTTGTACGTTTATGGACAATCTGCTTAGCAGGGATGTTTTGGGATGTTTACGTTTGCATTTTGGAACTGTTTGCTTAGCATAATTTGCGCAAGTTTTGCGTTTAGGAATTTGGCCTATCTCTGCTAAAGTATGTAAAACGAATGCTGAACACAATTTCAAGAAACACCTTAACAATTAAATTAAAGTCTATTTAAGCAAGTATAAAATGTTTATTCAAAGTCTGATTAAAATTGGTAAGAACATAAGATTTACATCATTATTATTATTATAATTATTTAAGAAAAAAAAAAAACTTGAAAATGCCAAAACTAATTTGCCAAAAATGTAAACAAGACAGATATTATAGGTTTTAATCTTATTATGTTTTAATTATATGTTGTTTTTTCCTATACAGGAACTTTTGAAGTTACACAATTTACCAGCTCGTCTACACGTTCACTCATTCCTGAAAACATTTTTGGGTGGGGTCCAATCATTTGAACGAAGGAGCCAACATCATTTGAAACCTTTAAAATAAGATATAAAATTAATTAAATAAAGCTGAAATTTACTTGTTTATGTTTATAAGTCAATCAATAGCAAAATTACAAGTATTAACACATGTCAAAAAAGTGGGAAGTAAATCAGGTATAATAGTGTGGAAACAAAATATGAAATTTCATCCCACACGACTTGACAACCTATCTCACACAATTTGACATGTTGTAATACATGAAAATTTTTAGAATTGGTTCTTAAACCATCAATTCTTCTATCCCACTTGGAGTTTTGAGTTTATGGTGCATTGATTTTTTGGATGCAAGTGTGGAAGAAAAATATGAAAATCGTTTTCTTCACACAAACTTGGCAGTCGTAAGTCATTCTAACACACTTTTTTTTTACATTTATTAATACTCGATGGGGTGGTGTGGAAAATCTATAATTACCGATGATAACAAATACCTAGTAGCCCGTGGCGTAATGGTTAGTGCGTTCGACTGTCATGCCAGAGGTCTGGGGTTCAATACCAGCCTCTACCACCTTATAATGTTTTTTTCGGAGCTACTACCTCTTGCGAGGAAGTGACAAATCCTCCAAGAGTATCTCTTGTCATAGAAAAGTGCCGCTCACCTTAGTCGTTCGGATTCGGCAATAAACTGTAGGTCCCCTCCATTCCTGCAGACACGCACACAGGAATGGTTGAGAGTTGTAAGTCTTCAAACAAATTACAAGTGTTTACACCAATTGGGTTGACTGAATTGAAATTTTTAGGAAGCTTTCATACCAGAATATTGAAGTATTGTTTCGAACCACAGTACACATATTGAAATTGCGCATCTTCGAAAATTACAGTGGCAGGTGCCTGTCAGAATTCACAAAAATAAAACATAAGTGTTTCCGAATCGCAGTGGCCCTCGTCCACATTACAAAAACAAAATACAAGACATGCATACACTTTGTTGATAACTCTCGTACGCATCAGTCGCTTTTTCTATTTTTCTCAGTATGCCTTGTTGTGCTTTATGTAATAAAGTTGAACCCATCGATTATTTTTCGTGTGGTGTCTGTAATTCTTTATTGCATTTTACTTGTGCAAAAATCAAGAAAACCGACTTTAACTTCATTAAATCAAAAAAAAACTTCTTTATCAAATGTGATAAATGTCTTACCAATGTGCTAAATAACTATATAATTAATATTGACAATTTAGTGCATGATGTACTCGTTAATTTAAATTGCCTTAAGAATGATTTTCCCCTTTTGTGCAATATAAACAGTGAAATGGGTGTGTTAACAAGAAGTATGACTAAAGAAAAGGTTATTGACCTTACTGCGGATAATAGCCAAAATAAAAAGTGTCCCCCTGCTCCCCCCTTGCACAAAAGAAAATTATCTCTATCATCCCAACCTAAATCACCTGCTCTAATTCAAAACTCTCGTCCACCGTCCACTGGTATGAACAAGAACAAGAGTACAAATGGAAATATCATAAGCAAACCGGTTTTTTCTACCGCAGCCGCCCACGTCTCATCTCCTGCACTTATAAATAAACATAAATTCAGTGACGATAGAAAGAATGGTGAAA
Organism: Epistrophella euchroma; assembly: GCA_947049315.1. NCBI lineage: Eukaryota > Metazoa > Arthropoda > Insecta > Diptera > Syrphidae > Epistrophella > Epistrophella euchroma. Next base: position 100,905,921 of record OX346246.1, read on the forward strand.
GAGAAAACCAAAAAATTGAATTGGATGTTGTTGGTGCTAATAAGGTTGCCGATATAGGTTTCGTTGCCGCTACGACTACCAATGATGATGGTGATGCACTTCGCGTTGCTGCTGCTGTTGATGTTGTTGTTGGTAAAGATGTTGTTGTTGATGGTCTGGTCAATGCTGTTGATGGTGATTCAGCTTCTGATGTAGTTGGTGAAGATACTGCTATTGGCATTTCTTCTGAACTTAACTGCCTTCCTCTCCCACCGCTTGATATTACAAGCAATGTAATCATAAACAAACTTGATGGGATCGTCGCCGACGCTGCTGAAGGTACTTCAGCCAGCCCTGCTGCTGCTTCTGATGGTGTTGTTGGTGATAGTGTTAATACTATTTTTGGGAATCACAATGTTCTCAACCCTACCCCTTCTCCACCGCCAAATGATCTCTGTATAATAAGAACGATGTAAACATCAACATTGAGTGTGATAATTCTGTACTTGGCAAGTCCAAAGATCTCAACCCTATCCCTGCTTATTATAACATAAACAATGAAAGTAATAATTCGAGAAAAAAGAAAGGAATTAGTAATCATCGAAAGGATTGTTTAATGGGTAGTGGTAATAGTGATTTAAATATTTTGACATCTGTTTGGTTACACATTTCGAAATTTAACGTGGACACCGAACCTGAAGACTTAATTAATCATATATCGGCTCAGGCTAACATTCCAAAAAATTATTTTAAATGTTTTAAACTAATTAAAAAAGGGAAATCCTTAACCGATGTTCCTCATGTGAATTTTAAACTGAGTGTCCCCTCTGATTGTTACAATAAACTTATGAGTGACTCTTCTATTTGGCCTAAGTTTGTTAAGGTAAAAAAGTTCATTAACCATCCAAAAAACGACGCTGTGGGCCAAGCTGTGAATTTAACGTAAAAAACTATGAACTAAACACCGCTCCTGGAGCTTCATCAAAATCATCTTTAAATGAATTCAACGTTGCTGCTTCCTTAAGGAATTTATCGTTTTATTATCAAAACGTAGGAGGTATTAAAACTAAGCTAGAATCATTGTATCTTACTTTTTCATCTTGTTCTTATGATATTATATTATTAACTAAAACTTGGTTAACTGAAAATCAATTATCATCCGAACTATTTAACTCAGATTATACTATATTTAGAAAAGACAGATCATACTTAACTACTGGAAAGGACAGGGGCGGTGGTGTTCTAATCGCCATTCGTTCGTCCTTGTCGTGTAAAGAAGTACTACTTAACTCAAATACTATATCTTCAACTACGAGTAATTACGATATTGATCAATTGATTATTTCATTGTCTTTAAATGGATATGTTGAATTATTTATTATTATTAATTATATACCTCCAAGGAGTTCTAGTGAATGTTATAACATATTTCTACAAAATTGTAAATCTATTCTTGCAAACTTAAATCCTTCGCAACATATTATTTGTATCGGAGATTTTAATCTTGGAAATATTAAGTGGTTATTAGACTCAGACGATAATTTTTTAGTTCCATTTGATGTTACTTCTTTAGTCAGTTTGACTTGATACAAATCAATCATAACTTTAATAGCTTAGGTCGAATACTTGACCTTATTTTTGTAGATAAAGAGTTCAATATATATGTTGAAAAATCTGATACTCCAGTTGTCAACAACTCTGTACATCATATTGCACTGGAAGGAAACTTATGTTTTTATACTTACATGAAAAATGTTTTAAATAATAATACTTTTATACCTAATTACAACAAAGCTAACTTTGATGCAATGAACGAGTATTTTTTATCTATTCCTTGGGAATCGCTTATATCTAAAACTGAATTAAGTAACGCTAATGATAATCTAGTATCTATTATCAATGAAGCTGTACGTAGATTTGTTCCAAATAAGAAAGCCAAATCTAGAAGTAATCCTGCATGGTTTAACAAGAGACTTATAAATCTTAAAAACAGAAAAAATAAATCTTTTAAGCTACTCAAAACTAACCGCGATGATACTAATTTGCGGTCTAAGCATTTGACTATTCAAAAAGAATTCGATACACTCAATAAATTCTTATATCGGGCCTATTTGTTCTCTATCGAATCAAATATTAAATATAACAGTGACAATTTTTGGAAATATATTAACGCTAAGCGTAAAAGTAATGGGTATCCAAGCTGTATGAAGTATTTGAATAAATCAACGAGTGATGTTCAAAACATTTGTAACTTCTTTGCTGTTTATTTTCAGTCTGTGTACTCCACAAACACTCCGATGAATGTAGATTTACCTAATGTTTCCACCATCGGTAACATAGAGTCTATGGTTTTGTCGTCTTCTGAAGTAGAGTCAGCCTTATTAGGTCTAGATACCAACAAAACGGCAGGTCCTGATGGAATCTCACCAATTTTATTGCTCAAATGTGCCTCAACTTTAGCTTTACCATTAACGGCTGTTTTTAACTTATCGCTCTCTAAAGGTGAATTTTTAGATAGTTGGAAACTGTCTTATATAATACCAATTTTTAAATCGGGATCTAAACAAGAAATAACAAATTATAGACCAATCTGCAAAATATCTGCTCTTCCTAAGTTATTTGAGAAAATAGTTTGTGACAAGCTTACTTTTCATTTAAAAGGTTTTGTATCTGATTTCCAACACGGCTTTATTTCTGGAAGATCTACATCCACTAATCTAACATTAATGACTAATTATATCGTAAATAATTTTGAATCTTATCGTCAAACTGATATAATTTTTACGGATATTGCCAAAGCATTTGACCGCGTTAATCATCATATTCTTTTACACAAACTCTCGGAACTGGGATTTCATTCAAAGTTTCTTGAATGGTTAAAATCTTATTTAACATCGAGAGTTCAAATTGTTAAGATTGACGATCATCAGTCTAGTCATATATTGGTTCCATCTGGTGTCCCTCAAGGTAGCCATTTAGGCCCATTAATGTTCCTTCTTTTTATTAACGATATTCCTAAAATCTTTCAAAAATCTGAGTGTCTTCTTTTTGCGGATGACCTTAAACTATATCGAAGTATAAAATGCTCTGATGACTGTTTATTATTAAATGATGACTTAAATAAACTGGCAGAATGGTGTAATATAAACTTCCTACATCTTAATATTGCGAAATGCCAAGTCATGTCTTGTTTTCGTAAGATTTCTCCGATCTATTATGACTACCGAATTGATAGTTCTTCTTTGGATCGAGTAGCACAAAAGAAAGATCTAGGTGTTATCCTTGATACTAAACTTTCTTTTATTCCCCATATCGACTACATTATAAACAAATCCAACCAAATGTTAGGATTCATCAAAAGAAACAGCAAGGAATTTACAGATCCTTATACCATAAAAACTCTTTTTATCTCTCTCGTTCGATCTTTGCTTGAGTACTGCAACACAGTTTGGAACCCTTACTACAATAACTCGTGTATACGAATCGAAAAAATCCAAAAAAATATTTCAAGGTTTATGTATTACAAACTTCATTGGGGTACTGTTCTTCCATCTTATGAAACTAGATGTCTCTTATTTGGTATGCTGACTCTGGCAGATCGACGTGCATATTTTTCGATAATGTTTATTAGAGATATACTCACTTATCATATTAAATGTGCTCAACTTCTTGCACTAATATCTATTCGTGTTCCTAGTTATAATTCCAGAGATTATGTTCTTTTCTACGAGCAATTTCATAGATCTAACTATGGCCGTAATGAACCGGTTTCTCGTTGCATCAGGGAAGCAAATTCACTATGTACTAGGTTAGGCTTTTTCAAAATTTGCACTAGAGATACCTTTAAAATCGATGTTCTAAATGTACTTAGATCAACTTGATGTTGTATATATTTATACATATATTTAATTAATTTTTGTTTTGTATATATTAATGTAGCTATAGTGAAATATTGTTATCTATTAGTCTATAAGAGAACTTTGTTCTTTGATTGATGAAATAAATAAATAAATAAAATAAATAAATAAAAAATTAAAACTCGGAAGATATTCATGACGGTTATGAAATCCGCAATAGTGGATCCGCAGTGATTCGCTGTGCATTGTTCTCTTTTCTTTTCACGTAAAATCGATGAAGAGAAAAGAGAGCACTACACTGCGATTTACTGCGGATGCAGTTTTGCGGATTCCAATCGACATGATTGCCTTCTATATATGTACTGTGGTCTCGAAGTCAGCTATTACACGTTGACTCTAGAGTCATGACTCTTTTTTCGAATTCCTATTTACAAATCATTCTGTGAGTCGCGTGCTATTACACGCTGACTCTCGATTCATGACTCAAATTTGACAGTTCTCTTTTAGTTTTGTTGTCCGTGTTAATGCTCTTTGTCTCCGCACCATACAAGTATACATGTGCTCTCGACAAGAAACGAACAGAAATGAAGTGACATGGTAAAATAACGAAAATTTGGCCCACGACTCTCCGGTTCAAAGATTTTCCATCTCATTCTTTTTCTCTTTCGCACTCATTACTTTTGAAAAGAGTCATGACTCTAGAGTCATCGTGTAATAGTAGACGAACCATTCAACTCGCTACAAAAGGCGAAAATGTTCAAAGTTAAAAGTATTCGGAAGTGAGTAGTGGCATACTATTAAGGGTAGGTTCCCCTCAGAAGCAAACTCAGATTTCATGTAGATGCATTTAAATGTATTAGTGAAAGAATTAATTTCCCTTTTCTTCAAAGTCAGTCCTTTTTGTGAAAAAATTACTTTATTTTCTCTCAGAGCCAGAGACAGAGTTATGTACATACGAAACGCACAAGCAGAAGCAGCACTACTAGAAGTAGTTAGACAAGAACAAGAGAATTCAAAAAAGGTACCATATGTAAAAAGGAGAGCCAGAGAAGAGGTACGCACTTACGCACATACGCATCGCACAAGCAGAATGCACGAGAAGTAGCAAGACAAGATCGAAGACTAAAAAAAAAACATTGTGTTTGCGTACTTTACATACCTAGCAATATGTGAGCTAAAGCAGGAAGACACAAGGTAATGCTGCTGAGATTTATTGGCGTGGAAAGGAACAGCATTTTTGTTGTTTTTTTTTTGTTTATTCCTAAGTACTTTGTTGTTTTCTTTTAGGTTTGGTGGGCGAAACTTTTCTTTTTTCCATGTTTTGGATACAGGTATATATGTTACCGTAAAAAGCCGAAATGATGAAATTCTAGAATTTTCCGGTAAATCATAGAATTTTTCAGCATCATTGGTAAGAATTGTTCTAGGATTTACCGGTAAATTCTAGAATATCATTATTTCGGCTTTTTACGGTAACATATATATACCTACTTGCGTTGGTTCGTGATCATTTCTTATTTTTTATAAATGTACCTAGTTTTTGTTTGGAGGATTTTTTGCATGACTAAAATAAAAAAAATTAACTTAGGTAGGTATGAAAAAATTAGGATGAATAGGTAGAATAGGTATTTTTTTTAATAAACTGTTGAGAAAGAACAAATTTTTTGGAGACCTACATAGGTCTTTTTTTTTTTGGGTTATATATTTTATTTTTTTTCAGGTTCGGGACGTCATAATGTCAATTGGTAGATATTATTTTGATGCAAAATAGATTTCTCAAGTGACGTATGTAGGTGGTAGATAAATGGATTGCGTTAGTACATAAAGTCAACGTTTAGTTAGATACATACCATATATACATACATGTTACCTATATTACATACCTAAGGTGTGCGTAAGAGCGTGCAGATGGGTCGAGATTAAACAAAAATCTTATAGGAGAGGTCCATTATCCCCGATTTAGCTGGTATAGGCAGTTATCTAAAAAAGGGTGATGAATAAAAGCTAGAGCATATAGGTTGGGTCGAGACTCGAGATAGAAAAAAATTGTATAGGAGTGAGGTCTATTCGCCTCGTTTAGCCAGGATGGCAATTTTCTTAAAAATTGTCTTAAAACAGAAAAAAGGAGGCTGGATTTCACCCACACTCATAACTTCACATTGGTTTCCTTTGAAACTCGACACCCGATGTTATTTTTTATAAAAAAATTACCAATTAAAAATCTTCGAAAAACTTTTCAGTTCTGCAGTCAAGGGAAGGCTGTTTGATCTAAATATTTCAACAATTATTCAAAAAAAAAAAAGAACTGTCAATTGAATTTTCTTACAAACATTAATAATTTACTAATTATGGCATTGTGTGTAGGGTAAAATTATCTGGGAGTTAATATAATTGGTTGTTCTCGAGACATTCGAGCGGAAAATCATTTTTTAACAATATTAAGCAGTTTTTAAATGTTTTTTTTAATTTAAAAAAAAAGGGTCACAAATTTTTCTGTACGTCATTATGCATAGAATAAAACCAGGCCGAAGTCGATAGCATTATTTGTTCTAGAGATATTCGAGAAACAAGCCTTTTTACAACTTTTTTTTAAAAATAGCTGTAATAAAAAGCCGCTAATTGAGTTTTTTTTTTGAAAATCCTTTCTGCACGTTATGGCCTTATTATCTGTAAAAAAAATTTATAATCGATATCCCTATGAGTTCTCGAGATATCGTCTGAGAAAAAAGCTTCCGAACGAACACAATTTTTTAAATTTTGTTTTCCAAATTTCGAGTTTAAAAATTAATTTTCCAAAACTGTTCACTAAAACAGATTTCTGGCTTTACAAAAAGGTATAGCAAAGCATTGTTATCGTTACCGTTGTTTTTTTAAATAATTTTTTTGTTTTAAGACAATTTTTTAGAAAATTGCTAAACGAGAGGGAACACCCTCACTCGTATACAATTTTTTTTTCTTGTCAAATCTCGACCCAACCTATATGCTCTAGCTTTTATTCTACACCATATCTATGGAAATCACCCTATAAGTACCTACGGTTGGGAGCCCTAGTCTGTAGCCTAATTACAAATTACAATTAAACAAAAACAAATATTTTATAATTTTTTTTATGAATACACGTCTGGTAAGGAGAAAATTGCAATATAATAAAAAAAAGAACCTGTGTGTGACCCACACTGATAACATCAATATCCGATGTTATTTTTTATAAAAAAAAAAGGACTAATTCAAAATCTTCGAAAACAAATGTTGGGCTATTTGCTCTAAATATATGCAACACGATTTTTTTTTTTTTTTTATTTTTAGCAGTTTCTTTTATATTTTTGTCAAAACTGTCAATTAAATTTTTTTTAAAAACTCTACAAATCATCAACTATGGTTTTGTGTACCAATAGAATAATATAAGCCCGAAGTTAATATCTTTGTGTGTTCTCAAGATATTCGTAATAAAATATACTGTAATAAAATACAAGCGCTAATTGAATTTTTCTGAAAGCCTTATTTACACTTTACTGCCTTATTATCAATAAAATAAACTTTATTTAATGTCGATACCTTTATTTGTTCTCAAAATATCGTCGACGAAAAAAGATCACGAACGTACGTACACATACTACATAAGCATTAAATTTTCAATGATGTATTTCAATGATAGCTATAACTGGCGCCTTAAAATTGATAAATTTGTATGAATACCAGAGCTGGAAACATGAAGAAATGTTCAAATTTTCGATCCGACAAATCGGACCATTTACAATAATTTCCAATGGAAAGTTAAAAACAATATATTTTTACGATGGCGTAGTGGTCAAGCAAATTTGCCCAATTATGAGGCAAACTTCACTTTATGCATAAATACGTACCTACTAAGAATCAACCTATCTTCAAAACTGTATTTTAATTTTGCGTACGTCAAAGACTTTTCATAGATTTTTCCCTATTTCCTTTAAAACATCCCCATTGAAAAATAAATGATAGATACCTTACTAACTTCCTAACTACCTATACACATTTCTTCATTTTTTCTCAGACACGAACATTTTATCAAAAACATCTTCAGAATTACTAATTTCCTTATTCTTAACCTGCCTTAAAAAATCTTGGGTGCATACGGTATACCTATTGATCACATCGAACGACACAAAGACATAATGTAACCATGCATTCATTCATAAGTAAAAAGCAACCTCAAGTTAGCTTAGCAAAATTATACATAAGTCTTTTCCATCACGTCATTAGATATATATACTACCCTAACTGCACACAGTTAAAAAAAATTGTGTCTACCTAAATCCCACCGCGACCTTCCACGACCAAAAAATCATTTATTATATTTTCTGTAAGATGAGAGATCATTGAAGAAGAAATCAACACAAAAAAAAAGACAGGAGAGTGAGAGCGAATGTGGGAAATTTTTCTTGCAAATGACCCGCGCTGATGGAGCTGAATTCTTGTGAACTGCAAGCTTCTTTGTGTGCGTGTGCAAGGAAATTTGTTGTTAACAAATGCGAAATAGAACCTTTTTCTATTATTTTAATAAAAAAACTTATGCAAGTAATTTTTGTTTCTGCCCTCGAAACTAGTTAAAAAAATATTGAAAAAAAATAATAAAAATAACTGAAAATTGAGTAAGCTATCTTTTCTTCACAACGACGTTTCAAATGTCGATAAATAAAATAAAAAATAAAAAAAAATAAATTTGATGGCACAACAGCTCATGAAGAACTAGGGCCTAGTGACTTACAACTCTCAACCATTCCTGTGTGCGTGTCTGCAGGAATGGAGGGGACCTACAGTTTATTGCCGAATCCGAACGGCTAACGAGCGGCACTTTTCTGTGACAGGAGATACTCTTGGAGGATTTGTCAATTCCTCGCAAGAGGCAGTAGCCGTTTTTCTTTTAAATAAATAGATGGCGAGGCTTGGGATCGAACCTTAGACCTCTGGCATGACAGTCCATCGCACTAACCATCACGCCACGGCTACTACTACGATAAATAAAATTGCATTTTAAATTAAATGTTATGAACAAAAAAATAAGAAAATTTTGACGATATTGATTTATTAAACATATTTTCTTTAAAACATAAATAATTTCAAAAAAAGAAAAAAATAGCACGACTTTGCCCCAGGATCTTGAAAAAAATATTACCAAAAAAAAACTTTTACTTTTATATGTATTTTTTAAAAATTGAAAAAAATTTAAATAACACACCATATTTATTGACTTTGAAATATACCCGATTTGGGATCGTTACCTTCAAAACTTTTGAAGTTTTGTCAAATCGCGTAACCATATTACCTTGTAAATTCGCTTATATTATGAACAATTGCCCATTTTTTTTTAGAATATATTATAAAATTATTAAACAAAAAACATTATTATTAACTTAAAACATTTATTTTCTTACAAAAAAAAATATAAAAAAAAATAAAAAAATGATTTCTAAAATATGCCCCAGTGAAAACCTTCGAAAACCTTCCGTAAAATTGTGGATATTTTATTTTCTGTAGCGGATTTGAGGTACAAAGAATTTTTTTTTTAATTTTTAAAGTAAACAAATATTTTTGCCTAATATTTTTCAATCAAAATCTTTTTGTTTCAATAAAATATTTGAAAAATTGTGGATGCTATACAGCTAAACGTGAAGTTCCCACCTATTTTCTTGAGGGAAACCTCCCCTTAAGATTAATTACTAACAAAGCGAAAGTGAAGTAAAGTGTGTTTTGAACTTGTAAGGGAAATAATTGAACATTAAGTAAAACATTTTACTGGTGTCGAAGTGGAATAAAACTTATTTATTATAAATATAGTTTTTTTTTATAAATACGAAAATAGGCTATTTAAGTGAAATAATGAAAAAAGAACAGACAATCGGTAAAAGTGTGAATGAATAAAATTGTCTTGAACTAAAGGCAGAACTTCGCAAACAAGGTCTTCCTGCTGCTGGAACAAAAACTGATCTGATTATTAATCAGCAGGAAGATTAAAGACAGCACATATAGAAGGCATTGAATTTTGAAAACAAAAATTTTACTTAATTACATACATTTTTGAAAAAAATTAGTTTGAAACTTTCTTTTTTATTTTTTTTTTCAAAATTTCGAGTTTGGAAATTAATTTTTCAAAAACTATTTAATAACACAACTTAGGCCGTGTGCGAATTCGTTTAAAATTTCGATTAAATTTTATCCTAGATTAAATTTTGACATTTCTACGTACAGATTTACCTCACTAGTGTCAAAAATTAATCTTCGGATAAAATTTAACGCGATTTTAAGCCAATTCACACACGGCCTTAATTTAAAATGAAAATCAAAGAAGAGATTTCTGGCTTTCCAAAAAGTTATAGCATGGCATATTAATTTGTATCGTTGTTTTCAAATTTTTTTTTTTGTTTTAAGTCAATTTTTTAGAAAATCGCCCCTCCTGCCTAAACGAGGGGAAAAAGACCCCCCTCCCATACGATTTTTTTCTTGTCCTAACCCATCCTACTCTCTCCAGCAGTTTGGTGCATCTTATACCGATCACCCTGTATACATTTGTAATGAGTGATCAATGCGGGGGGGGGGGGGGCGGACGCGGTGTGAGGTAGTACGGGTGGCGCGGGAGCGTCCGCGCCACCCGTGCCGCCACGCGCTGCATCCGCGCCCCCCCCGCGCATTGATCACTCTTTACAAATGTATATAAAATTACACATAGCTACTGCCATACAATCATCTTAAGATTTTTTGCAGCTGCTATGCAAATATTTTCCAACAAGCATTTGAAAACTATACAGATGGCCAAAACAACATTAAATGTCCATACTGTCGACAAATCGTTTCAAACTCTACCAAAGTTTATCTGTAAATAAGCATTCTGTATATGGTCGTATATACATATTTATAAAATTAAGGCCCATTTGCTGAAACGAAACTTAAATATTTATGTTCAACTTAAAACCTTATGTGACAGTTTACGCTGAGGAAAAAGTAGAACATAAAGCGCTTAAGTTGAACATAAATATTTAAGTTTCGTTTCAGCAAATGGGCCTAAGAAATACATACCTGAAATTAAAATCCACTTTGAAAAAGAATGAATAACTTTATTGTTTAATTATTATTTTCAGGAATATAAGTTTGAAACAAGTGGACAATAAGTCTTGTTTAACGGACATAATGTCCATCTATGATTTAGTTAGCACAAAACGACATAATGTCCATGGACCTTTTGTCCGTCCAAAATGCACAAATCGTCCATGGACATTATGTCTTCTGTAAACAGGCATAACGTCCATGGACATTATGTCTGCTAGAAGCAGTCACAAAGTCCATGGATAAAGAGTCCGTGGACATTATGTCATATTATCTCGATTTTAAAAAGAATTTAAGTCCATGGACATTAAAAGAAAGACATAATGTCCATGGACTTTATGTCCGTTTGTGCAGAATTAATGTCTATGGATACTAATACCTCACAAACGGACATAAGGTCCATCGACCTTATGTCAAGAAACAACATCCAATCTCAAATGGTCATTAGGTCTGTAGCAAGATTGATAATAGGATTTCAAAATTTTGAACTTTAAAGGTTTTGTGGAGAGCGGTGGACTTGGCATGCTTGCGAGTGCTCGGCTAGAGCTCGCCGAAAATGGGTGGGAACTTGTCCACTCGACTCAACCCTCATATGCCATATGAACATTTATCATGCCATGACAAAAAAAAAAAAAAAAAAAGACAATATTAATTTAAAACAACAGAAGGTTGTAATAAATGAAGCAACAGACGGACAGTTACCCCTAGAGGGCGCTGAGGTGTTATTCAGCGTAGGCCTGACCCACCCTACAATGGAAGTTAAATAGGCCGTTGTTATAACTTCCCCTTTTCTGTTAATACCAAAAAAAATCTTATATTCTGAGTAACGTGTGGGTATTTCATCTTTTTTTATTTTTTGTATTATTACCTATTTTTTTTATTATTTTATCTTTAAGTTTCAGACTTCTTTTCTTTTAAAGCTTCTTGTTCACTTTACTTTTTGTGTATATATTAAATGTTTTATAATTTTTTTTCTTTTGTAAACCGCCCGCTTAATGTATGTAACCTCTTGAAGACCAAAAACCAACTGACACTTTTTCTACAAGCTGTTTTTTTCTAAAGTTGACGAAGGTGTGTATTTCCAACATGGAAGTGGATCCGGCTTTAATTTCTAATCGATTTCTCTATGAATCTTGACTATAAAAATCCAAAATTGACTACAAAAATCATTTTTGAATTTTTGAAATATATATGTGTCCAAAATTTTATATCCTAGTCAAAATCCATGATTTTTCCAAAATTTCCAAAAAAAATTTCCACTCATACTAGTACGTCCTGTGTTAGTTAACGATTCTTTAATATTCCTTAGTCCCCTTTCACACAGGGCAACTGAGTTGCCGGCAACATTTAGTTCATAGGCGAGAAGGGTAGGAGGAAAGAGGGGTAAACGAAATCTCCCCGGTCAACAAATTCAGGAGACTTTTTTTACGTTTCTCTTCACACTACGTTTGTGTGCGTTCAACCAAGGTAGTTTAAAAGGAAAATACAGCAAGTCTCCTCCAACTTTGTATCTTCGTGTTAAGGAGATTTAAAGAAAACGTCAAAAAAATCACCAGCAACTAGTATCTTCGTGTGAAAGGGTACTTAGTTCCTTTTTTCATTTTACACCTCAATTTGTCAACTTATTCTTTCTCATTCGTCACTTCAGCTTAGTTTTCCCGTCATAGCTCATGTTTATGTGTAGTTCGGTGGGCTTGTCGGTCCGACCACTCATCCTCCCGCTCCCGGTTCAAATCTCGTTTTTTTTCATTATCTTTTTTTTTTCTTTTATCTTATGTATTTAGTTTTTCTTATGATTATATAAATTACTCATCGTTATCTTTTTTTTGTGTTTTTTATTTATTTTTATTTTCCTTCTGTATTTTTATTTTCTTTCTGTACTTTTACTTCAATTTATCCTTATAGATAATTTCCTTACAATAGGAGTTCAATTAATCCCTCGATTTGAAATCAAACCGGTCCCAATCGGTTTGTCAACGACTATCAACCATCCTTAGAATATGCTATGGTAATCAAACCTCTAAAATCTTTGAATTCAAATTTCGCTCTTCAACTGTTATACTCCTACATACCTAAGGCCCATCGCCCATTAGGCAACTTTTTGTTGCTCGGAGTTGCCGGCAACAGAGAGCAACAAAAGTTGCTTGCAACTTCCGAGCAACTTTGTGGGACTAGACTTTGACTTTTGTCGCCATATTTTTTTGTGATGGCTGCTTTCCGGTTGTCTGGCTATGTATAATCGTAAGCTGGCAATGCGAAATAAATTAATATTTATAATTATAAAATATTATATTATTTATTATTATAATGTGTAGGTACTCAAAATGACAGAGGGTAAAAAGGAATTGCACGCCATTTTGGCATCCACAATGTTAAGCGGAAACGCCATTTTGACATCATATTTTTGACAAATAAGGATGCCGGCAACAAAAAGTTGCCCTGTGAACGAGGGTAAGCAACAAAAAGTTGCGCAACTTAAAGTTGCCTAGTGGACGCTCTCCCATATAAGCTAATGTAATTGGATTGGAAGCAACAAAAAGGTGCTGGGGCTAGCAACAAAAAGTTGCCTAGTGGGCGATGGGCCTAACTATTTCTCACAATTTTTTTTTTTTTTTTTGAGATTGAAGCTTGATATCATAATTAAATAAACTGATTAATAGAATAATAATAATATCAAACAAAAATAATAAGGCAAATTAAACGAAGATAAAATTATTTTAGTACTTAAAGATATATGATTCAGTTTAAAGCTGTTATATGTTGCAGAAAGATATAATTTCATCGACAAATTTTTGTATACTTAAAAAGTTTTATTTTTTTGTATTGGTTAGGATAATTGATTACTGAATACTTAGGGAGATAATTAAGAGTGAATACATTTTTTTTTGTTGCATGATTTTGTTCAAAGGCACTTCTCTTACAAAGTTTTTTTCAAGATATTCAACTTTAACTTTATAGAAAGGTGAAGAAAAAAAAAGAACATAACTTTTATATGTGAATTTTCAATTTTTTTTTGGGTTTAAATAAAATGAATTTATAACGTTTCCTGAAATTCAAGCTTGTATTATTTCAACTCCATTTGGGAAGTTGGTTTCGATTTATTTTGATTTAGGATAAAAATTTTGGCTGGCATGATTTACTGATAACGTTTTTTAGGGTGGATGTGACGCAGTTAGAGGACCTTCAAGCGGACATCGTGAGCGATTAATGGTCGTAACTACGATGACAAGTTCGTAAATTTTGTATAGAACTACGAATTAGGGGGTTTCTGCAAATATCAGTCGAGGTTGCAGAAGCCAAGGACGCTCTACATCAGTACAGCGTGGGCAGGAGTTGCCTCAAACGGACTACGACATCTAGTCCACTCCCCTCTCCAGGTTATAGCCAACCCTTGATTTCTCATTCCTCATATCCTTACAATTCGATTAATTTTTTTTTTGGCTATAGGATGAAATTTTCGGCCCCGCGTGTTTAAATTTAACAGAGGCATGAATATTTACGTAACAAATGTTCCCAGTTGCTCCGGCAAAGAACCTACCCCAAAGCAAAGCCGACGAGTGGAGCCTAGGCCTAAGCAAGCATGCCAAGTCGTAGCAGCGGGAACACCCTTCACTCTTGCTGCCAGGACCAGCTTGCTCTTCGATAAGTTTAATTTCTTAAATAATGGAACATATTTCGACTATGATTATGTAAAACATGATTACGTTTCGGTAAACAATTTTTTCTTTAATGTAGATTGGGATAGCTTTTTCAAAATCCGATTTGTGCCTGTTAAAAGGAAGAGGAAAACCTGTAAGACTGTAAGGTCTAATAAATGATTTAGTCTTTAAAAAAAATAGCTTACCAAACTGCAAAAGAGAAGAAAATCCAGTTTAATTTTGCGAAAACAGTATAAAACTCTTAAAAAATTTTATGTATATAACATGTGGGGCTTAGAAATGAATATTCAATCAAACCCTAAAGCTTTCTGGTCATTTTTAAATATTAAAAAAAAAACGTCATACGATCGAAAATTTTTTAATAATACAAATTCTATATAGGTACTACTGAAATAAATCAGCCAAGTAGAAGACTTAGCACTATTTAATTGGACTTGTTGAATTGTTGATTCAAAATAGCTTTTAATGGCCTTTAGTCCATACAAACTGGCGTTTCGTCCCGGCGATCTCACTTGGACTCATCAGTTGACTAGTGAGGGCCTTGCCAATACTTAATTTCTATTAAGTTCAGTTCATCTTACATAGAATTCATGATGAATACCTAGTATGAACTATATCTAACCCGGCTAATATGAAGTTTAGAAAAAAAGACTTCCAGTGATAAAACTAAAATTCTTGGTATGATTGCTGACTTTTTTCAATCAAGTTTTTTAACAGTAACTATTGTTATTGAAGTTGATGAGAATTGTCAGACAATCACAAATTATCAAATCCTCGAGTGATTGCAATCTCCTTCAAGCTGGTTTAAATAATATGTATTGTCAAATGATGCGAAGTAAATTGTCTCAATCTTAATGTGTTTAAGTGTATGCAAAAATTTGGTACAGCCTGTTCTTTTCGAGTTTTGGATAAATGATATTGCACTTGAAAAAGTTGTAGTTTTGAAAGACTTGTTCGATACTAAAATGTATTCTAATGAACGTATAAACCACCCTGTTTCTAAAGCTAACAAAATGCTTGGCTTTGTAAAAACAAACTGGAAAGAATTCAACGAACCATACACTCTCAAATTCCTGTATATTTCATTGGTGCGATCTTCTTTGGGGTATGTAGATGCTTCTTGTATATGGTGTCCAATGTCGTCAGTTAGTATTAGAAGAAATGACTCTGCACCAAAATTTTACAAAATATGCTCTCCGTTAATTAAACTGGACTGGAAACGTTATGCCATCTTATCATCAGAGGTGTCTACTACCTGGTTTAAAAAGCTTGAAAACTAGACAAAAACACGACTCATTCTTTTAGCCAGAGATCTTCTATTTAATCAAATTGATTGTTCTCTGTTACTGGCATGAATTTTACTTTTTTATTATATAATTATTTTAAATTATTAATTAGTATTCTGATTGTTATCAATATGAATTTATTACTACCTTGTTAAAGTGTAATTTAATGTAAGTCTATAAGAGATAATACTCGATAGATGAAATAAATAGATAAAAATAAATTTATCTGTCATTTAACGTCATTTGCGCTTAAGGCTAGTAAGCAGATCGTCAAAAATGTTTCTTTTCAAAAAAAAAAAATTCCTAGGAAAAATTTCCATTTTTTTTTTCGAAGCAGTAGCTACGTTCACGCGCAAAATTGCGACGTTTGTACCCGCTGTAGGGTGAAACGAAAAAAAAATCTCCATTAAATTTGGCCAGGAAAAAAATTTGACCGCTCAATAATTTTGTACGATAAACATAATCAACTACTGTATGTTCATAACTATACAAAAGGAAAAAAAGAAGAAAAACATGTTTTGTGATGGAATGTTTAGAGGAATATAAAATATCTTTGTTTTACAAGATTTCAATTTCAAAATCGATTTGTTGTCTGACATATACTTGACACTTCACCTTCAAAATTTTGCGTGGCTTTCAACGTTTTTTGTAGAGATTAGAATTGTAAAGATAAAATTTGTCTTTTCCCGATATAGTTCGGCAAAAATCCTCGTATCAAAGCCTGCTAGTGGGTGCCGGGAGGTAATGATCACCACACTTTTTATCTTGTGCGTTGTCAAGATGGTGATCAGCTAAGGTCAGGTGGAATTGCTGAGGTGTTCCTTTATTCCTCAATAGTAAAACCCTCAGCAATGCGATTTGACCATAGATACGAGGCCCTAATTTCCAGTAGTGGTGTGAGCGATTTTCATAATCCGTGCCGAAGAAATGAAAGGCTGGGGGGCAAACCAGTCATTAACAAGCGGCTATGCCGGGGCTGACCTTTTCTTTCCGACCTAGTCGTGGGAGCCAAATTCATATTTTATTCTTAAAATGGACGATTTAGACAAGACTGACTGACCATCCGCCGACACAGAGGATGAACTTCTGGCCTCCATTTAGGAGACCATAAAGGAGAGCCCAACGACCACTGAAAGTTCCAGTGTCATTGGGCAATCAGAAAAATCAGGTAACATGGGCGGTACCAGCCATAGTACCCCCATGTCTACCAATCCGACCAATACCAACCTCAAACCCTCCTGTAGCAATGCCAGCCATAGCAGCGCTACTCGGGAAAATGCAAATAAACGATCGGCGGGCGCCCTTCTCAAGTTTAAGTTCAAGAGGGCCTCCTTTTTTCTTGACAAGATTGCCAAGAATGAGGAAGCTGGAACGATTCGTGAGAATGACGCCCCCGATAAAAATAAATACCAGAAGATTGTTGATGAGTACAGCAGTCTTCTGGTAGCTCAAGAAAAGGCTGACAAGCGAAATAGGTCTCGTGAAGAGGCCAACCGACTTGGTAAAAAATCAAGCGTGGCAGTCAGAAAAAAAACAGAAGGGATGCCGTCGCCTAGAGCAGCGCAACCGCGTACTGTTAGTGAGGTTGTCAGAGACGACCTCCAGGTAGCGATTATGGATGAGCTCTCCACAAACAAAAAAGGTCTGTTGAATGTGTGGAACTCAATCGAGGGCAAGCTTTTTGAGATGATGGTGTTCTCATACACAATCACCGCAAATGAGGGCCTTTACCCCAGTTTTGACTCTGGCGAGATGCTAAGGGGATACAGGGTAATCAGGTGCGCGAACAGGTTCTCTAGGGATTTCCTTAGTAAAAGCATCGCTAAGATTAGCAATGACTGGGAGGGTTTCAGGCTCAAGCTTATCCCAGCTAAGGACATCCCTAGGCAGCCCAAGGCTAGCATCTGGTTGCCTCTCATGGGCATCAAACCAAGCGGACAGGAGCTAATCCGCGGTCTTCAGAGGCTAAGTCCGCTGGTTTTGATGCATGACTGGGCAGTCATAAAGGTTTAGGAACCACAGAAGAACAGCGCACCTTATCTTCTGAAGATCAGTGAAGAGACCTTAGGGGCCCTCGAAAAGCCGATCTCAAATTACGCTTTGGCGTCAGGAATCTCAAAATTAAGATTCTGCAAAGTCAGGGAGCAAACCCCAACAAAGCTGATGACAATGTCGATATTGACGAGACCATCGACGGAGTCGAGGTCCCTAGTGAATCGCCAGGCCTTGACTCTGCAGAATCCACAAATAAAGATGAAAACGCGCTGGAGGTCATCCAGATTAATCTGAAGCACTCCAAGTGTGCTTCGGATAATATGAGAGTTTTCATGAGGGAGGAAAACGTTGACATCGGCATCATTCAAGAACCGTGTATGAATGGCTTCAGAGTTACACGCTGACTCCAAAGGACATACAGATGCCCAAGATCCAATCCACAATCCAATCCACAATCAGCTTGTTTTTTCGCAGTGGGCACTTTATGCCATGTCGTTAGTTATTTCGATAAATTCCACTAAATAAGTCAGAGCAAGAGAATCACACAAAAATTCCTTTCACTACTACCTCTACCTCTCTCACACACATGGAACGTCAAATCTCATGGCCAAGCTTTGAACAGAGCTCATGTCTTGTTCAAAAATTAGTTTTCGTCGACATGTTCATGACATGGACATGGATTTTTGTGCCTCCATTGGATTTTTTGTAGACATGTTCATAATCCTGACATCGTTCATGGCCTGTGGAGGCGGCATGTTAGGAGCCTCCAGTACAGCCAATTCGATCTTTTCTATACAACCGTAAACCAAGACCAAGGTAAGCCAAGAACTTTCATTTTAGCTAAAAATAAACACTTAAAAGCTTTTTTGTGTCCAAACTTTAACACTCCCGATCTGACAGTCGTCAGGTTGGAGGGAAAAAATCGAAAAGGCATACTAATGGCGTCTGCGTACCTAGCGCAGGACAGGCAGTCACCGCCAGAAGAGGTACGCAGCCTAAAACCCGAAACAAGAACTAAAAGGTTAAACCTCATGATTGGATGCGACGCTAACGCAAGGCATACCCTCTTGGGTAGTTCTGAGATCAATGAACGAGGTCAGTCACTTTTGAATTTTCTATTGAAAACAACCTAGCTATTTGTAATAGAGGCACTACTCCTACCTTCGTTTTTCCAAGTTCGGAAAATTATGAGGGGTGGGAAGATGTGTTAGATGTTAAAAAAAAAATAAATTTGATGGCAAAACAGCTCATGAAGAACTAGGGCCTATTGACTTACAACTCTCAGCCATTCCTGTGTGCGTGTCTGCAGGAATGGAGGGGACCTACAGTTTATTGCCGGATCCGAACGGCTAACGAGCGGCACTTTTCTGTGACAGGAGATACTCTTAGAGGATTTGTCAATTCCTCGCAAGAGGCAGTAGCCGTTTTTTCTTTTTAAATAAATAGGTGGCGAGGCTGGGGATCGAACTTTAGACCTCCGGCATGACAGTCCATCGCACTAACCATCACGCCACGGCTACTACGTTACCTTTGTTAAAAACAATTTTAATCCACTGGTGAAGATTTGGAGAGTGTCCATGCTGAATTCTTTTTCGGATCACAGATGGATTCTCTTATATATAAATTTTTGAGACTGAAACCCCTCCCCCATAAAGAAATCCCAAAAGAATTGACTGGAAAAAAATTCAGTCAAATTATTAAATCTAAAATGCGCAATATACCGAATCTGAGTACAGACTCGGTTGAAGACCTAGAATCAAAGGTGAAAAACTTTGGGGCATCAAACAGCATAGCTTTTAACGTCTCTTGTCCAATGAAATATAGCAGCAAAACCCTTTCTCCATGGTGGAATGAGAATCTGGCGAATCTCAGGAAGTTGACCAGAACAATTTTCAATATCTGTCACAAACATAAGTTTTACCAACCTTATAAAGATTGTTTCAGAGTCTACAAGCGAGCGCTCGCATCAGCCAAGCAACAAGGCTGGAAAGCATACTGTCAGTCCATCGAAAACATAAAAGATTCGGCAAGGCTTAGCAAAGTGCTATCGAAGGAGCATTCTAATCCTTCGTTCTTAAAAAGACCAGATGGATCTTGGATAGTTTTTCCAGCTGAGTCCCTGGAACTACTGATAGCGACTCATTTTCCAGGCTGCGAAGATAGCTCGTGTAACCAGAACCGTAATACTGCCATCCTGACAGACAGTCAGGCAGCCGTTAAAGCAATTGCTTCGCAACTATTGTCTTCCAAATTGGTTCGGGAATATCGTGATGAGTTCGCAAGCCTAGATAAAAACTCAGGGAATTAAATAACACGAGCGGGCAGACGAACTGGCCAGGCGAGGATTAGCTCTTCATAACTCTCTTGCGGAAAGAGTCAATATTCTTTTTGGGGTTATGAAGGGCATTACAATCTCAATTCTTCTAAATGAATCCAACCGTGGGTAGCGCAGTTTAGGTAACTGCGCGTATCTAGAAAGACGTGGCTCTCCTATAGCACAACCCGTACAACTGACCTTATATGCAGACCCAGGCGAGACATAGCCAGGGTCGTTGCGAACTTTTCTGGTCTCTGGCCGATCGGAGTACATATGACAAAGCTGGGCATCCCTCACAATACTCACTGTCGGAGCTGTGGGGACCAGCTGTAAATGTCCCGCTCTGGCCAGAATCAGAGCACAATCATTTGGAAAGGCCTTTTTCAACGATCTCAATTAACTCTCCGAACTGAAGATCAAAGACGTGATCTCTTTTCTCAACGGGTCGAAGTGGCTCTAAGATGAACTTAGTAGCTACTGCAACATTTCTCCGTCATAATCCCTAGACCACAAGCAGATGATAAACGGACTTCTGAAACCAACAATCTGCCCAGCTTGGCATTTTGACCCGCGGATCCCTCTTATAATACCGTTTTATATAAATAAATCACACGAATCATGGTATCAAAACGGCGCTCCTCAGTGCTAATTGGGTCACCGAGCTTAGGTTGCTCGGGGCCGCCATTTCTACCTACATACCTACCTTTCCTGATATGCGTACTAGGCTCTAGTTATTATTTTTATAACCAAAATGATGGCAGGTTTGGAACCATTTACGATTTGGTGATTAATGAATATATATTAAGAGAAATTATGGCATGTTGTCACTTCTGTAATTGCGGCATTAAGGTAGTCTTTTTTGGAAAATGCATAAAATAAAGCTCTCCACCAAAAATAAAGCTCTCCACCGAAATTTAGCTTTGCCGGATTTTTTTTTTAAGTCTAATATTTCTATGTTGTGACAATAATCTGTGAGAAATATTTATTTAGTTAATCCAGATAATTTACCAAATTTGTTGAGTTAACTCAATATTTAAATTAACTGCAAACAAAAATTAATTGCAAGAACATGTTTCAGAACATAAATTTAACTTAAAAATTGGGATGATCTGGCACTAAAAAACTACTCCTTAGCGCCAGTTCTACAATTGTTGTTCAAATCAAATATTGATCCGGAATTTTAATTCAACGATTTCATCGAAATAACTGAGGTTCATTCATGGTTCAGGTATGTTAATGGTTGTTGCTATTACATAGTCTTGATTTACATTGTTCAACTTTTCCATAAGTTTTTTCCAGAAATCGGGTGAAATGTTCATATGGTCCGATTTGTCCAATGAGAATTTCGGTCGTTGCACTCTTCGGTCTTATTGCTTTGTCTGGATTTACATTGTTCAACTATTTCCATAAGTTTTTTCCAGAAATCGGGTGAAATGTTCATATGGTCCGATTTTTTCAATGAGAATTTCTGTCGTTGCACTCTTCGGTCTTATTGCTTTCCTCTTCATTTTTCATTAAGATTTACTCACACCATCAAATAAACGACACATGTATACTAAACACACACAAGAAACTGGAAAGGAGGTGAAAGAGAACCAAAATAGGCTGGAAAAATCGGATGAGTTTTGCGGAACAACCGATTTCTTCCATCCCCCTCACTTCTTACCCTGCTCACCCAGGAACAAGTGATCGGAACTGGAAAAGTTGAACAATGTAAATGCAGACTTTCCTCTTCATTTTTCATTAAGATTTACTCACACCATCAAATAAACGACACATGTATACTAAACACAGACAAGAAACTGGAAAGGAGGTGAAAGAGAACCAAAATAGGCTGGAAAAATCGGATGAGTTTTGCGGAACAACCGATTTCTTCCATCCCCCTCACTTCTTACCCCACTCACCCAGGAACAAGTGATCGGAACTGGAAAAGTTGAACAATGTAAATGCAGACATACTCTATACTTGAACCATCGTTGAACTTCAGTTAATCCACCAATTGACAAGTTAAAATTGCTGAACCACGGTTTAAATATTGAAATTCGTTTGTACAACTGAATTGATCTAAGCCGTTGTTTTCTAGCTTGAACTATACTGCCCATAATTTCGTAATGGCCCTAACTACAAAATTTCCGATTTAGAGTTAATGGCATTTTTGGAGTTGGGGTATTGCCTCCGATTTATTTGTATTTATTTTATAACGCTAGATCTTCAAATGAAGCAGAAAATCCAATTTTCTAAAAGCCCTAACTTTAAATCATATGCATCAAAGCTTAGAAAAGCATTTTTTGAAATATTTTTATACATAATAAACTTTGAAACTTTAAAATTAAAAAATGAATTTAAATTTTTATTTTTATTGTCCTTTTCTTTTTTTAGTTTACACATTAATGTTATTAAAAAAAAGTTTTTTTTTTTGAAATAAATTAATATAAATTAAATGTATGTTTTTTTTTTTTTCTTTTATATTTAAGTTCCCATAAAGAACTTTTAAAAAACTATTCCCCACGTTGCTGTACATAGGGCATTCTTAACATATTTTTTCAAAAATTTAAAAGCACTCACTACCCTGTTTGCCAAATACTTACAAGTTTGTATATTTAAAGTGCGTAGTAAAATAAAGAACAAATTAAGGTTAAAAACAAATATTTTTAGATATTTTGTATAATCTATTTAAAGGTTGCGGTAAGCGATTTAATGTTTTCTTCGTTATCTCGAAAAAGTGAAAATGTTAGTTAGGGCCTTTACGAAATTATGGGCAGTATATGCAAGAGGTGTTTTATTTATTTTATTTGATTACTTACTTCCATAAATCGCACCAAGGCTCTGAGTGCTCTGTACACTTGTTGTTCGCTTGGGCTACTGTTGAAAAATTGTAGGATAGCCATCGCCAGTTCTACTGCAACGTCATCAAATACCTAAAGTGATAAATAATGCGTTAAATAAAGTCAAATCAAAGTTTTGCTGCTGCTAGGGGACTTATGGTTAACCGGGGCATATTCGCCATAGTGGCATATATAAAAGCATATAAATTATCTATAGAGAAAATATTTATAAAAAAAATCAGGTGCTTGTTCATCGTCCACGGTCCACGGACAAGCTTCAAGGCTGTTTCACAATGCGACGAGAAAACGAGACGTTAGCGTGAAGTGAAACGCTTTCATCTTTTTCTTGTTATACAATCGTTCCCCAATTCAAAACGCAACGAGTTCTTCACACCGACAGCGTAGAATTATTCGTGTTTGTCAGTGAATTTGGGAAATAAAATACAATATTTGAAAAAAATGAAAATGAAAATGAAAATGTTACAAAAAATGCTTTTAGTACTTTTGGGAGTATTTATTTACAAAAAAAAAAAAAAGCAGAAGACGACGATGGGAATGTTAATTAAGACAAAATTAATTAGTCGCAAAATAAAAACATTCATTTGTTCTTATATTTTTGGTATTTTATTTATTGTACAGAATTAATAAATATAAATACAAATACAGATATGCTCGGTGTCCTATTCTCAATTGTCAAAACAAAAATTATCGTCTTGTCGCGTCTTTTTTTTCCAATTTTTCGAACTCATGGCGTGACGGGACGACGAGAAACGCTTTATTGTGAATACTCCGGTATATTCTCATTGCTTGAAATTGGTTTGACAGCTACGGTGAGTTCTGGTCACGTTTACGTCTCGTTTCCTCGTCGCATTGTGAAACAGGCTTCAATGGAGAATTATCACGAAATACCTACAAAAAAGAGACAAAAAAAAACCACAAAACTAATCATCACATATGTGCATGTTTTTGTGTAGGTAAAGCCTAGTACGCTGCTGATGCGGAACGAAATTTTTAGTTTGTCTGCAACATTACAGCGTAACACGCCGACTCCACAAGACATACAGACGTCCCACATCCAAAACCACAATCCAATCAACAATCAACTTGTTTTTTTGGCACTGGACACATGTAATGTCGTTGGTTAAGTAGATAAATTCCGCTAATAAGTCAGAGCAGGTGAAGCACACAAAAATTCCTTTCAGTACTACTTCTACCTCTCTCACACACATGGAACGTCAAATCTCATGGCCAAGCTTTGAACAGAGCTCATGTCTTGTTTAAAAATAGTTTTCGTCAACATGTTCATGCCATGGACATGGATTTTTGTGCCTCCATTGGATTTTTTGTAGACATGTTCATAATCCTGCCATCGTTCATGGACTGTGGAGGCGGCATGTAATTTAAAATGAATAGGCCATATTTGAATAAATAACACTGCATTACCTATCAGGAGGCGGTGGCCAAAAGTCTAGTGGTGAAAGAACGGTATCGAGCTACTCAGTGGCGAAGCTGCTGTGATGAAATTTCCAGGCACTGAAAAGGCTGGTGGTGAAGTGTCCAATGGTGAAAGTTCCGCGCTGAAAGGTCCTGCTTCGCGCAAACCAATTACGCAATTTACAAATAACCTTTTCTGTCTGACATTCAGAGAAGCTATCTACCAATAATAGAAACTTTAACCCATCTACATCAAAAAAATCTATGTGAACTCTTTCAAATGGATAAGAAAAAGGCAACCAACTTGATTCTTCCGATATCTTGATAAAATTTTGCGTCTGAGCGCAAACTTGACAACACCTAAGAAATTCCTCTATGTCTGCATCTAAGCCTCTTCACCATACATAAATCCTTGCAAGCATTTTCATGCTTGCTATCCCAACGTGTGTATCATGCAACAACCCAATCACGTCATTTCTTAATGTTTCAGGAATGACCACTCTGTCCCCATAGTATATGCAACCATCATTACACGAAAAACTTTGTCCTCTGTCTATATAATATTTAATTTCTAAATCATTGTCCCTATTGACAAGCAAACTATAAACTTTACGAAGCAGCGCCAAACTTTCACCATTGGACACTTCACCACCAGAATCCGACCACCAGCCTTTTTAGTGCCTGGAAATTTCATCACAGCAGCTTCGCCACTGAGTAGCTCGCTACCGTTCTTTCACCACCAGACTTTTGACCACAGCTTCCTGATAGGTAATGCAGTGTTAATTATTCAAATATGGCCTATTCATTTTTAATTAAAAATGTGGTAGGTCACAAAAGAATACGGATTTTTTCGTACGTTAGAAAACTGAAGGTGTAAATCCCGTCTATACAAGTGAATATGCGTATTACAATTTTCGACGTGAATTTCAATTTGCTATTATTTAAGCTTTTTAACAATAAAACATAAAAAAATTGCTCTCCGCCAGTAAAAAATTGTGTTTTTAAATGATCTTCTATTAATTTACATAGTAAATTTTTAATTTTCGTGGTTTTTATTTGACAAAAGCTTTTTTTCTGCACGATTTCTTAAATAAAATGCATATGATTAAGCTAAATAAGAACACGGTGTGTTATTTTTATTATTGAAAACATTGATTCTTATTGTGAATCAACCATTTTAAACTTTATACTACCTTGCCAACACAAAAACGAAATTTTCAGACATAAAAATCTGGCACTTAAAACTGCGGCAGTGAAATATCCACTTAAATGGCAGCACTCAAATATCCAGCGTTCAATCGGCGGTGGTGAAGTGTCCGTCTATCAATTTGCGGTTGCCAAAGGTACCGTACCGTAAACTTTACTCAAAATAAAATCTTTGCTCGTTTCAATTTTGACATACTTTAGCTTCAGAAGTTTCATGTTATCAGGAACAAACTTCAATACATTAATAAAATCTTCTGAAATATTTGTCGAGCCCCTCAAAGGAAGCCTAGATAACGCATCTGCATGTCCTACTTGCGACCCTCTTTTATACTTAACATCAAAGTTGTACATTGATAATTGAATAGCCAACCTTTGTAGTCTTGCTGCGGCTACAGCTAAGTGTCCTTTCTTCTCACTAAATATTTTCCTAAGGGCCTGGTGATCTGTCACAATTATTGTAAATTTATGTCCATACAAATATTTGTGAAACTTTTTAACAGCGTAAATGATGGCAAGAGCTTCTCTATGGGTTTGCGAATAATTTTGTTCTGATGCGTTTAGTGTTGTTGATGCAAAAAGTACTGGTTTTTCCTCGCCGTGACCTATATGAGCAAGCACCGCACCAACACCACAAGAAAAGTCTTCCTACTGCTGGATCAAAAAATGACCTGATTATTCGTCTGCAGGAGCATTTAAGACAACAAGGTGAAAACCCAGACACGTTTATTTTCACGATTGAAATGGAGGAAGAGCAAGTAAGTACTAGTTCAGATATGACCAATATGGTGGCTCTGCTGCTCGCCCAGTTCAAAGAGCAAAAGAATCTTCTCGAAGAGCAAAGAAGAGAACCAAAGAATGAACAAAATAATCTTCTCGAACAGATGGAAAAACAAAGTGTTAAGCAAAAGAATCTTCTAGAAAAACAAGAAAAGAAGATTCTAGAACGATTTGAGGAACAGAAAATTCTCCTTGACGGTTAGCTCGATACTTTTAAGAACAAATTTGTTGCTCTTGACGAGCGTGTCGAAAAACAATTTTCGAAAGTAGACACAAAGCTCAAGGAAGTTCAATAAAAGTTCGAAAATAGAATTCAAAGCATTACCAACGAATTGGACAAAGTTCGAAAAATGAAGATTCGAGAAAATTCTGGCGAGTTTCTAAAGCGAAAGGAAATGCATCCGCCAACCTTTGATGGACAAACTTCTTGGTCGATCTACAAGAAGCATTTTGAGGCAGCCGCAGCAACAAATGGCTGGGATGGCGAAGACAAATTTATAGCTCTGACGCTTGCCCTTAGAGGACCTGCTGCTGAATTATTGCAAACCATACCCGCAGACAAGAACGGCAACCTCACGGCTCTTGTACAGGCCATTGACAAACGTTTTGAAGATGGCCATATGCAAGAAGTCCTCCGCGTCCAACTCAATACCAAAGTCCAAAAAAGAGGAGAAAGCCTGCAACAACTTCAAGCAGATATCGAACGGCTGGCTCACCTGGCATATCCAACTGAAATAATAAACCGGTTCGCAACGGAAGCATTTGTCCGCGCTGTATCCGACATCAACCTTCCGCGAGCGATTCGAACAGCCGGAAAAGGCACGCTTCCTAAAGCATTGGCGTTCACTCTTACTATGGAAGCAGCAGAACAGGCTTCAAAAGGAGTCCATCGGGTAAGAAAAATAGAAGTTGAAGAATGATCCTGTGGAACTGTAACAAGACCGGACATCTCCAGCCCCAGTGCAGATTGCCACCAAAAAGAGCTACATGTCAACATTGTGGAAGTAGAAATAGTACTCGACAGCAGGTAAGCAATAACACCAACATTCCTGCTCAGCTTGTTTCCCAGCCGGGAAACGAGTAAGAGCCAACTTCGAGGGGCAGAAGCTGGTATTGATGGCCCTAGAACCACTATCCAGGGGGGTCATTCCGTAATTTTCAAAACGATAATCATCAAAATGATTTTCGCTGACGTGATCGTCAATAATTTGCTTCACGTAATTCAAACACTATCTCCTCGTCTATCGTTTTTCCAGAGATTGTCAAACCATCATTGAATTGTCATAAACAATTTGCGTTATTAGAACGAAGTTCTTTAGTGCACGGTTTGCTTGTAAGCCCAAGAAATCGACAGAAAATTACATTAGATGGTGGCGCAATGGAATAGGCTTCTTAACCGAAAGGTTCGGCGTTCGATTCCTGCTGGCTACACGTTTTTTTTTTTTTAATTTTCATATAATTTGTATTTTTCTCAAATGTTTGTTACCATTTTGCAAAATAAGTAAATTATTTCACTCATTTAACTATAGTCGCGTACAAACTTACATACAATCATGAAAACAAATGCGAAACGATACCTATTTAGGTATCGTCCAAAAGCCATCGTTTTGACGATAGCGTTTTGATGATAATCGACTTACGTGAAGCAAATATTTGATCGTCAAAACGTGATCGTCCAGACGATATGCATTTTTAGGGTTACGTGTAGTAGGACTATCGTCGAAACGTTATCGTCGGGTGATAATCGTTTTACGGAATGAGTCCCCAGGTCTCACAGACTAAACGAAACAACTAAAGGCTGACTGTGGAGGCAACATTAAACTGCTAGAAACACGTGGCTACAATCGACACTGGTGCCACTGCCTCCATTGTAAGAAGGGATTTGGTTAAGATGACATGGCTGCATAACACAAATAGCTATCGTCTGAAAACTGCTACAGGAGAGGCAACAAAAGTGTACGAATAAGTTCGTCTTCCGATTCGTTTGGCAGAATTGGAGTTCTCACATCTGTTTCTGGTAGCAGATATATGTGATGAGTGCATCATTGGAATCGATTTCATGAAAGAACATGGGGTAATTCTGGATATTGGTAAGCAAGTTCTTAACTACCAAAATGTAGAGATTCCTATGGTTTATGGTGACGAAAATTCAACAACTCTTAGAACTGTCATCAAAGAAGATATGTGCTTGCCGTTTTCTTCTGAAGTGTTTGTTTGGACTTAAATGAAAGGCGATTTGGGTGGTCATCGATACCTTATGGTGGAACCAGATACTGACCAAGGCTCCGAAAACATCATCGTTGGGAAGACTCTTGTGGAACCAAAGAACATAATGGTACCTGTACGGATTCTGAACATCAGACCGTACGAAGTTAAGTTGAGAAAAGGAGAAATGGTCGGAAAATGTGAACCTGTGTCAGCGATTACTAAGATCACAGAAGTGGACACGCAGAAGCCTGCGAACTCCGAACAGTTAAAGGCAAAAATCCTTAATTCAACCAATCTAATTGACTTAACTAAGTATTGCTGGTAGCCTTCTTCATGAGTATGCTGACATATTTTCTTCACCAAGTGGGCAGTATGGTCGAACACAACTCGTGCAGCATCGGATCGACACAGGAGACGCCAGACCGATTCGTCAGCCAGCAAGACGTCTCCCCTTAGCCAAACAAACCGAAGTTGAAGAGATGATATCGAGCATGAAGAAAGATGGGCTGATCAAAAACTCTAAAAGCCCTTGGGCATCACCAGTGTCAAAAAGAAGGCAGGAAGCACTCGATTTTGTGTGGACTACAGGAGGCTGTACGATGTGACAAAGAAAGACAGCTATCCTCTGTCCAGAATCAGCGATACTTTGGATACACTAAACCTAAAGAGCGGCTACTGGCAGGTAGAAATTTACCCAGAAGATCGTGAAAAGACAGCTTTCTCCACAGGAAATGGCCTTTGGCTGTTTGAAGTGATGCCATTTGGACTAAGTAACGCTCCGGCTACATTTGGGTGTTTGATGGAGTGCCTTTTACAAGGACTTACTTGGAAATCTTGCTTGGTCTATTTGGACGATGTCATCGTGTATGGAAAAACATTTAACGAACATTGTGACAACCTAAGAGTGGTATTCCAGAGGATTAGAGAAGCACACCTCAAGCTTAATCCAGATAAATGTTCGCTTTTCAAGAATAAAGACTGATCCTGAAAGAGTTGACACTGTAAAGAATTGGCCAACACCACAGGACAAACACCAACTCCGAAGCTTCCTTGGCCTAGCCACGTATTACTTGCGTTTTGTGAAGAATTTCGCTGGAATCGCCAAAAGCTTGCATCAGCCTACAGAAAAGGGAAAGCCGTTCAAATGGTCAGGTGAGTGTGAGAAAAGCTTTCAGGAACTAAAGCTTCACTTATGTAATGCTCCGACTCCAGGAAAACCTTTCATTATCGACGCGGATGCAAGTAATGTTGGAATTGGAGCTGTATTGTCACAAGTCCATGACGGAGAAGAAAAATGGTCGCCTACTACAGCAAGGTACTCCCGAAATCAGAACGAAATTATTGTGTGACCAGAAGGGAACTTTTAGCTCTGGTATTGGCAACAAAACACTTCCATAAATACATCTATGGACAGAAGTTCCTTCTCCGAACAGACCATGGAGCACTCAATTGGCTTCTGGACTTTAAAAATCCTGAAGGTCAAGTAGCAAGGTGGATCGAGAGACTACAGACATATGATTACCAAATTCAACATCGAAAAGGAAAAATGCATTCAAACGCAGACGCATTATCTCGACGACCTTGCAAACAGGACTGCAAGCATTGCACACGTCAAGAAGAAAAGGGGTTGGTTGCCGTTCAACGAACCCATTTACGGTTGGAGTAATGAAGAATTTAGGACTGCCCAACAAGAAGACTCGGACATAGAGCCCATTCTTGCGTGGAAAGAACACCAAGAAAAACCAGAGTGGTGTGACATCTCTGACAGAAGTCCGGCCCTGAAAGCATATTGGGCACTCGCTTCATGTGGAAGACTCGCTTCATGTGGAAGAAGGTGTCCTAAGGCGTAAGTGGGAATCCGCCGACGGTAAGTCCTATGTGATGCAGCTGGTCGTACCTCGGTCCAAGGTTAATGACGTTCTTCGAGAGATGCATGTCGGAGCTTCTGGAGGTCATTTGGGGGTCAATAAGACTTTGGAAAAGATACGACAACGGTTCTATTGGCTACATGCAAGAGAAGACGTCTAAAAGTGGTGCCGAAAATGTGATACCTGTGCTGCTAGCAAGGGCTCAGGAAGGAAGCTTCAAAGTAAAAGGCAGCAATACAATGTGGGCACACCTTTTGAGAGAATTGCAGTAGACGTCGCAGGACCTTTTCCCGAGACACAACAGTGGAAACCGATACATCTTGTAGTCATGGATTACTTCAGCAAGTGGCCTGAGGCATTTGCCATCCCAAACCAAGAAACCAAAACAGTTGTGGATCAGATCGTCTCCAATTGGTTGAGCAGGTTCGGCTTACCTATGGAACTTCATTCCGATCAAGGAAGAAACTTCGAATCTAACATCTTCCAGGAAGTTTGTTTGCTTCTTGGCATTAAAAAGACGAAGACAACGCTGCTTCATTCACAATCTGATGGGATGGTGGAACGATTCAACCGGACGCTAAAGGAACATCTATCTAAGGTTGTCGGCGACTACCAACGAGTTTGGGATAGACATATTCCATTATTCCTAATGGCATATAGGAGTGCAGTACATAGCTCGACAGGACATACACCATCGGAAATCTTGTTCGGAATGTCAATGCGACTGCCTAGCCTAGTGAGGTGAAATTTGGATGCCGGACCATTGAGCCACAACGAACAGAAGAATATGTGGATAACCTCAAAGAAAGGCTCATTGAAATTCATCAACGAAGCAGAGCATTCATGAAAACATCTAGTGATCGGATGAAAACACGTTATGATGCACGAGCAACAACAACAGGATTTCAAGAGGGAGACCTCGTGTGGTTTTATAATCCCCATCGACAAAAGGGACTGTCACCAAAACTTCAACAAAACTGGGAAGGGACTTATACTGTTGTGAAGAGAATTAATGATGTGGTCTACCGTATACAGAGAGGGGCAAGAGGCAAACTAAAAGTAGTTCATTGTGACCGTTTACATCGTTATAGTGGTGAAAGGAGTGACGGAATTGCTCGGGACGATCAATCTTAAGAGGGGGGCAATGTTACGATGTAACCACTCCTTGACTTGAATTACGGCTTAATATGCTCTCATGTGACATCAGCGCCATTTTGTGTAATTTTGTGGAGTTTTTAAGAATGAGCTTTTAAGAAAGATGGAGCTTTTATGCTGAATGGAAAGAACGCCATCTCTCTCGTTGGAATGGAACCTTCTAGATGACTTTTGTGCCAGTACTTTCGAGTAGAGTCTCGAACCTCTCAGCTCACTATATAAGGAGAAACTTTTTGAGCACCGACACAGTTTATTTTTGAAAGCGGAAGTGTAAAGTTTGAAGTGAAAAGTAATGAATATTTAGAAAATATTTATCTACTCAAAATTAAAAAAAAATCTTGTTCCTAGTAGTTCTGATTTTTTAACATTTCTTTCCTTGAAAGGTACCAAAATTTTTGTTAACCACGAGACCAAGCTCGTGCTTAATACTCGTATAAATTTTGTTTTTTATTTCTGATGAACCTAATTTATGTCTTAAATAAACCCATGTGCCACAATTTAAACGATTCACCATTGTAAAAAAAACGTGCATCTACCTATTTTAAATAGGTTTTAATGGGTTTTAGCCCAGGCAAACGTTTTATTAGACAATCTCACTTGGACACTTTATATTTTTTGGTTTTTAGGTATGTGTTAGGCCAGGCGCGCACATGCAACTAAACAGTTTTGTTTCGATTTTGAGCACAATGGGCTTATATGGGAGTGCGCGCCGGTTTATGTGCGCGGACTCTCATATAATTCTATAGTACTCAAAATCGAAACCAAACTGTTTAGTTGCATGTGCGCGCCTGGCCTTATTCTTTTTAGTGCATTTTGTAAACATAGGTGAAAAGAATATATTTTTACAAGCTTTTTTTTTAGCATATTTTAAGAGCATATACGAGTTCTGATCTCAGATAAAAAAAAAAACAATTTTTTTGGTTGAATAGAAAAGTATGGTGGGGTTAGTTTAAGAAAATTAACAAAATTTATTTTTAAAAAAATGGAAAATGACATTTAATACACACCGAAGATGGTATCTGAAACAGCTTATTACGTTTTATTTAATTTAAATTGTAAAGATTAGTCATGTCTTTATTTATTTAGCATTGTCCCATTAATTACTCTATGAGTGAAACGTCTATAGTAAACTTTACGATTTTATGACGTCTTAAAGTTTCATTTTCTCATCGTTTTTGAATCTCAGAACTAAGTTGGCGTAAAAACCATCAAGGAATTATAACTTATCAACTAAAAATATAGCTGATAAAAAACATTATGTACTGTGATGCAGCCCCCGGGGTCAGCATCTTCATTATAGAATGATAACTTTTAAACCTGTAATATGGCCTCAGAAAATAACATACCAGTGTTTTTACTTCTTTGATGGCTAAATTAAATAAAATTGATGTTCCAATATCTCTTAGAATAGAGCAGTTCGAAAGAACACAATGAACTGTCACTTTTGTTGTGACTCTTATATTCGAAATAGTCTGGTTGTTGTGCTGCCATTCAGATATATATAAAAGCCACTCAGATGGACTGGGATTCTCAAACAAATTACAAACCTGAAAAATAAAAAATTACTTCATTGCCACAGTTAATAACAAATCAAAATCCTACAAATAATGCCCAAGCTTGTTGCTCATCTGGACTTTGTTTGTCAAAGCTATTTGCAAAGTTCATTAATGTGTGATCCTTTCTATCTTGGTGCAACAGAATAATAACATCATCTTTAAGAGCAGCGCATGCTAGAACTCTTATCAAATGAACTCTAGTGTCCGGAGAAAATGAAGGATCTTGCAAAATGCGACCTAAAATAATGTATGTAAATTGTATTTGTCTAAAATTATATGTTAATATATATGTTACCAACGAAAGTTAGAAAGTTATCACTCAGAGCCCAACAACCATCATCTTCGATCAAATACTGATGCAGTTCTTCCATTGCAATTTCTTCATCCTTGTATATTTTTCCATCTAGAAGTTTAACAAGACATTCCAATTCTGTTTTAACCTAAAACAAAGTACATTTTGTTATTCTTAAAAATATGTTTTATACTTTATTACTATTAATTTAGTTTATATTAAAAATATTAAAAAGCATTGGAGAAGAGCGAAGTGTACAAGAACGTCATAATCTCTAGAGAAGGTGTCGATCTTTTGGTGCTCCTCAATGGATTGTGATCCAGCATACAAAATGTATTCTTCCAAAAAAGTGACAGGAGTGGAACAGGTTCTGAGCAAATCTCATCATCTTCATTTATTCGAAGAGAGCTCTCATTGCCTACTGGAATAGAGTTGTTTTTTTCACGCTTTCAGTGGTTGCGACACCAGCTCTGCTCTTTTTTGGCTAGGGAAATTGAAAATGTTGGGGGTTCTATCGCTGCTTTACGTTTCTCAATCCAAACGCCACTCACGAAGATAAGCTTTATCTGCTGGTAACAAATGTCTCTAGCGTTGTATGGTGGTGCGGGGGGGATTCTCTAGACGACCTGCATTTCAGGATATTTATGTGATTTGCTGTCAACGCCAAAGTGCATCTCGCTCGTATGCCCCCAACCGAAGAGGCTACTGCCCAACATTCGTACAGAACTTACCAGCAGGTGCAGAAGTGGTCGGGGGTAGAGAAAGAGCCTACTACTAACTGGGGTTGGACAAGAGGCCAGCAGGGTTTGACACCGGTGACCAATACCAAAGACCCATCCCCGCTAACCCTGCTGAAATTAATGTCATGCAGGTACCAGAAAGAATGCAGAAGAGTGAAATACTCGTGCCAGAGAGCAGGGCTGAAATGTACTGCTCTCTGCAAAGTTTGACAGGGGAAGACCTGTCTGAATACTCTTTCCATATAAACAACTGAACGGGAAGAAAATGTGGATGACTTCGATGACCCTTTAACAACAGAGGAGTCAGTAGAGGCCCAAGAACAGCCATATGACGAACATAGTCCTTCCAAAATAACACGACTGTCCCGCGAAGCGCGTAAAGGTAAATCTTATATTACATGCCTATTATTCCATGTATTGTAAATTAATGTGATGTGTATTTCTGTCATGGAAGTCAGCTGAGAACTCGCCATCGCCATCACGTTCAACATTGTAGGTCCTTCAAAATAGTTTTTATAATATTAATATTATTGATAAACAATACCATTTGCATGATATAAACTATTTTTCAGTGAGCTCAATCGCTTGAAAAATACAATTTCCTTGATTATTTTGTTTTTTTCCTTATAACAAGAGACCTTTTGACTGCACAGGTTTCTTATGCTTAAACTAAAGCTATATAACTGCTGTACAATTATTACCCAATGATTTAGCTCGTTTGATGAGTATTTTAGCCGACATTCTGTTTTGCAGACGATTAAAACTACAATTTCGAACTTTTTTAGGAAAATTGTCAAAGTTTGAAGAGCTTTATTTCAAAAACTATTTAGCCTACAGTGCTGCAGCTGCGCTTTAATAATAGAAAATTTAGTCTACTTTAACAGTGCAGTGGGCAACTTATTTCCACGTTTCACATTTTAAAAGTTATAAGCCAAAAACTGAAAAAAGTCGCGGTTTTTTTTACCACCACGCAGTTAGCACAGATCTTTCGAAGAAATTTGGTTTTATACTACTGGTACTTATCCTAACAACTTCCCTAGAAAATCAGTGCAGCGCAATTTTTGCGACCTTAAGCGATTTGTTTGTCTTCGTTGACTAGACTATAT
Organism: Epistrophella euchroma; assembly: GCA_947049315.1. Classification (NCBI taxonomy): domain Eukaryota; kingdom Metazoa; phylum Arthropoda; class Insecta; order Diptera; family Syrphidae; genus Epistrophella; species Epistrophella euchroma. The sequence goes on from OX346246.1 coordinate 100,941,258, forward strand.
GGGAAATACATTGAATGTCAAATCGAAAAAAATTTATCTCCTCTAGTAGTTTACGCACTAGCTACCAGTGTCGATATTTAAGCTAATTCGAGACCGCAGCGAGTAAGTGAGATGAGTCACTTTTCATTGAGAATCAATTTAGCTAGCAAAAGTGAGTGAGTGAGCGAGTGAAATGAAATGAAATGTCAGATTACTCGCCGGATATTTCAGCGGTGACTTGATGCTTGTGTTGGTAAATTAACACTTTTGCATTAGTATTTGTTCTTTTCTAAAGGAATTTTTACGCATATGCACTTTTGTGAAATGAAATTGTAAGACAACAATGTAGGTAAAAATGTACATAGATGTATGCACTAGAATTATTTTTATATAAATACACATATTTGTACAAAATATTTGGTGAACATTTTTTTAATTTGTTGTTTATACTTTTATTTTTTATATTGTCATTAGCGTAGTTAGAGAGTTTTCCTAGGGGGTGCAACCAGCCAGCGGACCAAAAGTTTGGAATCATGACTGTATCTACGGGGTACGGGGTGTTTTTGCAAACGTAACCAAATTTTTGTTGGATTTTCAACATTATCTTCTGTTTGCTTGTGTTCACTTTATATAGGTAAGTACCACGTTTATGCGGTGTTGAAGCTAACTTGTTTTTACGTAATTAACTATCGAACTTAAGTCAAAAAATTCACCCAATTTTTTTTAATTAATCTTTGGAATATTTTAGATCTATTTCTCTATAGATCTTAAGAAAAACACAAAAAAATATTTACTGCATAAAAAAGGAAATACCTTCAAAAAAACAAAAAGGGGAGAGGGCTGAAGTTCAAATTTGTGAAAATGCACAATCAAGGAGGTTTTCAACCCTCGATATCAGTTGTAGTTAAGCAGAAATTTTATTTAATGTGATGATGAGGGACAATTAAAAAAAATTTACTTTTCTTATAATTTTTCGTAATTTTCAATCCGTGTTGTATATTTTAAGAAATATGCCACTAATTTCAATAAAAATTGTATTCAATAAAAATTGTATTCTTTTTATAATACATTTATTTAAATTTTAGCAAAAATAGAAAAAAATCTTCGATTGGGGTTGGGAACAAATCTGTGCATGGAAATTGTATGAAACTTCATATATTTCTGCTTAATTTCAATTTTAAAGAAAAACCCCCATGCGAACTTCTATGGAAATTCATACATTGTTAAATTTAACTGAAATGTTTGACGTGTTAAAGTTCCATTTATCAAAGTAGTTAGGTTTTTTTGAAATATTTTTTTTTGGATAATGCGAAATAATATTTATTTATGGATTGTAAAATAGTTAAATATAAAAACTGGACTTTAAACTTAATTTAATTTTAAAAACGTTGATCTAAAAGCCTGTGCTGCCTTAAGCCATAGACTGCTTACACTCACCCAATAAATTTGTCGATATTGATTATTTGTTAATTGTTTATACATATAAGTAAGCAAATCATGTAGATATCTTTACAATCCAATTAAAATTTCTTCAAGCAAACTTATCCCAAACTAGATAGTCCCCTTTCACACAAGGCAACTGAGTTGCCAGCAACAATCAGTTCATAGGCGAGAAAGGCAGGAAGAAAGAGGGGTAAACGAAATCTCCCCGGTCAACAAATTCAGGAGATTTTTTTGACGTTTCTCTTCACATTACGTTTGTGTGCGTTCAACCAAGGTAGTTTAAAAGGAAAATACAGCAAGTCTCCTCCAATTTTGTATCTTCGTGTTTAAGATTTAAAGAAAACGTCAAAAAATCACCAGCAACTAGTATCTTCGTGTGAAAGGGGACATACTCTACGAGCGTACTGTATATAATATTTGGTTACTGTTTGTCTTTACTCTTCATGAACTTCTCCTAGATGTCAGGGCGAAAAGATAAATGTAATGTCCGATGTTCGTTGAATTCCCGAAATTTCGAATTTTAGTCTAATTTAATTCTTTTTTATTTAAATGAACTTTGACATTTGTAACTTCGAAGTAAAATTGGTAGTGTGGGTAGGCAAATAAACAAATATTAAGAATTTTAGATTTTTCGAAAGTGGACAGTTAGTTTAATGTGGGTTTGATATTTGTTTGTCAATAAGTAGACTAAAGGCCGTTAAAAGCTATTTTGAATCAATAAAATTCAACAAGTCCAATTAAATAATGCTAAGTCTTCTACTTGGCTGATTTATTTCAGTAGTATATAGAATTTTTATTATTAAAAAACCTTCGTATATATTAACATTGCCAGGCATTGCTGAGAAGGCCAGTTCAAGTTGCTGAGATCTCAAAAATTCTACTACAACCGAAGAGAGGCAAAAACCAAAGTGGAATTTCTAATTTGATTTTTTGTAATTTAAAATAATTGTAAAAGTGAATTTAAAATATTTTAGTTGCAATTTTGTAAAAAAATTTGCATTCATTATGTTATACAGTTATACCGTTATACAAAAAAATAGGCAACTCAACATTATAACAATGCTCAAATGGCATCAACTTTCTTGTATGGATGCGCTATCCAGTGTATTATAGAGATCAGTGGAAATTGGGCGCATTCGGCTTGCAAACCAAAGCTTTCCGGATAAATTTGTCTTGTTTCAATCCCTTGTTGAAAAACAACAAATGTCAACTAATGCAACAACAACTCAAGCTATATGAACATTTTTGGGAACACAAGCGTTGTTACAAAGTGTTACATACTGACACATCAAGATTGGAATTTAGGAACGATTTTATGACGTCATAATGTAACACAATATTACACTTTTCCAGCCTTATTTATTAACTCGTTTTAGTGACGGAGTAAGGTTACTCCTATTTTACAACGCCTCTAATCTTGAAAAACTTATTTATAAAGGCTGATTTCCAATGGCGCGTTGGGCGTCGCTTTGACAGATTTGTCTGTCAAGTTCACACATTGCAATTCATTTATTCGCTGCTCAATTATTTTTTGTCGCAGAAATCGAAAAAGAAAGAAAGGGGAAGAATCTTGTTTATATTTAATGCTCTTGCTCCTTCAAAGTTACAGAGGAAATTTGAGCGCTCTGAAATATAAACTGACCAAATTACTCGTTGGGCATTGTTACAATTTGGCACCTATAAGGATGTACACAAACCAACGTAAAAGTTACCTCAACGTTGAAGTTTAAAAAAAAATCAACTTTAGCGCGCGTTTTGACAATTCAACTTATCTTCGAATTCCTTTCAACAAAGAAAAAGATTTGTTTAGAAGAAAAAATCGATTTTTCTGGACAAATTCTTCCTATTGAAAAAAAAATCGATTTTGTTTAAAAAAAAATCGTATTGTTTGTTGAAAGGAATTCGACATTACAATTATGTCGGTTCTTTTTGATTTTCAGAATGGCACTTCAATTGTTTTTAATCAGCTTATTCTCTTCAAAACGTCTGTTATGTCGACGCGTTCGTAAAGCTTGTAAACGTATACGTAAACGTCTCTAACGCGAACACGCCATTGGAAATCAGCCTTAAAAAAAATACACGCGGAATAGAGGCGAAGTAAGCTAAAACTGGTACATAGGAGAAATAAAGCCGGAGTAAAGCCGTGTGTCATTTTGACATGACATCCAGACATCGGCATCGTGTGAAATTTAAAAAAGGAGTGTAAACGAAACCATTTATTTGCATACCTTTCGAGAACTATCCCAGTTTTCAGACCGTTTTCTTTTATTTTGCTTATCCATTCATTAGTTAGGTACTTATTTAGATAAAATACAACCAAATATCTCGAAAACGGTTTGTGCTAGAGAAATATTTCATTCCACAATTTTGTAGCTGAAGCAATTTCGCACAAAAATGGTTTGCATAATTTTTTTCACGGCATTAACTGGTCAAAAGTTAACGCAAATTTTCATGACCTTTGGCCCCTTTTATGAGACTTTTTGACTTTTCGATTTGCTGTAACTTTTTAACGGTTAATGCTACGAAAACAATAATTTGGACCATATTTGTGGGAAATTGCGTCAGCTACAAGATTGTAGAATAAAAATTTTCTAGCACTAATTGTTACTGAGATATTCGCAAAAAACTCAAAAAACTATTCTTACCATACTTGAATTTGATGTCGAAAATCGAAAGTATTGAAATGATTGAGTTTGGGATGGAAAATTAGTTTTTTGCAAATATCTCAAAAACGGTTTGTGCTAGAGAAAAATTTTATTCCATAATTTTGTAGCTGAAGCAATTTCCCACAAAAATGGTGCAAACATTTTTTTTCGTAGCATCGGGGGTGGCCCCGGCGCAGTGGAAGTAGTGCTTGACTGCTAACCTGGATGTGTGGGTTCGAGCCCCAGTCTAGACAGCATTCTTTTCTATATTCCCTCAACTGAACGCCACCCCTGGGATTTAATGAGATAATCAAAACCTTATTTCTCAGTCCACTGTGCCAGCAAAAATCTATCCTATTCTTCTATTCCTAATCTGACGTGGTCTAGATCAGAAGATGATTCTCATTTTGTTGCATGTAACGCAACAACGCAAAAAGAAATGTTATTTACTGACAATCTCTCTGATTCTGGCCTATACCAGGTTAGTGACGTAAAAAACAATTTGAACAGACAGCTTGATCTAATTTTTTCTAATGATTCTGTTAGCTGTATCGTGGAGGAAAGTAGCTTAACTCTTTCGACAGTGGATCTTTACCATCCACCACTGTCTTTAACATTCGCGTACGATCACCAAAATACCGAAGTTGAGTCTGAAACCACATATCATTTTAATTTTCGGAAAGCAGACATCATCAAACTTAACGAACTTCTTAGCAATATAAATTTTGATGCAATTTTTAATTGTACCGTAAACAATAATATCGATATCTTAACCACAAACTTTTATTCAGTAATATTCGAATGTTTTGTCCTTTCAGTTCCTTACTCACCCAGAAGGTATAGGTTATCTTCACCTCCATGGTATTCTAAAGAACTACGTAGACTTAGAAACTCTAGAAATAGTCTATGGCAAAAATATTTAAAATCTAGATCTGATGCTGACCATTCTCTTTACCTGAATGCGTATAACGAATTTTCTACTCTTTCCAAATTACTTTATGATGCTTATATTAACCAAATGCAATTCGATATTATCGTTGATCCTAAGCGATTTTGGCAGTTTAAAAACTTAAAAAAAAAGTCTGATGGTTATCCCACAACCCTAAACTATTTAAATCATTCCTCCAATCATTCTAAAATCATTACTAATTTATTTGCTAATTTTTTCAGTCTTGCTTTTTCCGACAGTAATTTCATTCCAGATAATAACTACTTTCAATACTTAAATAATTGCAATCAAACATCACTTATCTCAATTAACATCACTGTTGATGACGTGGTCAGCTAAATTAACAAACTTAAGGATGATTTCACATCGGGCCCAGATGGTTTGCCAGCAATTATTTTAAAGAAATGTGCAGCCAATTTGGCCATGCCTCTTGCTACTCTTTTCCAAAAATCTTTATCTTTAGGGGTTTTTCCATCAATGTGGAATGATTCTTTTATCATTCCTATTCACAAAAAGGGCTGCAAAGCAGATATTTCTAACTACAGACCAATCGCCAAATTGTCATGCATTCCAAAACTTTTCGAAAGTATTGTTTTCGAAACAGTATATTTTCACTGCAAACCATTACTCTCCACAAAACAACACGGTTTTCTTAAAGGTAAATCTACGACCACTAATCTAACAGAATTTATCTCTTATACATTAAATTCAATAGAAAAAAAGAATGAAGTTGATGTTATAGCCACAGACTTTAGCAAGGCCTTTGATAAAATATCTCACCAAATTATATTGTTCAAACTAAAAGCTTTTGGATTTCCTTCCGGTTTTGTTAATTGGATGGAATCATACTTACTCGATCGTACATATCGAGTATTATTTAGATCTTCGGTATCAAATCCTTTCGTTGCAAAATCTGGCGTCCCACAAGGCAGCCACCTAGGCCCTATTATTTTTATCTTGTCAATCAACGACGTCGAATCCGTGATCAACCATTCGGAACTTTCCACGTATGCTGATGACATGAAAATTTTTAGATCTATTACCTCACTTGACGATGCTTTACTTCTGCAAAACGACTTAAACAATTTTTCAGTTTGGTGTGAAAAGAATAACTTAGAACTTAATGTTAGTAAATGCCAATCAATCACATATTCCCGTAAACGTTTCCGTCCACCACCACGAAACTACTACATAAACGATGGGCTAGTTTCTAGAGTAACAACTATTCGAGACTTAGGGGTTATATGTGATAGTGAGCTCAACTTTCGATCCCATTATGAAAACATAATAGCTGGAGCTAACACTGCTCTTGGTTTTGTTAAGCGTTGGTCTAAGGAGTTTTCAGATCCTTACGTTACTAAATCTCTTTATACCACCTTTGTTCGCCCTTTACTCGATTATGCTAGTCAGGTTTGGTACCCTTATCACCTTGTCCACATTAGAAGAATCAAGCAATACAACGAAGATTTCTCCGATTCGCCCTAAGGGGACTTCCTTGGGTTGATAATTACAACTTGCCACCGTATCAAGATCGGTTGAAGCTCATTGGCCTGCACCCTCTCGAAAAACGTCGCGAAGTAGCTGATATTATTTTTGTTCATCAAATCTTATCGGGTGTAACTGATTCTTCTGTCCTCCTTGAGGCAATGAGCTTGAATATCAACTCACATTCTCTCAGATCAGTACCACAATTCCATCTAACTCCTCATAGAACTGACTATGGTAGAAATGAGCCCGTCACAAGAATTTTGAGGGAAGCTAATGCTTATGGTAATATTTTTGACAATAATCATAGCAAGACCACACAAAGAAATCTTCTATATAGTTCGCCTCTTAACTAACCTAGGTAGTAGATAGTAATAACTAAAATCCTATTTCTAAAGAGAAACTGAAACTACATACTTTACAAAATTAACAATTGCCTTAGCATGCTATACTTAATATTTTCCATTTTCAATTTTTTCATTTTACATTTCATTTTATATGTTACAAAATTTTCTTTGTTTCCTTTTAGAATTTTTAAAATTTTCATGTTCTTACCTTAAATTAAGAGGCGTGGGATAATTTAATTTAATTTAAACATTGCCTAATTTATAAGACCCTAGGTCTTACTGGCAAATATATGTTTGTGTTTTTTTTTTTTTTTTTACCGTTCAAAAGTTACAGCACATTTTCATGACCTTTGGCCCCTTTTATGAGACTTTTTGACTTTTCAATTTGCTGTAACTTCTTAACGGTTAATGCTACGAAAACAATAAGGACAATTTTTGTGGGAAATAGCGTCAGCTACAAGATTGTAGAGTAAAATTCTAGCACAAATCGTTCCTGAGATATTTGCAAAAAACTCATTTTTATTACATTTGACCGCTTATACTGACCAGCTTAATCTTTTATTTCTTTTGAATTTTTTCGTACTGTACTATAGATTGATGTTTTAAATCGAGATGTATTAAAATGATTGAGATTGGGTTGGTATATCGAAATCATCAAAATCAATCGAATGGTTCATGATTGACACAGCCCTATTTAGGAGTTGACAATAGTTAACATTTTAGATGGTGTTCACATTGGACTTACTCCTCGGATTTATTTTGACGTCATGTACTTTTTCTCGTTCCCACTTTGTGGTGAGAAAGAGATGAGCAAGTGAGGGAGGATTTTTTAAATTTATTAAAAATTTGTGGATTTTTGTTGACGTTTTCTTTTGTGACATTTGTTTTCTCAGTATTTAGTTTTTGTTTGGAGCTTAAATACTACAGAATCAAAGTTTTTTTCAATTGGAAAACAATTTATTTAGTGAATTATCAATTTTGTGATTGGAAAAGTTCTAATTAATTCTCCGACGAGCAAAGATTTGTGTTTTTGTAATGACTGCTAAACGTCATTTTTTTTTTTTTTTTTTTTTTTTAATGACTGCTAAACGTCAGAGTGGGTGTTCAAAGGGTAGACAACGCAATGCATTCAAGAGGACACAAGCGTCCACAATCAACCTCTGTCTATCAACTCCTACTCTCACCTCCCCGTGGTGAACATCGGGTGCCTAGTACCTTTGACTGAAGATGGGGATCCAATCCCTGTGGACGGTTTAAGGCGGCAGCAGACGAGAGAGGGGGGGAGGAGTGTTTCCACTAAGGCACTTCTCCTTTTTTCAGGCGGCAGCGGAGGAATTCCCCAGATGGAATCAACGGTGGCGTCTACAGTTCTAGTCAGTTTGAACTACTTAGTGAACACCTTATATGGGCTACTACGACGTATTCGTAGCTCAGGCCTATAAGGAGCGGTTTATCCGGCTCCCCGTCCTTGGAGTTATAATAAGGATCTGGTCCTCCAGGCTAGGGGGTTGTGCGTCGGGGTGACTTCCCTACCACGTAAAAAATTATCGGTTCCGAAACAACAACAAGCCTCGGATATGGATGATTTTAATGTTGACGACCCCAGCAAACGAAACAACGACAATGAATTTCGGATCTGCACGTGGAATGTACGGACCCTTAACAGGCCACGTGCAGCCGAACAACTAGTGGAGAACCTGGATAGGCTAAGGGCTGATGTAACAGCCATCCAGGAAGTGCGATGGGATGGAGAGGGCATCCGAAGGATGAAAACGTGTGACATCTACTTCGGCGAGTGCTGCAAGGAGCAAGGTCAGCGGCTCTTTGGTTGTGGTTTTGTGGTAAGAGGAAGACTTAGGCAAGAAGTCTTGGGCTTCAGAAATGTAAGCGAGCGCCTGGTCACAATCCGCATCAAAGCAAAGTTCAAAAACATCACGTTGATCTGTGCCCATGCCCCAACAGAAGAAAAGGATGACTCAACCAAAGAAGAATTCTACGATCTCCTCGAGGATACGTATGATAGGTGCCCCAAGTACGACGTCAAGATTATTCTTGGCGATTTCAACGCCAAGATTGGAAAGGAGGGCATCTTTGGTTCGATAGTCGGAGGACACAGCCTGCACGACAACACTTCCGGTAACGGACTCAGGCTCATCGATTTCGCGGCGGGGCGAAATGTCATCATAGCAAGCACTCTATTCCCACACCTCAATATACACAAAGGGACCTGGCGGTCTCCGGATCAACGAACCGTCAACCAGATTGATCATGTTGCGATAGACGCCAGACATGCTTCCAGTATCCTGGATGTCCGAACGTTCCGAGGTGCCAACATAGACTCGGATCACTACCTGGTGGTAGCGCAAGTACGTATGCGGATATCTATGGCGCCACAACGACGAGCGGATGCTGTAAAACGATTTAACGTCGCGAAGCTAAAATCGCAAGAGATAGCCAGGACTTTTGCAGACCACGTCTCTCTTAAACTCTCAACAAGCCCGCCACAAGCATCATCTGTAGAGGACCAATGGAAACACTGCCAAAATGCCATCAAAAGTGCCGCTACTGATGTGCTGGGTTTCACTAGGCCACCACAACGAAACCCCTGGTTCGATGAAGAATGCAGACTGGCACATGAAGCAAAGAACGAGGCCTACCAAGCAATGCTGCAGACTAGAACCAGAGCTGCTGAGAGAGCAGCCCGGGAGCTCTACGGGCAAAAGCGAAGGGAGGAACGCCGACTTCTCAGGAGGAAAAAGAGAGAGCATGCGAAGCGGGCGGTCGAGTCTATTGAGGACTGTAGCGGCAGGGGGGATGTTCGAAAGTTCTACCGAAGGGTGAGGCAAACTACCCAGGGTTGCAAGGCCAGAACGGAAATCTGCCGAGACGAGAGTGGGAATATGGTGGTAGACACACAGTCGGTGCTGAGGATCTGGAAACAACACTTTTCTAGACTGCTAAACGGCGAAGATGGCCAAAATTCCGCTGTAAGACAGAACACTCCATTCAACCTGGACGATGATGGTCAAAATTTCCGTCCACCCGACCCAAATGAAGTGCGGTTAGCGATAGCCAAGCTTAAAACGTACAAGGCTGCTGGTGCGGATGGCCTGCCAGCCGAGCTATTCAAAGCAGGGGGAGATGACTTGGTAGGGAGTATACACCAGCTTATCTCCAAAATTTGGTCGGAGGAAAGTATGCCCGATGAATGGAACCTCGGTATAGTGTGCCCCATCCACAAGAAAGGAGATGCTCTGACCTGTTCCAACTACAGAGGTATAAGTCTCCTCAACGTCGCATACAAAATCTTGTCATCTGTACTGTGTGATCGCTTAAAATCGTTTGTCAACGATCTGATCGGCCCCTATCAGTGTGGTTTTAGGCCCGGCAAATCAACCGTCGATCAAATGTTCACACTCCGACAGATTTTGGAAAAAACCCAGGAGTTTCAAATCGATACACACCACCTCTTTATCGATTTTAAAGTCGCATATGATAGCGTAGACGGAGACGAGCTATTCAGAGCCATGGCGCATCTCGGCATCCCTGCCAAACTCGTCCGCTTGTGCAGGATGACGATGGAGAAATCTCACTGCTCCGTCAAAGTCGGCAAGAACACCACCGAACCCTTTGATGTCGAGAAAGGTTTGAGGCAAGGCGACGCGTTATCATGCAACCTGTTTAACATCGTTCTTGAAGCAATTGTACGCAACTCGCAAGTCAACAACAGATGTACAATTTTTCAAAAGTCTGTTCAACTACTTGCTTATGCAGATGATATTGACATCATTGGGAGAACGAAGCGAGCCGTTACCGGCGCGTTTGCAAGTATTGAATCGGAGGCGGCGAAAATGGGTTTGGCTGTTAATGAGGACAAGACGAAGTATATGCTATCATCGAGAAAGGAATCTCAACATCGTCGGCTCGGGCAAAACGTCACGATGGATAGATACAACTTCGAAGTCGTCAAGGACTTTGTCTACCTGGGCTCCACTGTAACATCGCAAAATGACATCAGCGCAGAGATCAAACGAAGAATTACTCTTGCCAATCGCTGTTTCTTCGGGCTAAGAAGGCATCTAAGTAATAAAGCCCTCTCTCAGAGAACCAAGGAGACCTTATATAAGACCCGAATCATCCCGGTCCTGCTATATGGGGCACAGTCATGGACCCTGTCAAAAACGGATGAGAATCTGCTTGGGTGCTTTGAAAGGAAGATTCTTCGGGTGATTTTCGGTCCAGTCTGTATCGATGGAGTATGGAGGAGAAGATTTAATAACGAGCTTTACGGGCTTTACAGCGACGTCGACCTGGTCAAGAAGCTGAAAATTCAGCGGCTGAGATGGCTGGGACACGTGGAGCGTATGGACACCAACGCACCAGCCCGACGAGTCTTCGAATCTACCCCTGACGGTCTGCGCAGCAGAGAAAGACCCCACCTTAGGTGGCGCACACAAGTGGAGAACGACCTCAACCAACTTGGAGTGCGTAACTGGAGGCAGCTAGCTAGGGACCGAGCTGGCTGGAGGGGCTTGTTGGTTGAGGCCGTAGTCCATCCTGGGCTGTGAGCGCCATCTAAAGTAAAGTAAGTAAGTAAACGTCAGAGTGAATCGGTTGTGTTCACATTACTTTGACGCTGATTACACGATTCTTTTTTTCGGTTGTTTCGTCTTTCGTTATTATGACAGATAGGGTGAGGGGTGTAGAAATGTAAGGGGAATGAAGTAACGAAAGCAGGAATGAAAATTTCAAGACTTTTTCTGGTTGAACATTTGACGTTCTGGTTTGACAACCGATTAGTGATGAGCGATGATGGCAATCGATGTAACCGGGATTCGTTATTCAAAGTTAAACATCGATACATATTTTAGTATCGATTTTTGGATAAATTACATCGACCATACAAGGAAATAGAAACATGCAAACAAAATAGTTTGTTTAAATCAAATGCAAAGAGAGAAAGTTCACAAAAATATTTGTTGTTTTCTATCAAGTTGTGTGTTCTTTCAATAAGAAAATTGTCATGTGAAAGCATATTGTAATTTTATTTTTTATAATTTATTGAATTTGATGGATTTTAAAAAAATTGACAAAAGTTCATTAGGTACTATTTCATGAAAAGGGAATAAGGATAATTTCAATACCCAAAGGAGTTAGCAAAGAGTTCAGCAAAGAGGGTGCGTAACAACTAGTTATAAATCAGGTACAAATTCCAAATTATGTCAATATCTACTTTTTAACCACGACAATAAATGTTCACACCAAAGTTAGTCTAAAAATGTTTTTTTTTTAAAAACGAGTGTGACTCTTCCCAATTGGTTGAAAAAAACCACAACACAGGTTGGCGAAGTCGACAACTCACATAGGTTTCAATACAAACAATCGATAACAAGCATGAAATTCACGTCTATTCTTCGCGCTTAGATTAGAAGTCGAAAATTCTCTGGGCTTTTGTAAAAGTACTTAGCTGTTATCGCATTAAACACGTTAACTGTTAAGTCATGTTTTTTTTTATAAAATTTCCTTTGGGGATTGGGGAAAACATACATGGTGTGGTAAAATCATTTTTCAGGTTGTGGTGGTATATTTTATGAGTTACTGAAGAAGTAAATGTTTTGATAGCTTTTTGTTGGTGTGATTTACATGTAAGAACTTAGCTTAATATGAAAAATGTCTACATTTGTACAAAGAAGAAGCCTATGCTTTAGTAGCTTTCGAAAATGTTATTAATTAAAATAATGAAGATTTAATGGAGGAAAGTAGTTTATACATTTTGAAAGACCAATATTATTTTACGTTTTAAATCAAAAACACGTTTTGATGTGAAATTCAAACATATTTGGTCCTTAAAATAGAAAAGGAAGAAGTATTTCCTTTGTTTTCAAGTATCGATTTCGAAAAATACCGATGTTTCGGTTCGATAAATGTGTGTGCCGATTTATCGCTGAGAATTTTTCAATATGGCTCATCCCTAAAATCAAAGCATTATGCGAGGAACTTTTAAACTTTAAATTATAAGTTTAAACATTGCTTTTCATTGCTAAATAAAGTATACATTTGAACAAGAAGTGATTAAACCCCTTTTTTAATTATTATTAATGTTTATTTTCCAATAAATCTACCGCGGAGATTCTGAATGTCAAAATAACGAAAAATCGTGTAATCACGAGGATACGTACCTGTCAAAAACGAAACCTGTGTAACGAAACGAACGAAAAAAAGAATCGTGTAATCAGGCTCTTTGTCTCTGAACACGAACTGACTGACGTCTGTCAAAAAAAATCGTAAATTTGCTTGCGTTCGGGTGGTAGTGAGATAGGCTATCCACCTATCCCAAAAATTTTCAGATACCTTGAGTTGTTGTTGCATCAGCTGACATCAGAAGTTTTTTAACAAGGGATTACAACAACACAAACCTATCCGGATAGGTTTGGCTTGCCCCCCGAACGCGGCCTTTGAGTCCAATGTGAACACCGTCTTATAGAAAAGGAAGGCACTATGCAATATTGTATTCTATGTCCCCTTTCACACAGGGCAACTGAGTTGCCGGCAACAATTAGTTCATAGGCGAGAAGGGCAGGAAGAAAGAGGGGAAAATGAAATCTCCCCGGACAACAAATTCAGGAGATTTTTTTGACGTTTCTCTTCACACTACGTTTGTGTGCGTTCCACCAAGGTAGTTTAAAAGGAAAATAAAGAAAATCTCCGGGTTTTTGTTGCTTGCGTGTGAAAGGTACAAGAGATTGTTAAGGAGATTTAAAGAAAACGTCAAAAAAATCACCAGCAACTAGTATCTACGTGTGAAAGGGGACTATGAAATATTACTCTTGGAGCCACCATGTTATACAACAAGCGTATATTGATAGTTGACAAGCTGCGTTAATGAGAATATATTCGCAGCTTGTCAACCATGTTGGATGAACATCAAAATGTTTTGATATTTCCCTGGAATGACAAGCATATTCGAGACTGTGGTTTTCATCCATCGAACATTCGTCGGGAACCCTTACGATTTTTCACCAGTAAAAGTATTGATCCTCTCACGATGAATAATGATGCCTACAGCATGCAACATTCATAACAAAAACCGTTCTAAAATTACGTATTGCATCCAAACTAAAGATGTTCCTAGTACGCTGTCGAGAAGAAGAAAAAATCAAAGAACCAAAGATTTTGTCCACGATGCTCAAATTTGCCCTATTAACATTCGATGATAAATGTATGAACACGAGCTTAATGCACAGAATTGTTCGTAGCAGAAGATCTCAAGTTTTTCATCGGGTGGCTAATTTTGTTATCCTTCATTGTTTGTTTTCTTGCAATGTTTTGGAATGGGGGACAATTCCTAAATATTTTTGATAAATTAATTGCGGACATTTATCAAGGGGTCACTCACGTTGAAATGGCCGAGGTTGGTCTTAACGGAGGAAAGTTAAAATTTGAAGCTGGCCTTTTGTGATAAATTTTTAACTGATACTCCAACCTGTTTGTTTAATAACCGCCATATTGTTCACTCGATACATCCAGATTTAAATTTAGGGGGAGGGGCAATTTCATTAAAAAACTACTAAAAATTTAAAAAAAATATATAAAAAAATAACGGTAATACTTATATAGTACAGTCATTTGGTCCGAAAAAAGGGGTTTGCCTGGAAAGTTTTGGATGAGTTTTGAAATTTGGCAATTTTATAGGTTTTGAGGTGCTCTTTTCGAATTTTCACTTTGCCACCTCGTAACTTTGCCGCTCGCGCCGCCATTTTGAAAAAATGGCGGCCAAAAATGGTTTTTGGCCAATATCTGCTTTCGGACTAAATTACGACTAAAATTGTCAAAGGATAAATTAAAGCTGAGAAAATTCCCTATATTTTATGTCTTAGTCTTTTTTTTGTAAGACAAATATTTAAAAAGATAAAAGCGAAGCGTAGTGGTCCATTGTAAGGAAAAAAACGTTATAGATGGATAAAATCTGAACAACTCCACCGAATTAAATAATATTTTCAGGTGTTATAGGAGTTGGCAAAATACATCTCTACAAAAAATTTCCGCCCACCGACACGCCCACTTTTTGAAAAAATTAATATAATCTCCAAAATTGATAGAAAAGAGGGTTTGTGTTCTATGAAAATTGTTTAGTTAATATCATTTTAAACTATTCACACACACAAAATATTTTGTTTCGCCTACTTTTTGGGGCGTTTTTGAGGAAGTTGTTTTTTTTCGCTTGATTGAATTAAATAAATAAGGTTTCGTATGATCGGTTTATTTACTAACCGTTACATTTATAATATATAATTTTGGTTTATTATTGATATAAATATACATAAATTTAATAAAAATTGATAAAAAATTGGTTTCGTACATGTAAAAACAGCAACAAAAATTTTTAAGTCATCTTTGTATAAAATATTGTATTGCGAGAGTTTTGGCTTCTCCCTCTTGCAAGGAACTGAAAAAACTTCCAAGAGTATTTCTTTTTTCATAGAAAAGTGCCGCTCATACTAGCCGTTCGGATTCGGCAATAAACTGTAGGTCCCCTCCATTCCTGCAGACACACAGGAATGGTTGAGAGTTGTAAGTCACTCGGCCTTATTCTTCATAAGCTGTTGTTTATTTATTTTACTGAGAGTTTCGGAGAATGAGACCCTAGTATTATGTTATTAGTCATTATACTAGGGACGAATAGCAACGTTATAAGGAAAAGAATATAAATAGCAAAGAGTGGCACTTCCGGTAGCCAACTAAAATTATTTTATGTTTTATTTGTTATTTAGTTTGGATTTCCTATTCGACATTAGAACTCAAAGACATTTCGTCTTTTATTTATGGGATAGCCTACTGTTCAGTGCCGCCAAATGTATATACTCCAACTAGTGTATTAGACAAATTATTTTATAATTAGGTATATGGTAGCCAAAAACAGCTACGATGAGAAATATTACAGCTACATATTCTGGATATCCTTTGAATTTAGTGATGTTATTAGAAATTTGACAGTAATTGATCTGACATAGTTTGATTAAACGAATGAGATGTAGTTATTTCAATTAAATAAAAAAAAATTTCCGCGATGGCACACACTGCAGGATAGGTAATAAGTAGCTAACCTCCGGCGCGGGGATAACATAGCTTCTCCGAAATTTATAAAGAGAGGACTTAACGCACTTCCGCGTTCCGCATATACCTTCGACATTGAATAGACATAAAGAAAAGCAATCAAGTTTGTGCCTGAGGATCTTTTAAAGTTCGTTTATTAGATTTTTTTGCAATCCACGTTCTGTGAAAAATTAATAGTTGATTACTTTGTAAGATGTCGCATTCTATCCGGATGCTTGCACTTGTCTAGTGCATTCACTTTGTCATTTTGTTTAGTTTTACATTACAAAATTCTCTGCCGATTATTTTTGCCACTTATATTCTTTTGCCTATAACTTTGCTATTTCTCCCAAGTATATTTACATAATACTTATATCATTCTTCTACATTCTACAAATATGCCTTTTACTTTCTTAGACATTTTTTGTTCTTAATATTAAACATTTTTTTTGAAATTTTCACATGTATAATACCATTTTTTTAAATATGTATTCACTAAATTTATTTATATTTTGATCAATAATAAACTTAAATTAAAATTTATAATTGTAATGGTTAGTAAATAAACCGATCATGCGAAATCTTTTAAACTTGAGTTTTATTTCAAACAAGCGAAAAAAATAACTTGGTCAAAAACGCCCCAAAAAGTAGGCGTAATAAAATATTTTGTGTGTGTGAATAGTTCAAAATGATATTAACTAAAAAAAATTCATAGAACACAACCCTCTTCTTTATGAATTTTGGAGATTATATTAATTTTTTCAAAAAGTGGGCGTGTCAGTGGGCAAAAATTTTTTGTAAAGATTTATTTTGCTAACTCCTATAACACCTGCAAATGTCATCCAATGCGGTGGAGTGGTTCAGATTTTATCAATCTATGACGTTTTTTCCTTACAACGGACCACTGTACGCTGCGCTCGTATCTTTTTAAATAATTGTCTTAGCAAAGTTACGAGGTGGCAAAGTGAAAATTCGAAAAGAGCAACTCAAAATCTATAAAAATGCCATAATTTTCAAAACTCCTCCAAAACTTTCCAGGTAAAACTACCAAATGATTGGAATAATAATCAAGTGTTATACTTTCTTTTAAAGCTAATACTCTGTTCTATTAGACAAATTTTAAATCAAATGAAATCTATGGATAGACAAATTTTAAATCAAGTGAAATCTATGGATACCTAGTTTTTGAAAAAATGGGTTTTAAACTCAAATTTTGGGGAAAAAAACATCAAAAAGATGTTTAAAGTGTATTATTTCAAAACTATAAAATTATATATACTATTTTTTTTTTCTGAAATTTTTTGTTCTAATTACATCTTAATCAAAAACTGAAAATTAGATAATTTTATACCTTCTAGTTTTTGAGAAAATTGAAAATTACCAAAACTACTTTTATATAGCACCCAAGATTACGGCGTATAAACAATGAGGTATGTATGGGAAGGGCATGCTGCCCCCCTGCAACCCCCCTGTTGGGCCCACTAAAGGATTTGGGGTAGGTGCGAGGTTGGGTTATGCAAATTTTCTTTTTCATTTAAAGAATCTGGATTTAAAGAAACTGTCTAGTATTTACCGGTTTTAGAATTTCATTATTTCGGCTTTTTACGGTAACAGATTTATAGGATAAATTCAAAGTTTCTTTAAATCCAGAACTAGGTAACTACATTTTTGTCTTTTTTGAGATAATATGATTTTAAGGTACCTTACGGTAGTTACCATTTAATAAAACATATATTTGAGTCTAATTCCCTCTCTGCTACTATATATGGATTAATGAAAAAACTAGACAACTAAAATAACGCAAGAATTTTCAGTGCAAGAAGTAGGTATCTGCGATATGAATTTTTTGGGTGATCTTAATCAGGTAATTTAAGTTATCTAATTTGAACACTTGGCTCGCACAATCAGCTGCAACTCAAGTAAGACCTGTAAAGTCTAATAAACAATTCAAAAATTTAACCAAAGCGAAAAAGTATTAAAACAAAATTTAAGTATAAATACCTATATGTATGATTTTTTTACTACTACTGTATACCCATCCAAACAGCAGCTAAATAAAATGTATCAAACAATATGGATAATTCTACTGACAATGTTGTTTAAGATAATACATAATTTACCGTTTTATGCACTTGGTTACACAGCAAAAAAAGCTTTTCATTAAATCTGAAAAAACTATTGCGTTCGATGTGATCGAATTTAATTTATTTATATTTCATCGCGAATTTTAAATTTAAAGTGATGTTTTAGTAAAAATAAAAATGATTACTCGAGCTAAGTATCGTACGCAAAAATTCACAAAAAAGGTATTTTCTTAAAACATGCAAGATTTTTTTTAGGAATATAGCTAGGTGCTTAACCGCGAAAATACTTATTTCAGATCTTGAAAAAAGACTTTAGTTAGAAGGCAGCTGTCTCCGATGTCTCTGCGGTTTCAGACTTACATATGTACATACAATTTTCAATGAAGTTAAGCATTTTTATCTCAGAAAAGTAAAATGATTTTAATTAAGAATCAGCAAAAAAAAATTGGTGCAAGAATTGGGTAACTACCTATTGTTTCACTAATTATTTTATATTTCAGGTTAAATAACAAAAATAATAATGATTTATTCGATATCTTATAGATCACGAATATCCTTATCACGTAAAAAAAAATTGCTGTGTTGCTGTGTCGGATTACATTGGAAAAAGAGTCTAGTAAACTATTCTTAATAACGTTTTTGCTGATAACTCGAAATATGAAAAATGCGAGTTACCTAGTTCTTGCATTCAGGTGACGATATATAATTTTATAGTTTTGAAATAATACACTTTAAACATCTTTTTGATGTTTTTTTCCCCAAAATTTGAGTTTAAAACCCCATTTTTTCAAAAACTATCCATAGATTTCATTTGATTTAAAATTTGTCTAATAGAACAGAGTATTAGCTTTAAAAGAAGGTATAACACTTGATTATAAGTATTAACGTTATTTTTTTAGACAGTTGCTTTAAATCCAGATTCTTTAAATGAAAAAGAAAATTTGCATAACCCAACCTCGCACCTACCCCAAATCCTATAGTGGGCCGAACAGGGGGGTTGCAGGGGGGCAGCATGCCCTTCCCATACATACCTCATTGTTTATACGCCGTAATCCTGGGTGCTATATAAAAGTATTTTTGGTAATTTTCAATTTTCTCAAAAACTAGAAGGTATAAAATTATCTAGTTTTCATTTTTGATTAAGATGTAATTAGAACAACGAATTTCAGAGAAAAAAAAATTGTATATATAATTTTATAGTTTTGAAATAATACACTTTAAACATCTTTTTGATGTTTTTTTCCCCAAAATTTGAGTTTAAAACCCCATTTTTTCAAAAACTATCCATAGATTTCATTTGATTTAAAATTTGTCTAATAGAACAGAGTATTAGCTTTAAAAGAAGGTATAACACTTGATTATAAGTATTACCGTTATTTTTTTTATATATTTTTTTTAATTTTTTAGTAATTTTTTAATGAAATTACCCCTCCTGTCTAAACGGGGCGAGATAGACCCCCCCCCCTCCCATAATCAAAAATGCTTGTTGAACTGTTCAACAAAAAACCGTTATCATTTCTTGGCGCCTAAGTTATCGTACTCTAGCCTAAACTTAAATCCAGATGAATTTACATTGAATTTGTATGATTTACATCCAGATTTAAGTTTTAATCTGGATGTATTGAGTGAATAATATGGCCGTAAGTTTTGCAAACTTGGGTTTTTGTCTTATTGGTTTTGTGAAAAAATTCTGTGACGTCGTCCAACATTTCTAATTAACAAACAGGCATACTGATAGATAATGCGGCATATGGATCACTATTCAAGTGAATGTAATGCAGTATGATTCCCACAGTACCTACCTATAGTGCCTGTTTACATTGTATTTTTGACGAACGGCGCATCCAGTGAGATGGGTAGATTTTGTGTAGGTAAGAAAGAGAAGGGTTAATTCCAACCAAATTACGCCGATGCGCCAGTTTCAATAAATGTTTTCGGATTGAGCACGAAGAATTTTTTTTTGTGTGAGTGAGAGATACATGGTTGTTAAGAATGTGAGATAAGGATGGGTAGATTGAAATCACTGATCTCTTTGACACCAGGTAAATTGCTTTCGACACCACCTGCATATCAGCGTGTGAACTACTAGAGGGGGATACATTTTTTTTCGATTTGGCATTCAATGTATTTCCCATAAAGCCTAGTACGATGCTGATACGAAACGAAATTTTTAGTTGGTCTCCAACATGACAACGAAATGCTTACGAAAACCATAATGAAAAATTACCCCTTGAAAGTGTCACCATTTGCAAAAACAAAAAACAAACACAAACGCATAAAAATCACAGAAAGCAATAACAAATACAAACAAGAATAGAGAGCAAATGTCACTTTTTTAATGGTACAGGCAATTAAGTGCGAAAACAGAGGGGAGATCTCTCCAAATAATCTGCTACAATTTTCGATTTCGTTCATCGAACAGCAGGATTGGAACAGCTTGTTAAGGGCACACATTTATAATTGACTTAAAATTTTGTTATTATTCTTGCTAAATTTTTGATTCTATTTTTGCTTTTGGGAGCTTTTCTTAGCATTCAAATTAAATTTTGTAAAAAGTACAAAAGGTAAAAAATAATTTTCGGCATTATTTGATTTAAAAAAACAAAAAACTTTCACCATAAAAAATAATTTCATGTATTTTCTTAATTATGGGCAAAATTTCTTAAAAATTATCAAACACATTTTACACAGCACAAAATAAAAACAAAACATATTTTAAATAAAACTGGCTACGCTTCTGCCTTGCTTTTTCCTTAACTGGGTATCGTTGTTGTTGTTTATCATTGTGAGGATTATTTGTTTACACTTTTTATTTATAAATTAAAGCATTCTAGTTTTTAGTTTCGATATATTTTAAGCTCGATTCACAAACTCACATGTTTTATTATTACATTGTAATTAAAATACCGATACCCGCTCTTATAAAATGAATTAGTAAAATTAATGTTTTCCAGACCATTTTTTCGTTTTCTCTTATGGGAAATACATTGAATATCAAATCGAAAAATTTGTTATCCCCCTCTAGTAGTTCATGCGCTGATATGCAGGTGGTGTCGAAAGCAATTTACCTGGTGTCATATTGGCACCAGGAGTCACGGCACCTGGCAGTCAGTGCGTGATCTACTAGAGGGGGATACAATTTTTTTCGATTTGACATTCAATGTATTTCCCATAAGAGAAAACGAAATAATGGTCTGGAAAATATTAATTTTAGTAAATAATTTTATATGAACGGGTACTCATATTATAATTACAATAGATTGACAATGTATGCTAGTTTTTTAATCAAGAAGAATATATACTAAATTCACCTTCCTATTTGCTTTATTTTGCCCATAAAAAATGTAAACAAACGTGCATTGTTGTTGTTGTTTTCCAAAATGGATGACCGTCGCGAGTTGAAATGAGATCATGTGCGTAGTGAGGGAAGGGTTTTAGGGGTAAAATAAATTATGGATTGAACTGAAATAATTTTTTAACATAGAACTATAGATATATTATGTAGGTATGTATTTGCATTTTAGTATGTGAAATAGGAGAATAGGTATGTTTTATGTTTAGAACATTTTAACGTAAAACTTTTTAACAGAATATAAAGAAAACTTAAATAATTAATAGATACGGTATATTTTCAAACACAGGATTGGAACAGCTTGTTAAGGGCACACAATTATAATTCACTTAAAATTTTGTTATTATTGTTGCTAAATTTTTGATTTTATTTTTGCTTTTGGGAGCTTTTCTTAGCATTAAAATTAAATTTTGTAAAAAGTACAAAACAAAGTAAAAACTAATTTTCGGCATTATTCGATTTAAAAAAAAAAACAAAAAAATTTCTCCATAAAAAATAATTTCATGTTTTTCATAAAAAAAAAAAAAAAAAAAAAATTAAAACAAAAACAAAACGAATTTTAAATAAAACTAGCTACGCCTCTGCCTTGCTTTTTTGTTAACTGGGTATCGTTGTTGTTGTTTATCATTGTGAGGATGATTTGTTTACACTTTTTATCTATAAATTAAGGCATTCTAGTTTTTAGTTTCGATATATTTTAAGCTCGATTCACAAACTCACATGTTTTATTATTCAATTGCAATTAAAATACGGTTACCCGTTCATATAAAATTAATTAGTAAAATTAATGTTTTCCAGACCATTTTTTCGTTTTCTCTTATGGGAAATACATTGAATGTCAAATCCAAAAAAATTTTATCCCCCTCTAGTAGTTCACGCGCTGATATGCAGGTGGTGTCGAAAGCAATTTCCCTGGTGTCAATAATTTAAACACGAGGAACATTTTGATGAACGAAAATATGCTTCATCAAAAATACAATGTAAACAGGCACATACGTGTGTTATTTTCACTAATATACTCTCACATGCATGATTTATTCAAATTCACACGTAGGTACATAGTTATGAAATTTTATAGTAAAAAGTTTACTACTACCAAAAATAAAAAAAAATGCTGTACAACACTAGTTTTTTTTTAATAAATTAAATTAAAAAAGCACTCACGTCAATGTTTTTGTATGTGATTGCAGGCTCTCCGGTATTTTCTGTCGGTCTGCTTCCACTATCCATTTCGATATCAGAAACTCCCGAATTGTTTTGGTTTTCAGACATTATTTATTAAAGCGAATAAGTTAAACTAAAAAAAATACAATAAGATGTATCTAATAAATATATATCTCTGTAATTATTGTATTCTATTTTTAGATGGCGATTTATTCTTATGTACATGAAAAAGTAAAGAATAAATTATACACAGTTTGATATTCTATTCAAAATTATTTCGAATAAGCATAAAACAGAAATATAATTTAAATTAAAAAGATCAATACATATTGTTTTACCAATTTACCTTAAATAAAATAACCAAGAGGAACTCAAATTCGTTTTCAATTTAAAGAACTTGACGTATAGTATGAAAAAATAAGACAAATCTCGCACAAGAATATTAAAAATAAAACTCATTTATTTTTAGAAAACCAATGCTTAAATTAAATATACCTATAGTCTACGCCAAAAGAAAGTTTTCAGTAGTTGTCATCAGGGTTCGGACTTTTCGAAGTAGATAATGAAATAAGCGAAGTAAATCCAAAATTTCCGAAGTATATTTAAAAATTAAAAAACAACTCAAACTTTCAAAAAATGTTTCTTAAGGAAAATTTATTTAACAAAACCTATGTTTTTCAACAAATGAAAAAAGGGAAATTAAGGAATTAATAATAAAGGAATTAATATGAGATTTTCATAAATATCATATTTTATTACTAAAGGAGAAGAGGGAGACTTGATCCCTTTTGCAGTTTTTGTATCATAACTGTAATTACATTTTCTGGAAGACCCGTTTATTAGCTTCCTTTTTTCCATAGCAACTATTACTTAGGTGTTAATAGTTAAGGTGCTCTTTTAAAAAAAAGTGAAAGGAGTCAAAAGGATCAAGTCTCCCCAAACTATGGGAGACTTGTCCCCCCCCTATAGGAGACTTGATCCCTAGGACTCCTCAAGTAAAACAGCGTTAGTTTTGAAAGAGTAAATAATATTAATTCAACGAAAAAAAAAAATACCGAATTCATTTGAAAAAGGAAAATCAATTCAAATAAGAGCTTAAAAATTAAGGACCATAAAAGTAGTATATCGCTTTTAGCATTTTTGAAGAACCATTTGATTATGGATAAACGCAGTGATTTTGGAAAAAGAAAACACCCCACTTGCTGTATGCCCAAGTTGAATTAAGCAAATTTTTAATTAAGTAAGTTTCAGACACTTCGCTGATATCCTCGTTGCCATTTTAACATTTTACAGCTTTATCGCCTGTTTTTTGAGCAAATTTGATCTTAAGATCTTAAGTATTTTTTCGATAACTTGGACTACATGACAAGACAATGAAGTAGGTACATATATTATAAAATATGTTTGATGATAGCCAAATTATTTCTTAAATGACTTCTTTAGTGGAGTTCCCGCTTTTATATGTTTATATATATATATACATATATATATGTTTATGACATTATGTATAGATCTACAAATGTAATCATCTTTAATCACATGAAAGGGTCAATGCCTATGAGTATACAAATTTTGAATTGAATAAAATTAAAGTTAACTTTGAATGAAGAGTTCCAAAACTAAGCAATACTGGGGAGATTTGATATCCTAGGGGAGACTTGATCTCGGGATCAAGTCTCCCTTGATCGACGGGATCAAGTCTCCCAGCTTGGCTAAATTGAGAAAAAAAATTATAACGATTTATTTTTGACGCATAATTAAACTTCAGTTACATAAAAATCTTCATAAAAGAATTGGGAACATAAAAAAATACAAAACAACAGCTAAGACAGAAACAACAAAAACGCAAAATATATTGTAAAACGATGAAATCAGCACCTAACTACTTTCGGAACAAACAAAGAGCCAAGAACAAAAATACCCTTAAACGCCCATTCTAATGAGTTCAAGGGAGTGCTCTTACCCTGGGCCTGTTATAAAAAAGGCTTATAGTTCGCATTCTGTTGCAAGCAGCTGAAGATCAAAACACGAGACGAAAAAAACTCTGGCCGCTTGTGGTGGTCACGATGAGCTGGCAACTTTATTTAATTATTTAATGCTTGTTATCACTGCAGCAAATGTTGTTTTTCATCGGATGAATAAAGGGGATCAATCCATTCATCTTTGAGATGTAATGACCTTTTGTATGGAGACTTTTCATTTAGAACGATGTGTTTTTCTAAGAATTTCATTTTAACCACCAGATCTGGGGTTCTATTTTACGTCAATTCAAAGTCGTAGCGCAAAGGAAGTTGTATCCAAGAGACCAAGAAACAAACAATGTTCTACTTCTACTTCTAGCTTCTATTTCTCTGCAAGCAAGGATCCAGTAGTCTTCATTGTGGCTCTAGAAACAAGATTATACTAATTGGCGTTGAACTTTTTCTTTCTATTTTAGAGTGAAATTATTTGATTATATTTTGACTAATCTATTAATGCATCTTCATTGAATATGTTCCTTTTATGCACATGAAAACAAACAAAACCTAAACGTCAAAATTTAATCTAGCAGCACAAATTTAACGTGCCCCCACACCATGTTAAATTTTGACGTCTTATATTCACCTCAATAATGTCAAAATTTAATCCAATTCACACACGGCCTAAGAAAAGCTCTTGAGCACACAGACACAGTTTATTTTTGAAAGCGGAAGTGTAAAGTTCGAAGTTAAAAAGTATCCGGAAGTGAATTTAAGTTGCATACTATTTAGATTGAAGACTAATAAAATAATTTGAAGTGAAGTAAAGTGTGTTTGTAAAGGGAATTGACGGTTGATTATTAAAAATAAATAAGTTTTATTATCGAACCCTTGGTAGAACGTTACGTTAATGTCAGAATAAAGCCTTAAGTACATAAGCCAAAAAAGTGAAAAAGTACAAAATTGAAAATTTTCAAACTCATTTTGGGATAGTTTTTCTCACAGGAAAACTTATAAAAATGATGCAGAAAGCTTAAATTTTGGTTTAAAAATAAAATGTGTATACTATTTTTCACAAAGCAACTGCGGTAGCTGGTAAAAAATATTTTTACTTTTGTAATTTTGCAAAAAGTGGCTTACGTAGTTAAGGCTTAAGGGACAAAACTTATTTTATACGTGCATTTAAATTAATTAACTTAAAATTTAAATTGCGCGTGTGTTTTTAAGTAAATAGACAATGAATGATCTAAATTGTTTTGAACTCAAAGCAGAACTCAACAAAGGAGGTTTCCTACTGCTGCATCAAAAAATGACCTCATTATTCGTAAGTACTAGTGAAGATATAACCAATATGATGGCTCTGCTGCTCGCCCAGTTCAAAGAGCAAAAGAATCTTCTTGAAAATCAAGAACAAAATCTTCTCAAACGTTTCGAAGAACAACGTACAGAACAAAAGAGTGAACAGAAAAATCTCCTAGAACGATTGTAAAGCCTAGTACGCAGATCGCGCTAAAATTTATCTTCCATACAAATTTCCTCCAAAGATAAATTTTAGCGAGGATATTTAGCTAGGCAGTACGCAGTTCACGCGCTAAATTCAAAAAGTCTCCACTTAATTTAGCAAGCGAAATAATGCTCAACGCATTCTTTCACAGATAAATTTTGACATTTGTGCTCTTAGCAAACGATTGTAGAGATAAGAATTGTAGGGATAAAATTTAGTTTAGCTTGAATGTATATCACTGGGTGTTTTTTTTTTTTGTTATGTATATCACTGTATGAGATTGTTTTTTTTTTTTTTTTTCTTGGTAGGACATGCCTATTGTTTTTCATTTTTTTCAAACAATGTTCCTTATTCCTTTCGTTCCCTATCTTAAGAGTAGGGACTGAAAGGAATAGAAATTGAGAGAAAGAAAAACTGAATAAATGTTGTCTGTGTGTTAGTTTACCTCGTTAATTGAGTGCGCACCAGCCTAATGATCACTGTAATCTCAGAATTCTGAATCTGCCTATAATATTTTAAGTTGTCACTTTTTCATTTCATTATGTTATGCAGTTATACTGTTATACTGTTGTACAAAAAAATGGGCAGCTCAATATTATAACAATTCTTCAAATTGATTCAGTTTTCTTTTATGGATGCGCTATCCAGTGCATTATAGATCAGTGGTCGACAGCAGGAGGGGTTTAATGCTAAATAGCTAGCCGAATTGCGAGCTGAGGAGCCCGAGCTATATCGGATTTTTTTGCGGATGGATTCCAAACAGTTTGACGATCTGCTCCTTATGGTGACACCGCATATTGCGATGCAGGGCACCAATATGCGTGCAAGCATTTCAGCGGGTGAGCGACTGAAATTCACACTGCGATATTTAGCTACTGGCGATGCTTTCCGGTCGGTACAGTCCCTGTTCCGCATTCCTGCTTCCACTATATCGACCATCAATCCATAAGTTCTGGATGCAATTTATAAAGTACTCGTGGACGAATATCTGAAGGTAAGTTTTTTTCACTATCTACACGTACATGAATGTACGAACTATAATGCATTTAATCTTAGATGCCGAGAACACCAGAGGCTTGGGAAGATGTTGCCGGAAATTCAATAATATCTGGCAATTTCCAAATTGCATTGGCGCAGTCGACGGGAAACATGTGGTTATGGTCGCACCACCCAATTCTGGTAGTATCTTTTACAACTACAAGGGCAAAGATACTGAAATCCTCTGCTGTCATTCCGGTTTGCCTACAAGCTAAAGTTCGTCCAATTATTCTTGTCAGTACATGGAAGATAGCACGTTTGCATCTCAGTTTAGTTGCAGCGTATTGCATAAAGGTAGAACTATAATTGTTGGAACGCAGTGTACGCAGCCGTACGAAACCACACGAATACAAGTAATTCAATAGACGCACACATAATTGCGTTTTGTTACGTTTCGTTCATTTTTGCTTTCGGAGGGGAAGAGCGCTTCTCAAGCGCACCTTACGGAAGAAAATTGACAGCTACATGTAAATTGTTGTAGTAAACTAGTCTCGAATCTCTGGTGCATTATGGTTTACGTGTGCATTTGACGTTTCGGAAAGAAGTTTTTCGTTCGTTTATGACATTGGTTTCTGACAGCGTCCACCTATTATAGTTCGACCTTAAGTCTATCGCATGTAAAAGCTCTAATCGCGATGCCGTAGTATGCATAATAAATCATTTCAAGTTTAATTGAAATTGATCAGCGTTGCCATCTGGTAGGTAAAATTGCACAAATACAATTATGAAAACTAAAAAAAAAATTAAATTAAAATAGGTGCGTTTTTGTAAGGGTATCCCCAGTAGGCCAAATCCATTAAAAATAAAGAAGAAACAAATAACAAAAAATACCACTTCTTTTATTTATTTATAAATAGTTCATTGAGCAATTAAAAAATAGAATCATTTTAACAATAAAAAATAATATTTGCATTGAGTTATAAATTGACCAAAAAGCCTACCTACCTAAATAATTTAAAATATAAAATAACAAAATATTTAATACATGAATACCTTACATAAAAATGTGCTTACAAATTTTGTGTAGGTGCCATGAGCCGTTCTCAAGACATTGGTTGCGTCTTTTTTTTAATGTCGAATTCCTTTTACTAAAAATATTCGATTTTTTTTCTAAACAGAATCGAATTTTTTCTTTTAATACAAGGGATTTGTCCAGAAAAGTCGATTTTTTCTTCTAAACAAATCGATTTTTTTCTTAAAAGGAATTCGACATAAGATAGCCGACGCACAACACATACAGCCGCGCCATTTTATTTTTATACTAAAAAACAACACACACACTAATTTGAATCATAAAATTTGACCATTTTATTTTTGCAAAAAAACTTCTGCCGGCCGACTGGCCTAAACAGTTTAAACAACGACGAACGACCACACTTAGTGTTTTTTTGATCCTAAGAGCTTTAAAAAAATCTTTAATTCTGAAAGCTCTTGCACACTTGCTTACCAATGGTCACACTATATTGTGTGAATACTTTTAATAACACAAACAGCAAGAGATCATGTTTGGTTATTCAATTCATTGTGCCTACGGCTGTGGGCGAGATAGGTCGTGAGGGATGTATGTCGCTTGAAAAAGAAATTACAAAAACAATGCCGTGGGAAGTCAGTGGCTATTGTGTATATTTAAGTGGCATTTTGTTTCGTGGAGTGCCTTAGGATATCAGTAGGTCCCACTGATTTGAAAAAAGCTTTCCCGTAAGGCCTGTACTGACAAGAATAGTTGGACGAACTATACAGCCATCAGCTGACTCATAAGCTTTTCAAAGTATGTGTGTGAAAAACCACGTGAAACGCACACATACATATAAGCAGCTCCTCAGTTCAACTCCCAGTTAAATTATTGTTGCAATTCTCATCTATTCATCGACGCGCATCGAAATTACAAAAACAACAATGTAAACAAATGGGTTTTGGAGGGTGAAACGTACGAAGGATTCATATCTATATATTCAGTATTCAGGAATTTCAGGGCATAGAGTACCTATATTATCTAGAGAACCGACTTAAGAACCGACAAGCTGTACTGAGAGGAAGAGGATTTGCCCATTAGATTTTGTATGGGCTAGTTGTCCCGTGCATTTTAAATGGAACTCCAACCACAATATGTATACAGTTTGCCTTATATTTTGAGCATGTTGTATTAGTGGTCCTGTGCATTTCAAGTATAAAATAAGAGAGTTTTCTCTTACTCAATTAAAATAAAATTTGCGGGTATTTCAAGCAAGAGGGGTACGAGTCGGTTCTCTAGATAATATAGGTACTCTATGATTCAGGGTACGCATAGCATTATTTTTATTTATTTGTGGTTTAGTCTCCATGTTGTGTGATATTTAAAATAAAATTTAAAAAACTTAAAAGATTTTTTTATTTTTAAATAAATTAAAATTTATTGGATTATATCACAACATTAATTAATTGAATTTAGCGACTTAACCGAATGAAGGAACAATTACATACATACAAACACAAGTATACACCAAGAACAAGAAACAATACAGCAACCAAAAATACTCTGGCATAGAAACATTCCGAGTCAACGCATTTAAGCCCGATGATGGTTATCTAAAACCGAAACGCGTTGCTAAATTCAATTAATTAATGTTGTGATATAATACAATAAATTTTAATTTATTTAAAAATAAAAAATCTTTTAAGTTTTTTAAATTTTATTTTATAACTTTATTTTACATATACATGTGTTGCTGAGTGGACGTGCGCGATTGTGTAGCAATAACTTTCAAGTTTTTCAAGCACCGCCATATAGTTAGCAGCACTAAGTGAGGAATTTCAATTTTTTTGATTCCTATAATTTGGAAAACATTTGGAAAACCATTTTCAGAATTTGGAAAACCTTAGTTAATTAGTTATTAACAATTAAAGGTTAGGCGTATAGTTAGCATCACATAGAAACAAAGTTAGGGTTTTTTTGGTATCAATCAATCGGGAATAGTTTTGTGAAATTTGGATAACCATTTTTAGAATTTGGAAAAGCATAGTTTAGTAGATAATTAACAAAATGTAAACAAAATGACAGTTCTATAAACAATTACAATTTACGCAAAACGTAATGTAACGGAGCGTGAAGTAATTAAAGCTGCCATAGACGGTGTTCACATTGGATTCAGATTTACGATTTTTTTTGGCATAAGTCAGTCAGCTTATGTTCAGACATACACGACCGATTCACTCTGACGTTCAGTAGTCGTTAAAATAAAACACAAATTTTTATTTATTATTATTATTTATCACAAAATTAATATTTCACAAAAAAATATATTTCCAATTGAAACAACTTCGATTCTGTAGTATTTAAGTGCCAAACAAAAACTAAATACTAACAAAACACATGTCACAAAAGGAAACGTCAAAAAAAATCCACAAATTTTTAAAAAATTTAAAAAATCCTGCCTCACTTGCCTGTCTCTTTCTCACCACAGAGTGGGAACGAGAAAAAGTATATAGACGTCAAAAAAAATCCAAGGAGTAAGTCCAATGTGAACACCGTCATACAAGAACACAAAACCAACACATATAAACAAAATTAATATCTGTCAAACTATTTTTCTGTCAAAAGTCAGCTGTTAAATTGTTTACCTTTTCAGATAGAAAATATAAAATATAGTTAAGAATAAAACAATAGCCAGTGCTAAACAGGCGATCCAATTCTATACGCCCTATAATTTTATTGATGCGACAGAATTTTGTTTATATGTGTTGGTTTTGTGTTCTTGTATGGCAGTTTTAATTACGTTACCTTTACGCCTAACCTTTAATTGTTAATAACTAATTAACTAAGGTTTTCCAAATTCTGAAAATGGTTTTCCAAATTTTTCCAAATGTTTTCCAAATTATAGGAATCAAAAAAATTGAAATTCCTCACTTAGTGCTGCTAACTATATGGCGGTCAGAACTTGTGCACTTTTATTACACTACACTTCACTTTTTTTTTAATTCAAATTAGAACAATGAAATAAAAATTCAAGTTAAAAACTTTTCCCGGCCCTATCTAGTAGGAAAAAATCATATTTTTTTCACCGATTGCGCCATACGTGCTGTCAAAAATTACAACAACAAAGCGAAAAAAATGAAATGGCGTAATCTTGTATAGAGATCTCTACCAAATTGTCAGTTTCAGATGACAGCAAAAACTTGGCACAATGACAGATGAAATTGGAAAAAAAAAAAGGCGGGCTAATTTTAATTACAAAAATCTAGCTATTTTATGCCATAAAAAGATTAAAATATCTTAAATAAAATATAAAAACATTTTTACTTGTAGATTTTCTAAAAAAAAAAAAGGAAATAACAATTCCAAATATTTATTTGCCTCCAAAATAAAACAAACACTAAAATGTCATTGTGCCAAGAATTTTAGTTTGACATTTAAAAATGAACGAGACAGAGATAATATTGCTGTTTGTTAAAAAGCTCATTCATTCATGATAGGGCACTATCTTCCTGTGAAAGGGGACTATCTTTATATTCAGTATTTTTGGTCCTATTCCTATTCTTTATTTTAATTTCGTCGTCCAAATAAAGTGAATTTTTGATGACATAGTTTAACATAACAAATTAATTTAATTTCGCCATGCAAATCTCTACGATTTTTCTTTCAACTTTAACCCTTGCGTTGGCAAGTATAGTTACCGGAAATGCATTTTATAAAAAAAAACTTTTCTACCCATCGGTTGTGTACATCACAAAGTCTAACACTTCAATGGCTGTAAGTATTGTTTATTTGTACGATTAAACTTACAAACATCATTTCATTTTTTCAAAATAACTATTGGCTAGCTAGCAAATATATATTTAATTTTTTCCTATAAATGTTTCATAATATGTGCATACAAAACAAGAGTAAGCAATGCTATGACGTGGTTCTAAAGATAAATATCACTGGTCCTATATTTGTTGCTGGTGGTCAATGGGTTCTGCATGAACCGTACCTTGCCTAGTATGAAGTAACACTTCGGTATCGACTGGTTTTGGCTCCCTGAATACAAAATTCTAAGAATGAACCTGCTGAGTATTTCTTTATTTATACCGATTAAAGAAAATATTTAGCGACTAGTTTCGGCTCCCTAAATACAAAAATCTGAGAATGAACCGGCTGAGTATGGTCGAGTTCGTAAAAGTAAAACTTCGGCAACACAGCCAAATTAAAGTCGCATTTCTACAAGCAAATGAAGTCCGTTTTAAATTGTGTTCACTGTTTTAGAAGCGCCGATGTTTGCTCTCTCAAATTTTGGCCAAAATTTACATAACTACAATATTATAGTATTGGCAATTTAATAATAATAACCATTCAGCTATATATCTATTTCATAATAATGAAAAAAATAGTTTTTCTACAAATTAAACAAATGAACTCTATAATATGTTTTCTAAAAACAAAGTTAATATACAACAAGTTGATTCTATAACATCCCCTCTTTTTTCTTTTACGAGCAGTCGTAGTCATTCAGTCTTTTTGGAGGTTTGTGGTGCGTTTCTTTTCTGTAGAATGTTAACTATTGTTGGTCTGTCAAAAAAAAAGGGTTGGGCTGTCATTGTTAAAAATGTTACACTTTGTAACATTTCATTTAGGAACGCTCAGTTGAAAATATTGTTGATCTGTCAAACAAAATGGGTTGCAAAAAAAAAATAAAATTCGAAATACATGAATGAAAATAAAAGAAAATTTGTGATTACATCAAATTTATTGGAAACATTATTATTGCAACTTTAAAATGCACACAATTTATAAATTGAATTCGTTTATTTATTTATTTTTGCACAAAATCAAATCATCACGCAAAATTCAGAAAATGGTGTGCAACTTCTTTCCATTCCAAATAGATACCGATGCATTTTTTGTAAGAAATCTACCTTATCGAAAAATAAAACTGTTGGGAAAAAGAAAATTAATCAGTAAATAACACAAGACATTTATAAAAATCAAAATCGACAGTAAAAATAAAATAAAAAAATACCGAAATTTAAGTAACCGAAAGGAGAAAAAGTAAACAAAAAATAACCACAGCTGCTTTTGACAGATCAACATTTTCAATTCATATCGACGAGATGAGTTGGAAAATGTTTCAAAGTGTAACATTCTGACACATCAACACTGGAATTTAGGAACGATATTATGACGTCATAGTGTTAACAATTAATGTTACATTTCCCGAGTTTAGGAACGATCAGAGTTAACAATAGTTAACATTTTACAGAAAAGAAACGCACCACTGACATTCCGCTTTGGCCTGATCTCAATGTTTTCGTCTTGTATTGGCTGGTTGTTTTGGTTACTTGGAAATTCTACATCGAATTCCTGATCGCCTCCATCTGTCATGGTATGTGATGACTTTCTGGATGGTAAACTATTTCCGGATATTGTACTAACTGATCACTTTACTCTTTTCCATATACTGGATAGTTCAAATTTAGTCTTTTCGACTTTGCAGGTTTTCTTATGTGGATTGTGTTGCGTTTGTACTGCCTTGTACCGACTGACTATAAATGTAATGTCAGATACACCTTCCTTTACGTCGCCTTTTGTCCACGGGTCGTTTGGATTTATTTTGATATATACTTTGTCACCGATGTTTATATCATTTTCTTTCGAGTTCCTTTATCAAAATACTTTTTATTGTTCATGCGTTGTTGCTCTATGAGTTGTGGTACTTTTTCTACAACCTGTTGATTTGTATTAATGTTAGGTATACCGCATCGTAACCATCGGCAAAAGAGTCTTTTTGATGGACTTGATCCAATTTTGTTTGGTGTGTTTCTCCATATTAATAATGATTTATAGAAGTCGGTGTTTTATGATAAAGTTTTCTTTAAAAGCTGTTTTGCAATTTTAACTGCAGATTCTGCTTTGCCGTTTCCTTGTTGATGATATGGACTTGAAGTTTCATGTCCGAATTCCCAATCACTTGAAAATTTTTTAAATTCTTCACTTGCAAAATTTGTACCATTGTCAGTTATAATTTTTAATGGTATTCCATGTCTACTAAAATTTTTTTTACATACGTATATTGTTGCTTTTGCTGACATGTCCAAAATATCGAGCTCAAAGAAATCAGAATAATGATCTACTGTTATTAAAAAATTCTTTTTGTGATGGTTTATCATCATTTCAAAAACATCCATTAATACGGTTTCAAATGGTGCATTTGGAAAGCTGTAATTATAAGTGGTTCTTTTTGTTGATTTCGTGCATATTGGTTGCATGCTTCGCACTCCTGTAACATATTCCTGATATCTTCTGTTATTCCCATCCAATACACGGTTTCTCTGGCTAATTTTAGAGTCGCTTCTATTCCCATATGTGGCTGATGTTGTCTTTCCAAAATGTCTCTTCTTATATTTTGCGGTATAACTAACTACCCTATCTCCTTTTAATATAAGCTCATTGTTTAAAACTAATTCATCTCTGATTTTCCAATAAGATTTTATACTGTCATGTAGTTTATCTTTCTTATCTGGCCAACCTTGCCTTATTGTTGCTGCTAGTATCTGAAAAGATTTATCTTCTACTATAGCTTTTCTTACTTTTTTGAAAGTTTCATCGCTTATTCGTTTTCCTTCAACATCATTGCAATCTTCTAGTTGCTTAAATTCTTCTTCTATTTGATATACCTCTAACGATTTCTCTTCATCTTTTTCATCTATTGGTGATCTTGCTAATGTGTCTGCTATGAACATTTCACTTCCTTTTTTATATTTCAATAAGAAAGTATATCTTTGAAGTAACAATATCATATGAATTGCTAACATCTCTTTTTCGATTTGAGCATAATTTTGTTGTGTTGGTGTTAGTGTTAGTGTTTTAGATGCATAAATTATTGGATGACTTTCTTGCATTAATGTACAACCAACTGCAAAAGATGATGCATCTGTTTGAATTCGTACTGGCTTTGTTTCATCATAGAATTTAAAAACTGGATTTGTAGTCATTGCTTGTTTCATATTTTTGAATGCTTCTTCTTGTTGTTGATTCCAGCTGAATTCATTTTTAACATGAGTAACCGTTCTCAGTGGTTCTGATAATTTTGATATATTCGGAATGAATTTGCCAAGGTATGAAACCATTCCCAAAAATCTTAATGTTCCTTCTTTGTTTTAAGGTCTTTGCATATTTGTTATCGCGCTTATTTTTTCTGGATCAGGTTTGATACCGTCACTTGTTATAATGTGACAAAAAAATTTTATACTTTTATGACAAATCTTCATTTTGTCTTTGTTCAATTTTAAGTTTTCTTGTCTTAATCTCATTAATAACTTCTCTCCAGATTATTGTTATGGTCTTTAATAGTTTCTTCTGTGTTTTTTCCTATACCGTATATTAATATGTCACCTGCAATACATATAACTCCTTTGAGGCCTGCTATCACTTGGTTTTGGCGCATTTGAAATATTTCCATAACTGGTTTTATTCCGAATGGAAGTCTGGTAAATCTATACTTTCCATCTGGAGTCCAAAATGTAGTTAATTTGCTGCTTTCTTCATCAAGTTGTAGCTGCCAAAAACCATTCTTCGCGTCTAATGTGCTAAATACTTTTGCATCTGCTAGTTCAGCAAAGATTTCTTCTACTGTTGGTAGTTGGAATTTGACATCTCGAAGGGCTTTGTTAAGTTCTCTTGGATCGATGCAAATTCGTAGTTTGTTATTGTTTTTCTTGACTATAACCAAATTATTTGTACATTTAGTATATTCAGGTTTATATTTAATACTACCTTCTCGTTCCATTTCATTTAATGTATTCTTTAGTTGTTCACGCAATGCTATTGGAATTCTTCTGGGTGGTTCATTTTTTGGTGTTATTGTTTCATCTATTTCTAATGTTATTTCGCCGGATAGCTTGCCTAGTCCTTCACACACGTCGCTAAAATTATTTATAATTTTATAGGCTTCTTCTTGCTCCGAATTTTGAGATACAGTCTTACATAGCTCGATAAGTTTTAGTGATATGCATGTTTCGGCTGATAGCAATGGACAATGATTTCTCTTTATTACATAAAATAGTAATTTTTGTTGAATTTTATTTCCTTCTACTTTCAAATATATAGTTCCTATTGTTGGAATACGCGTTTCTTCTATTTTCCTGTGGTTTTTATGTTTGGTTTCTTTTCAATCTCTAATACGTTGTTAAGGCCGATTATATTACAGGTTGCTCCTGTGTCCAATTGAGCATTAATTTTCTTTGGTATGTTTTTACTATTGAATATTGTTACCTCTCTGAATATGTGTTTTGAATTTCCTTGTTCAACTGTGCTGCAAACATATTCTGTTGTTGTTTCAGTTACTTCTTTTATTGTTCGTTCGTTGTCGCTGTTTCTGTTGTATTTTCTATTGATTTAATTGTTATTGTTTCTTCCTCTGTTGTTGACATTTGACATGCAAGCTCTAGCATAGTGTCCTTTTTTGTTACATTTGTTACAGTTTACGTTTCTGCTCTGTTTATTTGTTTGGTTTATTATATTTGATTAATTGGTTCATTCTTGAATTTTTATTTATGTATGCACATCTGACACCATATTATAGTATTGGCAATTTAATAATAATAAC
Source organism: Epistrophella euchroma (assembly GCA_947049315.1). Taxonomy (NCBI): domain Eukaryota; kingdom Metazoa; phylum Arthropoda; class Insecta; order Diptera; family Syrphidae; genus Epistrophella; species Epistrophella euchroma. The sequence continues at coordinate 100,977,859 of OX346246.1, forward strand.
CATTCAGCTATAAATCTATTTCATAATAATAATGAAAAAAATAGTTTTTCTACAAATTAAACAAATGAACTCTATGATATGTTTTCTAAAAACAAAGTTAATATACAACAAGTTGATTTTATAACATACAACAATTTTTTCAATTGTTTTTAGCAGTGATTGAGCATGTTTACTTTAAAGAACTCGGGGAATGTCTGTATTTATCCTGAATCAAACACATTTTCACCAGCAACAACACCTACTTATTGGACCTATTGTATCTGTTTGACATATCAAATCAAAGCATTTTCTTTCCACATCAGCAACAGCAAATTTAGGACCTTGAAATTAGGTACGCGGAGGCGTAGGGTAACGGCGCTGTTGACGTTGCTGTTGCTGTTCTTATCTGTGCTGAATAATTAAAATACGTTGGTTTTAAATTAATGGCAGTCGCTATTGCTTTTGACGGTGCTGTTGCTGTTGTACGTAATCTGTTTCTAGCTTAACTGCCTAAACAGAATAAAATGCTGGAACTGGAGCCGCAGACGGAACTAGAAGAGCTGTCAAAAAGTGTCGTACGTTATTTTTTTTTACCTGTCCAAAATGCAGCTGTACAGCTTTGAATGTATTTTGAAAAACAAAAGGGTATTCTTGTGTACAAGCTCAGAATTCACATTTTTTGTTTCCAATAATTTTCCTTTTAATAAATAATTTTTTCGCGATACAAATAACCACAATATTTTTTTCCGACCCAAAAAGTTTTTTTCTTCATACAAATTGAAACGTCAAAAGTGTCGTACGTAAAAAGTAAGTGAACTCTTCCGTCTGCGTCTGCAGCTCCGTATGCGGCTACGTTCCGTTGTGCTCGCAACATTGAATTTGCGTGTATTCAATATTTTGACAGCTATTCAATGCTTTCAAGAACCCATCCGGAATCACGGTACATATATTAAAGGTAATATCATTAGCGTTTTCATTTTTGTTCTGTTCTGCGCATCTATTAAAATCGATAAAAAATGGTGGATCCAGTGCATGTCAAATTTCGGTATTTGTTGTTGTTTTTAATATTGTGGTATGAAGTTTTTGGGAGCACTCGAGCAACCATTTTTTAATTTCTGACAGTTTCAATTCTGACAACCTGCGCAAGATAATTGCACAGTACACAAATCTAAGGTAATATCTTGCGCAGGTTGTCAGAAATTAAAAAATGGTTGCTCGAGTGCTCCCACAAACTTCACTTCACACCGCAATATTAAAAACAACAACAAATATCGGAATTTAAAAAATGGTTCTTCGAGTGCTCCCAAAAACTTCACACCGCAATATTAAAAACAACAACAAATATCGAAATTTGACATGTAAATGGGAACTGGATCCACCATTTTTGTAGATGCGCAGAACAGAACAAAAATATAAACGCTAATGATATTACCTTTAATATATATACCGTGAGATAATTGGGCCGAATCTTTTATTCTGCTATGAATTTTCTGTTATGAATCATAAAAGACCTTCAGCATCAAAGATCTTTTATAATTGGTATTCAGGTGTTCGAACTTTTATAAAATTCTGTTACGGAACTTCGAAAACAAAATATGTAAGCAAACAGAACTAAAATCTTTTATAAATCCACAGCTGTTCTGTCAAATGAGTTGAAAATGAGGACCGACAAAAACTGAAAAAATTAAAATGAATTTAGAACTTTAATAATTTCAGGTATTAAATATAAAGTATTCTTTTAACAATTTTAACAAAGAATGAACAAATTAACAATAAAACAATGGTCGACGAAGTAGAAGTCCAAGAGAAAGCCATCGCTTAGGATTTAGTTGTGACCAAATATAAATTGGCTGGCGAAATTGTTAAGAACATTAAAATTAAAAGCAGTCATCGATCTCTGTGATGCTTCTGTGAGGGAAATCTGTGACTGACAACCAAATCACTGAAGAAACTGTACAATTTTACAAAAAGTAAAAAGACTTAAAAAAAGGAATTGCATTTCCAACCTGTGTATCAGTCTTTACGTTGAAAGTTCTCTGAAATCGAGGAGAAAGTTGTTCGCCGTTCAGGTATGAAAACTGAACCCAAACCTAGGCCATCAAGTCTGGAGATGCCGCCGTCGTAACATTGATGCCAAGAAAGCCTTTGTGCGTTAGATCTTACTACGAATTCCCACCTTTGGGACGTTGTGCCGTATTATTAGGCAAACCTGTTGCCGTCGGTTTCATTATTCTGTGATCTTCAAGGATGCCAACAGTTGCAAACCGGTTGCCGTCAGTGTTACTAGTCTTTGATCTTGAAGGATGCCACCGGTGGATAGGCGACCAAGCGGATGAAGTGCAGATACTTCAGCATCATCAATGCCAACTCAACCAGCAGCAAGAAGATAAGCGACGTTAGCTGCAGCAAGAACAGCAGCTCAAAAATAACAACATTTACAAAAACAACACCAAAACAAGATGGAAAATAACTATTTTGTGCTCCTTTATTTTTTTTTTTGTGTTATAAAGTAAAACAAATGCAACATAATTCTCTTTTTTTTTTATTTTAATTTCCCTTTTTCAAAAAATTATGAATCTACACGTATGGCATTTCCATCGGAGTTTTTTTTTTATGTAAGTTGGTTTCATAAACTCTTGGCGAACTTTTTCTGGATCAAAGATTCAGTATCTTTATTGTTCTGGATGTTTTTTTTTTTTAAAGCACGCATTGCACTTTTCTACTCATCAGTCTCAGTCCGATTCCCATGAGAAAGCTAACCGGCTTATTTCCAAAATAAAGGTATAGTTGAAAATAAAAAAACTGAACTTAACAAAAATTGCCTATGAGTTCAACTAAAATCACCAGGAGAAAACGGCAATTTTTCCATTTTTAATTCACTCAATCTTCAATCTTTTATGATAAAAGTCTGAAAAATTTGTCTTTTATTCTTTTATGATTTATAGCAGATTTCATAACAGATTGTGGCTTGCTGAATATCAAAAATGGAATTAGTAGAAAATTTTGTGACAGTACGAATTGTTGACATTTCATAAAAGATTTTTTAGCAGATTTTATAACAGCTTAACAGAATAGCAGAATAACAGAATATAAGATTTCGCCGAATAGGCCTAAATACCTTATATTTATATACTGTGATCCGGAATGGTGTCAACCTATCCAAAAATGGTCGAATGCGTTGAGTGTTTGTTAGGTTTATAAGAAAATGAGATTATTTTCGGAAAATTATCGTTCAAGTATATGTATATGGATTCGTATGCGTCTAGCTTATGTGGTTTGTTTACATTTTTTAAGATCTTGCAATTGTTGTCAAAAGATGAAATTTTATGTTGTTCTTCATTAGTTGGCTCATAAATGTGAGCTGTTATTGCTTAGCCAATCTCTTCTTTTATCGGGTCGAATATGTTCGCTAAATCTAACCTCAGCAGCCCTTCTTGTTTGTCCAATGTACTTTTCGTCGCAATTTGAACAAGAAATTTAATAAAGAAAAGGAGAACCGAAGCAAATATTTTATTTTTGAAACAGTGTAGAAAAAATAAAATCTTTCCAAGCTTTATAATTATAAAATGTAATTTACATAATTCAAGAACGAATGGAGTGATAAAAGAAGCAAAGTGCCTTTGTTTAAAACATGAAATTGATTTTCATTATCATTGTTTTGATCAAGTTCAACTTGAAATCTATGAGTTGCACCTTAGAATGACTAAAACCTTGGACTTTATACAATAAAAGTGAAGAAGTGACGTAGTTTTTGAGGAAAAAAGGAAAAAACGAAATATAAAGTACGAAAAACTTGTTGCCTTGAACAATCCAATTATAATGGAAAAACCATCCGTAAAACCAATCTAAGACCTTGTTATCAATCTCTCAGATGAAAATTTTGACCAGGATGATGGTTTCGCAGTCAAAAACACATTTGATTTTGTTGATAAAATTAAAAATTTTGAAATTGAAGACGACGAAATAATGATTTAGGTTAGGTTTAGAGGGGTGATGATACGGCAAGCCGCATCATCTCACTCGGATCTCAGTGGATCCATTGTGCTCCCCAGGATAAAGGTATGGTAGGTATAAGGACGGGTGAGGATAGGAGTTGGTGGAGCTTATGGGGTTAGGTGTGGGGGGCCTCCCTGAACCATTTTGAATTCTGAATGAATTTCATAATGTTCCTTAGTGGCAAACTCGAGATGTCGCCCAATTCGTTGAAAAAGTATTCCCCGAGGGCTGTCTTTCTGGCTCTTGCTAGACTGGGGCATTCACAAAGAAAGTGATAGGAGCCCTCCTCCGCCTCTTCATCTTGGCACCCTCTACATAAGTCAGATGTGGTGATACCCATTCTGCTCATGTGGGTTCCCATTGTGTTGTGACCTGTTAGGATTCCAACCAAGAGGGACAGTTGAGGTCTGCCTAGCTTGAGAAGGTAGTCTGTTTTTTTCTTAGAGATGTTCTTATTCGATGTTACAGCACGTTTACCATCAATTCCAATAAATTAAGCAGTTGAAGCAATTAAACAGCATCTAATTAAATTTGAATTACCACCAAATCAAGAAAGTGCTTACATTGATTGCATCAACATTTGTTCGCACCAGTGTGTGCAAAGCTCTATCCACCGATTTCCCTTTGCAGTATGCATGTTGAGCCGTAGACATAAGTCTCATATCAATGCTTGTTCTTAAATGGATATCAATCAATCGTTCAAAAGTTTTAAGAAGGAATGATGATAGACTAATAGGTCTGAGATCTTTTGGGTTCACATGGGATCTTTTTCCAGCTTTGGGTATAAACACAACTTTTACTTCTCTCCATAACACAGTTATATGGACCAATCTCAAACAACTATTAAAAATCATGGCCAGAATTGGCAGAATACTATCCATAGTTCGGCTGGTATTATGCCGTCTGGCCCAGCGGACTTGTATGGTTCAAAGCTGTTGATAGCCCATTTAATTTTGTCTCTTTTAATTAGACCCTGTGGATAAGCTAAGCTGTTATGATTATTGGACCTGAAGTGGTCAGTGCTATTCGCAATTAAGGAGCTACCTGGTAAATGAGTATCTAGTAGCAGATTGAGCGATTCTTCGCTAGAGTCGGTCTAGGAGCCAGCAGTATTTTTAAAAAGCTAGGCATACCTGGATTAGTCGAGAGGATTTTTCTTAGTTACAGTTTCCTGTAACTTTCAGGTTCAAACTGAATTTTTGGTGTATCATTCATTTGGTTATATTTGAAAAGAAAAATGTTGTTGAGGTTTTTAGTTGAAAAATGCATTAAAAAATGCTAAAATGGCGTCTGGCAGGCATAAGGCTGAAAACAAAACGTCTTCGACCTACATTTTTTAAATCAGGTGATTTTTTCTGAATTTTTGGTATATCGTTTATTTGGTTATACCTCAAAGGACAGAAGTTTTAGTATATCGTTTATTTGGTTATACCTCAAAGGACAGAAGTTAATTTTCTGCAATCTTTGGAGCCGTCTGGTGGCTGAAACCAAAACGTCTGGGACCTACATATTTGTAATCAGGAGATGTTTTTATGTATCACTTATGTTGTTATTTCTTAAACTTCCAAAGTTTATTTTTCACCCTCTTTTGGGGGCGTCTGGCAAGGGGAAAGCTGAAAGTAAATCGTCTGGGACCTAACTATTTTTAATCAGTGCACAATCCTTTATTGTTTGCATAAATTCAAGTGGTTATACCTCCGACATCCAAAACGGAAAAATTACCATTTTCAAACGCCCACCCTCACCCCCGGCTGAAATAAAATACCTGCCAGACGGCTGAATTTGATATAATAATGCGTAAACCTACCCATACATCCACATTAATTTCGGTTATACCTCCACTGCCAAAATTTGCTACCGGCTCTTAGACTATGTAGTTACGGAATACTAGCTGGCTAGGAGGTTCGTCATTTAGAGAAAATTGAATATATCTATGATCAGAAAACGAATGTTCCTTCGATTCTTTCCAATCCACAATCATATGATGAATGTTATCGGAAACAAGAGTTATATCGAGAACTTCCTGTCGATTGCTAGTAACAAATGTTGGTTCATTTCCTACATTACTTATTGTGAGGTTAGTACTTAAGATGAAATCAAAAAGAGATTGACCTCTATCGTCAATGTCAGTACTTCCCCATACTGTGTGATGGGAGTTCGCGTCGCTCCCAATGATGACTTTTTGCCTTTCTGCATCAGCGATAATAGCAACCCCTGTTTCAAAAGCGTCTACATTGATGCTAATATTGTTTGTTTGTTACATAATTTATTAAACGAGAAAGATAAGCAGGCAAAAGATTATTTTTTATTTTAAAGACAAAGAGTAAAACATTCATCAAGATTCTTTTTTAACGCTTAGCCACATTAACATATTTAACATATGACATATAGGAGTATAAATATTGCACTTTAAAATTGTTCGCATTGCTATGTTTTGAAGAAGTTGAAGTCTATTAATCATTTCTTGATTACACAAAAACTGAATTGAAGGACAGTATTCAAAATGCGGTTTTATTATAGCATTAAAAATGTTTATTGCACTAATGGTTGAAATATTTTTCCGAATTCTTCTTAGTAGGTTTGTCTTTTTTGATATTTTCTTCACTATATAGTCAATATGTTTATTAAATGTTAATTTATTATCTATGACAACACCCAGGTACTTCACTTCAGAAACTATTTCCAGATATTCATTATCAACTTTAATATTCATAATACTATCGTTTATCACATTGTTACCAATAACCATCATTTTTGTTTTCGACACATTCAGTTTTAGTTTGTTCGCTTTAAGCCCAGATACTAAGATTATTCAAATCCACTTGCATTTTTGACATACCTTCCTCTAAATTGTTACAACTAACATACAATAATCCGTCATCTGCAAACAATGCGTATTCACTATTTCTTATTACACTGCCGATGTCATTGATATATACGTTAAAAAGAAACGTTTCTAGAATGGACCCCTGCTGTACACCAATGTCAATTAATATTTCATCTAATAAAATATTGTTCACTTTTTTCCTTTACTTTCGACCTGGTAGGTATGATATCATCCATGATAGTGATTTTTCGCGAATTCCATAACTTTCTAGTTTTTCAAATAAAATGTCTCTATCAACTGTCTCAAATGCCCGTTTCAAATCAAGGAAAACACATATGATTTTAGTTTTCAAATCGAGTTGATTCTTCCAATTTGCAATGACCATATTAATTGCACCTTCACAAGAATGTTGCTTCCTAAATCCCGACTGGTTTTCAATTTTAACTTCCTAAAATCTTCACATTTAATTGAGTTCTTTACTTTTGGGATCGGAGAAATTTGGGAAACTTTCCATGAGTTGGGGAAAACACCGTCACGAAACGATTGATTGATAATTTTAATCAATGGAGGTGTAATGATATCATTAAGGTCCCTGAAAATTTCGATATTCAGGTAGTTAGGGTCACGTTTATTCTTTATATTATCAAACACTTTCTTTATATCAGAGTACTCTATTTCTCGAAAGCTAAAAGAAGCTAGATTTCTTACAATCTGATTACAAAGCATTATGCAAAATGAAAAAAAAATTCCATGAAATTGAAGCTTTAAAACTTACACTTTGTACAAATTCCAAAGAATTCTGGAAAGGTATCAACAATTTAAATGGCAAAAAACTGGTAATCAGTGTGGTCCTTAGTGCTGGTTTACTACGTGAACACTCAGAAACTTTTGAACCCAGAAATCGTCGCCCCAAAAATTCAATATGCAAAACCTTCATTCTCTGACCCTATTCTAGACTCGCCAATTACTATTGAAGAAGTTTGTGTCATTACCAACAAACTAAAAGATGGAAAATCTCCCGGTGTTGATAGAATTACGATTGAATTTTTGAAATATGGAACACCCGAGCTTTTCTGCAGGCTTACTCAGACTTTTAATAAAATTTTCGATACTGTAAATATTCCACAACAATTTAAAGAAGCGGTTATTCTACCTATACACAAAAAAGGAAACATAAATGATCCAAACAACTATCGTGGAATATCCTTGCTAAACGCGTCGTACAAGGTATTCACTTCTCTTCTTAATAATCGACTGTCACAATGGATTGAGTTCTATTAAAAACTTACCGAATTCCAGGCAAGTTTCCGTAAAGGATATTCGTCAGTCGACAACATTTTCATCCTTCGAAGCATAGCTGAAACATTTCTCGAACAGAAAAGGAATTTATATGTATATTTTGTCGATTTTAAAGCAGCCTTCGATACAGTTGACAGGAGGGCTCTTTTCTACAAGTTATATACGGTTGGTATGACATCTAAATTTGGAAAAGTCCTGGAAAATATCTACGAAGGCAACCAAGCAGCTGTATGGAGCGGATTAGAAGTTTAGGACTGGTTTGAATCCAAAATGGGTGTCAAACAAGGATGTCCTCTTAGTCCATATCTCTTCGCCTTATTCTAGAACGATCTTATATACTTTTTACCTGGGGGAATTGAATTTTCTGGAATCCCTTTTAAAGCACTTCTGTTTGCTGATGACAGTTCACCTGAAACGATGTTCACCTGGAACGTTGCAGCTAATGATTAACAAACTAAGTATGTACTGCGGATTGTGGAATTTGACGGTGAATCTTAGCAAATCAAAGGTTATGGCTTTATCTGGGAGTTAATTTCACGTTCAATCTAAATATGGAATGTCATCTGAATAACAACTGAAAAACTGTTTTTTGAATAAGTTTGTGTCTCCTGGTGTAAAATACAAGGTATTTATGGCTGTCGCCGAATGCATTATGTTGTACGCTGCTCAGGCTTGGGGATACGAAAGATATATACCGTTAAAAAGTTATTAACATATTATGTGAAAAGATGCTTTAAGCTTCCGCGAAGTACTCCTAATTACATGATTACCATCGAAACTGGATTATCGCCATTGTATGTCAAGACTCTTAAGCTTCATGTGGAATATTTATTAAAGGTCTTTGAAATGCTGGATTATAGACTAGTGCCCTGAACTGTGAACTTAACTTGGGAGAAAGTAACTCAAGAGAATGCCTCTTCAAAATTATCTCGAAGATTGACGAAAAGCTTAGAGCGGACAGCATAAGTGAAGCCTTTTCTTCATTCCACAGAGCAATATATTGCCAATTGCAGCACAATTTATGTGAACGAAATTATTTTCGGAACAATCACGATGTAAATCTAATTTCGACAATTTTTAAATTGAGAGGTGAGCTAGTAAAACTTAACTACATCCCACATAGAGAAGACCTACCAAGAAGTAAGAAGAGTTTTTCTTGACGCCGACTTGATAACTTATGAAGAGGTTCTGAAGATTCTTAACTGTGGAGGTGACCTAAACCAGCTCTACAATTTTTATAAAACAGCAAAATAGTAAACGAAGCTTTTAAAAATTTTATGTATGTATATGAGTATTATGGCACTAACTGAAACTTGGCTCTCTGAGAACCATTTTAATTCAGAAATGTTTGACAATCAATTGTTCAATGTGTATCGAAATGATCGCTGTTATCATACAACTGGACTGACTCGTGGAGGTGGAGTATTGGTTGCAGTTCGATCTTCTATTTTAAGCATGCAGTTAGAGTTGCCGTCTTCTTCGAATTCTTCAATCAACATCGACCAACTAATTATACGTTTAAGCGTTGATAATATTCATGATGTTTTTCTTATTATTAGTTATATACCACCGAAAAGTTGTTTTGAAATTTGTAAAACTCATATTGATAATTGTTCATTTGTTTTGAATAACTTAACGTTATTATCTTAGGTGATTTTAATCTAACTTCTTTAAATTGGGTTTTTGATCCCGATGACAAATGTTTGATTCCTTTCAATGTTAGCAGTAATTGTGAGAGTGTGGTTGTTGATACTCTATCTGAGTTCGGACTCATGCGGATCAATAGTTTTCATAATAATTTAAATCGTTACCTTGATTTAGTTTCTACTGATAATGAATTTCGTGTGTGCGCATTGACAGTCCCACTCCTCCTCCTTTACCTAAAACTGATAATCATCTAGTACTTTGTATGAGCTTTGAATTCTTTGAATAGATAAAACAAAAATCTGAAATTGGTTATGTTCTAAACTATGATAAATGTAATTTTTCTAATGTTTCTGGTTTTAAATTTTTCATAATATTGATATTGAAGAAACTTTTACCATATTAACGAATTTATTAAATAAGGCAGTTGATTTAAATACTCCTAAAATTCCTAAGAAATTTCATTTTAAGCCTAGTTAGTTCAATAAAAAATGAATAAATTTAAATAATCGTAAAAACAAAGCTTTCAAACTTTATCGTGATTCCATGATGATAATCTATATCTATACTATTATATAAAAGAGTAACTCACAAACAAACAAAAAAACTCCTTTAAAAAATAGATATAATACAAATTTCACTTATCTGGTATGCTATAGGATACAGCAGAAAACAAAATTTTTGTTAAATACAGAATAATAAACAAATTAAAAACTTACCACAAAAAAAATCGTATGGAAATTTTCTAAAATCAAGCATGTAGGTATTTTCCTTGCAAAATTCTGTTTTATAGATTTTCAACTCACATTTACTTCAAGCTCAATTATTTATAAGGAGGAGTTGTTTTGCCATGGAAAATTGCCTTTTGTGGCATGTGGGGGATCGGGGCGGGGGTTTGACTGGTTCCGGTGTAGTGTAACTATCCGGTTCGTCAAATCAAATTTTTGGTGGGCTGATTTTCTGGAATCGGCTCAAAAAAAAGTTGTTTTAGGTAGGGTAATATTTTTGTTTTTTTATTTTTTTTTTTTATGTAAATTTTTGATGTATGTAAATAAAAGTAATGGGTAGTAAGAAATCTTCATCGAAAAAAAAAACAATTCAAACCATGTGCAGAATAATGTGCCTTGGTAGGTGGGAGCGAGAATAGTGAGTAGAGTTGTTTTCACCGGCAACGAATCGTGTTGATATTTTTGTTTAATAGGAAAAGTTCAAAAAAAAAAAAAGAAATCAACAGTAGGGCTTTTCTCTATAGTAAGAAATGAGTGGAGTAGGGTATATATGTATATGAGTAAGGTAGGTATAATATTTGCAGCAGAAATAAATGTTTGCTACTGAAATTGTTTGGTTTGGTGGTGGGTGTTTGCTGGATATGGTAAACGGAAACGAACTTATAGGCAAGGGGCGTGCACAAGGAGGGGTAATGGGCATTTAATGCACCCCTAATAAAAATTATTTTTAATTTTTTTTTCTGAGTAAATTAAACAATCAAGGGCGCACGTAAATAGGATGGGGAGGTGCTTATAAATCGGCTTAGTTAATTCACAACTTGAGTTCTAATTGTTGGATTTTCAGGTAAGACTGAAATTGGTTGGTTTGGCGGTGGGTGGTTGGTTTTTTAATACTTTATTTAGGTTAGGTACAAATTTTTTCATGAGGATAAGTGATGGTGGGGTGGTAAAAATATGTATGCAGGTTTTTTGGCAGCGAATTATTCTTCATCGTCAAAAAATAAAAAAAAAAAACAATTCAAACCATGTGCACTGTGCCTCGGTAGGTGGGAGCGAGATAGTGAGTAGAGTTGACTGTTTTTGCGTTTCGCCGTAGGTATGGTAAAACAAAACATAAACAGTCGGTAGGTATTCTCTATAGTGTAGTAAGAAATGACTGGAGTAGGTATAGGTATGAGTAGGTAGGTATAATAGGTATTTGCAGCAGAAAAAAAATTTTTGTAGGTATCTAATCTACTAAAATTGGTTGGTTTAGCGGTGGGTGGTTGGTGATGGTGAATGGAATCGAACTTATTTAGAGGCAAAGGCGTGCACAAGGAGGGGTAAGGGGGCATTTGCGCCCCTTATACAAATTATTTTCAATTTTTTTTTCTGAGTAATTACACAATCAAGGGCGCACGTAAATAGGATAGGGGGATGCTTATTACATGAAAATCGACTAAATTTACAACGTGAGTTCTAATTGTTGGATTTTAAGGTAAGACTGAAATTTTTGTTGGTTTGGAGGTTGGTGACGGTGAATGGAAACGAACTTATTTAGTTGCAAGAGCGTGCACAATAAGGGGTAAGGGGGCACTTGAATCACTAATACATTTGTTTTTCTATTTCATTTTGTTGCGTAACTACACAGTCTAGGGCATAGGTAAGCAAAGGTGATGTGGGGGTGCTTATTACGTTCAAATCAGCAAAATTTACACCTTGAGTTCTAATGATCGGATTTTCAAGGTTCGAGATTTTAAATGAAGATTAAATGTAATGTGGAAACACAAGAAGACAAGAACGTGCGCAAGGAGGGATCTGGTTTCCAGAATCGGCTCAAAATTTTTTTTTTAGGTAATACCTACCTACATATGTATTTTAATTTTAATAGGTAGGTACCTACTTTATTTAGTGGTAAAATTTTTTTGATGTTGATAAGTGATGCTTGGGGTGGTAAAAAATATATTCCGGTTTTTTGGCACTGAATTATTCTTTATAGACGGCAATAACCCTTGCTGGGAAAAAATGCTTCGAATATGGTAGGTATATGGTAGAGAAGAAGAAAAAATTTAACATTTCATTGATAAATTATTAATTTCTTTATCAAGTGGTTACTAACAAAATTCACGGTCGTTCGTTCCTTAGGGGGTAATGGGAGGTAGGTATAACATAACATACAAATAGTCTGATTTTCAAAGTTGTCTTAAAATTACACTATAGGCAGGCAGGTAGGTACATAATTAGGTGCATTACATTTTTATTCAAAAGCAAGCCCACACAACCCACACACATAGTTTTAGGAAAATAATTGTCAATGTTCATTGATACGTGTGCAGGCTTATATTCAATGTTACCTGACAAAAAAAACGTCAATGTTACCTGACAAGTAACATGGATGGTGTGTAGCGCTCTTTAAGCTGAACATTTTTCGAGTGCTGATTTTAAATCATCTTTTTGGTCGATATTTGGTTGTCATAAGGTTTTACTAAAGAAGACCCGGGCAACGCCGGGTTTTATCGGCTAGTGTCTTATATACGAACTACCTTCGATGTAATCGTGAATCTAAGCTAAAAAGAAATAGTAAATGTTTCTGGAAGTTTATTAACAATAAGAAATGTTCTACTGGAATTCCTTCAGTCCGATATATGGGGAAAACTTCTAGTGACCCGTCAACTATCTGCAATTTTTTTGCTGACTTTTTTCGTTCTGTCTTTAAACCTTCATGTAATCAAACAAAGCCTTCGTTTATGTCTTCATCTGAATTGATCAATATTAATCAATTATATTTGCAGAAAAGCGATATACTAGATGAACCTTTAAAATTAAAAGATTAAAAGCAATATGGATTTGATGGTATTGCTCCTTTTATTTAAAAAAAATGTGCTATTTCTTTAGTGTCTCCTCTTGAAATCATCTTTAATCGCTCTCTTCGAGATGGCTACTTCCTAAGACAATGGAAAAATTCTTATGTGTACCCAGTTTTTAAATCTGGATCAAAAAATGAAGTTACGAACTATCGCCCTATTTGTAAAATATCCGTAATACCTAAGCTTTTTGAAAAAATTGTTTATTATAAGCTTGTTTTCTCAGTGAAAGAAATAATCTTCCCTTTACAGCATGGGTTTATTGGTGGCAGACCAACCTCGACCAATCTTACGATTTTTAGTAATTATGTTTTGGGTGCTCTTGAACAGGGATATCAATGTGATGTTATATACACTGATTTCTCCAAAGCATTTGATAGGGTTGATCACTCAATATTAATTGCTAAACTTCATAGTTTAGGTTTTCATTCTAATTTATTAAAATGGTTTGAATCTTATTTTTCTGGTAATAACTTTATTTTTTTTTTCTTACAGGTGATATATGTCCAGTTTTTTGTTATGGTCTTTGTGTTTGGAAAATTATTAAGAAAGGTAAAATTCAATGCATATTATTACTTAGTATTATTAATTATTTATATCCTGATTTCGTGATCTTTTCTTTTTAATATGTATATAAACCTCTAGTGGACTATAGATCAGTTTTTGGTACTTTTTAATAAAGTTGCTTGTGACGATTTGGGTGTGTTTACACCCTTCTCTAGTCCTTTATTTTTTTTAAAATAAATTATTATTAAAACTGTATATTAAGTTAAATTAAAAAAAAACTTACACTTGAAAACAAATAACAACAAGAGAAAACTCTTATTTGTTTATCTATTTATAATATAAGTCTTGAAATAGACAAATTTAAAATATTTTTCGGAGATTCGTTTTTGTTGGAAAATTTTATTTCTCAAACAAAATAATTATATTAATTTGAATATTGAAATTAAAATATTTTCAATTTGAAAACAAACTCAAGTATTTGTATGTAAGATTTTTATGTTGAGTTTTATCTAAACATATATAATGTAATACCTATTAATAAACTGACCATACAAATTACTAAGTTTATCACAATCTGAACGTCTGTTAATATTATTTTCTGTGTTTTAAATATGAAGTATTTCAAGCAACATTCTTTTATTATAGTTATTTTCTGACTGCAAAATTGCTACATTTTTGAAATCAGGACGATGACCTTCCTCTTTGCAATTGAGAGCTAATGCTGTTTTTTGTGTGCTACCATTGTTTATATCAGATCTATGACCTGGGGCCTGTAACACAACGTGATAAGTACTTGTAGGACAAGTGAAAAGCGACAAACTTGTCCTAAATCCTGTAACACAAAGCGTCAAGTCTATGAAAGAAAGTCGATTAAGACTTGTCAACTTGTCACGTTGTGTTATAGGCCCCTGATATACGATTACGTAGGTTTTGCATAGAAGTTCCTACATAAACTGATGGACAAGATGTGGACCCATCACCTACACATTTTATCTTGTACATAATATTTGACTTATCTTCTTTTGATATTTTATCGTTTAATTTTGAGAAAACAGAATTTCTAAGTGTATTAGCTGATTTAAAAGATATTCGAGTTTTGTCTTTATCCCTTATTGGTGCCTTTAATAATATTCGGTTTGAGAAGTTTGGAATTTATAAAGCACTTTTATATATTATTTTTTGTCTATCTATATTTCGATTCGATTGTCTGACAGTGTTAAAATAATTATTATAAACAGCATTAGCTCAACATTGCATAGAGGAAGGTCATCGTCCTGATTTCAAAAATGTAACAATTTTGCAGTCAGAAAATAACTTTAATAAAAGAATGTTGCTTGAAATGCTTCATATTAAAAACACAGAAAATAATATTAACAGAAATTTAGATTATGATAAACTTAGTAATGTTTATGGTCAGTTTATTAATAGGCATTAAATTATATATGTTTAGATAAAACCAAAGACCATATAATACCAAGATACTGTATCTCAATCAACCACCAAAAATCAGCCTTAGGTGCGGTCGGTCGGGGGAAGGGAGGCATTTTCACATATTCATTCTTTATTGCCTAGCCTACTTATACACAAACACACACTGTTCAAGTCTAATTGTAAGTGTAAACAAGTGGAAGGAGGCCTAAGTGTGAACGTCAATGCAACTCTCACATACCTAAAGCGGCCCATACACACAACACAAGTGTGTGCACCTGTGTCATGACACCAGTGTGGCCTTCCGCCACACACGCAACACATTTAGTAACACCGACACAAAAAATCAAAAGATTTTGATTTTCTTGACACCGTGTTCGACACCGAAATCGGTGTAGACACTTGCCCATACACACAACACATTTGAGTACACCGACACCAGTGTCGACACAAGTGTTGTGTGTATGGGCCGCTTTATACCTAATTTCCAAACCCAACCCAAATTTGTTTCGTTTCCTCCCGTTCCGACTTGAATATCGCTGCCGCCGTCATTTTCCTTTTGTATTCGTTCTTCAACCACCATCGCTACCAGACCTCCACCACCGCCATCACACACCATTTCAACCTAAAACTTAAAGAAAAATTATATTTCTTTTTTTTAAAAGCAATAAAGTTTAAAGTACAATTAAAACTTTGTATAAAGTGTATAAAGTTGTTTTTATTGAGTAATTAAAATAAAGTCGCGCTTAATAACCAATTAAACATTTGGTCCTATCGACTCGGATTTTTTTTTGTCATTTTAAGAAATTATAAAGGCGTGGTTGGTGGAGTCACGTGGTCGTCGACGGCCACATCATCAGCATCAGCATCCATCAGCAGGACAAAATCACCACCATCGTTCAGCAAGTTGGTGGCAATTTTTAGAAAAATCAGCGTTGAACGACTCGTGGCACATTTTTTCATTTAAGTTGCCGACCAGACACCAAGGACACACGTGTTCGTCGACTTATTCTGCCATCGCTCAATTCTGTGGCTAAATTATTCGTCTGTGGGGCTGGAAGCATTTGTGGTGACGTCATTATCAGCGCCGATCAACTTTGTGGCCCATTTTTATTGATTTGCCGACGACACCAAGTACACGTGGTCGTCGACGGTCATCTAGGTGACGGCAGTGTTGGACGACGGTCTCACTACCAGCGTACCACGAGTTCGTGGTAAAATTTATCTTCCATCGGACATTTTCGTCGTCCATAAGATAAATTTTCGACGGTGGGGCGCGACGAAGTCAGTTAGCGGGCAAGAATTTGTGGCGCACCGTTGCGCATCTTTTCTATTGGAAGGCGGAGCACACGCCAACTCATCATTATCAGTGCCAACTGCCAACCGTATTTAGTTGCGCGCTTTATTTTCGTTGTCCACCAATTTGCGACGGCCGACGTCATCAGCGCCGACTGAATTTGTGGCACATTCCTTCGTCCACTAGACATCATCATCATCATTGGCCACCAAGTCTACGGCAAATGTTTTTCGTCTGTGGGGCGACACGACGTCATCATCAGTGAGCATTTTTTTGTCCACTCAACGTCATTGGCCAGGCCATACCAAGTCTGTGGCTAATATTTTTTCGCCTGTGGGGCGATACGACGTCATAACCAACTGAAATCGTTTGTGGCGACGTCATCATCAGCGTCGACTGAATTTGTGGCGCATTCCTTCGTCCACTGCATTTTTCCGTCCACTCGACATCATCATCATCATCATCATCATTGGCCACCAAGTCTGTGGCAAATATTTTCGTCGGTGGGGCGATACGACGTGACGTCATAACCAGCTGCTAGCATTTGTGAAGACGTCATTATCAGTGCCGACTGCCGACTGCATTTGAGGTGCATTCCTTCATCATCATCTTCGTACACCAAGTTTGTAGCGACGTCATCAGCACTTGTTCGTAGCATAGGTTGGGTTGTTCTTACCAACGCTTAAAAACATTTGATGCACTTGGAAGTCATTATCATCAACATTCGCCAACAAAGTTTAAGTTTTGGCGAACTTCATCATCATCATCCTCACAGTGAAGAGTAAGAGTGTCAACATTGTTGGATCCAGGCAAAGCGCAGCTGTTATTATCAGTCATCATAAATTTTTGATCTTATGTACAGGTATTTATGCAACTTTTTTCCAATTTGCTTTGTTTAATTATTTAAAATAAAAAACATTTAAACGAGAAACGAATCATATTATGCGTGTCTATTTAAATATCATAAGTGATAGCAATTTTATTCTTTTTTCTCTTTCGCGTTCGGTAATCATTTTATTCGGGAATTTGAATTGATATTAGCTATGAGTTTGGAGGATTTAATTTTGGCGTGCGACACGTTGGTCGATTTTCACGCAGCATTTGGTCAAGTCAAAATACAAAAGTTAATCAAACACTTATATAGAATTCCTTAGTGAAATTTTAGAACTGTCGGGTTCGGGTTCGAAGACAAGTCAAAATCAAAAAAGGAAAAGAATGATTCCGGGGTTGAACCCAAATGTAATGTAACACATAATACGCATATTCCCCCATGTGAAGCTGAAATTTTTAGTGGTAGTTTTTTGAAATGGCCCTCTTTTCGAGACATGTTTACTGCTTTTTATGTCCATCATTCAAAGCTTAGTCCCGTACAGAAACTTTTTCATTTACGCGCGCGTACGAAGGATCATGCTTTGAGTATAGTTTCTAAATTTTGAAATAACAAATGAAAACTTTGAACCCGCGTGGTCAGCGCTCAAAGCGTATTATGAGAATACTCGAATACTGGTGAATAGTCATTTGGCTGTTCTGTTAGGGCAATCATGCATCAAAGAGGAATCGGCAATAGCATTAAAAGAACTTCAAAGCAATATTAATGAAGCTCTTATTGCTTTCAAATCTTATAATATTGACACAGCAACTTGGGATGCGTTTATAACGTATTTATGTGCGACTCGTCTTCCGCCGCAAATTCTGGCTCTGTGGGAAGAATCTCTCGAAAAGCCAACCGAAATCCAAACTTGGTCTAGCATGAATACTTTTATTACGAATAGGTATCGCGTTTTAGAAAATGTATCGGATATGCAAAAAGCCACAAGTGGATCTCGAGTTTTAGGGGGAAGCAGCAGGCTTCAGCTTACCCATCCCGCGTCCGTGCGCATCACGTACAAGTTAAGCCCAAATGCAAAATTTGTCCGGGAGAGCACCCGTTACGTTTATGTCCCGACTTTTACTCATATGGTACCTCAATGTAAAAGTCAAAGTATCTGTTTTCATTGTAAAGGAAAACATCATTCGCTTTTACATTTCAATCCATCGGGGAGTTCAAATGCAAATATACAGTCCACTTCGTCTCAAGGTTTAAGTACTCAAGGTACTATTCCAAACACGAACAACAATTCTCAAGAAACAAATCTCAATGCCCAAGCCTTTTTTGCTAAATCACAGCGAGCAACTCTTTTGGCTACCGCGATTGTAAGAATTCATCAAAATCAAACGGATTTTGAGTGTAGAGCGCTGATAGATCCCGGTTCAGAAGTGTCATTCATTTCTGAAGAAGTTCAAAGAAAACTTCAATTGCCGACGCTTCCAGTTAACGCAACTATTGTCGGTATTAATGCGTCACAAACGGCAACCTCTTCTAAAATTTGTTCATTTATATTAAAATCCAAGTTCGATAAATCGTTTACTCTCTCGGCGCAAGCTCTTGTTCTCAAATCGGTGACTGACAATCTGCCTTCTATTTCAGTCGATTTAGGAGAAACCCACAAAATTTTCGATTTTCCGTTGGCAGATCAGTTTTTCGCTCAACGTTCAAGGATCGATTTACTCATCGGTGAAGATTTATATCCCTTTATCATTCGCGATGGTTTAAAGCATAAGGTGTTTAAACAGTTAATGGCCAAAAATACCGTTTTTGGATGGGTTCTACTAGGCCCATTGCTAAATCCCAATTTTCATGAAAATTCATAATTTTCACAATTACTATCGTTTTTCAACGAAATAAGTTTAAATGAAGAACTTCAAAAGTTTTGGGAGATAGAAGAAGTTCCAAGTGCTAAAGTTTTGACAGTCTCAGAGCAATACTGTGAGAAGTTTTTTGAAGAAACTACTTACCGCGATGAAACGGGTCGCTTTGTTGTGCGGTTACTGTTTAAGGAAGATTTTTCTCGAAATTTTTGTTTGGGTGCGTCATAAGAAAATGCAAAACGGGTGTTTTTGAACAACGAAAGGCTTCTTTTACGTGATTTAGGTCTAAAACAACAGTATGATTCCGCTTTATCGGAGTATGTTGATTTAGGTCATATGAAACCTAGTCAATGTTTAGACATTGATTATCCTGAAAAGAACTATTTTTTTATGCCCCATCATGCAGTGATCAAGCCTGATAGCTTGACCACAAAGGTTCGTGTCGTTTTTAACGCATCTTTTTGTGCATCAGGTGGAAAAAGTTTAAATGACGCGCTGCATCCGGGTCCTGCACTTCAATCCGATATAGTTTTTTTAATGTTGAATTGGCGTTTATACAAATACCTTTTCAATAGCGATATAGAGAAAATGTATCGTCAAATTAAAATTCATTCCGATCAAACACAATTTCAAAAAATATTATTTCGCGAAAACCCCAAAGATCCTATCAGTATTTTCGAGATGACAACACTAACATTTGGTGTTTCATGCTCGCCTTACCTAGCAATTCGTTCATTGCACCACTTAGCCAAAATAACAGAGGAATCTAATCCACTCGCCGCCAACATCCTTAAAAGGGAACTATTTGTAGACGATGTCTTGTCTGGAGCCCATGATATCTCAACAGCGCTAAAGGCTCCATCCGAACTAATTTCTGTCTTGCAGTCGGCAGGACTAAATTTAAGGAAATGGACTGCGAACTCTAAGTGTTATTGCAATGTATTCCTAAAAATTTACTTCTACATGAAGATTTTTTAAAGTTCGATGACAAAAGTTTACATTTTCCTTTTCCGTGAAACCAACTCCCCAGTTACATTCGATCATGAAACGTTCATTATTATCAGAAATAGCAAAATTGTATGAGCCGGTGGGATGGTTGGCCCCGGTAGTGAGAAGTGCAAAAATTCTCATGCAGCAAATATGGAAAGATATGACAGACTGGGATGAGTTGCTTCTTCCAAGTACCGAGCAAATGTGGAAAACTTTTGTGTCGAGTTTATCAAAAATTGCATTCTTGAAAATTCCTCGATGGGTCGAGTATTGTCCACAAGCGGTAACACAGTTACATGGGTTCTGTGATGCCTCTGAAAAAGCCTACGCGGCTTGTATATATTTACGAGTGCAACTTCAAGAAAGGTTCACATCCCATCTGTTATGGGCTAAGTCAAAGGTCGCCCCAGTCAATACTGTATCGTTGCCAAGATTTGAGTTACAGGGCCCTGTTCTTTTGTCCAAAATGCTTCGCTTAACTTCAACCTCACTTCATCTTTCCAACCTGTCTTCAGTTCATTTGTGGACGGACTCCACTATTGTTTTAGCTTGGCTTCAGAAGCCTCCTAGTTCATGGAAAACCTTTGTAGCGAACTGGACAGCAGAAATATAATGTTATATCATCCGAAAATCCGGTTATATCATCCGAAAATCCGGCCGTTCTCGCTACAAGAGGAGTGTCTCTGAGCGAACTTAAGCAAAGTGATTTATGGTGGCACGGTCCCCATTGGTTACTCCATTCTCAATCAGAATAGCCAAAATTAGTACAGAAACCAGTTAATGAATCACTTTTAGAGCTAAAAACCGCTAAGGCATTCGTAAGTCAAGTCATCAAAGATTTCGAAAATGACTTAGACAAATTTTCTAACTGGAACAAAATCGTTTGCGTTATTGCATATATCTTTGTATTCTTTCATTTGTTTAAAAAACGCGGTCATGCGAAACATTCTAGTCCAAAGCTCTCACATGAAGAAATTGTTTTTGCCAAACGTAGATTTACCATTCTCACTCAAAAGAAGTATTTTGGAAAAGAGTATTCAGATTTAGTAGCGGGGAAAACGGTGGCTTCGAAGGTTGGGAAAATTTAATCCTCTTATCGATTCAATGGGTGTTATGCGTTCCAATGGCAGATTAGTGTTGTCAAATTTGTCTTACGATGAAAAGTATCCGATTTTATTGCCTGCAAAGTGCCTGTTTTTGGAGCGATATGTTTATTTTGTACATTCTCGATTCATGGTGAAATTCAACTTATGCTGCGTATGATTAGGGCCGAATACTGGGCACCACGTATTAAAAATGTTATTAAAAAATGCATATTTCGTTGCACAACATGTACTCGATATAAAAAACATATTCAAACCCAATTAATGGGTGCGTTACCCGCCGAGAGAAATGTTTTAAATCGTCCATTTACAAACGTCGGTGTAGATTTTGCAGGGCCATTTTTCATAAAAACTTATTATGGCCGAAAATGTCGAGTAGACAAGGGGTATGTAAGTATTTTTGTCTGTTTTGGAACCCGTGCTATTCATTTAGAATTGGTGAGTGATCTCACAACACAAGCTTTTTTAGCGGCTTTCACGCTATTTGTATCCCGAAGAGGAACGCCTGCCCAAATGTTCTCCGATCATGGAACCAATTTTGTGGGGGCTTCTCGAAGTCTTCTTTCAGATTTTCATAAATCTCTTACTCATAATTCAAGCGCATTAGGGCCTAGTTTTTCCCAAATCACTTGCAATCTTATTCCCCCCGGTTCGCCCCACATGGTAGGGTTGTGGGAAGCGAGAGTCAAAAGCTTCAAAATGCATTTTCGAAAAGCTGCTGGTAGTGAAAAGTTCACTTATGAAGAATTTACTACGTTACTTTCTCGAATCGAGTGTACGTTTAATTCGCGACCTATATCGCCCATGTCAGAAAATGTAGCGGATGTGGTTTCATTGACTCCTGGTCATTTTCTGACAGGTGGCTTAATGACTGGTTTACCAGAGCCTTCTTACAACGACCAATCACTGAGTATAATGAACCGGTGGACAAAGTTGAAAATACTTCACCATAAGCTGAGTGCCCGATGGAAAGAAGAGTATTTAAAAGAACTCCATAAGAGGTATAAATGGAAATTTCCAGAAAGAAACGTTCAAATAAATGATCTTGTCATTATCCGAAATGAAAACTTACCACCCAACGAGTGGCGCCTTGATAGCATCATTAAGGTTTATGCCGGACAAGATAATAAAATTCGTGTCGCGGAAGTCAAAACGTCGAATGGAATAGTCACACGGTCAATCGCCAAACTTTGCATCCTCTTACCTCAAAAGCAAGATGACGGCGATAACGAGTTTTAAAAAATCGAAATTATATCTCAAATGAGAGTATACTATTTTTTGTTTTGTTAAAACAAAAAGAAAGAAAAGAAAAACTTTAGTTGCCACTTATTTAAAACGTGGTCAAAAATCCCAGTCAACTTGAACTTATAAAAAACAAAGCTGAAAATAACAAAAGCAAATTGGTAAAACTTTTATGTTACCTTTAAATTTGAAATATAAAATTGACTGTCAATTTTAAAAACTTTTCAACTCTATCTTAAATGAATAATAATTTTGAGTATTAACTTATTTAACCCTAATTAAAAATCATTTGTATCTTTAGACGGCTGGTTGGTGGTTTGTTTACGTTGGGTAGTTGAAATTTCGTTTTACTGATTGCAATAAATATTGCAAGGCGGGCAGTAATGTTCAAGTCTAATTGTAAGTGTAAACAAGTGGAAGGAGGCCTAAGTGTGAACGTCAATCCAATTTCTGAACTCTCACATACCTAATTTCCAAACCCAGCCCAAATTTGTTTCGTTTCCTCCCGTTCCGACTTGAACCACCATCGCCACCAGACCTCCACTACCGCCATCACACACCATTTGAAGCAATAAAGTTTAAAACACAATTAAAACTTTGTAAAGTAATAAAGTTGTTTTTATTGAGTAATTAAAGTAAAGTCGCGCTTAATAACCAACTAAACACACAAACTTGAAATTCTACTGATCGTGTTGTTTTTTTTTTTTGTCATATTCTCTTTCCTACCCGATGTCTACGTTTGCAAGAATGTCTACCTGGGCAAGAATCAAAAAGGGACACAAAAAAGAAACAACTTTTTTGGCAATAGCATTAGCAAGGAGTAACGAGAGCTCTGTGTCCTGCGTTGCCACAGCCTTGCCGCTCGAAAAAAATGTACTTGCCTTATTTTCTGAAAAAAAAAAATGCATTCAAATTCTTCTATTTTGTTTGAAAAAAGAACAAAATCCAATGTGATACGGGTTGTAATTCAAAAAAAAAAAAAAATCAAAATAAATAATTCACTCTATTCGAATATTGTCAAAAATAGGAGCTTTCACGTAATTGAAAGCAATATTCTTAATTTCGTTTTAATTCGTTTTATAGTAATTATTAAAATAATGAAAATAAAAAAGCGTGCCATATTTAACTTTCAAAAAAGCTGGAACATGTTACTTCGGCAACGCTGAGTTCACCCTCCCTTAGAATAGCAAAGACAAAAAAAACATTGTGCACATTCTTGCAAACGTAGACATATCGGGTTAGAAAGTAAATATAAAAAAAAACAACACTATCAGTAGCATTTGAAGTGTGTGTGTTTGTGTATACCCAGCAGGAAATTTCATCCTCAATGAAAATTTTGGTGAATAGAACAAGGAATTCATTGACTACTTTTATAGGGGAATATCATGTAATGATTTCATTAGAAAAAGGTAGTCACCATTTTCATCATTTCATGATTTTCATGTCCTCTACCCTTTCTTTTACTTGTTACAAAAATTCAACTGAATTCAATGCTTACAGTTCATTACACAATTTCAGTAAGCAAAGTCAAACGATGATTTAACTTATGAAAAGTAATGTAACGATTCACGAGTTCGTGGATTATGTTGGGTTCTCTGCGTTGGTCAGTCTTCTTCCCGAGAAAGAGAAAAAATAAAAAGACAAAATTGCCTTTTCTTTATCTGTACCGACAAATATGAGGATTTCAAAGATGAATGGTAATGCACAAAATCCTCAGTTTTTTTTAATCTAATTTTTGCTAACTGCGTTTTTTAGTCTTCTTCCGCGAAAAAGAAAAAAATAAAAAGAAACCTTACTATTGCCTTTTCTCTACCTGGCTCTAAAAATGCGAGGATTTCAACGATGGATATTAATACACCAAGCCCGGAGATTGTGATCTAATTTGGGTTTTATGCGTTGTTCGTTTTTTTTTGCGCGAAAGAGAAAAGATAAAAATCATAAACCATAAAACAAAATGTAACCCTTCCTGCATGGATTTACTAGTTTTTTCTTTCTCCCTAATTATTTTTTGGCGACGCGTGCATTTTAAAAAAGCTGCTGCGCAGAAAAAAAAGAGGAGGAAATTTCTTACAAACGTCTAATTTTTAACTGCTTTTTTATATAGAGTACATACAAAGGTTTCGTTTTTTACTATTCTGTTTTTTTTTCTTTAATTTATTTTAATCTACTTATTAAGTGACCTTTATTTAATTTATTTTTTCTTTTACAACTTATCTTTTTTAATAAATAATTTTAAGCTTGTTGTTTGCCATTGAGTACAAAAAAATCGTTTTTACTGCTATAAACTTAATATATGTACTTGCATAGATTAGATATACCTACTTAATAAACAAAATAATATGTACCTAACATAAAATAAAAATTGTTGTTTATTCTTTTTTATCCAAAAATAGGTGATTTTTCATCAAATATAATTCATTGCTGCATAAACGAGCTACATTTCTAAACCGATTTCAATGGTGAATATTCATGCCATTTTTCCGCAAAGAATATTGGCCTGATGAATAAGGAACACCTTCTTATCTAGTGATATCACTGTGGAATGATCATAATTTTTTTCATCAAATATAATTGCATAATGAATAAACGAGTTACACTTCTAAAATGTTTTCAGTGGTGAATATTCATACCATTTTTCCGCAAAGAATAATGGCCTGGTGAATAAGCAATTCCTACTTACATAGTGATATCACAGCTGTATATTCATGTTTTTTTTTTCATCAAACGTAATACATTTATGAATAACCTAGTTCCTCCTACATAGTGGTTTCACTGTTGAATATTCACCGAGAAAGTCACTTGGTGAACACCAATGACATCCCCATGTTAAATTCCTCGATGGATTCACCTCACATTCCTCGGGTGTAGCTTCCATTCCTTCATGAAAAACCTGGGGATTCCTCAGTGAATTTTTGGAAATTTCCTACTGGCTAGTCAATAAAGAATGAATATTTGAAAATGCTTCTCTTCCACCGACCGACCGCACCTAAAGCATGATTTTTGGTGGTTGGTCGAAGAGAAGCAGTATATTTGGTATTATATGGTTTCAAACACACATCTATGGGGTCACCACTTGAGTCAGCATAGTATAGCTTGAACCAATTCACTTAACCAACGGTCGGTTTCGCAGAGAGAGGATTTAAGAGAACAAAAATTGTGCGCAAGATATTTAATGAGTAAAGATTTTTCCTTGAATTTTACTGTGCTTAACTCAGCTTTGTTTTTCTTTAAAATTAAAATGAGATTGAATGTATGAGTTAATTTTTTAACTTGACTAATTTGAGCGCATTTATAACAAAAAAAAAATATTTTGCAAAATGCAATTGGGTTAAACATAAAAAACTACTTGTGACATAGGATTGATTGACAAATATTTTAGGGATTATTGTTTGTTTCTATGTTTTATGGCTCAGCAACAGAAAGGTTCCAGGGCGATGTGTTTATATTTATTTTATGGCGTTAGCGTTTATTTGATATATTTTTTGACCTGTGGGGTTTTGGGAAAACATTAATAGATCAGTGTTTACGAGTTTTAATAATTTTTATAATTATTTTATAATTTTCATTTTTTTTTTTTAATTTTTATGGCGCATGCAGGTGGTGAAAAAGGTTACATGAAAAACGCTTTACTTTTATTCAAATATGGAAAGAAAACGGGAGACTATAACGACAACATGAACTTTGAAAATTTCTGCAAATGGATGCAAGAACAAGTTTTGAATAACTTAGACCTTAGAGGAACCTTTAGTTATTGTAATGGACCACAACAAATTAGAAAAAAAAAACAAATTACTTCTGCTAGCAAAAAATCCGAGATGATACAATGGCTAACCGAAAACAATATTCCGCAAACTGTACAGATGTTGAAACTTGAACTGTATGAGGTAATAAAAGGACACCGGGCTATACACAACCCAAATCATAAGATTGACGATATCATTCACGGCATGGGACATGAGGTTCTACGTTTACCACCCTATCATCCATACCTCAATCCCATTGGAAATATTTGGGTAACTGTCAAGGACAAAGTAATCTCACGAAACACAACATTCAAGTCATAGATGTTCACAAATTAGCAGATGAAGAATTTTCAAAAATAACGGCTGAAGTAGTAGCCGTGGCGTGATGGTTAGTGCGATGGACTGTCATGCCGAACGTCTAAGGTTCGATCCCCAGCCTCGCCACCTATTTTTTTAAAAGAAAAAACCTCTTGCGAGGAATTGACAAATCCTCCAAGAGTATCTCCTGTCACAGAAAAGTGCCGCTCGTTAGCCGTTCGGATTCGGCAATAAACTGTAGGTCCCCTCCATT
Organism: Epistrophella euchroma; assembly: GCA_947049315.1. NCBI lineage: Eukaryota > Metazoa > Arthropoda > Insecta > Diptera > Syrphidae > Epistrophella > Epistrophella euchroma. The sequence continues at coordinate 101,004,744 of OX346246.1, forward strand.
CCTGCAGACACGCACACAGGAATGGTTGAGAGTTGTAAGTCACTAGGCCCTAGTTCTTCATGAGCTGTTGTGCCATCAAATTTATTTATATTTATTTTAACGGCTGAAGATTGCCGAAAAGTGTGTGAAAAGGCCATAAGAACTGAGGAAGAATACTTTTCTAACGATTTGATGTGGGACACAATTTCGGAATCAATTATAATTAATACAGGTGAAGATTCTTCAATCGACTACGAAAGCGACATTAGTTCTAAAAATTTTGAATATGTAAATGAACAGTTTTTATTTAAATTATATTATTGTTATTTATATTATTTATTTATTATTTATATCATTTTATTTTATTATTATGTTTTATATTTATTCCTGAAATACAAATTTATAATAATTATTTTAAAGTAAAATAAATTAATGTTAATTATTCCTTTAAATTATTTGTTGGTTCAATTGTTCTCTCTCAAGAAAACATTCATCTTAAAAACTTGCAGGTAAAAATTATTAAAACTTAAGGAAAATTCAGTCTTAAAAACTCGTAGGTCAAAATTATTAAAACTCGTAAACACTGATCTAAAAATGTTTTCCCAAAACCCCACAGGTAAAAAAATATATCAAATAAACACTAACGCAATGAAATAAATATAAACACATCGCCCCCGGAACCTTTATGTTGCTTAGCTACAAATCATAAAACCATAAAACATAGAAACAAACAATCATCCCTAAACTAATTATAAATCTGTCCGAAGTCACAGGTACTTTTTTATATTTAACCCCATTGCATTTTGCAATAGATTTATTGTTTTTTTTTTTATTATAGGTGCATTGAAATTTTATTTTTTTTCGAAGTAAAGTTTACACCTAAAAATCTTTTCTTTTTATGCCACCAGAGATGAAAAAAATTTGTAGACATCAAGCTATGAAAGAAAAATAATCCATGATCATATCTCAATGAAAGAAAGTCCATCGCTGGAAATTCATCTCTATTTTACTGTGAGCGAAGTTATAAACAAAACTCACCCTCCTTAGTTCTTCAGTATGTTCGCAGCAGCGATAATGACAACAGCGCCAGCATGTACATCTTTGTTTTCTTTTTTTCAGTGATTTTTGTGTATTTTTGAAATTAAACAGATGAGCAGAGAAATTTGAGGAGATCTGTGCAGTAGAATGGCCAACTAATTTGGTGCAAGCTATACTAGCTATTTGATCGCGAAATTTTACACTAGATGCCTTGGTATTATCTTGTCTTTGATATTACATACCTTTATCGATTTCAAGCAAGCTTTACTCCTGCTTGCACACTCAACTTCAGTGGCATACTGGCAGAGTACCTATTCTCTTTTGTTCGTTGCCTTTCATTTTTTGTCTTCTTCTGAATACTTGTACTTAATGTTGTTGTTTTTTTTTCTCTTTTTGAATATTCTTTATGACCATTCTATATCACTGAAGCTTGTCTGTGGACGACGACTTTTCTTCGTTTTTTCCCCGTATACCTATTACCAACGCCTGCTATAATTCATCGCATGTATTTTTTTGTTTATTTTTATCATTCTAGTAATAATTTAGTAACACCAACCAAAAATTTGATAGTTGCCCCTCTATACGCTGGAGTTCATTTTTCATATTCTAAGTTCATGTGTTCATTTCAATCATTTCGGTCGTTTCTTTGGTAACACCAACCAAAAATTTCGTAGTTATGTCCCTATACGCTGGAGTTCATTTCTGATTTATTGAATTAATTTAATTTATTCATTTTGGTAACACCACAACAAAAAAGGATCCTAGAAACATTTTCAATGTTAATAAAATTAAAGAATGGATTTCTGGCTTTTCAAAATGCTATAGCATGCCTGTAGGCATTACCGTTATTTTTCAATAATTTTTTTTCTGTTTTAAGTGATTTTTTCTCCCGCCTAAACGGTGGAAAAACGACCTCCCCCCCTCCCATACTATTTTTTTGTAAAAGTCCAACCTACACACCCTAGCTTTTTGTCACAACTTATGCAAATCACCTTGTATAAGTACTATATGGCAAGTTTTGAATTCGTAAAAAAACTAGATCTCGAGATTTTGATCAAATATTACGATGATAAGGAAGACGATAACAGTGTGTCTCACAATTCCGTCCATCTGTCTTTCTGTGTACTCGCCTGCAGCCTAAACCTATAGGTTAATTTTATTTAAACTTGGTATATAGTGTTTTTAAGACATTCCCCCGGTACGTTTTTTTCATTTTTTTGGAACCAAAAATAACGGTACCTGAAATATATTTTTTTAGCATTTTTGCAAAATCCTATTTTTCTCAAAAATGGTACAAAAATAAAATTTCACAAAACTGGTTTTAAATGGTAACTTCCATAGAACCATTTTCTAAATTCTCATTTGTGTTAAAAAGGAATAAGCTAATTTTGATAATTTTTGTATAAAATTCAAATAGTATTGTATACCAAAATTTTGAAAAAAGTTTTTTTTTTGGATTTTAAAAAATAGTTTAAAAAAACATTTTTGACAACCAAATACATATGTAGTACATACATATTTCGAAATCGACTTGGTTGATTTTTACGAACCGTGGTACTGAGCGGTTTTCTAACATTATCTAGAATGTTTTGAGCAAACATTTGTCTTATAGTCAATATTAACGGTACCTTACATATAAATGTTAAAAAACCGTTACGAAAAATCTAAATTTCTTGAAAACGACTCCTACGATTTTGATTAAAATTGTTCTGAATACTAATTAGTACGGTCTATTGTTTAGCAAAAACTAAATTGACAGTTAGCCTTTTAAGAGTAGATACCTCTGATAGAACCATTTTTTTTATTTTGGACTATCTCTTTATCTGTACAACAGATTTAAAATAATTTTTTTTTATACAAAAGCTTAAATCATACTGCATATCAAATATCAAAATAAAAAAAGAACACATTTTGGATTAAAAAAAAAATAAAGTTTTTATTTATGGTATCTGTCATGCAAGAGATCTGGGTTCACAAAGATTATGTTGAAGAATGCTGTATGTAGTTCTTTGTACTGAAGAAGTCGCTTGTGCGATACATTCGAGTCTAAATTTTTCATCAGCTTTAGCGATGAGATTATACAAGGAATCTTTGACTTCCTTTTCATTGCAGGCTTGAACGTTAAGAATAAAATCCAATCCACAGTAGTCTGCTAATTCTTTCAACTTATCGAACCAAAGAGTAAGCAAAAAGAATAACATCGTCTGCAAATAGAAGGGCTTTAATTGTAACTCCAGCAAACTCTATTCCTCCCGATAAATCATCAATGCGGTCATGAATAAACAAGGAAAACAAATAGGGACTCAAGGGACATCCCTGTTTTACACCCATTATTGTTTCAAACCAGTTAGATCTTTCATCACCATTCCACACCGTCGCTTTATTGCCTTCATACAGGTTTTCTATCACCCTTCCATACTTTTTTGACAATCCTTTACTGTAGAGCTTATAAAATAAGGCTCTTCTATCGATTGTATCGAATGCAGCCTTGAAATCGACAAAAAAGACATAAAGTTTCTTTTTCTGCTCCAAAAAAGTACCCGCAATGTTTGTCAAAATAAATATATTGTCGTTTGTAGAATAACCACTACGAAAGCCTGCCTGGCATTCCTTTAGTATTTTGTTCTGGTTCATCCAATCAGCTAAACGATCACTTAGGATTGTCACAAAAATTTTATAAAAGGTACTTAAAAAAGATATTCCCCGGTAGTTTTCTGGGTCAGAAATATCACCTTTCTTGTGGATTGGAAATATAATCGCTTCCTTAAACTGATTGGGTATGACTCCTGTTTGAAATATACTTTTGTATACCACAGCAAGTTTTTGAATAAGTATAACAGTTCCATATTTAAGAAACTCAACCGTGATCCTATCGACTCCTGGAGCTTTTCCATCCCTGAGTTTGCTTACTGCTAAACCGACTTCTTCGTCGAAAATTTCCGCATCTAGGATATCGTTGTCATAAAAGGGCATCGCATAATGAAACAGTGGTACATCGCTTGTTGGGTTCAAAAGTTTTTGAAAGTGATCTTGTAACACATTGGAAGACAATTTAACGCTGATTTGTAAGTTTTTGCCGTTGAGGGTTCTCAAAGTTTTCCAGAATTCCTTTGAGTCTCTGCAATGAGTCAGTTGTAAGGCTAGTTGTGTCTAGTAAAACAAAGTTTTTTTCCTTTTGCAGATAAGTTTGTAGTTTTTATTTGTTTCGATGTAAAGCCTTTTGAAATATTGGTTATTATGTCGCCGAAACGCTCTCAACCATCCGAAAGATTTTTTTTCGAGTTGCTTCACATTCGTCGTCAAACCACTTTTCAGTGTTCCTGTTTTCTGCATGATGCGCTTGCCTGCAGAAAGGGTAAGCAGATTTAATTACTTTTTCAATGTCTATTAAATTCAGCTCCCTTTCGATTTGAAGTTCTCGATTAATATTGTGTCGATAATCAGTAGCTTTACTTTCTTTCCATAGCAGTTTTGGTGGCAGTTCAAGTTTTCTAAGGTTCTCACCCATGGAAGATGATGATCCTAGTTTTATCGATATTGGCATATGATCAGAAAAAGGTATGCTAAGAATTTCAAAGTCACTAATGATCGATTTTCATTCTCCGTTTACAAGGCAGTAGTCAACCACTGAAGACCCTTGCTTTCCCACGAAGGTGAATTCACCATTTTTATCAGAGTAACCGGTACCGTTGATTATCGAGAAGCCAAAAGAGTTACACAGTTTTCCAACATATTATATCCATTTCCATTTATCGATTCATCTTTTGATTTCCTTTGTTTACCAACATACGTATTTTCTCTTCCCGCTTCCTTCCCTATCCTAGCATTTAAGTCACCAATAATCATAATATCATCGTAATTGTAGATTTCTAAGAAATCATTTAAAATTCTGAAGTCTCTCTCCCAACTGTTGCAATTTACATAGCATGGTATTCTTATAAAATTTTTGGAATTTATGACGATTTTTAAAACAATAACATCTTCTACAGACACGAACTCACAAGTTACTTTTTTCATTCATTTTCTATAGCCGAAGAAACATCCACCGCTCGCTCTTCCTCTCGTGTTTGTTTTAATTGCAGGAATCCAATGAATATTGAAACACTTGAAACTATCAGTATATAAATTTAAATCTTCCTATACAACAAAAGTTTCATATAAAAATACTATATCATAATTATTTAATAATTCATAAAAATTAAAGTATATTGACTTATTTTTAAGACCAGCTACATTATAACTTAATATTTTAATCTTGAATAATAATTTAATATTTATTTCTTTATTTTGGCAGACGGCAGTATCACCCTATGCTAGGTTTAAGTTTGCAGGTGGATTAATGGTTGAAGTCCTCGCTAGGTTACTTTTTTCTCGACAACTAGGTGTCGCTCGATCCTGATAGTAAGTTTGACGTTGGCCGCGTTCAACAGCACATTTGACAGTTCTGAACTGTCATTTTTAGAGCTTCTGATTGGCCAGCAGTCATAAAAATTCAGTTGACGTCGATTGACATTTAGTTACGTTTCTTACGTTTTTTTTTCTGAATTTTCAGATGAAAAATTCTATTTGAAAATTCAGATGACAGCTAAAAGCAACAAAAAAACAGTTCTTGATCTAGTTTTTTTTTTTTTTGGTGTGTGGTCTGATCGTCTGGGTCTCGTATTGCTTTTCGGATTTTGATTTTAAAGTGCAAAAAATAATAAAAACAGAATAAATAATTTCAGACTTTTTTGTGCGTTCAGTGTTACGTTTTTCAGAACTGAATTTTTAGATCTGTCAAAAACGTGGTGATGAACGTGGTCGTTCTTCTGACTTTGTTGAATCATCCAGCTGTTTTTGAATGTCAGTTTTGTAAATAAGATTTAATTCCAGTACACCACCTATCTTATTATCGCATAAAAGTCCCAAAGCTTGGCTCCATCGAAACGTTTTGTTGTTTATAACCATCTTGTCGTCTCTAATAGTAACTTTTATTTCTGCGTTTAATTCGTTGAGCTTCTTTCTTATCTTTAGAAGCTGGTTTCGCTTTTGTCTTATAGCATAAGGAAGATCTTTGAACATTATGATTCCGGTGCTTTTGATATCATTTGACAATTTCAAAGCAGTGATGACTTGTTGTTTTGATTGTAGTTTGACAACATAATTTTTTTTTTTATTCGGGTTCTTAGATCGTAGTTCGAGAATTTCTAGGTTATCTTTTAATGGCGGCTGAATTAATGATGCATATACGTTTTTCACCAATTCCTTCTCGTTGGCTCCCTCTTGTCTATCAACAGTCATCATTAGATTATTTTCAGTGTGTTTTTTCTTTTTTGTTTTAAAAAGCGATTTAAATTTTGAGTTGGCTTCCAAATATAATTTTTTAAAGTAATCTGAACCGGTTTTTCTGTAAGTTCTAAGAAAACCAAACGATGTATTCCTTGCCCTAAAACAATCTTTATTAAACCAGGCACTTTTGCTAGTATACTTTTTTCGAATCGATTCCCAATTCATCATTTTCTTTCGCCAGTTCAACTTGCAGACATTCATCGAGGAAGTACTTATACGTTTGTATGGTCGATTGGTTATAACGAAGTTTAGGCAGAAGTTGTAGGTCTCTTACATCCTTTCCAATAAAACCATCTACACTTATGGAGATTGCTAATGGAAGATGATCTGAGAAAGGGGCCTTTTTTACCGCCATGTCATCAATAAAGGGCCGCCAGTCTGCTCCATGAAAGCAAAAATCCACTACAGAGCTACCTCTAGTACAGTGATAGTACAGCCGCAATTCCAACATTACTTGCATCCGAGTCTATAATGAAAGGTTTTCCCAGAGTCGGATAGGTGAGCACAGGAGCATTACATTAACTCAGCTTAAGTACCTGAAAGCTTTTCTCACACTCACCTGACCATTTGAACGGTTTTCCCTTTTCTGTAAGCAGATGCAAGCTTTTTTTGGCTATTCTAGCAAAATCCTTCACAAAACGCCGGTAATACGTGGCCAGGCGAAGAAAGCTCAGGAGTTGATGTGTGTCCTCTGATATTGGCCAATTCTTCACAGTGTCAACTTTTTCAGGATCAGTCTTTACTCCTTAGGATGAGATGATGTGTCCCAAATATTTAACTTCGGTCTTGAAAAGCGCACATTTGTCTGGATTAAGCTTAAGTTGTGCTCTTAGGTTGTCACAATGCTCATCAAATGTTTTTCCATACACGATGACATCGTCCAAATAGACCAGGCAAGATTTCCAAGTAAGTCCTTGTAAAACGCACTCCATCAAACGCTCAAATGTAGCCGGAGCGTTACATAGTCCAAATGGCATCACTTTGAACTGCCAAAGACCATTTCCTGTGGAGAAAGCTGTCTTTTCACGATCTTCTGGATGAATTTCTACCTGCCAGTAGCCGCTCTTTAGGTCTAGTATAGAGAACCATTTAGCACCTTCCATTGCATCTAAAGTATCGCTGATTCTGGGCAGAGGGTAGCTGTCTTTCTTGGTCACATCATTCAGCCTCCGGTAGGCCACACAAAATCGAGTGCTTCCGTCCTTCTTTTTGAAAAGGACCACCGGTGATGTCCAAGGGCTTTAAGAATTTTCGATCAGCCCATCTTCCTTCATGGTCGATATTTTTCTTTCACTTCGGCTCGTTTGGCCAAGGGGAGACGTCTTGCTGGTTGACGAATCGGTCTGGTGTCGCCTATGTCGATCCAATGCTGCACAAGTTGTGTTCGACCATACTGCCCACTTGGAGAAGAAAATATGTCAGCATACTCATGAAGAAGGCAACCAGCGATACTTAGTTGATGTTGACTTAGATTGGTTGAGTTAAGGATGTTTGCCTTTAACTTTTCGGAGTTCGAAGGCTTCTGCGTGTCCACTTCTGTGATCTTAGTTATCGCTGACGCAGGTTCACATTTTCCGACCATTTCTCCTTTTTTCAACTTAACTTCGTACGGTCTGATGTTCAGAATCCGTACAGGTACCATGTTGTTCTTTGGTGCCACAAGAGTCTTTCCAACGATGATGTTTTGGGAGCCTTGGTCAGTATCTGGTTCCACCATGAGGTATCGATGACTTCCCAAATCGCCTTTCATTTTAGTCCAAATGAACACTTCGGAAGAAGACGGCAAGCATAGCATATATCTTCTTTGATGACAGTTTTAAAAGTTGTTGATTTACGTCTCCATAAACCATAGGAATCTCTTAATTTTGGTAATTAAGAACTGGCTTACCGATATCCAGAATTACTCCATGCTCTTTCATGAAATCGATTCCAATGATGCACTCATCACATATATCTGCTACCAGAAATGGATGTGAGAACTCCAGTTCCGCCAAACGAATCGGCAACGAACTTCTCCGTACACTTTTGCTGCCTCTCCTGTAGCAGTTTTCAGACGATAGCTATTAGTGTTATGCAGCCATGTCATCTTGACCAAGTCCCTTCTTACAATGGAGGAAGTGGCACCTGTATCGATTGTGGCCACGTGTTTCTTGCCATTTAATGTTGCCTCCACAGTTCTGCTGGGATGGTTTGCAATAGTTCAGCAGCAGGTCCTCTAAGGGCAAGCGTTAGAGCTATACATTTGTCTTTGTCATCCCAGCCATTTGTTGCTGCGGCTGCCTCAAACTGCTTCTTGTAGATCGACCATGAAGTTTCTCCATCAAAAGTTGGTGGATGCATTTCTTTTCGCTTTGGAATTTCGCCAGTACTTCCTCGAGTCTTCATTTTTCGAACTTTGTCCAATTCGTGATTTTAATTTTGCCCTCAAACTTTTCTTGAACTTTCTCGAGTTTTGCGTCTACTTTCGAATATTGCTTTTCGACGCCTTCAAAATGTTCGTCAAGAGCAATGAACTTGTTCTCAAATACGGTGAGCCTACCTTCGAGGATGTTTTTCTGTTCTTCTAGAAGATTCTCTTGCTCAACACTTTTTTTCCATTTTTTCCAGAAGATTCTTCTGTTCATTCTTTTAATCTGTACGTTGTTCTTCGAAACGTTTGAGAGGATTTTGTTCTTGATTTCCGAGAAGATTCTTTTGCTCTTTTCTTTGCTCTTCGAGAAGGTTCTTTTGTTTTTTTTCTCTGATCTTCGAACTGGGCGAGCAGCAGAGCCATCATATTGGTCATATCTGAGCTAGTACTTACTTGCTCTTCATTTCAATACTGAAAATTAACGTGTCTGGGTTTTCACCGAATAATGCAGTAGGAAGACCTTGTTTGTTGAGTTCTGCTTTAAGTTCAACACAATTTAAATCATTCAAAATTTTACCCATTGTCTTTTTATTTAAAACACACGCGCACTTTTTATTTTTAGTTAATTAATTTAAATGCACAGATAAAAAAAGTTTTATCTCTTATTCTGACACCAATGTAACGTTTTACCAAGGGTTCGATAATAAAAGTTATTTATTTTTAATTATCAACCGTCAATTATTTCTTTTACAAATTAAACACACGTTATTTCACTTCAAATATTTTAGTAGTCATTAATCTCAATAGTACGCAACTTAAAATCACTTCCGGATACTTTTAACTTAGAACTTTACACTTCCGCTTTCAAAAATAAACTGTGTCTGTGTGCTCAAAAGTTTCTCCTTATATAGAGAGCTGAAAGGTTCGAAACTCCTCTGGAAAGCTCTGGCACAAAAGTCTTCTAGACTTAAGATGGCGTGCTCCCACTCGGGAATTTGTTCTATTATATTCAGCGTAATTTCCCTCCATACTCGAGATGGCGTTCTCTCGGGAATTTTTATAGATGGTTGTTATCTTCGATAAGGGAATTTTTATTCTTGGCTCTTCGTTGATTCCAAAAGTAGTTAGGTGCTGATTTCATTGTTACAATATCGAAGAATCTAAATTTTAACTAAAATGAAATTTTCTATAAAATCCTTTTCTTTGATGTTATTTTTGAATTCTTACTTTTTTTTTATTCAAATAAGAATGCTTATAACTTTTAAAATTTTGCCGATATCGAGTTATTTATTCCAATGGATCAAAGAGCGGACTTTTAGATACAACGAAGAAAAAATTTTAAGTTTTTCGATGGGTGCTTCCGCTTCCGAAAAAGTCACGCCTCGTGCCTGGTACAAACATATACGTATGTGTGTGAAGTCACGGCATCTGTTAGTCAGCGAGTGTAGCTTATCTACTAGCTGAACACAATAGATGTGCACTCGAACGCACGTTTGAACGCGCGTGATTATTAAAACTTAAGCCAAAACCACACTAATTATGTCGCTATCATTATATTTCACATGCAAAGAGTCGCTATATTTGACTCGTGTGATGTGTTGTGGAGTAGTGTGTTGTATCGGAATCTATTTCTTTTTTCGATTGCGCTATACCACGCAGCGTCGCAGACTATTTTTTTAAGAGTGCATGAAAGAAAAAATGATTTGGAAAATAAAATAAAAAAAAAAAATCAAAAATAATTTTTAATACAGCACGCTTGATTCGTGTGCACAGTGAGTGAACACCACGAGCACACCACACGATACAAATATGACGGCGCATTCAGACTCGAGTTCGAGTGTCCTACTATTGTGTTCAGCTAGTTAAGCATTTTTTTAGAAAATTCCTAAAATAAGGTGCTAGCTAAAAGTTTTATACCGTGACTGAGAAAAAAAAACTTTAAAAATTTATTTAAAAAAATCAATAGCTGACAAACTTCTGAAACACCTGACTTTTTATGAAGATTGAGGAAACTTTCAGATGGGATACAGTTCTTTTGAAAATTCTAAAAATTATGTGCTAAAAATCACTATGACCTTGAAAAATAAAATTTTTTAAAATTTATAAAAAAAAATCTATGCTTGAACAATGAACAATTTCTGAAACTCGCTGACCTTTTATGAGGACTAAGTAGACTTTCAGGTGACATACAGTTTTTTGTTTTAAATTCCAGAAATGAGGTGGTAAAAGTCTTATGACCTTGAAAAAACGTCAAAAAAATCGAAGCCTGACCATCTTCTGAAACTAGCTGACCTTTCTTAAGGATTAAATGACCTTTCAGATGGTATATATTTTTTTCCCAATATCCCTCAAATGAGGTGCAAAGTCTCACATTGTGACTTTGAAAAAAACCTTAAATCTATGCCTGCCCAATTTCTGAATCTAGCTGACCTTTTATGAGGATTAAGTTATCTTTCAGATAGTAAAATTGTTTTTTTTTTTAATTCCATAAATAAGGTGCTAAAAATCTCTAGATTTTGAAAATTCATAAAAAATCTATGCCTGGCAAATTTCTGAAAATAACCGACCTTTTATGAGGATTAAGTAAGCTTTCAGATGACACAGAAAATTCGACAAATGACGTGCTAACAGTCTATACGACCTTGTAACGACCTTGAAAAAAATTAAATTAAAAAATTCTTTAAAAAAATCAAAGACTAACCAATTTCTGAAATGGGCTGACTTTTTTTCGGGATTGAGCTACCTTTCGGATGGTATACATTTTTTCGAATATCTCATAAATGAGGTGCTAACAGTCTATACGACCTTGTAATGACCTTGAACAGAACTTTTAAAAATTCACAGAAAAAAATCTATGGCCGACCCATTTCTGAAACTAACTGTCCTTTTATCAGGCTTGAGATACCTTTCGGGTGGTATATATTTTTTTCTAATATCCCATAAATGAGGTGCTAAAAGTTCATGTGACCTTGTAATTACCTTGAAAAAACCTTAAAAAAATTATTTTAAAAAATCTATGCCTGACCAATTACTGAAATTACCTGACCTTTTATGACCTTTTATTGACCTTTTAAATTGCATACTTGGTTTTCTTAAAATGGATTTAATGAGGTGCTAAAAGTCTTATACTGTGACCTTGAAAAATACTTGAAAAATTAATTTAAAAAAAAAAAAAACTGCCTGACCAATTACTGAAATTATCTGACCTTTTAAGACCCTTCAAATGGTATACTTTTTTTTTGCGAATATCCCATAAATGAGGTGCCAAAAATCGCGGGTGACCTTGGAAAACTTTAACCCTGGATTACAAATTTTCTAAGCCTGACCAATTTCAGAAACTATCTGACCTTTTATAACCAATAACTGACCTTTTAGACTGCATATTTTTTTTGCGAATTTCGCATATATGGAAAGCCTTTAATTTTGACTAAATTATTTTCGAAATATGTTGATTTTCAATAATATTTAAATTTATTTCCATATATTCTTCAATTTATTATGTACCTACATACATATATGGATAGAATATGTTCATATGTATATAATTATTATTATTAATTATATGTACTTATATGTAGTAGCCGTGGCGTGATGGTTAGTGCGATGCACAGTACACATATAGAAGGTAATATCTTCCGAGTTTTCATTTTGTTCAGTTCTGCGCATGCTTTGTATTTTGTTTTTGTAAATTGTGGACGAGGGTCACTGCGATTCGGAAACACTTGTGTTTTGTTTTTGTAAATTCTGACAGGCAGGTCACTGTAATTTTCGAAGATGCGCAATATATTACCTTCAATATGTGTACTGTGAGTGCGATGGACTGTCATGCCGGAGGTCTAAGGTTCGATCCCCAGCCTCGCCACCTATTTATTTAAAAGAAAACAAAAACGGCTACTGCCTCTTGCGAGGAATTGACAAATCCTCCAAGAGTATCTCCTGTCACAGAAAAGTGCCGCTCGTTAGCCGTTCGGATTCGGCAATAACCTGTAGGTCCCCTCCATTCCTGCAGACACGCACACAGGAATGGTTGAGAGCTGTAAGTCACTAGGCCCTAGTTCTTCATGAGCTGTTGTGCCATCAAATTTATTTATTTATTTTTATATGTACTTATAATTCACTCAATCTTTAATTGAAAGAAACTTTTATTACAAGAGCAAGTTCGTGCGATCCAGTCGTGCATTTTATTCCATTTATTATATAAAAATGGTCGTGGCTCTCAAAACAAAACTATTTGACAAATCAGTCTCAACATTTGGGTGCATTCTTTTAAAAGATGCTTCGTGACTAAAAAAGTGTTGAGCTTGGGGTGGCAGCACCATTTGTTTGCTTTTTCAGGGACTTTTTGACCCGCCCTCGTATACATTTCGTACTTTTTAACTTAAATTTAATTTAACTTCTTTTAAATAGCTGAAATTAAAATTTTCTTTGAAAATGATTTATTATCTAAAAGATGTTAGTTTTAAAATAAATTTCCGTTTATAATAATAATAAATAAATAAAAAAATAAATTATTATTTTATTATTTTTAGATATTTTTGGGACAATTAAGATCAACGGAGTTTGAACACTTGCTAGAAAGATTTTGGTATGCTTTAACAGAAACGTGTTTGGCGTTTACTGTGTTTCGAGATGATTTCAACCCTCGGTTTGTTGCATTATTTACGGTATTACTGTTTCTAAAATCTTTTCATTGGTTAGCCGAAGAACGAGTTGATTTTGTAAGTATAAACATAAACTAATATTAATTTATTATTGTGTACATATGGATACGTGTATGTTTAAGTAATAGTAATAGCCCAATTTTGTGCAAAACTTCTAAATTTTGGTAATACGTTTGAAATTTGGTAGGGTTGTAGAGCTAGTTTAAAGGAGTATTTATGGAATCCGCTTCTAACTGTTGAGGAATTCCTGCAATCAGTGTTTGAAAAAATAAAATTAGGTTAAACAAACAAAAAATTTAAAAAAATATTCCGGTACATTTTAAAAAGTTCCGAAACATATCAAATAATTGGAAATTTACTTTTATACAAGATTTTGACCTTTTTTTTGTCTGTAGTACCCTTAAGTTAAAAATTTTTTAAAAAAAATTGATTTTTATTTGGAAGTATGATTTTTTGAAAAAAATTTTTTTTTTTTAATTTTTGAAAATTTAAAGAAAATATTTTTATAAAGCGATTCGGCCGTGATTTCCGAGATCCTTATGTTATTAAAACTCTGTATGTATCGTTCGTCAGATCAGTCCTTGAATACGGTTGTATAGTTTGGGCCCCATACTACTCGGTTCACATAAATAGAATTGAAAGTATTCAAAGAAGGTTTATGAAATTTACACTACGTTTTCTTCCATGGTCGAACAGGGTTATCTTGCCTCCGTACACCCATAGACTTCAGCTTATAAATCTCCCATCACTTTCAGTTCACAGAGAGTATTTGCAACTATGTTTTATTATTGGGATAATAAGTGGATCCATATCATCTTCTTCAGTTTTAGGACGATTAAATTTTAATGTAGGCCGGGTTACTTCAAGAAGTAGACTACCAATTCGAACTATTTTTAGCAGATCTAACTATGGTATTTATTGCCCTCTTAATCAGTTAATAACGGCCATATTATTCACTCGTTTAATGCAGACTTAAACTTAAATCCAGATGAATTTACATTGAATTTGTATGATTTACATCCAGATTTAAGTTTTAATCTAGATGTATTGAGTGAATAATATGGCCGTAAATGTTGTTAATAAAAATAACTTCCTTTTAAACTCTGTTAATGACAATATCAAATCTGATAAATTTAAACAATCTTTTTTTCGCAATATTAATATTTAATTTTGTAAATTATATAATTTTAAGCATAAATGTAACGTTAGTATTTAACGCATTCAAATAAACAAGAAACATAGATGCGATTGATTGGATTCTGAAGAAACCAGAGCCTTTTAAAGGGAATCCAAAGCCAGAAGAAATCAACAATCACAGTGAAAAGAGCAATTTTTATCGAAAAGCAAACAGCTATGCCAAATCGATGATAACAAGCTCAGTAACAGACGCAGTATATCAGAAAATCATGGATAATGAGATTGATACATCAAATGCACTGAGACAGCAGTTTGAAGCTTCTTCCCAGGACCAGCTGTTTAAGATATGCACTGATCTGTTTGCATTCAGCTCAGCTGGAATTCAAGCCAAGATGTTTCCACACATATTGCAAAATTGCGAAGCTTGTGGAATGAATTGAATAATGGTCTGGATGTTATTAACAATAGATGAAGACAAAACATTTGACGAATTGACGATGAAACTTTGCATGTATAAAAGAAACTTTCCAAAGAGAGAAGATGATGAAAACCTGGCTCAAGAGGCGCTAGTTGCAAGATTTGACAAAAGAAAGCGAGAGGTTCGACCAAAGTTAAGTAGTACCTGGAACAAAAAAGAGGGCATCTGTAATTTTTGTAAAAAGAAAGGACACTGGGTTCGAGACTGTCGACAGTGGATCGCTGAAGAAAGAACAACAAGAGGTAAAGTGTCAAGCAGCAACCAAGGAAATGTAGTCGATACCAATGCATCTCTCGTTTCGGTCTGCAACAAAGTTCACGCAACAGATATAAATTCAATGGATTGGTGGATTGATAATGGAGCAACAAGGCATGTTACCAACTGTCCAGACTGGTTCATTGATTTTGAAGAGTTTGAAAGTCCTTGCAGAACACAAGCGGCTGGTAAAGAAACTCTTAGCGCTATTGAAAAAGGAACAATAAAAGCAAAATCAACTCACAACAATAAGCAAGTGACATTGAACGACGTTTGGTATGTTCCAAAAATATCAAGAAACTTATTTTCCGTTTTGGCTGCTCAGGATGGCTGGCTTGAAGTAGATGGTAAAACAGTACTCTGTGGAAATCGTTAAGTGAACGGATCGTTATATAAGGCAGCTATAAGACCAACTGTTTCAAAAATGAAGGCTGATATGCAATTCAATGTAGCGGTTGGAGATGACACCACACTTCAACTTTATCATGAACGATGGGGACATCAAGATAAGAGGCATGTGAAGCAGATGCTTAAGAAGGAGTTGGGCATCAAAGTCAAGTTAGATCAGACTACATGTGAACCGTGTATCTATGGTAAAGCACATAGATTACCGTTTGGAACGAGAAGTAAAGCGATAGCACCAGGAGAACTGATGTCAACTGACGTATGCAGACCTTTTAGCAATTCTTTCAAGAACAAAAGGTATCTGGTTGTGTTCAATAATAGCTAATCCAATTCCGATACGGATTGCCCGTAGAACACAAATCAGATGTGAAGACTGTTTTGCATGTGAAGATGTTGGGTCATCCTATCAAAGAGCTACTTAGTGGCAATGGTGGTGAGTTTGACAATGCAGAAGTCAAACAAATTCTTCGATCAAATGGTATTACGCAGAGACTGACACCGCCATATACACCTGAACAGAATGGCGGCAGTGAACGCGAAAACAGAACTTTAATAGAAATGGCAAGAACGTTTAAGTATTCAAGCACTGAAGTGAATTATCCAGAAGCAAATTCTGCAGTATACATACTGAATAGAACTGGAAAGTCTCCAGTAGATGGTGTAAGTCCGTACGAGTTGTGGATTGGGAAGAGAGAGGCCCAGAGAGACCCACACTCATATCCTAGTCCTAGTCCAGTCAACGAAGGCAAAAAAAAAATGCCTTCACCTAGGAAAAAATTCAACAGTTTTGAAACTTTGCACACTTATTAAGAGAGACGTAGTGATGAAGTGTACAAAAGTCCCCATGAATCCGAGGCGAGCTCTAGCGGCAGGAATGTGTAACATGTCGTTTTTTTCGGTTTTTCGTGTTTAACTACGAAAATATTTGAATATATTTGTCCTATCAAGAAATAACCTGAGAAAAACAAATAGCTTATAAAATTCTCTACAAAATAGATTATGTTCAAATTTTTCAGATCTGTCATAGTTAAAAAGTTATTTGGCCCTTAAAATTGGTATTTTTTTTGCAAAATTTCAAAATAAATAATATACTTACATATGTCCAATCCCTTTCAGCAAAAAATTATTTTTTTTTTTCTAAACAAGTCGAATTTTTTGTTGAAAGGAATTTGACATTAATAATATATTGATATTTGAACCATTTCATTTTTTGTCGCACCGATTGAAATGATTCGATTCTAGCTTACCAATATCTAGAAAATTTTCGGAACTTAGCTCAGAGTTTTGTTGGAATTAGTATTACCAAAGTTTGAATTATGTATCACGTTTTTATCGATACTAGACAGTACGGAAGCGTCTAATTATATCCAACTATTTTCTTAAATTGGAAAATAGACTCTGATAGGCGATTTCATAAAGCCCTTTTAAATATTTATCAGGCTTCTAAATCTTAAAATGACGTTTGTTCCATAAAAAATTCTTCATTTAAAAATCATTAAATTGAAAGATTGTTTTTGTTTTTAAGCGGAATAGTTTTAATGGGATTTAATTTTATTTTTGATTGTGGCATCTGTTGATTAGATTTAGATTTGAATTATTTGCACTTATAGCTGAAATGGTAGTGATGGAATTTTTCTGTAATAGTGGGGCTTCGTAACCAAATTTTTGTTCAAGCAAAAAAAAAAAGAAGGATGATTTAAACTTAAACAAGCAATGCAACTGTCCTTTTACTAAAACTATAAAAAAAAAAAACTGAAGGCAATTACTTGCATATAAGTAAAATTTTTCCTTCAGTGTTCCATCCGATTTTGAGCTTTTTAGCGTTTAGGTATAGAGTAAAAACGTCATAACCAAAATCGACAATTTTTATTATTTATGATTAAAAGGTTATTAAAATATTATTTTACTTTTCATTTTTGAATTCAACGGATTTGCTTTTTCTTAATTTAATAACTACGCAAAAAAAAATTTCACTGTCAATAAC
The DNA here is from genome assembly GCA_947049315.1 of Epistrophella euchroma. Lineage (NCBI taxonomy): Eukaryota > Metazoa > Arthropoda > Insecta > Diptera > Syrphidae > Epistrophella > Epistrophella euchroma. The sequence goes on from OX346246.1 coordinate 101,022,359, forward strand.
TTTTGCTTCGTTTAGCTTTTAGTAAGTAGGTACTCTACGAAAAGTAACTAAAAAGGGGGCACGTTCAAAAAAGAGAAAAACTAAATAATTTGATTAAAAAAGAAAAAGTAAGAATAATCGGTGTCAAAAAAGAGACCATGTTTCTCTTTCAAAGAGATATTCTGGAAACCCTACGACAATGATAATGATTAATGACTGTCCTTGCCGGAAAGTTATTTCACTCTGTACTATAGTTTTTATTTAAATTGAAATACGTAAATAAAAGGGCTGATACCCACGCTACGCCACTGAGGAGGATAGAGAGCTTCCGTGTAACAGGGAACCCTTTTAGTAAATTTCATAACTTTTGGAAGTTTTTAAAATTGGTAATTTAATTTATATTTGAGGGTTAACCTTTTTACTAAACCCAAATGACTGAACTACAAGTTATTCTTTTTATTATATTTCTTTTAAATATAATTGAAAATGTGACTTTTTTGCTTTTAATCTTTTAGATGGAACGCAGCCCAGTTTTAGGATGGCTATTTCATGTGCGGGTTTTGAGCTTATTGGTGGTCTTGGGTTTTATGGACTATTGGCTTCTTCTACATGCATACAATTCTACAATTATTCGTGGACCAACTGTACAACTCGTGTTTGGATTTGAATATGGAATATTATTGACAGTAATATCGAGCATAGGAATAAAATATTTGTTACATGCTGCTGAAATGCAAACGGAAAATCCATGGGAAAATAAGGCTGTGTTTCTCTTGTACACAGAGCTTATAATTGGTCTTATTAAAGTTCTTCTTTACGTATTGTTTGTTGTTATAATGGCAAAAATATACGCTTTACCTATGTTCGTGTTTCGCCCAATGTTCTTTACAATCAGGTGAGTTTTTGTAAAAGCTTTCTATTTATTTTGTATTCTCATCGAGATTATGCTCATTATTTCTATTTTCGTATTCTTATGAATTAGCACCAAAAAGGAACTGCGTCTGGAAGATTAATTAATTTTTATTCCAATCATGCCAAACACGTCATCATAAACTCAGCTTCTAATCTCATAAACAAAGTTTTCACGATAACCGATGAACAATTTCATAAAACAAATGAAATAAAAATTATTAAAATGCTGCGAGATAACGGGTTCCCTCCCGCCATTATACGTGGCCTCTTACAAAAACAAAACTCCTCGTAACATTAAGGCCGACTGTCCTATTGGTTACTACAATAGTGTCGTCTATGTTCCCGGTCTAACCGAAAATTTTAAAAAAGTCGTTGCGAACAAAGTAAATAATGTACTTTTGGCTTACAAGTCCAACAAAACTCTTGGTCATCTTTTCACCAAATTAAAAGTCAAGCCTGAAAAAGACAAAACCACGGACGTCATATACAAAATCAACTGCAAAGGGAAACCAGATGATCTTTGTAACTTATGCTATATCGGCACCACTAAACAGTTCCTTCGTCAACGCATGTCCAACCACAAATCTGACATCAAATCCAACAACCCTGAAAAACCGCATTAGCCAGTCATGTTATTGTAAGCGGCCATTCTTCAGACTTCGACGATGTAAAAGTCTTTCAAACTGAGCGACACACGCTCGAGAATATGCACATTATCAACAACAGCAACAACATGAATCGCAAAGTAGATACGCAAAATATATCCGCTGTATACTGTTCTCTAGTCTCTGACTAAACGTCATTTTGTTTATTCTAAAAGAAAACGTAAAGACTAAACTTCATTTTGAAGTGTTTCTGTTTATTTAATTTTTATTTATATAAATTTTCAAATATTTATTTAATGTAAATTTTGTTTACAAACTTTTTGTCATTTTAAACAACGTAAGTTTATTGTTTTTGAGTTGCCATACTTTTGTTACCAATTATGTTTTTTTGTAATAAAGTTCCCCTGAAGAAGGCAAGAACCCCTGCCGAAACGCCGGGAAAAGCTAATGTAAACTTTTGTTTCATTGCCACAACCACTGTGACCAAATAAGCCGAAGGAAAAGCAAGATTTTCATCTTATCCACTTTTTTGTTATTATTTTTTTTTTTAATTTTGAGTTTGCAAATAAAATTTTCAAAGACTATTAATTTGAAAAAACTTTATTTAAAACTAAAACTGAAGTTTCTGGCTGCAATAAAAGGGTTTCTGGCTGCAAGAAAAGGTATAGAAATTTTTCCAGATGTTGTCGTTGGATTTTGATAGGTCTATTTCTATTTGAAGTCATTTTTTTTTTAAAGTTACCACTTCCGCTTGAACTGGCGGATGTAGACTACCCCTCCCATAATTTTTTTTCTTCTTTTGACTCAACCTAAACCCTGGTGCTGTCGTCTTCTTATGCATCTTATACACTGCAGATTATGCTACTTGTTGTTATAAATTTATTATTGCTTAATTTTATAGAGCTGTATTTTAAAAACTGTTGGGTCCACAAAGACGGTTCTAGGGTCAATTTGAAGTAAATTTAATTACTTTGAAATCGTAGAGCAAAGTTATAGTCGAAAAACTAGTCCTATAGGGTTGAAATTGCCATTAACTGAAAAAAACGCGAACATTTCCCACATTACGTTTGACTAGAAATTCACAGGAGCATCGAATTCGAATATTTCAAAAAAACTTTACTTAATAACGTAAAATTTTGAAAAAAAAAAATGGTTTTAATATAATTTTTTTTAAATTATTTTTTCAAAATATTGAGTTTGAAAATTAATTTTTCAAAAACTTTTCTCTCTAGTAACTCGAATTAAAAACAAAATAAAAGAATAGATTTCTGGCCTTAAAAAAAGCAAAACATGACATTGTAAGTGTTAATAATTTTTTTTTCTATTTCAAGTCGATTTTTTAGAAAACTGGCCCTCCCACGTAAACGGGGGGAAATAGACCCTCTTCCATACGATTTTTTTTCTTGTCTTAACCCAACCTACTCGCTCTAGCTTTTTGGTGTACCTTATACCGAACACCCTGTATAGTGACTAGACCCACCCTGTATGGTTACTAGACTATTCCCAAAATGTATTTTTTTTTGGCTACACATTTTTGAATTTAAATTAATAAAACGTTTATTAACATACAAATATACAGGGTGTCCCCTAATTTGTGCAGGATATTTTTGGTGATGATTCGTGGGATCATTCGAAGAAAAAAAATTGTATGGGGAGGAAATTATATAGATTTGTCGTTCTAAATATTCAGAATATTTTTTTAGAAACTTTGATTTTAATCAATTTGCGGTGCGGTCTTATAATTTTGGATTATAAGGACAACCTTATAAAGGATGAGAATACAATATTTTTTTTGATCGTTAATAATTTTATTCAGAAGTCAATTATTATGAAAAAAATTAATTAAATTTATTATTAATTGAACCAATTTTCCAGGAGCTTTAAAAAAGCACTTAGTGATGTTATTATGTCAAGAAGAGCTATACGAAATATGAACACCCTCTATCCAGATGCAACTCCTGAAGAATTACGGCTATCAGATAATATTTGTATTATTTGCAGGTGAGTCAAAACTATTTTATGGAATGAATAAAAGCCGGAAAATCGAGATTAGTTTTTGCGATAATATATTGATCTTTCACATCAAAAGTCCCGTTATCGCAGAAGGGACGATATATATAATTTTAAATGTAATTTTACGATCTTTCAGAAAAACTCGGTATTAGCCTGACTAATATACACTCACAGGCACAATTATCCGCCCACCTGCATTTTTCGTCACCCTAACTCTTTAAGTTCACTATAATTTATCTGCTGATTTGTTTTTTGTTTAGCGGATATTTTTGCAAGAAACAAAAAACTAAAAGCCCGATAAAATTGTCATCGAAGCATTTTTTGCAATTTAAGCGATTTTTAATATTGTTTCAGTTACATAAACAACATACTGAGAAATCGGTTTTACATCGGTACTGAAGCTCGTACACGTCTTTTTGAGGTGAGGAATGTTGGTTAGAGTGAACGTGCCATCAGAAAAAGGTTGGCAGAATTAAATTTCAGAGCTTTCCGACCAGCGCGCGCCCCAAATTGCTCCCACAGCACCATACAGCAAGACTTCGTTTTGCGCGAGAATGTGTTAACTGGACTGCAGAGGAAGGAAGGGACGTCTTAACCTCAGACGAAAGCAGAATAGGTCTACGAGGTCCAGATGGAAGTCAGCGTGTCTACAAGCGAAAAAACGAAAGATTTGCTCCATGCACGATAACCGAAACAGTGGGTTACAAAGGAGGGTCTATAATGGTTTGGGGAGGTATCAATTATGAAGTTCGCACGGACCTTGTTGTGTTCGATAGAGGCAGTGTGAACGATCAGACATACGTAAAAAAACGTTTTGCAAGACCATGTGATGCCTTTCGCACCAATTTTTGGTGAACACTTTCGGTTAATGCATGACAACGCACTCTGCATACCGCAAATTCTGTAACTAACTACCTAAATGAGGTCGTGATTCCAGTTTTCCCATGTTCATCTTGCGGTCCAGATTTCAAACCTATCGATCATCTTTAGGCAAACCTTAAAAGACGTGTCCGAGCGAGAACACATGTCCCTACCACTCTAGGAGAGCTTAAGACAGCTGCAGTAGAGGAGTGGCACAACATCCCTCAGTCGCAGTCTCGAAGTAATTAGAGCCTGCGTCGCAAACACCCATTAATAAAAATTAAGTTTTTCAATAATTTTACCACTTTTTTAACAACAAAAGATAACAACTTTTTCAGTATTTTGTGTTTTTGTTTGTTTTTTTGTGTTAATTTTTTAATAAGCGTGGTTTTTTCTCAGAACTTTTGTTTTTTTTTTTTTATTTTTCAAACTTTGCTTTCAACATTACTTACACCCAATGTGGTCTAAATTTGACGGTTTCATTTAAATTTACAGAAATACGAGGTGGGCGGCTAAATGTGCCTGTGAGTGTATATGTACACCAGGCACGAGACGCGACTTTTTCGCAAGCGGAAGCACCCAACGCAAAACTAAAGATTAAAAGCTGTTTATTTGAGATCATATCGCTTTAAATGCACTTAATGATACACATATGTACCTGGGTGATTCTACAAACAATGGAATAAAATGGTGAATATTTCTGCACGACATTGTTGAGTCCTGTGAAGTTAGCAAAATAACTGTTTAAAATTGAATAAAAAACGAGAGTTTCCGGTAGCAAACAAAGAGTTCTAGAGTTCCTCATACTTTTTTTCAATAGTTCTGGCGAATGAAGTGTTAAAATTCGAAAAAAAAAGTTTAGATTTTACATTTAGATTAGATTTATTATTTCATTTCAAGTTTTCAATTTATGTTCTTAGTTCAATATTCTAATAATTAGCAAAATAATTTTTCATATTATACAGAATTAAATTATAAGATATAATGTAATTAATAAATACATACATTATTATTAAAAAAGAAAAGACAAATGTTTGACCATGAATTATAAATTGAAAATTAAATGGTATCAAGCACTTTTTTACCAGTGTAAAGTGCATTTAATTTTATTGTTCTTTTTATGTAGACGAGTCACGTTGAAGAGTTTGTTTGAGACAGTGAGTACAAAAAGCAAAAAAAAGGATAAGGCAGTACATTTTACAAAATCGAATAAGGAATTTAACGGGCTCAAGTATGAAACCCGCCTGGAAAAATGGCAAGTTTTTGCCAAGTTTACGCAAGGCCCTGGCAAGATTTCTGTAAAGAAAACCTAGACGAGGAAAACATGACAGTTCCCTATTAGTGCCTTGCTGAGAATATATATTTAATAAAATACTGGTGAAGCTCTTGATTGTAACTAACCACGTTAGTACAGTGCAGTGATATGACAATTAATAAAAGTCGTAATAAAAACGTATATGTTGTTGTTAATTAACTGTTCAAAATACATATTGAAATTGAATCGGTGTGTCAAATAGTAAAATCAATTTTACTATATTACTATTTTTATCAAGAAAAAACATGTTTTGGAAACCTCCTAATCTCCCATTAAGCAACAGAAAGTGCACCCCTGCAGAATCACAAACGATAACACTACCAGGCGCTACACGCGTTTAAAGTGAAGTAACGTACCATCAGGTTATCGGCAAGCTAAATTCTTCCAAGCAATCAACATAACAAGCAAAACAACTGGAAGTGCCTCTTAAAATAAAAACCATGGAGAATTTTAGTGGAGGTACGAACTGTATCATCTTGTTGTCCGTGCGTCGTCAAGGAATTGTCTCCCGTCAACAATACAGACTGCAAGCAACCGAAGGTACCAGACACTGACTGAAATATTTGGAACAAATCTAGTTTTTACTAGTCAGGGTGTAGGCAGAACTTAACTGACGAGGCAAGAAGGTACATAACTGGTGAGAGCCTAGCCAAAGCCTATAGTAACCCTTGATAGACCCTTGTTAGTAACTATGAAAAACTTGCCAGGGCCTTATTCAAAATTAGATTCATTTTCCAGGCGGGAATGTCCAATTCCATTGCTTTTTGAAATATATAAGAAATTGGCTCATTTCCAAATCAGATGTAGAGGACTTAATACGTGTAGTAGTTTAAATGTGTCTCAATTATAATTAATTTTTTTTTCTCTTGCTCTAACCAAAAAAAACTTATCCAATTGCTTTATATAAATCAAATTTCATAATTTTTAGATCACATCTTATCTCTTTTGATTCCCGCCTGGAAAATTAATCTAATTTTGAATAAGGCCCTGGCAAGTTTTTCATAGTTACTAACAAGGGTCTATCAAGGGTTACTATAGGCTTTGGCTAGGCTCTCACCAGTTATGTACCTTCTTGCCTCGTCAGTTAAGTTCTGCCTACACCCTGACTAGTAAAAACTAGATTTGTTCCAAATATTTCAGTCAGTGTCTGGTACCTTCGGTTGCTTGCAGTCTGTATTGTTGACGGGAGACAATTCCTTGACGACGCACGGACAACAAGATGATACAGTTCGTACCTCCACTAAAATTCTCCATGGTTTTTATTTTAAGAGGCACTTCCAGTTGTTTTGCTTGTTATGTTGATTGCTTGGAAGAATTTAGCTTGCCGATAACCTGATGGTACGTTACTTCACTTTAAACGCGTGTAGCGCCTGGTAGTGTTATCGTTTGTGATTCTGCAGGGGTGCACTTTCTGTTGCTTAATGGGAGATTAGGAGGTTTCCAAAACATGTTTTTTCTTGATAAAAATAGTAATATAGTAAAATTGATTTTACTATTTGACACACCGATTCAATTTCAATATGTATTTTGAACAGTTAATTAACAACAACATATACGTTTTTATTACGACTTTTATTAATTGTCATATCACTGCACTGTACTAACGTGGTTAGTTACAATCAAGAGCTTCACCAGTATTTTATTAAATATATATTCTCAGCAAGGCACTAATAGGGAACTGTCATGTTTTCCTCGTCTAGGTTTTCCTTACAGAAATCTTGCCAGGGCCTTGCGTAAACTTGGCAAAAACTTGCCATTTTTCCAGGCGGGTTGTTGTTGAATATATCTGCAGGAAGTTTATTATATATAAATGGAGCAATAACAGTACTAAAACGTCTGAAATGTTCTGTTCTAGTTCTAGTAACTGTCACAGCATTGGCTGACCTCAGTGAACAATGTCTTATATTTCGACTTATTGAATTGTGACCACCCCGTAGATAGAACAGTCTCAATACCTTGTAAAAAATAGACGTTTGAGCGGTAATACATAAGCGATTTAAACAAGGGAAAGGATGGTTCTCATCTAGGTTTGTGTAGCATTACCCAAATAATCTTCTTCTGGGCTATAATTAACGGCTGCAGATTACTTGCAAATGCACTACCCCAGCACGAAAAGAAAGATTTTGTTCAAGGCAATATATTTTTTTAACGTTCATAATGTGTGCTTTCCAAGTTAATTTTGAATCTAACGTTATACCTACATAGGTATCTAAATTCTGTAACACATTCAAGTGGCATGCAAGAATTGATGCAACTAGAATGATCACAACTTGGATCATGAAGCTCCACGTTTTCAATAGAAAGATCTTTTGACAAGGAAAAACACATAAGTTTAGACTTGCTACTAAGAACCATTTGATGACACTTGAACCAGTTTGCCAAAATACTTCGATATTCATGGAGGCCTTTATGCTATTAACAGAAGGAGAAGCATATGACAGAGCTATATCATCAGCAAAAGTAACCATATTTCCATTCAAGGGCAACTGAAAAACCGAATGTATATACAAAATGAAAAGTAAGGGACCGAGAACTGATCCTTGGGGTAATAGAATCACTCATGGAATAGAATCACTCATGGTTGTATAGCACAAGTTGGATCCTGTTTTCAAGATAAGACGAAAACCAATTTAGGATGCTACTTCTGAACCCATAGTTATAAAGTTTTTTTTTAAAAGAAGTTCATGATTGACTAGGTCAAATGCTTTCGTCAGGTCAAGAAGCAATGCACCAGCTTTATTATTTTTATCTAATTCTTTGTTAATACTTGTCAAAAGTGTCAATTTTTATGCTAACTTCACGCAGCAAGGACTTCTTTGAGAAAAAGAGTTCTTATCATGTTTTTCAACTTAAAACCAAGAGTTCTAGAGTTCCTGATGGGTTTTAGAAAGAGTTCTGCAAAATTGGAAAAGTTAGGGCAAATTAAGATGCCCATTGACCAAAAATTTTCAAAATCAGAAAAAAGGAGTTCTGATTAGAGTTCCCGATAGCAAACAAAGAGTTCTAAACATTTTCCTAACGACTTTTTTTTCTAAAACTAATTTTTCAAAAAATAATTCGCAAATTTAGGTGCCCATTGACTTGGAACCAAAAATTTTAAAAATCCAAAAAAATCAGAAAAAAGGAGTTCTGATTAGAGTTCCCGATAGCAAACAAAGAGTTCTAAACATTTTCCTAATGACTTTTTTTTCTAAAAATAATTTTACAAAAGTTTTTCGAAAATTTAGGTGCCCGATAGCGTTGACTTGAACCAAAAAATTTCAAAATCCAAAAAAAATCAGAAAAAAAGAGTTCTGATAAGAGTTCCCGATAGCAAACACCGAGTTCTAAATATTTTCTAAGAACTTTTTTCTAAAACTAATTTTTCCAGTTATTCGCAAATTTTTTTGGATTTTGAAAATTTTTGGTTCTAAGTCAATGCTATAGGGCACCTAAATTTGCGAATAACTTTTGAAAAATTAGTTTTAGAAAAAAAAGTCATTTGGAAAATGTTTATAACTCTTTGTTTGCTATCGGGAACTCTAATCAGAACTCCTCTCTTCTGATTTTTTTTTGGATTTTGAAAATTTTTGGTTCAAGTCAATGGGCACCTAAATTTGCGAATAACTTTTGATAAATTAGTTTTAGAAAAAAAAGTCATTAGAAAAATGTTTAGAACTCTTTGTTTGCTATCGGGAACTCTAATCAGAATTCCTTTTTTCTTGGATTTTGAACATTTTTGGTTCTAAGTCAATGGGCACCTTAATTTGCCCTAACTTTTCCAATTTTGCAGAACTCTTTCTAAAACCCATCAGGAATTCTATTCTTGGTTTTAAGTTGAAAAACATGCTCAGAACACTTTTTTTTTTTTTTATAGTCCTTGCTGCGTGAAGTTAGCATAAAAAACTTTTTTTCGAATTTTAACGCTTCATTCGACAGAACTATTGAAAAAAATTATGAGGAACTCTAGAACTTTTTGTTTGCTACCGGGAACTCTCATTTTTTATTCAATTTTAAACAATTATTTTGCTATATTCACAGTACTACATTGTTGGAAGCTTAAATTCGAAAAAAGTAGTCCTTGTAAATCGTTTGAACGCCTTTTTACTTTGCTGAAAGCGGCCAGTCAAATAAATAAAAAATTTCAATTTTTGGGACAATTTTTTGAAAAAGGAGGTACAGAGGACTGTTTGTTTTCCCAGGGGACTGACAAAAAAATAATTAAATTTCTCAATATTCCTCCAATTTTCTCTGAAATTTGACTCATATATTGAAATAGAGAAACTAAATTTATTTAGGCTTTATAAAGCATATAAATTTATATGGTGTAACTTAGCATTTAAGTAGATAAATATGGTATTAAAGTCGATTTCACTTAATAATTTTTGCAGTATGTGAGTCCGAATTTCCAAAATCATCATTATTATTTCCAGTTAATTTAGCAGGGTATTCACTTATTTCCAAAAGGTAATGCGCTCGCATTCAAATTGATTCAAATAACAGAAACGAATTCAGCATAATTTTTCTGTCTTCACATTTTCTTTTTTTTATCGAGAAAAATCACGATATGGAACATTAATTAAATATTTTTTTCTATTTAATCAATCGTAAATAAATTGTATTCTACTTTGGAAACATTCGCAATGAATATGTACGAAAATGCAAAATTTCTCAGTCTTCTGGGTATTTCAGTAGTGTTCTTCATTGAAAAGCCATGGGACTGAGTATTTTCATAGTTTTTGGTAAATATTCACCAAAGAACTGATAAACTGAACGGTCAATCGACGACCTCTCGCGCAAATGCCAAACTCACATAACAAACATAATCGAGTTTGATCGAGTCACACGGTTTTATTTTAAGGTTATCGATTTTTTTAAATTATTTCAATTGTCCAGGGGACTGATATAAATGCCGCGGACAAAGTTTAATTAATTTTTCTTTTGCTTAAAAATATTTATCTATTTTATAACGAAGATTTATTATTTGACGTAAGTATGGGTGGCTTCATTTTAGTGTGAAGGCTGATTTTTCTTTGCGAAAACGCGAAGAGGACACGTGAGGGGACTGAGAATTAGGCACTTTGAAGAATTTTTTGAACAAAAAAAAATGCCACCCTAATAATTTTGTTTGGACATATAGATATCTAGCAGGTTTATATAAAGGAAAATCAGATTAAATAATTGAACGGATTTTAAAATTACATCATTTGTAGAATCACCCACCTATATTTGGTATATGATGATTGCACACACAACCTTATTTATTAAATATCAGTTTTCAGGCCGTTTTCTTTTATTTTGCTTATCCTTTCATTAGATAGGTACTTATTTAGATAAAATAAAACCTATAAAAATTGCTTAAAATGAATAATTGTGGAAATCAGCCTGGGTTTGTTAACGTTTATAATAACCAGAGTTTTAGATTGGTCATTTTTTTGATAATATATTTTATAAATAAGAATTTGTTTGACGTGGCGTAAAGAGGTAGTAAGTGCTTCGACTCGGTTTAACTACTCTTAGGTTAAAACGAGTATTAGTGAAATCTAATAAATAAGGCTGACAGTGTAAAAGAAATTTTTCGTACCTACCCCTTTTCAATAAAATTTAACTCATTTCACTGTCAAAAACTCAAAACTTTATTCCTCAGACTTATATTAGTCAAATGGAAAGAAATAGCCCGATCAATCTAGGATTTTTATCGAAAAAAAAAATGAAGTATAGAATTTTTTGACACAGTTTTTCTCCAATGATGGAGTAGAATATGAAATCACACCAAAATTTGATATGGCGTGTGCCCAAAATTTTGACTTTTGCGTTTTGTTGATTTGCGGGCGTATTTTGCATTTCTAGCTAAAAATGGTTATAATCAAATTTAAAGAGAATTAAATTTTCTAACTTTTAGACACGGACAATTTTGTTGTACAATAATTATGTATTGCTAATAATAGGCAAAAAGTGGCAAAAATTAATGTGTCCATGCACTAATACTATTTTTATTGTTGAAAATATATATGCGTGTAAAATTGAAAAAAAAATCAAAAACCGCCGAAAATTGATAAAAAAAAAATTGAAATTATTCGAAAATACACTTAGCAAAAAGTTGAGGTTAAATCGAAAATTTGACAAATACTGGTCAATTTATTTCTTATCTCCTTTTTAAAAATATAAAATTTATTTCCCGAAAACATAACCCTGATTCATGGAAATTTTTTTCTCCAGCGTCTTTTTTTAACATTTTTTGCTTTCAAATGTTCATATCTCGAGTTGTAGATTTTTCACATTTTTTGCATATATCTTTGACTTTTTTTATAATAACAGAATCTATCTATTACAAAAACAACCAATTCTCTAACATTTTTCGTTTAGAAAATAGATTCTAGACTTTTATCTTTACTTACCCTAATTTACCCTATTGAAATTACGATTTTTAAAAAACCACCTATTTTAAATTTTTTTTAAATAAAATTAGCTTTTACTTGGTATTTTGTTTATTTCCGTAAGACATACCATCTGGTCAGATAATTGTAAAAACCCGAAAAATTACCTTTAAAGCGTGGCAACCATATGCCTTATACTTCTTATCTGGTACCTCGACGAGGGTAAAATTGATAAAAAAAAAAATTGAAATTATTCGAAAATACACTTGGCAAAAAATTGAGGTTAAATCGAAAATTTGACAAATACCGGTCAATTTATTTCTTATCTCCTTTTTAAAAATATAAAATTTATTTCCCGAAAACATAACCCTGATTCATGGAAATTTTTTTCTCCAGCGTCTTTTTTTAACATTTTTTGCTTTCAAATGTTCATATCTCGAGTTGTAGATTTTTCACATTTTTTGCATATATCTTTGACTTTTTTTATAATAACAGAATCTATCTATTACAAAAACAACCAATTCTCTAACATTTTTCGTTTAGAAAATAGATTCTAGACTTTTATCTTTACTTACCCTAATTTACCCTATTGAAATTACGATTTTTAAAAAACCACCTATTTTAAATTTTTTTTAAATAAAATTAGCTTTTACTTGGTATTTTGTTTATTTCCGTAAGACATACCATCTGGTCAGATAATTGTAAAAACCCGAAAAATTACCTTTAAAGCGTGGCAACCATATGCCTTATACTTCTTATCTGGTACCTCGACGAGGGTAAAATTGATAAAAAAAAAAATTGAAATTATTCGAAAATACACTTGGCAAAAAATTGAGGTTAAATCGAAAATTTGACAAATACCGGTCAATTTATTTCTTATCTCCTTTTTAAAAATATAAAATTTATTTCCCGAAAACATAACCCTGATTCATGGAAATTTTTTTCTCCAGCGTCTTTTTTTAACATTTTTTGCTTTCAAATGTTCATATCTCGAGTTGTAGATTTTTCACATTTTTTGTATATATCTTTGACTTTTTTTATAATAACAGAATCTATCGATTACAAAAACAACCAATTCTCTAACATTTTTCGTTTAGAAAATAGATTCTAGACTTTTATCTTTACGTACCCTAATTTACCCTATTGAAATTACGATTTTTTAAAATAAAATTAGCTTTTACTTGGTATTTTGTTTATTTCCGTAAGACATACCATCTGGTCAGATAATTGTAAAAACCCGAAAAATTACCTTTAAAGCGTGGCAACCATATGCCTTATACTTCTTATCTGGTACCTCGACGAGGGTAGGTCGTTCTATGGCGGGATCTTAGACTATATGTGGATCCGTAAATTCCTTACTGTTTCTTTTAATAAAACCGTTTACTGTGTTTGCTTTAGCTATCGTACAATCGATATTAGGGTTAAGTGACATTTATGTATTTAAAGTAATTTGGCCAACTCTATTTAATTTACATTGATTGAGGTTGTAATCATAAATAAGGACTGAAGAACTTCTAGAGAAGGTCAAGACATTGCATTTCTTTAAATTAAGATTAAGGCAGTTGTCCTCTCACAAATTTAAAAGAAGTCTTAAATCATGTTGCACATCAATACAATAATTAGCATGATTTATTTTATGAAAGAGTTTAAGATCGTCAACATATATTAAGCATTGACAAAACTTAATTCTTGACACTATATTATCAATAAAGATTATGAATAACAGTAGTTCCAAATGACTACCCTGTGGCACTCCGGAAGAACAAATTATAGATCTCGATAACTTGTTTTTAATAGCTACACGCTCAGTTCTTCCAATTAAGAAGGAAGCAATTCAGTCAATCATTACTGAGTGGAAACTAAAAAGTTCGAGTTTTTTTGAGAAGGATAATATGACTAACTGAATCAAATGCCTTACTAAAATCGGTATAAATCGAATCAACTTGTGATCCGTTTTCTATAGCATTAGTAACATACGAAGTAAAAAGCGCAAGATTAGAAACTGTTGGTAGACCACTTATAAGACCATGTTGATTTTCGGATATGTGTTCCTTTATTTGGAATAGTAATTTGGTTTCAACAATTGATTCGAAAACCTTTGGAATTGAGGAAAGTTTGCAGATACCTCTATAATTTTCAATATTATTTTTGGATGCAGACTTAAAAATAGGAATTAAAAAGGATGGTTTCAATTATTCAAGGAAAACTCCTGAACTTAGTGATTCATTGAAAATGATTAATTGGTTTAGAGATAGTCTGAAAACATTCTTTTAGGATTACCGCAGGAATTCCATCTGAACCAGGCTTGGTATTAGGTTTCTAATTGGAAAGGGCATTTTCAATTTAAAACTTGTATTGGAATTTGAACAAGAGTACACTATTGGAAAAATTAGGCAAATAATTCTAGGGCTTGATCAACGTCATTAGACTCAATATCGTTATAAAACATAGTTTTGGGAATTCCTACTGGTTTTTTCTTATCACTTATATAAGACCAAAAAGACTTTCAATCAGTTCTGAACTTACTTTTCATATTAAAAATGTAATTTCTGTACAGAAACTTGCTTAAAACGTCAAATTCATTTCTATAAAAACAAAAGAGATTATAGTCAATTGGATTTATGGTCTTTATGTATTTGGCATGGGCTTTATTTTTAACGTTTTTTAAATAAACCAGCTGTTTATTGTACCAAGGTGGCTTCGACAGATTTTTTTAGTTATGCATAGAACAAACCTTGGAAAGCAATATTTTAAAATGTTAGTAAAATAAGAAAACATTGCTTAAGGTGATATTACATTGTCATATATATATGACCAATGCTAGTCATATAAAATATGGCACAATATTTGTATATATGACAAGTATTAATAGACTATGCCATATATGTGTGCCATATAATGTTCACAAGGTTTTTCTGTCAATTTTTGTTTACAAATATGAAACAGTTGCTACGAAAAATAAAATATTTAAAAAAATACGATATATTTGACCAATCACGTTTCATTAAATCATATATTTTTTTTAAATTCAAAATAGTTAATGATTGTCATATATATGGAGTCTTATATATTTTGTCATATAAATATGACTATCACACTTATATGACATTTTTGAGCCATATTTATTGAGCAAACTTGCCATATATATATGACAATGTAATATCACCTTTAGGTATTAAAATGAATAAATACGTTCTCCCAATCAAAATTACTTAGATAACTACTTAGAGCTGAGAAATTTGATTTTGCGAAATTGAAAGGTTTCTCAGAATTTGAAAACGGATTTCAGGAATGTATAGCCTTTTATTTCAATTAGAATTTGACTGTGGCGAATTGAAAATTATTAAATAATTGGTTTTAAAATATTCATTATTACAGACAAAAACTAAATCTAGAATTTTATCAAGGGAGTTTAGAATTGAAATCTTTTGTATAAAATTTAAGGAATATAAATAATCAATAAATTCGAATTAAACATTTCTTCTCATTTTACAAGGGATTAAAATTTTTTCATTATCGGACCAAGTCCAAAAAATATCCTTAAGATAATACAAACATTATTAAAATCATTACACTTGTTAAAAACTAAATCAATGTTCATAATATGATTTATTTGAGTGGATATCCAACCCACTATTAGATGGAATATAACTAACAATGAAATACAAAATATTAGATGCAAGATTAATTGATACACATAGTTGTTTAACATTTGAAGTGGGCTAATCAATTTGTTTACCAGCAAGGGATAAGCGAGTGGGTATTAAAACTCCACCACGACGATCAGCTGATGTTTTACAACGGTCAACACGAAAAACGTTTTATAGAGATTATTACCTCAAAAATTTTAACTGATAAGATTCCACAATACAGCCAGGTTTCAGTTAAAATTATGACATCATATTTGGTATCACTCGAAGCATTTTAGATTTTATTCACTTTAGATCTTAAACCACTGATATTATGAAAGTAAATTTTTAAATTACTGTTCAGATCATTAAGCTTTAGGGGTAATGTTGTTCTCGTTTATCTGAGAACAAGCGACTATTCGTTTTTTGGAATAAAAACAAATGGGCGAATAATAATCCCAGCAGGCAAAAATTCCAAACTGTAGACTGAATCGACGAAATCAATAGGTACACTCAATTTGAAGTTCGCCAATCTAGCCCTGTGTTCACTATCTTTGGGTTTGGTGATTAAAAAGCAGGAAAAATCAGATGATTTAGCTTTTAAATTTGATACCATAGGATATAATTTCATCTTTGGTAGTTGTAGGAGGGAAATTCGAAATATGAAACCATTTGATTTAACGCATTACCTTGATGTTTCCAAATTGCACTTTATAGGATTTTATTTTATTTTATTAGTAGTAAATTTTAAGAAATGTGAATCGAACTAGCGTGAACAATCATTCACAATTTTCTTATTTGCGCACTGATACGAACTAGTGCGAACTACCGCACTAGCGTTGGACGTAACCGCAGCCTTATGCTGTCTATCATAAAATCTCCCTTGTAAAGTTTTAATAATTTTTTAATAGTTCAATAAAAATTTCATTTATATAAATTTCCAGAGAAGACATGGTTGTCAATTCCAAGAAACTACCTTGCGGTCATATTTTTCATACCAGTTGTCTACGTTCATGGTTCCAACGTCAACAAACATGTCCAACATGCAGACTCAACATTCTTCACAATAATAATTCTAATACACCTGCACAAAGAGAAGATCCAGCAGGCCTTCCCAATGCACCACCAATCGATCCATCGAGAAGAAATGGATATGATGAACCAAATCGTATGTAAAATTAACATTTAAAACGATATAATTTTAGAATAAATTACAAATTTCAGAAAATTCAGCTGTTGGAAATGCTTACAGAGTACCAATGCAAATTCCACAAGCTCCTCTTATCTTTCCCAGCCCCTTACCGTTTCTTACAAATTTTTCAGTGCCACTTCCAACAATGCCACAAAATTTGGGTTTGTTATCTGATGAAGAGTTGCGAGCCATTGAGGGTAATGAAAGACGCCATATTGAAGAGCGCTTAAAGGTAATTAAAAAAAAATGTTTTTTTTTTTATGATTTAGTTGTATTCATAGAAACTGCAATTTGAGCAATTCTTTGCAAAACTGTGATAAAACTTGCAAAAGGCCCATATGACCGTATGTGCCTTCCAAAGCGTTTATAAATGAGGCCACACAAAGTGCATCAATAATTTTTAATTTCACGTGAATTTAGTGCTATTAATTGCTCCATATATGTCTTTACCTATCTGAAAATAATTTAGAAACACTCAAGATGAATCGTTGGCGACGTTAAATATGAGCATCATAAACTTGAAAACTATTTAGATTTTCATCTGTAACAATTACATTGTGGCACAGAGATTTTGAATTTTTGAAGTGATCTAGTCGAGGTTGTAGTTGTAGGCCTAGTCGAGTGCATCGCGAAGCTATACAATTTATTCGTCCGACTTCTAACTAGTCCAGCTTAAAGCCCCATTCACATGGAAGCGACCAACGAATGACGAATTTATGAATAAATGGGATTTCAAAACCTTTAATAACCTTAATTCTTCACAAAATCTAAATAAAATGATAGAAAAGTAAATTAAATTCATGTTAACATACTAAAATGTTCAGTTTTAATACAAGATAAATTTGAGAAAACAAATTGGTCGTAACGAATTCGATCGTTCGCGACGACCAATTTCTTTTCTCACATTTATCTTGTTTTAGTAATCAAAATGAAAATATTAGTTTTAAAAAATTAATCTAGCTTACACTTCTATCATTTTATTTAATTTTTGTGAAGAATTAAATGTTTTAAAATCCCATTTATTCATTAATTCGTTATTCGTTGGTCGCTCTCATGTGAATGGGGCTTGAGACTAACTACAATTCTACTTAAAGCCTAGTACGCTGCTAATACGAAACGAAATTTTTAGTTGGTCTCCAACATGACAACGAAATGCTTACGAAAACCACAACGAAAAAGCAATGTCGTAATGAAAGAAACAACAAATACAAACAATAATAGAGAGCAAATGTCACTTTTCCGCACACAATTAATGGTTCAGGCAATTAATTATGTGCGAAAACAGAAAGGGAGATCTCTCCAAATAATCTGCTACAATTATCAATTTCGTTCATCGAACAGCGTACCGCAGAACGAAAAGCAGAACGAAATTTTTCGTTTATGATTTCGTTGTGTCATTTTTGTATGGGACTTTTCGTTTCGCATCAGCAGCATACAGGCTTAATTCTAAAAATGCAATATTCCATTGCCACACGATTGCTCGTGCAAGGGTAACTGCGTGTTCAGCATTTCCTACCTGTGGGAACTACCGATAGGGTATATTCTCCGTTGGCCTTCGAAAGCTCAAGTGCATTTACCTTTTACAGTAAAATACGCTGTCATCGATTAAATCCCAAGTTATGGGAAATGCATCGTCTTAACTACCCTCTCCTTAAAAATATACGTCCAGGAGATCACGCGTTAAGATGAGATGCTAGGGGATGATACCGTCGGCGGTGGTAGTTGTATCTTAGGTAAGTCAACCTTTTTATATATCTTACACTATATCATCAGGACTACGGCCGCAAACAATAGAAGGATTGTCACATCGGCAAGAGTACGATAACTCAGGCGCCGCAAAATAATAACGGATTTTTGTAGAGGGGTTTAATACAATCATTTTTTACTATGGGGTGAGGGGCAATTTTCTAGAAAAAAAAAAAAAATTAATCAACGGCAACACTTACAATACAAAAGTTATATGTTTTCTGAAATCCAGAAACTTGTTCCTTATTTATTTGTTTCAACCTAGTTACTTGTGTTAATAGTTTTTGAAAAAAATACTTTCAAACTCAAAATTTATCAACAAAAAAGGATACAAAATGTTACTGTTTTTTATTCAAAATTGTGAAATTAGGTACTGAATTGGCTTTAATTAATTATTTAATCAAACACTGAAAACTAGATGGTTTTATGTCTTCTAGTTTATTAGAAAATTAAACATTATCAAAACTACTTTTTTTCAGTTTTTATTTTTTTTTTGGTAAATACAGTGCTAGCACCCAGAATTACGTCGTAAAAACAGCGCGGTATGTAAAGGGGGCATGCTGCCCCCTGCAACTCCCCTGTTTGTCCCACTATAGAATTTGGGGTAGGTGCGAGGTTGGGTGTATGCAAAGTTTCATTTGCATTTAAAGAATCTGGATTTAAAGAAACTTTGAATTTATCCTATATATCCAATGTCAATAGCTGTTATCTAAATATACATATACGTGGCCCAAAGTTGCACATTTAAAATTTTCAGACATGAAAATGTAATGTGTTATAAAAAATTCACATTACCTAGGTACTACTGTACGACTAGGGATGAAACGATACAAGTAAATACGAGTACATACTCGATACTTTTGATTCGATACCAAGTACTTTTGGAATCGATACTTTCAATTCAATTTAATTTAATTCAATTTATTGATTTTATTGTAGTCCTAAACACATTAAGATAATAAATCTTATAAACTAGTGCTAAGTAATTTAGTTGCGATACCAAGTTAGTATCGAATGAAAGTACATACTTGGATCGAATGGAAGTATTGTTTCAACTTAAGTTCATGTTTTTCAATTTACAACAATAGTCAAAACTCAGCTTGAAGTGATTCGGTTTCTCGTATTTGTCTTCTCCTGTTTCTTTGTAGTTTAAATCTAATCCACTAGACTTTTTATAAGCATGCAAGCGGGAGCAACGATCACCAGAAATCGCTTAGGCCTACTTTATAAATCCGAGATTAAAGCTTACTAACCGAATTTGGTGGGTTAACTCGGGATTTACTGAACTGATGATGATATTTTTTCCTCTGAGTTTTTTTTAAGTTGATTCACATACATTTTTTCTTTTGAAAACTGTGAGTTAACTGTGAATGAAAATATGTCAAGAGTTAACTAACTCTGGTGTAACTCGACACAAAATGTTTTTTTTTTTTCAATTCCTCATAAATTAAAAATAAAAATTTGAAAAATTGATGGTTGTTTTTATATTTAAAATTTTGATTCGATCCAAGTAGGTATCGATACTTTTCAACCTATACCCGAGTAGGTATCGAATCGATGCTTTCTTTCGGTACCGGTATTGAGTACAAGTACTCGATACTTTTGATGTATTGTTCAATCCCTATGTACGACTGCAGCAAATTTACATAATTTCTTAATATGTACATACATATGTTTGCAATGCAATTGTAATGTTCAAAGTATGCATACCTACTTAGATCCTATTATATATTAGAAAAAGGCCAGTTTATAGTTACAAGTATATCTTTATCCAAAAAGAGTTAGAATCCGACTGACTGCTTTATGTCCAACAGTTGTTATTTATATGCAACAATTTAATGTTATTGCTTGTATATAACACTCCTCCCATCTAGGAACCGATATAAAAAAAAATATTAGGTAGATAAATGCATTATATTTTTTTTTAATTCATCAAAAAATATGATACAGGAGCATTCCATGAAAAATGAGAACTCTCAAATTTTCGATTTTTTAATGTTAATGCACGTTTAAAGCAAGATGGCGGCATATAAACAATAACTTTAATTAAACATAAAATTATTGTGATGTGTTTGAGTTTTAGACATATTTATTTTGGGAGTAATAAAATCAGATGACTTTTAATTATGATTTTTCTTTTAGTCTCATGAATATTTGACAAAAAAAGACACTAAAAAGGACATTTTTTCAATCAGAAAATGCCAAAACAATACCCGGAATTTTGACTTCACATTACATTAAAATTAACAAAAAAAAAGGGACGAGTACCGAATTCATAGCCTATCAGAAGACAAAACGGTTGTTAACTATTAACCCCCGTATCAATAAACGAAAAACAACGGAAAGATAAGACTAACACATCTGTCAACTTGCAATTCCTATTAATAAATATGTAATGGTCTGTGAAATAGTGACAGCGAGCGGATATCTTTAACTCGCCAAATTAGGCGTTTAAGGGATGGATAACTTCTTAATTCACACATGCTTACATCTCATAATAACCGGCTCAACCATATCAAGCATATTTTTCATCTATCAGTGCATGTGTGTGACACATGTATAAGAATATACTTCCACGATTTGATGAAGTGTTGACGTACTTTCAATGGTACAGACTGGAATTGTTATGATATGTTTATTAATATTAAAAGTAATTCAACGGACAAGTTCACTATCCGTGTGCTAGCTAACACGTGTGTTCCTAAAAATATAAGGATGAGCCTTTTAAATATTTTTTTCGCATAACTACTAACTTTAATTCTTCCTTATTATTCGGTTCTTACAAATTTTCGATCGATGTCTAATAGTTTTGCTGAAATCTGAATATTAAGATAACAATGTAGAACATTGGTTGACTCGACCCGTCTGTACGTGACACCTTTTTTTATTTTTTTTTTTCTAAGAAATTTAAAAGAATACCTTTAAAAAAGTGTTTGCAAAAAATCGAAGACTAATGTACAAACTTTTGAAAAAAATTAATACATGACCTATCTAATCAATGTTTTGAAAATAACAGCCTTATAATAACAGAAAATTAGTTGATTTTGTCTGTACGTGACCATGGAATGCTCCTACATCAGTACACAAAAAATAAAATATGTATAAGTAACATGAGAATTAGAAAAGGGTTTTTCAGTAAAGACAATTTGTGAAAAATATAATGTTCACAAATCAACAATAAGCCGCATAATTGCACAATAAAATAAAGGAAAGACCATCATTTTGTTTGTTTTGGTTTCATTAAAGTTTTTTCATAAAATTGTCTTTATTTATAAGAAAATAAGCAATTTTAACTTATTTTAACTATAATTTGTATAAAAAAAAAATACAACCCAGTAAGTACAACAACCGCGGTTATTGCAACTGCCCCAATTTCTATTAGTTGCGTAAATCGAGTTTGTACTGTATATTACTGGCTTTATACACAATGCCCCATATACTGGTGAATTAAATGGTGGGCCGTTAACTAAAACAATTTCAGTAGGGAATCCAAATTTGCGAAAGATTAAACGTAGAACTTAGTTAACATGCATGGTTTTTTCCATAATGAACATTTCTATCCAAAAGGTATGGAATAAAATAAATAACGTCTCACCCTTCAAATAAAAAAAAATCCACATGGATAATGAGTAGCTGGCCAATTTTCAAGACTTGTGTTGCCAGATTTATTGCTTGTTTGCTGGCACACATCACATCCCCAAACAAACACCTCAATGTCCCTGTCTACGTTGAACCACCAAACTGATCCTCTTGCAATTGACTTCATCCTAACTACTCCAATATGTCCTATAACAGAGATTAATCCTAAGCTAGTGGCTGACATAGACTGGTTCATTTACGAACCAACCCGTGCTTTCTATATATTTCCTCATGTTTGCCATTGAGACCTGCGCTAAATCGTCCAGTTCTCCAACAAACCTGTTTCCAAGGTAACGCAGGCGGTTTGTTTGGAGATTTGGGCAATCGCAGAACAGGTGTTTAATGGTTTCTATTTCTTCAACATCCTGACAGCTCCTACAGAAATCGGGTGCGTATATACCCAATCTAGTGGCCATTATGCCAATGGCATAATGTCTCGTCAGTCAGGGTTCTAATATTCTTTTTACTCAGCGCTAAAATATACTAATATTAATTCTAGGCCATAAACTTCTAGAGATGGTGCAATCGTTCCTGGATATCCAGGAGTTATTGATTTGCTCTTTCGTTGTTAGGTCCATCTTCCTTTTGATTACGCTAATCGGGACGTTTAGTCCCATGTCTAATTGGCTACTACTGTCTCTATATGATCTTGACCCTTTCCTTGCCAGTGCATCTGCTATGTCATTCCCTTCTATATTGCTACGTCCAGGAACCCAGCAGAGTTTGACTAGGTTAATGTGACATATATTGTTCAGTATGCCTCCACATTTTGCTACTGTCTTTGATCTTATAGTCGCACTGGCTAATGCTTTGATAGCAGCTTGGCTGTCCACGAAAAAAGTGATCTCAGTTTTTTCTCGTGAACAATTTCGGCTGCTTTTTCAATAGCATAAATCTCAGCTTGAAAGACACTACACTCATCTGGGAGTTTATAAGATTCTCTAATATTAAGAGCTTCGCAAAACACCCCAGCTCCTGTTCCTTCTTCCATTTTTAACCCATCAGTTTAAAAGGGGATACGCCGTTGTGTGAGTAGTGAGTTGGGTTCCCATCTATGTCTTTCGGGTATTAGAACCGAGAAGTTTTTTTCTAAAATCTATTACGGGTGGAAGGTAGTCAGTGGTCACATCAAGTCCGACCAAAGGTGCTGTGCTTCCAAGAGTTCATTTGCCTAAGTCGAAATGCACTTTTGGCTGCTATACACCTTATGTACTCATCCAGGGCTGGAAGGTTGAGAATAATTTCCAGTCCTGCTTGTGGCGTAGACCTCCGTGTCTCCGTTATTCCTATACAGGCTAATCTCTGTACCTTGTTAAGGTTTTTAGGTAGCTATCCTTTTCTACGGCCTTCAACCATATAATAGAACCGTAGGTTCTATTCTCTCGACGCCGTGTATACGACATTACCAGGGCACCAAAAAAAAAAATTATGTATGGAGAGAAATGAATATAAAAATTTATAAATTTATAAATGCATTAAAATTTAAATACAAAACTATTCATAGGCTCTAAAAAAAAATGATATACAGATACAAAATAATACCTAAAGGGGCCCGCACTAGACAGGGGCTTTTTCATGTAAGAAGGGGCCCTTCCAGCCTATATAAAGTAAACAATGTTGATATATGCGCAAGCAATACGAGGCCCGTCCATGTAAGATGTAGGCCTGTGCAGTCTTGACGGCAGCCCTCACACCCTTAATATATATATGTACATGCATACAAATGGTATTTAAAGGGGCCTGTGGAAACTGGAGACTATAAACTAGGGCCCTCACAGCCTGAATAAGGATATATGCATTCAAAATAGTATCTTAAAGGGCCCGTTGAGTCTATGGGGCCCACGCCGGCTAGATAGGGCCCGTAAAAGCTAGACGGGGGCCCTCAATGCCTGAATAAAGATACCTAAATGCATTAAAAACAGTATCTGGCTCGGTGCGGCCCGTGAAATTTAGACGGGGGCACACGTGATAAATATCTTCTCACAAAATGTGAATTCCCCTAAAAAGATTAACTTGTTTGAAAAAAAAAAAAAACGAGTTTGGAAAAGATGTATGGAATTTGAAATCCGAACGCTTTTGACACATAATTTTTTTCGGGTTATCAAAGGTCGAGTTTAACTGTATACCAACTAATCAAATCTAAAGGTAGAACTATAATAGTAGGAAGCTGTTGGAAGCTTATGTCAAAAACCAACGAAAAGTAGCTTTTCGAAGCATCAAATTGCAAGAGTCACCCACAACACACTGAAGTGAAAAGAATCATCTATCTTTTTTGTCTTCCAATTTTAATCAAATGCCAGTTTCGCTTTAGTGAAGTGCGCTCGGGAGCGTTGTTCCCCTCCGAAAGTGAAAAGTACAATTATGGGCGGGTCATATATTATCGTGCTTGTTTACATCCGACCACTAAGTGCCCTTTAAAACAAAAATGGGGTATTCGTACAAATTCCTAAGACTTCATATAACGTTTTTCAAATTCCTTCTTGCTAACTCCAAAAGTTGCTACAACATAGGTACTACAAAACAGGAGAAAAAATTTCCCCTCAATTGAAAATTTTGAAAACTTTATGCTACTTTCAGTTGGCAATTTTTTAAACAACTGTCAAAATGCAAAAGTGAAAGATTTTTGTTTTTTGTTCTGATGGTCGGTCGTTTAGCGGATAGAAAATACAAAAATGGTGATGAAAAATATATTTCACGCTTAGGGAATCGGCGAATTAAATCGATGTTGTCTACATTGATTTTGATTTATTTATAAGTTTGAGGTTTAATGCACAAACCACAGCATAGAGTACCTATATTATCTAGAGAACCGACTTAAGGTGTTCGTTCTCTTTAACCCTACAAGCTGTAGTGAGAGAATGGGACCATTTTGTCGACTATTCGTTGAGCACGTATTAGTGATCCCGTGCATTTTAAATGGAACCCTATCCACCACTGCTGTAACAAATAGTATACACGTTCTTGCGCTGAGATATTTAAAATAAGAATACGTTAAATTCAAAAATTGAAATTTAAAAACAAAATTTCAATAAAATTACTTTAAATAACTGTTTAATGGACCGAAACATATTTGTTTAGTGTTGTCTTGCTTTTAGCATTCAAATCTAGTAATATTCATGTATATTTATGTTGAAATCGCAACTCTATAAAAAATAACTGAGCTACTAATGGCGCCATTTTGTGTTTGAATCCACGATTCACACTGATTCACGAATAGGAAAAAAAGAGTAAAATAAGAGAATTTTCTCTTACTCATCTCAAATAAATTTTGTGGGTGTTTTAGGCAAGAGGGGTACGAGTCGGTTCTCTAGATAATATAGGTACTCTATGAACCACAGAGTGATACACACTGAAAAAAGCGCATTAGTTATCTTTGTAGCAATTTTGTCGTTCTCGGAGTTTATTTTCCCCTTCTTAAAAATATTTAAAAGTTTTTCAACTTCGTGCAACAAAAATTAACAAAAAAAAAAACTTACTAGTTTAGTTTGTCAACTACAGGCTCCATAAAACTGTGACATACAAGGGCGACAGCAACAAAACAAAAACTTGGCGAAACTATGGCTAAGCACGCACTTTCGATTTCAATCGCGCGTTTATTTGGTCGCAAGAAATAGAACAAATGAGTTTCAATAAAGTGGCCGCACTTGCGACCGAGAAATCGTGACTGAAATTTATTCCATTTTTCGAGCGACGTGATTGTCGCAAAATAAAATGAAACAAATGCAATTACATGTTTGTGGCGGCACTGGCGATGTAAATTTCTGCGATTTAAAAATCGTAGTCGCGGAAATAAATAAACATGCACGCACTTGCAATTGTCAGTCGCGCGATTTTTTAGTCGCAGGAAATTAAACACATAGTATTAAATGTGAGTGCATGCGACTGAAAAATCGCTGCGCTTAAGAAAATGAAACAGGTTCCATTTTTAGAGCGACTTTTCAGTCGCAACGACTTTAAATCGCAAGTGCGTGCACAGCCACTAAGCGATTTAAAGCAGGGGTGCTAGCATGTAACTTGATATAATCGAGTTAACTCGATACAATCGAGCATAGGCAGTTCCTTATTTAGTTCTATATAACCGAAAACACTCGATTGAGTTCAATGAAGAACTGCCTATGCTCGATTGTATCGAGTGAACTCGATCGTTCCAAGTTACGTGCTAGACCCCCAGAGGTCCATTAGGCTTGGTACACGTTGGTCGTCTGTTAATATTTATCTGCGCTTAAATAAAATTCCAATGTAAAATGCAACAAACATTTTTTTATTATTGCATTATTTAATATGGCATTTTTCTTAAGCGGGGATAAAAATACGCAAAAATCATGGGTATCATCGATCATGGTTTCCAGTTGTGCTCATTTTTAAAGGACAAAATAATAATTTCATCACTGATGGTTCTATGAAAAGGAGTGTAATAATAATTATAAAAAATTTATTTTTAATGCCTTAGCCTAGTAATTGTTTCGAATGCTAAAAACCAGATGGTTATATTTTGAAGTTGTTTTTTAAATAATCGCAATTTTAATCCAATTTGCATAGATACTTCCTAAAGGCTCTCCCAAACAAACGCGATTATTCGCCGCGACAAACAAAAAAAAACAATAACACGTGGTTGTCAAACAAAACAAAACGTTGTTTTTATTGTTTTCTTTTGTCGCGGCAATTAATCGCGTTGGTTTGGGAGAGTCTTAATGCTACGTTTTCATTAGAGCTGAAATGAGGTAATTTGGCAAATTACAAAAAAGTGTTCACATTTCAAATTTTCTAATTTTGTTTGACGATCCAGACTGTCAATCGCTTGTTTTTGTTGTTTTTTACATAGAATTCTGTCATTTTCAATAGGTTCCACTTTGAATGGATTTGGGTGTGTTTATAAAAGTTTTACGTAATTTCCTACCGAATTTCTTGCAAATTTGATTTTGTATGGGAAATGAGATGATTTCGAATTGAATTTGGAAATTTTCTACGAAAATACCTCATTCGCTCTAATGAAAACGCAGTATAAGACATATTTCTTTGAATTTCAAGTTTTTATTTACAATTGTTTTTTTTTTTTTTTGGTTGAGGTTTATAATAAATACGATGTGAATCAAGATAAAATCAGCTTAAGTTTTAATACTATGATCAAATAACAATAGTGTACGATAAATTGTTTATGAACACTGCACCCTAAAAAGAAGCCTGATGATCGAGCGAGGTAACTCAAGAAATATAGCTTCAGCCTTTGAAATAAATAGCTTGGTGGTAGTACTCTCAGGGTGTTGTTAAACTACTTTTGAAACATTTTGAATAAAATTCAAAAGTAATAAAGCTCCCTTGAAGAAGGCAACAACACCAGCCAAAACGTCGGGAAAAAGCTTATGTTAATTTAATTGTTTCATTGCCACATCCATTGTGACCAAATAAGTCAATTATATTTATACATACAAATTTATTTATTCACAAACATTTACAGCCTTATTCATTAGATTGCGCTAAACAGATCAATAGTTATGTACTGCATAAGGTTTTATGTAGCCTCTATGCAACGTTGCATAAATTCCTATTCATAAAACATTTTCCTACCCATTATATTTAGTGCTTATGTCAAATAAAGGACTAAAAATAAGAAATCTATTACGTTTTACCTCCACAACTGACAACTAAAGCTCAGCTGTTCGTAAAAAATCAAAAAAAAAAAAATTGTGCCGCGCCGATTGTATTCTTTTAATTTCTATTAATATTGTTGTAATTATTGTTCTTTGTGTAATTTATGAGTTTCAAAATAAAGTTAAATGTCTTGGAATAAAAAAATGTTTGATTTATTGAAAGAATTGTTTTCACAGAATGTTTTTTTTTTTTGAGAAGAATATTCATTTATTAGGGCGGCGTGCGCTTATTTTGGCTTTGTTTGAAATTCTTTTATTTCCCCTCTTAAAGTGATCAAGCACCATTAAACTTTGCATACATTTTAATAAGTAAATATAAAGTAAAGTAATAGTAAAGTAAAGTTAAGTAAGGTAAATAGTATAACAAATATAATTCGTCGAAAGAGGTGTACACAAAAGTTTTAATTTTAGGTTGGGATTCGATCCCTATACCTTTGGCATGACTACGTTAGTCGAATTTAAAATAAATTACCAAATATTTTGTTTTATTCAAATAAATAATTATGAATCAAATTTTGGCGTTTAGAGGCATTATAAAGAGTGTATAACATTATGCACTCGTTATAATGCGATTATGAAGGCTGTTAAAAAAAGTCCGAGTGTCCGGCGGGCCCCTGAAATCTGTTTCCCACCCGGGCACTTTAGGCCCAGTCCGACCCTGACGTACTCTATCTTTTCAATCTATCTTTCTATCTTTCAAATCTAAAGGCGTCTTATCTTACATTTTTTTACCACCAAAAAACACGAAAGAAACCAAGGCTAAAGATGAGACCAAGACCGAGACCGAGACTGGCACATTAAAATTTTCACGAGAAAAAGGCGAGACCGAGATCGAGACGAGACTTGGTTAGGCGAGACCGAGACGAGACTGAAATTTTTTGATTGTGACGAGACCGAGATGAGACTTACTAAAGTCTCGCCTCGGTCTCGTCTCGTTGCCAGCCCTACTGGTATTGAACCCAGACCTCTGGCATGACAGTCCAACGCACTTTTTTTTTTTTTTTTTAAATTCATTATTATTTTTCATCAATCTTATAGCTAACTTATGCGGGCGCTCTAAGTTAAACTATGATTAAGTTAAACTAATGCCTTTCGGCCTAAAAACTAAATTAAGACTAAGATCCTTAACGGTTTTATTTTTCAAAAAACTCGGTTTTTTTTATCTATTTTTTTATTTTATATAAAACTTACAAACTAAATAAAAATAAATTAAAGCTATAACTAGGTACTAAAACTTCTTAAAGCTAATTAAAACTACCTAAAACTACTTAAAACTAGAACAGCCACAGCAAGCAAGTTTGTTTTTTTTTTTGTATTTTTTGGGGTTTTTTAATTTTTTTTTTTTTGTATTTTTTTTTATTTTGTTTGCTTTGTTGTTTTTTTTTTTTTTTTTTGGTGCCACCCCCGACTGTCCCGACATAAAACTAATACACCTACACCTATGTAAGTCGGCCAAGACAGAAAGACTTAGTTAACTTTTAAATATCTATAAAGTTTTCATTTAGCCACCAAAACTGGTTCTCCTGCCTTACCCTATCTCTCGCTTACGATTGGACACAGTTCAACTGAACCGAAGGCGCTCAGCGCCGCCTTGTGCGAGGACGTCTCGGTTGTCTCTATTCTGTATCAGCCCTCGACTGTCTAGATAGAGCAATGCATCGGTCGGGATAAAGCCGCTTAAACGCACACTCTCGTGGTATTCGTCGTTGGGGTAATAGGCCCCAAACATTAGGCTGTTTGTCGGGGACATCGCTCTCGCAATGTGACCCCGAATCAGCTTCAGCAAAAAATTATCTATTCTGTTTATGTTGGCCCCGTTGTATAGAGCCTGGTTAAAATAATAATGTTTGTACTCCGACTCTGGTGTTCTGTGTTATCCAAGGCAGCGTCTAAGGCACTGCCTCTCAAACACCCGAATTTTTTTCATTTGAGATGGGGCAACGTTGAACCAACCCGGGCATCCATAGGCAATCATCGGCCGGATGAGTGCAGTGTAGCAAATCACCTTCACCCTGGTGTCAAGCCGGCTGCTATAAAACAACCGTTTCGTCAGGGCAAAAGCTCCCCTAGCCTTGGTCAGAGCAGCATTTATATGTCTGTCGAAATACAGATACTGATCGAAGCAGATGCCAAGGTAATTTACTACACTTTTAAGCTTGATTCACAATATAGTGCCGATACCGATATCGTTCTTGATACGATAAAACATTATTACACAAGATACAATTAGAACATTCACACTATTGATTCTAGATACGACCGTTTTTTATATGAAAATATTTTATCGTATCGAGAACGATATCGGTATCGGCACTATAGTGTGAATCAAGCTTTACTCGCCAGTGGATGTCCATTTTGGCCCTACGATCACCAGCTTGCGCCAGTTCTTTCTCGTATCCCTTGAGGCTCCATGCAACAGAATAGTTTCTGATTTCTGAAAGATAATGTTTAACTTCCTGTTGTGCTATATTTTATTTGACTGAGAAGCACGATTCTCAGTTTGGTCTTACCATGCTTGTGTTAATTTTCCTTGTGTTAAAGTAAAGGCCTCCGTTTTTATTTAAAATTATTTATTAAGTTCTTTATTTATTAATATCAATAATAATCACTTATTCTAAGACAATGTTTAAATATGATTAAGAATGATTTAGTTTATTTTTTATTTTAAGATTTGAATTTATAAAAATATGATTTAGAAAGATTTAGTTTATCATTTATTTTAAGATTTGAAAAGAATTTATTTTAGACGAACTCGTCCGAACGATTCTAGTGGAAGAAACAGAGTGTCGCATCGATGGCTCGTCACCCGACACGACGAAAAGGAAAAAAATCTAACATCGGCACAAGTGTGCCTGTGTGTAGTTGCTATATGGTTTTTTGAGATAAATGCACGTTTAATAGGTTTTAAAAGGGAGTGCATTGATTGTTGGATAGAGGAAAATGGAAAATGATGATCTGGGAATTTTGGGTTTGGTTTCAGTGTAGCAGGCAATGAAATTGGAGAAGTTTAATGGATTGGGAAAGTGAATGGGTCTAAGTGGAGCGATCGTTGATCGCGTGGTTGGCGACTTTGGAGTTGAATGTAATTAAAAGGAAATGATGAATATGGGAATTATAAGTGGGTAGGATATTGGGCAATCAAATTAAAAGGAAATGACGACTGTGGGAATTTGAAGTGGCAGATATTGAATTGGAATGGGATAAGGAAAAATGATAAGGAAATGTTGTGAAGTACGCACTTTACAACAAAAGATCCAAAAAAAAAAATTCATACAAAAGTAATTTCGGCATTAGCTTGACAATCGAAAAATGCCGAAATTACTTTTGTATGAATTTTTTTTTGAATTTTTGGTCGAATTGGAAACGGTTTCCAAAAATCACAAAAAGGATTTAATTTAAACTGCAAACCACTTCAATCACGCCAATGGCTCAGTTATCACCTACTATTTTGCAAGTGATAAATTTTGACGTTTAAAATGAAAAAGTTAACGATTCTCAAAGGTACAGAAACCCATGTTATCGCATTTTCCAGGCATTTCTATTCAGCATGTTCCAGTCGATAAAGTTATCGCCTGTCAAAGTTATAGAAACCCGATTGTGCGATAAAGTGAGTTCATTTCAATTCTCATCGTTTCTCGACTATTTTTATCGATGCGATAGTTACAGAACATGGGTCCTGGGGATCTCTTGCGATTTTAACTTCGCGACGTTAAATCTTTTCACAGAATCCGCTCGTCATTGTGGCGTCATAGATATCCGCATACGTACTTGAGCTACCACCAGGTAGTGATCCGAATCTATGTTGGCACCTCGAAACGTACGGACATCTAGGGTACTGGAATCATGTCTGGCATCTATCGCAACATGATCCATCTGGTTGACGATTCGTTATCCGAAGACCGCAAGGTCCCTTTATGTATATTGAGGTGTGGGAATCGAGTTCTTGCTATGATGACATTTCGCCCCGCGCCGCAAAGTCAATCAGCCTGAGTCCATTACCGGAAGTGTTGTGTTGCAGGCTAAAGACTAAAACACATACACGCAAAAAATTGAAGTGCAAATGAAAAGAGTTAATTTTAATTTTTAATTCTACATTTATTCCGCTTGATTTTTTATTACTCGGACAATATTGTTTTAACGCAGAATATATTTTATTTGTTTTTGTGTACAAATTAATTTATGATGATTGTAACTTTTATATATTTCTTATAACTCTCTTATTGCTTTAATTTTTTAAAAACAAATATTTTCTGCTTTCTAGGTTTTGGGAAATATAAAACTTTTGCTCGATGCATCTACCGTTCTAATGAATCAATATACTTTAGTCAGTGCATTCAACACTACGATGGATAAAACCATTGATCCAAATGCTCAAACAACATCAAATGATAACCTAGCTCTAAATAAATCCAACGATGTAAAATCTCAAAATAAAAATAATGAAGTATTAACAAAAGCAAGTATAAATGAGGTGAGAATTGAAGATATCGGCGGAGAAGATGATCTCAATGATGATAGTGTCAATGCTGATGATACTGATACCTCGGGCTTAACTGAGTTGCGGAAAAAAAGATTGATGTTCTTGCATGGAACAACAGAAATATAATCTGCTATTTTAAGTTCTTTTAAATATTAAATACAAAAACAAGCAAATTTTTACCTAGTTTTACTTATATAAATTTGAAGATTATTTTCTTTTATCATTCTCCTAAATCAAATTGATCGACCAATTTCGTGCAGTAGGGAAATTTACGAATTTTTCAACACCAAAAGTGACAGCAATCATTTTGTGACAATTGACAGATAAATAATTTTAAATTTAACTCGTCTTCCAGCAATTTTAACTCGTCGATTTCGGTAGATTAACTCAAGTTCAACGATGGTTTAAGGTTCAAGTATATAATAATAGTCAATTATTTGCCTGAAACACTGAAACTGTGAACAAAATCATCAACGCGCGCTACTTCAACGCTAAAGGGCACTGGAATCTACGTTCATCGTGAGCAGTTATTGCTATACCGAAAGAAAAGGAAAGCCCTTTTCGAAATTAAAAGTAATTTCTCAGGAAAAAATCTGAATATAATTATTAAGATTAAAGGAGCAAAGATGCAAATCGACAAATTTATTTTCAAAATTAAAACCAAACAAGATCTCGAATACATCAGAGCGAATTTTGGAGACGATGCAACGTGTTTCTTTGACACAAACAACATAAAGATAAACAATACAAACGTCAGTTCGAGCCGTCATAGTCAGTTTACTTACAATGCAAGAGAAGAGCCATCTGTACTTCAAGATCTGAACAACGGAGGAGGTGCGGGTCCCAGCTGTTATCTTCGTAGTTAGGATAGGGTTGCCGTCTGCCACAATAATTTTTTTTTAACAATTATTAAATTAAAATTTTTTTTGCTACAATAATAGGATTAAAATCATTAATTATGCCTGAATTTTTTAAACTTGTCTCGAAACATGATATTTTTATACTTATAGAAACTTTTTTAGAAGAAGGGAAAGAATTGCATTATCTTAATATCTTATGCAATATCTTTATAATCTTTTAGTTAACCAAATCCACATAAACTTATTGATTATAGGCGATCTTAATGAATGTATAATAGTCCGGGAGCCCGCGACAGTAAAAAAATGTCAATTCGTTCGTCGTTCAAATAGTAATGTAATAATCAATTTAGTTATGTGAGTCATAAAAATGGACCGCTTACAGCGCACCTCGAGACCTTTCGATGTCAGGAGCGTTTGAAACATGTAACAAAAATGAAAAAAAAAACTTATTTGTTCGTCATTGATCTTTCGTAAGCTTGTTAATTAGCATCATACGATGTCAAAAAAATACCGCTTACACTTGTTCGTCGAGACAATATACCGCTTACAAGCGCCGAAAGGTGCAAAATTTTTTCGAAATTTGATCAATACGTTCGTAGCTGAAATTAAGTATGGTAATAATATCCCTTATTTTTGATGGGAAAAACATATGGGCCAAGTTCATAAATGTAGAAATGCAGCAGTCCTGCAAGATTTGCGTTCATAAATGAAAATAGACTGCATTATCTGTGCATGAGAGCAGTTGGCTCTTGCGTTAATAAAAGAAACATGACAGTCAAAATGCGATCACGTTTGCAGTGGTTTTTGTTTTGTTGAGGCGTTGCAGGAGGAATAATTTTAATTTCTGTCATAGTTTAGTTTGTTTGTCTTTTTTGCAATGCAGAACTGCCGCATACTTGCAGCAGTTTTTCTGTTCATAATTGAATAAATATTTTATGCATTGCATGTGCAAAAATGTTGCATTTATGAACTCAGACATGCTTACACCCCACCTGCGGGACAAAGCTACTTTAAGCGCTCTTCAAAGTCACCACTGTACCTAGGAGTACCTTAGTACTTATATGAAGGATCTGGCTGAGAGTCAAAAATAAAAACGTTTATGAACTCACAAAAAAATTGTTGTTATTCTTAGGTGTTGTCAACACATCAACAGAGCAGCTTTATTATAATACATGACCCCTTCACCACCCCCATATTTATTTTCTTTGTGTTAGTTGGGATTTAAAGAAATTATGGTGGTAAAAAAACTATTTTTGGAAAGAAATAGAAGAAATTGTTTTTTTCCAATGGCACAAAAATGACACGGTGTTTTTTTTTTTTTAGGAAAATAAATCCTTATTTTCTTATTTTACAAATTTCGGGGGGGTTTGAACCCCCAAAACCCCACCTGCGTTCACCTTTGCATCCGGCAATGGTAGTCTCTGACGAGTAGTTTCGTTACTGTATGACTTTTTGGCATTATGATTGGCCTTCTAGTTTCAAAGGGCACCGTTGTAGCAGCATCAATCCGCCCAAACGCGCGTACGAGTCCAAGATCATCTAGATATGGCGCCATCTTAAAGAGCTGGCTGCTCTTTTCAATGGGTAAGCCTTGACGCAAGTTCTCTATGTCTTCATTAAAGGCATCCTTTTGTGTCTGCTGACATATTACAATCTTGGCATTTTTTAATTCTTGGGCTGTTAGCTCTGTGTGTTCTATCGGTTTACGTCGGCACGCGCTTACGAATCGAATCAACCAGGCCCTGGTTCATTTCAGCTTCAAAAAACTTGGAAATCTGGAGGCGTCAAAAAATGGCTCGTTCGATTGTTGGGTAATATTCACCAAATACTTGCTTCGAATCTCCTGTGTTTGTTCATGATCGCTTATGTCGCATGGCTGTTGAGGCCAATCCGGTTCTGGCAGCATCAGAGAGTTGGGCGTTGGGCCCGTTTAGCCATTTATTGTTGCTCTGGAGTTGTTGCGTATAACTGGCGCGAGTGGGATCATCCGCCGCATTTAATTTTGACAGCACCCAGCGCCATTGATTCACTCGGGTGCTGTGGAAGATTTCTGCCACTAGAAAGGCCACAAACTCTTTATGGCGGCGAGGGTCCACTCGAAACCAGTGCAGCCAGTTTTCGAATCGCTCCAAAAAATTCGATCAGTAATATGTATTTTGTGGCAATTGACAACGGAGTTGCAAAGTCTCGTTCCAAGGATCGCAGCTGAAAGCTCTAGCTGAGGTATCGACATAGGTTTTTTCGGGCTTACTCTTGTCTTGCCACAGATAAATGAAATGCTTACCTGTTCTTTATCCTGGATGCAAAGACACATGACGGCACTGAACGCTTCTTCGCTGGCGTCGACGAAGGTATGAAGATCCATTCGGCTATAGCTCTTGTTAAACGACAATAGTGACATCTAGGAACCTTCAATTGGCTTAAGTGTGGCATTCTTGTCTTCCATTCTCTCCATCTTGCGAAACATTCTTCAGGAATAGGTTCATCCCATCCATCCATCCCATCTTTTCGGTCCGTTAGAAATCTCTGTCATTGAAATTTCAGATAACTGTTTACTTATTCATTGTTTAGCACTCTCTAAGCAAAGTTCGGTAAAAGTGTAAAGTGATAGTGCGCAGCATTAGTGAAAGTGACGATGGGGCGAGGATCAAACTGTAATGTAAGGAATTATTTTGAATTTAGGGTGATTCACCTAAGCCCTAAGGTGTGAACAAAAACTAAAGCGTGTAGGTGTAGTTAAGACAAGAAAAAAATCGTATGGGAGGGGGGATTTAAAAAATCGACTTATATTTGTTTCCAATATCACATAAATGAGGTGCCAAAAATGGCGGGTGACCTTGAAAAACTTCAATCCTATGTTAAAAATTTTCTAATCCTGACTATTTTCTGAAACTACCTGTCCTTTTATGAACAATTACTGACCTTTTAGACTGCATACTTTTTTTGGGAAAATTGCATAAATGGGATGCTAAGATCACACAGCCGGGATATTAATTTCTTTTTTAGTGGGTTTGGTTGGTTGAGTTGTGATTTTGGTTTTGTTTGGGTTAAGGTGGTGCGGTTTGTTGGCTAATGGGGTATTTTTTGAAGTGTGGTAAAATTTTTGTTGTGGGTTGTGGGTGCTTACCTCTGGACAGTTTACCACCGCAGTGTATAATTGTGAAAGTACCTTCCCTATTTTGAAGATTTGACAGCAAGAACTTATTTATTTATTATTTATCTATTTATGTATTTATTTTTTTTTTTGAAAGTTTTGGAAAAAAACTTTTTTTACCAACTTTTTTTTTGATTTTCTAGAATTGGCACTTCCTAGACCACGAATATGCATTAAGTCGCTAGGTCGCTTAGTTTAGCCGTAAGTCAAGTTTAAATGTGTAAGCTTTGATGCCTTTAGCACGTCTAGTTTAGCCGCAAATCGAGTTTAAAGATAAACGTCATGTTGGCATTTTTTCCGTGGCCCTGCCCATTTCTTTGGATTCGTCAAAAATATTTTCAAAAAATCAATATTTTTCCTCTAGAACTTCATAAAAACGCTTAAAATGTTATTTAATGCCAAGACACTTAGGTTTTGTTTCACAATGTCTGATTAAAGTTCCCTATAACTATCCGACTCATAAATTATCCACGACTTAAATCCTCTCATTTTAAAACTTTGCGTTTCACAATTATAAATTTATGTGCCACTTAGCTAGTTGTCAGTTATTCCAGTTTTCCAAAAAAATTGACTGATTGAAAATAATCAGTCAAGTAATTATTAATTTGTTCTTAAATTGTGTATTTTGAAGTGTCAACTCAACTTTTTGGACCGAGAGCTGGTAACAAACAAAACATTACTATGGTATTTTAAGACCCATAGCTGCAAGTTGATAAAATCCAGTCAGAAAATATGTGGATATGAGTGTTTTAAAATACTTTAAGTGTGTTTTTAAATCGCATTTTACAGTGTTAAGGGGTGGAATTTTTGTCGTGAAGTAAATATCTAAGTAATTGGGTTAACGCATAAAAATATCCGTCACTAGTTCAAACTATTGATGTATTTGTTGACTGAGTCACATTGACTGCTGTAAATATTTTATTTGCCAGTTTATTTTTTTATCGGCACTTCAACTGGCCTGTAAAATATTCAGAACTTTAAGTGCCACATAGGCCTATTCACATATTGTGAAATGTAAATGAGGTTTTTAAGTGACGAATAAGTTCCATGTAGCTTAATTGGAACTTTAATCAGACATTGTGAAACAAACCCTTAAAGTACGTTTTCTTGAAATTTTGAATAATTAAAAAATAATTCAATAAAATTAAATACTTTCTCAACAAATATTAATTTAGAAATATTTCTTTAAAAGTACGAAATAATACTTTAAAAAGAGTAGTGAAAATCCCATCAAATACCTACTTATAAAATAAATCTTTCGGAGGGATTTTTATATTCTATTTTTCTTTTGGTGGGATTTTGTTATTCCAGTTGTGCATACATTACAAGATTCGCTGTACGCTAATAGACCTATACAGGGTGTCCCGAAACTTAACGTCAAGCGGGTACCGGGTGATAGGGCAGGTTGTGCCCGTTCTGGGAAAAGTATGAAAAAATAATCCATCTCGCTTGGCTTAGTAAATATAGAAAGAAAAATATTGAAAATCGATACCCTAGCTCACATTTTTAGATACAGTGGTCACAAATTTTTTAATTTTGCGGCGTTTTCTTTTTTTACGTAATTAATAACCATGCTATTGATCGCGATCACAAATCTGAGAATTAATATTGTCAGTTTTGTAAGAAAAATAAAGTTTGACTGAATCATTGTTCAAAAAAAAGTTTGTAAGCTAAATTTGACACTTCATATTTAAAAAAAAATTTACTACACTACCCTCGGCAAGTTATTTAAAAAAGTGGCCCGTTTCATCAAGATCTCAAAATGGTACAACACTTGCCACTTATTTATTCGTCAAAAATATTATTGCTTCTTTATTTGCAAAAGACCTCAGTTCACTTCGTATCGCTTTTACGTAAATAATGCTTTTTTGTACTAAAATATCGGTTTTACCGGGGTGTGTGTAAGAAAACAGAAGCACTTGAATAAAACACTGTTTGCCGTAAATTAGAGTGAGACAGATCGGCGGTTTTCGGGATTTCGGTTTTCGGGAATCTGTCCGTCTCCCATCAACGAATCAGCACAATTTTAGATCCTGCTCTCTATCTGAAACTTTTTCAAGTATATATCACCTTTATTTTTTTGTAAATTTAATACATTCATTATGTTTTTTTTATTTGGAAAATAAAGAAAATAATATAATATATCATATTAACCATTTTTGATTTATTTTCCATAAAAATGGTTACAGGTTGATTGTTTCCCTTTACTTTTTATTAAAAAAGTCAACAGATAAGAGTTATTTTTCAAATTAAATGATAAATCTCACGCAAAGACCAAAAAAGAATTGGCGAATTAAATATCTCTCAGTGAGAAACCTATTGAAAATAAATGGTTGACGGTTATTTTCGATCTCTAGGGTCGAATACGGACAAAGCAATGCTTAAGAACCACAGTACCTACACATATAGAAGGTAATATCTTCCGAGTTTTCATTTTTGTTCAGTTCTGCGCATGTCTTGTATTTTGTTTTTGTAAATTGTGGACGAGGGTCACTGCGATTCGGAAACACTTGTGTTTGTAGATTCTGACAGGCAGGTCACTGTAATTTTCGAAGATGCGCAATATATTACCTTCAATATGTGTACTGTGCTTAAGAACTTCCTCTTAGTTGGGCCTGTCTTCCATCATGATGGCTTGGTTTACTCGAGGAAAGTTCAATTGAAACCTGAGTTGATCCTTATCACTGTCGCAACACAAACTTAGGACCTTCGCATTTGAGGTGGTGGCTTCCATATCAATGCTTAATGGTTCTTTAGCACTTTCCAGCCTGTCGGCCGCTAAGCTGCTTAATACTTCGTTCGAATTAGATGCGAAATTGCGCAACTCGAATCCGCCCTCGCGATGGATTCTAACAACTGCATTGGTGACAGCGATAGCTTCTGAAATATCCTCAAAACTCTCTATAAAGTCATCGCCATAGTGGTGGCTGATAATGGACTTGGTAGCTTTCGGATACTTCTTTTCAAACCTAACGATGTCATACATGCCGTTTACGTCAAATGCAGTATACCCTGGGGCACAGGCACCTCCGCTTACAACGAAATTTGCTGAAACTTTGCCAATGGGTTCTAACTACTCTTCGCCAAACAACATATCCAACGCACGAATGGTTCCAACCTTCTTCTACCACCGTTGAATAGTCTCTAGAATCTAACGCAACGTCAAGTTCCTCTATCTGTTCCGATGCAATCTCAACCGACGCAATTGCCTTCGTCATCAATCACGCATGGAACTCATCGCAAGTTACATGATTTGCCAGATTTTCGTGGAAAACCGGAAGAGTGGCCTATGTTCTGTACTGCCTTCGTAGAATCCACTAATATGTTCGGATATAGTAAAGTTGAGAACATGTTCCGTCTTCAAAGGAGTGTGAAAGGAGAAGCGAGAGACGTGGTCTAATCTTTACTTATCCATCGAAATAATGTGGAGCAAGTGATGGCGAATTTGGAGTTTCGCTTTGGACGTCCGGAGTACCTTATTCAAAGCCAACTAAAGAAGGTAAGAGGAATTCTACCGATTTCAGATGACAAGCTAGAGCTTATCGTCGTGTTTGCTACAAAGGTGCAAAACTTGTCCTTGTTTCTGGAATCAAGTGGAATGCAACAACATTTGGCTAATCCCACCTTATTGAAAGAACTGATCGCAAAGCTGCCCATGATTAAAAGAATAGAGTCGGCACAGCACAGCGTCAGCATATTGCCTTATCCAACTGTAAAGCACTTCAGCACTTGGTTGAGTGAACTAGCCCGATAAGTTTCTGTCGTAACGTCAACATCATTGCCATCAACAATTCGAAGCGATTCACCAGCCAGGCCAAGAAAAGGCAACGTGTTCATAATTGTATGATTGATTGCATGATTTTTAAGGCATACACTTTTTGACTTTAAGTCATAACTAAATTTGATTATTGGTAAGGCCCAATGTTTTTTTTTTGTCTTTGATCTTGTCTTGCAGATGATATTGACATCATTGGGAGAACGAAGCGAGCTGTTACCGGTGCGTTTGCAAGTATTGAATCGGAGGCGGCGAAAATGGGTTTGGCTGTTAATGAGGATAAGACGAAGTATATGCTATCATCGAGAAAGGAATCTCAACATCGTCGGCTCGGGCAAAACGTCACGATGGATAGATACAACTTCGAAGTCGTCAAGGACCTTGTCTATCTGGGCTCCACTACAACATCGCAAAATGACATCAGCGTAGAGATCAAACGAAGAATTACTCTTGCCAATCGCTATTTCTTCGGGCTAAGAAGGCATTTGAGTAATAAAGCCCTCTCTCAGAGAACCAAGGAGACCTTATATAAGACCCTAATCATCCCGGTCCTGCTATATGGGGCAGAGGCATGGACCCTGTCAAAAACGGATGAGAATCTGCTTGGGTGCTTTGAAAGGAAGATTCTTCGGGTGATTTTCGGTCCAGTCTGTATCGATGGAGTATGGAGGAGAAGATTTAAAAAACGAGCTTTACGGGCCTTACAGCGACGTCGACCTGGTCAAGAAGCTGAAAATTCAACGGCTGAGATGGCTGGGACACGTGGAGCGTATGGACAACGACGCACCAGCCCGACTTCGAATCTACCCCTGACGGTCTGCGCAGCAGAGGAAGACCCCACCTTAGGTGGCGCACACAAGTGGAGAAAGACCTCAACCAACTTGGAGTCAACCAACATAAAGTCGTTCCCAAATTCAAAGTAAAAGTGTCAACAAGTAACTTTTTCCAACTCATCTCCTTGATATGAGTTGAAATAGTTGATCTGTCAAACACAGCTGAAATGTAATGGTGGATCTTTTGTTTACTTTTTGCCCTTTTGATTTGGAATTGTTTTCAATATTTAAAATATATTTTTATCAATTTCATCGATTTTATTTAGTTTAATTTGATTTTTGGAATAGTTTTCTTTTATTTTCAGATGCATTTTCTTTCTGTCGGCATTTTCTTCTTTTTAATTGGTCAATTTTTCATCAAAAATTCTGTGCCATAAGCAATAAAAAAAATTGCTCTTATTTCTGTTCGATTCATACAAAACTGAGTGTAAAGAAATTTAATTCGGAAATAGTACACATATTATTTTGAATTCCTAATAATTATGTTTGCAATAAATTTAATGCAATCACATTTTTGCTTGGTTATTCATTCCAAATACAATTCGATTTTTTTTTCAACCCCTTTTCGTTTGACAGATTAACAATTGTTAACTCTGGTCGTTCCTAAACGAAAAAGTTACCAAGAGTAACTTTCTTAACTATGGCACATCAACTTTTATTTTTGACACATTAACTATAGTTAACCACATTAACATAAAAGAACGCACCAAAGGGAACCTACCCTTAATGTACAGCTTAAACATGGTTTTCCATGTATTAGATTTTAACGTTTTGCTAGTGGCTAACTTAAACATTAAATTCGTTATTGGTATATGATTTTTCTGAAATCTGGAGATTTTCGTTTAACTATTGAAAACCCCATTATTCCATTGGTAAATTTAGATTTCATTGAAAATATTGATTTATTTTGTAGCGAATGGAACACAATTTCAAATTGATTTATTTCTGTCACTGTATTTGTGCATTATAGCTTCTATTTCAAAAAAATCTTCATCCCTCGATTCACTTTTAGAAGAGAAATATGAACTTGATAAAGTTGCCGGTTCATTTTAAACTGCTACGATTTATTTACTAGCAATTATTTTCAACATAATTTTCACAACCGAAATATCAACGCAAAAACATTTGCAAACTGACAGCTGGATTTATGTTGGTACTAGTACAAGGAGGGGTAAATCTGCCGAAAAATTTAGATTTGCAAATTTGATTTAAAATCAAAAATATATTAATTTATTTTGCCCAATGGAATGCAAAAAGAGGGGAAATTGTCTTTTTGACAGATCAAAATAAAAAATAAATTGATTTATTTTACCATAAATTTGGTTATTAGTAAGGCCCCATGACTAGGCTTTAAAGTGATGTTTTTTTTTTCTGAGATGCGACCGGCGGGGAGTGTGACACTCCCTGTGTAGTAAAAAATAAAAAAAGTCGCAAAGTATTTTTTACTAAAAATGTTTAATGCTCTGGAATATTATCAGTTAAAGGTGTACGCTCAAACCATTTGCATGAATTTACATTAGCTTAGTTAAAATACATAACACTTCAGTCAATTTAAAATTGTAGCGTAACTGTATTGTTTTATTATCTAAAGATCTGGATCATTTTTTAACACGTTATACAAAAACAATTTGATTCCAAATAGCTTCAAAATACTCTGGCCAGTAGATGACTTTTATTCCATAGTAAAGAAAAAAAAACAAAACACGATTGAAAAGTAACAAACATACGTAGAAAAGATATGTGCATATAATACTGTTGTCACTACATTTGATTTATATCGTTCTATTTTCAAGGAATGATCCTAATTCAGATCCATAGATAGTAAAACACAGCTAAAGACTATATCATAGCGTATTTATATTATCTAGAGAACGAACCTAAGGGTTCGTTCTTTTCACCCCACCAGCTGCGGTGAAGGGATTTGTCACCAATTTTCTGTGCAACGGTTACCTGAACCACTGTTATCGAATGGAACTGATTAAACGTAATTCTTTGAATGCAATACAATTTCTGCTCTTCCCTTGCGATTCCTTGCAAACGATAAAAACAAGTAATTTCTTTTGCTCAAATAAAATTTGCGGGTGTTTCAGGCGGGTTCTCTAGATAATATACGTACTCTATGGTCTACATTATAATTTGAGGCTCCGGAACACTTGAAGCTATATTTTTGTGTGGTAATACTTGACCACCATTAATGTAAATTTCATCCTTCACTATTACATCTTCACCTAGAACGGTTGTTCCTTCCAATCGCACCCATTTACCAACGATAGATCGCCATCCCACGATGCAGGAATCCACCCAAGAATGTGATTTTACAATAGCTCCTTTCAGAATTGTAGACCGCTTAATGCAAACACCGTCTTCTATTTCTACATCGGGTCCAATTGTGACGTTCGGACCAATACGACATCCTGA
The DNA here is from genome assembly GCA_947049315.1 of Epistrophella euchroma. NCBI lineage: Eukaryota > Metazoa > Arthropoda > Insecta > Diptera > Syrphidae > Epistrophella > Epistrophella euchroma. The sequence goes on from OX346246.1 coordinate 101,065,774, forward strand.
CCCAATTTTGGCAGTTGGATCTATTAAAACATTGCCAACTATCGTTGGTCCGGTATAGAGAGCCGATGGCTGTTTTTGGCGCAATGATGCCAAATAAAGGCACATTCCTGTGGGAAAAAATAAAATTAAAAATTAACTAATGGTCGAAATCGAGGTATGTGTATTATTTTGACTAACAGCCCTAATTTATTTTGGAAGTTCTCATAAGCAGACCTGTATAATTCAAGCTTAAGTACAATTACCTTGTATTTTAAAATTTTAAGTACAAGTACAATTCCATGGTAATTGTATTTAAAAATTCCAAGTACCAGTACCGGTACTTGTTCTTGTAATTATAATTCCACAAAGGAATTGAAAATTTTGTACTGATTAGTACTTAAATACTCTTCAAATACTTTAAATTAAATTTTTAATTCCTTAATAACGTCTAATTCCTTCTGCAATAAATATATGAAGGAATTAAAAGTAAAGGAATTAAAAATATTTGAAGAGTATTTAAGTACAACAATTTAAATTACTTAAGTAATGAGTATACAATTTTCAATTCTTTTGTGGAATTATAATTATAAGTACAAGTACCGGAAATCTTGAGTACAATTAGCATGAAATTGTACTTGTACTTCAAATTTTAAAATACAAGGTAATTGTACCTACTTAACTTGGACTTAAGTCACAATATATTTAATTATTTTACAGCTCTGCTCACAAGCATACATTTATTTTAAATCGCAGTGAAGACGCGCTTTTTTATTTTGAAATAAAAAGCAGATGCAGCATGTAGCTCTGTCAAAGTTGAAAGGTACCAAATAGTGAATAGCGCTACAACAAGAAGCTCTAACTGCAGCAAATGTTGACCCAACTTTAACTTTTCTACTCGCTACAAACTGCATTTCAGATGACACATATTGGATTGTTCAATTTTGTTCTCTTTAACGCAAGCTGTCATTGGGAATTGCGCTACACCATACATTTTTTAAGAGAGAAAATGATGACCCTTATTCCCGTTCCCAATGTTGATGGAGGGAAACATACATACCCCGGTTCGGTTTGAACAATAATTGAAAAATATAACAGTGGAGAATAAAGGCTTAACTACATCAAAGACTTTTTGCAAAAAGTAGGGCAAAAAGTGAAAATGTGATGAGCAAACATATGCCTAGAGATGCCTGTGTGCGAAAAAATTGTGTTTTATCTGTAGTATCAGTCTGAAATGATATATCAAACACTATTTTCGCCGGCCTTTTCGCACACAGGCATTTCTATAGCATGTTTTAGTTTTTCACTTTTGTACTTTTTGCAAAAAGTCTTGAATGTAGTTAAGCCTTAAATAAGTGAAAATAAATAACACAAAAAAAAAAAAAGAAACTTTAATACCCAGTTAAACAAAAATGTTCAGTACAGGGAAGATAGGATATTTGCCTTTCATCCTTACAATTATGGATTTCAATAAGCTATTTCACTGTAAAAGCTCTCGTATGTTTGCCGTACTGAGCATTATCAATTGGCATAATTCTGTCACAAGTGTAGGCTGTATTTGCGGCTGAAAAGCCAAAAACAAACTTATTGAATTTAATAAAATTAATTAAAAAATGAAACACGACACTTCGATTTTAACACACTTTATTATTGTTCCTTTGATGGTAGCGATTATTAGGCGTTTTTCTTTTTTAGCTCTGAGCAGAGCACTGAGCAGAGCCTGAGCGATCCGAGTAAGCTCTGAGCAGAGTATGATCAGAGCTCTCAGATTTAATTATGAAACACGTCTGAGCACCGAATTGCCATATCTGTCAAATCACATGGAAATTGTATGAAGTTGGCTGCGTCCAGCTATTTGCTCCGTTTGCTCGGTCAATTTATTCTGAGCTAATGGAGCAAGCTCCGAGTTAGCTCAGGTTGAAAAACGAAACACAAGTTGAGCGCTCTGATATGTCAGAGCTAAAAAAAAAACAGATTTTTTTGACAGCTCAGTGCTTTGCTCTGAGTTAAAAAAAAAAAAACGCCTATTGATGATTGAATAGTTTGACGTTTTACGTTTTGAGTGTTTACTTTCATCGTTCACACGGGGAAGCAAAAGGTTGTTTCCACTGCGCCTTTAATGGTCCGTTCAAGGACGCAACATTCTCCCCGGGCGAAAGAGGGTTGGTGAATAATTTTTTCGTCTCCTTTATGTGCCAGTGATGATAGAAAAAACCTTTGTTCATCTCGTATTTTACATGAAAATAAAAAAATTTAATTGTTGATGGAAAATAAATAAGTTTAAGTGAAAAAAAAAGTAAACATTATTTTCAGGCGAAAAGTCGCAGGTGGAAGTAGTCTTCGCAAGATCATCCTGTATCTCCAGTAATGGCTCATGTAGAGAGCAACCATCGAGTGAAGTTTAAAAAGGAGGCAAACAACAACAAATTGCCTTGAGTTCGTTGTGAATGGAAATTTTTCATCAATTACGGCGTCGGTTGTTTGTACCAAAAGTTTTTTTTTTTGTTGTATATTTTTTTTTTTAATTTTAAAATTTTTAGTATGTAAGGTGTAGAAAAAAGTGACAATTAATTAGCAGATGATCCAGGTAAGTTTGTAGAATAAGTTAAATCAGTGAAATATATTTACTTTGTTCATTAGAATCTCAGTTGTATTATATGAATTTCAATTTATATGTCCATGTACCAGCGAAATCTGATTAAGGGCCGGTTTCACCAGTGCGTGTTAATTTTCTTTGACCAAAAGTGTTATTTTGAATTATATTAGACTGAAATTTAATTATTATGAATTCCTTTGATGAATTTTAAATGAAAATTACATTTTAAGAGTTAAAATTTTGAAATTTGAAATTGAATGAATTTCGAATGAATGTTATACTACGTTTTCACCGACCACTAAACCGAGATTTAGGTAGATTTACCACAAATCTCTTCACAAATCCCGTGATTTACCATACAAATTTTAATCTCCTCAAATCAAGATTTAAAATAAATCTCATTTAAATCTTCATAGGTAAAATTCGAACAGACCTATTCCCCTATTCAGCGCAATACAAGCTGCTAAAGCAAACTTGCCATCTCACTTCTACTTCATAAGGAAAATGACCCACCATCTGCATTTTGAAAGGTTCTGTCAAAATTAATCTATTTTTAAATCTTTTTTTCTGGTGGAAACACTATTTGGGATTTATGAAATCTAAACAAGATTAACTTGCAGTGAAAACGTAGTATTAAATGATGTTCTGTGTGTGATTTATTTGCGTGTTTCGGATGAAGTGAGCAACTTTAAATAATTTTATAAATGATGGTTTGCGTTTTCTGAATGAAGTGAGCGTGTGTGTGTGTGTGTGTGTGTGTGTGTGTGTGTGTGTGTGTGTGTGTGTGTGTGTGTGTGTGTGTGTGTGTGTGTGTGTGTGTTTGTGTGTGTTAGGCTTGGTTCGTTATATTATGATGATTGTTTTGAATGTAATATGGAATGTTATTAATAGGTAGAGCTTTGTTATACGACGTTTTAATTCTCCTTGTTGTGTTTTTAGCTTGACTACCCCGGTGATATTATCCTTTCCAGGAAACGTTTCTAAAATTCGTCCCAAGGGGGGAGCCTTTCGTCTTTAATTAAAACCAAATCTCCAACTTCAATTTGAGGTTGCGGTTTAAGCTATTTCGGGCGTTGTTGTACACGGGCCGAATATTCGGACTGCCACTGATGCCAAAAAGTTTGTCTTACCAATAGAAAGATCTGGCCGTTAACATTTCTGCTCCAATTAAAAAATGTGCTGGAGTCAGTGCTTGAAAATCATTCAGTTAAGGGACAGAGAGGCCTAGAATTTAAACACGCTTCAATTTAAGTTAAAAGCGTGGTGAGTTCCTCGAAAGTGAGTGTCCCATTTCCGAAAACTCTTTTGAAGTGGTGCTTGACACTCTTAACACTGGCTTCTCATAATCCTCCAAAGTGTGGAGAAGCAGGGGGAATGAAATTCCACTTGGTTCCCTGTGATGTTAGCACTTCAGCAACTTCCTTCCAATCGTGTTTGGCGTCTCTCAAAAGACGGTGAAGCTCAGCCTCAGCGCTATGAATTTGGTACCGCAATCACTGTAGATCTGGCTACAAACTCCTCGTCGTGATGTAAAGCGTCGAACCGCAGCTAAAAACGCTTGGGTAGTGAGGTCACTTACTGCTTCTATATGGATGGCCTTTGTTGCGAGACAGCCAAAAATGGCCGAATAGCCTTTATAGCATTTTGCTCCTCGGCCTTTCCAAGCTCGGATGCTAATCGGACCAGCGTAATCAACGCCTGTATGGCAGAATGGTCTGGATATAGTCATTCTAGCTGATGGTAACTCTCCCATGAGTTGATGAGCTGGTTTGGTCCTATACCGGTAGCATATAACACAATCGTGTATATATATTTTTTAACCGCTCGCATCGTTTGAAAAATCCAGTACCTTTTCCGGAGATAACCCATCATCAGTTGAATGCCTCCGTGAAGAGTCTTTTCATGTGCATCATGAAGAATAAGTTTGGTAAAATGATGAGTTGGTTCCAGAATGATTGGATGCTGTCGGTCATAGGACAGGTTAGCATTCTTCAGTCTTCCACCGACACAAATGATTCCGTAAGAATCTACGTATGGATTTAGAGATGCCATGCCTCTGGATTTCATAATACCATTAGGAAACATTTCCAGTCGAGCGATTTTGCTAATATTTTGGCTGCCTCGTCGAGTTCCTTTTTCCATTCGGGTATGTATTTCTTCGAATTATTGATGAAACGTAAAACCATAGCAACAATACGTATTAACTTGGTCATTTCAGACATTCTATACATGAGCTCATTGATTGGCGGAACAGTTCGTTCGATATGATGAACTTGGCTGTTTAGGTATTGAGAATTCCAAGAATCGCGCAAAAAGTCGGTTCCATTCCACCATAACGTGTTGTCCAGCAAAGCCGATACATTGGCTACTTTTTGCAAAATTACAAAAGTAAAAATATTTTTTTTTCACGCTAGCGCTGTTTTTTTGTGAAAAAGAATATACACAAATTTTTTTAATCCAAAAATTAAGCTTTCGGCATCATTTTTATAAGTTTTCCAGTGAGAAACACTATCCCAAAATGAGTTTGAAAATTTTAACTTTTGTAATTTTTCACTTTTTTGGCTCATGTAGTTAAGGCTTGAATCTGCAGGATTGAACTGAGTGGGAACATGTTTCCATATTTTGATGGAAGTCAATCTCTGTATTTCGCCAACTCTGTTCCGCACAAATGTCTCCCATTTTGTTGGTGAAGTTGATGGTTGAATCCGCCACGCAAACTTGTTAATGATTTTGTTTCCCCGAAGACCTGAGTGACGTGATTCAGTAATTTTGCCAACATCACAGAACCGCAAATTTCCAATCGAGGAAGGCTTACTGGCTGAACGGGAGCAAATTTCGATTTTGCGATGAGAAGGTGCATTTTGGCTTGGCCTTTCTTATCTTCAACGCGTAGATAAATTGCTGCACCGTATGCTTTTTCGGATGCGTCGATGAAGCCGTGTAGCTCTACTCGAGATAGCTCGGCACTCGTTTGAACCCATCTTGGAAATTTCAGCTTATTGATGGCTGGCAGGTCCTCGTAGAACGCGGTCCACTGCTTCAGGAGTGATGCTTCGATTGGTTCATCCGAAGACACCTTACCAATCCAGAGTTGCTGCATGAACATCTTTGCCTTGACGATACATGGAGCAATTCACCCCATCGGGTCAAAAAGGCGTGCTATCGTGGATAGAATAAATCGTTTCGTCGGTTGTGGAGTAAAAAGCGAATTGTAGCAGAAGGAAAATTTATCGACAGAAGGCAGCCAATGGACACCTAGCGTCTTTATTCGTTCCGAACCTTCTGACGGCATTAGGAATGTTGATTCCCGTTCTCCTGTTGGAATGCTCGAAAGTAATTCATAAGAATCGGACGTCCATTTCCGTAAGTAAATTCCAGATGTTTTTAATGTCGATTTGATTTGCTTTATCTTCTCTTCAGCTTCTTCGATGCTGTTTCCTCCGGATATCAAATCGTTAACGTACATCTCCTCGGCCAACTTCTGCAACGATCGAATAGCGAGATATGGAGCGGCTGCTGTACCAAAGGTAACCGTATTAAGTCTGTAAACTTTAATAGGATCTTCAGATTTATTCCTCCATAGAATCAGCTGATAATTCCTGTCCTGTTCTGCAACCCAGATCTGGCGATACATCTTTTCGATATCTGCTGTGAAGGTGTATCTGTACAGCCTCCACCGAAGAATAATGTCGCAGATATTTTGTTGAAGCGCAGGACCTACCATCATAACATCATTCAAAGAAACCCCACTTGAAATCAGCATTTCGCTGATTTAGGTTGACATTTTGTTGCTGTAATTGATTGTTGGGATGACTAACATTTGTCCCACATCTGCTGCGTTTTGCCAGGTAACTTTCGCACAAGAAGACAATTTAGCACTGGATCTAAGTGTTCTACCTCTATTTTCAGATTTTCCAAACTGTGAATCACTTGAATTTTTCTTTAATCGACTCCACGCGCTCCTGTAACTGTGATGGCAAATTAAACAGATCACCCAACTGGATGTTGACAAGGACGCGAGGGTGATCAGAACGATCCTTTAAAATCGTCCATGCTTTCACATAATTATGGTCGTGAATCTTCAAGGATGAAAGCAACTTCTCAGCATCGCCCGTTAAACTTGTCTTAAGGTAGTGCATCTTTTGAATATCCGAAAGAGATGCCTTACTTCCGACAATTTCGTCGCTGTTACAAACTTTTCCTTTTTCAGAGACTTCTTTGGCCTGCTGACTGCTACTGCCACCAAGACTTGCCAGCGAATCCAGAAGCCTTGTTTGAAAATCGCAGTATTCTTCTCTAAAATTCTCATACACGGTTTCAGCTTTCGCCACTTCATCTTCTGCACCTATAAATTCTTCATATATTGCAGAGACAGATTCCCACAACTCATCCAATAATTTGATTCGGGTTTGAACGTAGTTCACACCAATTTAAAATTTTACAAGGTAGAGTGTACATTTGAGATATTAGATTAACTGCGGCTATAGTGTATTGCCAGCTCTTTCAATTATACATAAATTTGCCTCATGGTGCAACTGTTGTGGGAGAAACTGCTCTTGCTCAGGAGCTCGATTATTTTTGATTAAGACTTCAAAAAAAATTTAGAGTGTACATTTGAGATATTGGTTTAATTGCGGCTATAGTGTATTGCCAGCTCTTTCAATTATATATAAATTTGCCTCATGGCGCAACTGTTGTGGGAGAAACTTCCCTCGTTCCTCGATTTGGATTAATTTTTTCCATCTCCCTGATGAGGTAACGCTGCTCTTCCTTCTGTTCATCATTTAATGTGGATGTTGTTTCTGGCTGTTGTTTTATTTTTTTCTGCGTCACTTTCACTATCACTTTTTCGGGTTTTATTTAGAATCCTATAAAGTCTGTCTCTGTTCTCTTGCTTTTAAATTGTGTTCATTTGTTAAGTACTCTCTCTACGAAATTGCGCAACATGAATTTATGTATTAGTGAAATAAAATTAGAGTTGCTGTACTTGTCACAAAAATTTATTTCAAAATATGTTAAATTAATTTTCACTTAATTTAATTTTATTCGAAATTATCAATCTCGGATTGCGTTCGTTTCACTGGATATCATATGTCACTTGAGTATCCTACCGACTGCGCCAAATAAGTTTTATTAAATAAAACACCGTTTTATTAAAAAGGATTTAGAATATATTATTTAATTGAACGCTTAACAATTGAGGGAGAGTTCGACCTTCTTGTGCTGGTGGTGTGACTTGAAGTGAAGTGCGTTCTTGCATCCAGATAACATCTTGGCATCGTATCTGGGATGTCAAGTGGATTATCTGGTGACGCTTATCGGCCATTTTGGACGCCGTATTTCTAGTAATATTCCTATGCTGCTCAGTGTCGTCTTCTTAGTGTTTTTCCGTTGTGTTCTGTTTATTTTAAGAACTTAAGTGTCGTCTTTTGTTTGGGCTTAAGTGGTTCCTCGAATAAACCAAGGCTTGGGTCTTCGTTCGGGTTCGACGATGTACATGTTACTCGCGCTTCCTAATGGAAGTTCGTCCATTTGGACGCTCGTGTGACATTGGACTAAATGTGAGCGTTTTCATCTCGAAAGTACTGATGGGATCTTTGATGCAACAATTTGAAGTACTTAAGTAATGAGTATAAAATTTTCAATTCTTTGTAAAATTATAATTAAAAGTACAAGTACCGGTACTGGTACTTGGAAATCTTAAGTACAATTAGCATGGAATTATACTTGTACTTAAAATTTTAAAATACAAGGTAATTGTACTTAACTTGGACTTAAGTAACAATATATTTAATTATTTTACAGCTCTGATCACAAGCATATATTTATTTTTAATCGCAATGAAGACGCACCTTTTTTAATTTTGAAATAAAATGCAGCTGCAGCATGTAGCTCTGTCAAAGTTGAAAGGTACCAAAAAGTAAAGAGCCTTTCACCCTTACAATTCCGGATTTCAATAAGATATTTCACTGTAAAAGCTCTCGCATGATTGCCGTACTGAGCATTATCAATTGGCATAATTCTATCACAAATGTAGGCTGGGCTACCAACTGTTTATTATAATTTCATGAATATAAGGGCCTTATTATGATTCGCGAGTCGAACGTTCGCTTTGAGTCGAACGTTCTACGATTTCATATTAGGATTGGCGAATGAACTCATAAAGCAAAACTGTGAAAAAAGTTGACAAAAATTGTTCTTTTCTTTCACATTTTGATGAAAATTTTACAATGTTTATGAAGCATTCAATTTGTTCCTTAAATTGTTTTTTACGACTTTGATCATTCGGTACTGGAAAACGGTTCAATGGATTAATTTTAAATTTTACAGCAATATTGGTGGTCTATAGTTCTTTAAAATGTCTTACCAAATTAAGTCCTGCAGTCAATATTTGTAAAGCAGTAAAAGATTTACAAAAAGTCTTTAAACAGTCTTTTTTTGACCTTTTCAAAGAAAATGCCAATGTTCAAAAAAAAAAAAAAAAAAATTTTTGGCTCGCGCTTCTTCTTATGATTGCGCAATAACGGTACCTTAAAAAATTCATTTGCTGAAATTTCTCAATACAAAAAATATAAAGCTTTAGAATGCTTTTTGTTTTATCTCAATACGACCACCAGCTTTTAAAAAAAACACTAAAAAAAAGTGATTTTTTTTTTGTTCCCTTAATTTTTTTGACAAGTGTATAATAAAATAATATTATAACGAATATTAGCACATAATGTCGAGACCTTGCAAAAATAATTTATTCCTTCTAAGAGACTAAAAGCGAAAAATATTAACTGCATTTTAACGAAATTTTCAGAACAACAAACAAACAATCTCTTGGAATGGATTTTTCTTTTCATCTCACACAGCGAGAGGTTAAAAGAAACGAGCAAGCGATCAGTATGCTTTGAGCATGCGAGCAGAAAGGTCGTGGAGAGTGTACGACATTTTGCAAGCAATTAATCACACCTTAACTCCTCATAAATGCATTTCTTGGCAATTGAGTGAGTGGAACTGCAAGACTACAGGAGCACATTTTTAGAAAAGTTGAGCAAAAGTTATCGGGGTTAATTTATAACTTGATTTTAAAAATGAAATCTGAAGCAAAACTTGATCAACTGACAAGCTTAGGTAACACAAGTTAGTAATAGGTCGTCACATAAGATACAGAAATTTTTTTCAGTAGGAGCAACAGTTCAATCTTCGCAATCAACAGATAAAAGAGAAAACCAATGAAATTGGGCTGTAAGGCGGTTCTCTTCCCTCTGAATTTTTGGTGAAAAGAAAAATTTCTCTCTTGCACTCAACATGGTGGCTCTACGAGAAAGATTTCGTAGAATACTGTATTGCATGCTACGAAAATTGCTCATGGAACCTATTTATAGTATTCTATAAAAAATTTCTTGCCACATATTGCTTCGTTCATAGAAAGCGCTACGAATTTTCCCTTTGACAATTGTGGTATTGTTTCAATTTTTTTTTTTATTTGTGTATTTTCGAATGTAATTAATCAATTGTAGGTGCCAAAAGGAAGTTTCTGTTTTTTTCTTGTGGATTTAAGCAAAATTAACAATAAATCAATTCTTTTAATTGTTTCAACTTCATAACTTTGACCTGTGAATTTTTTGAGACAAATGAAATAGTAAGCTATTAAAATGCCCAACCAACATTTTATGGCATACTATCGCTCTTTCTTTCTATCGAAAGTGACAGATAGTAGAATCGAATCCAAAGTGACAGACAGTAGAATTGATTTGATAATTTTGCTTAAATCCACAAGAAAAAGACCAAAACTTGCTTTCGCACCTACAGTTAATTAATTACATTCGAAAAGAAAACCAAACAAAAAAAATTGAAAACCTACAAATGGGAAAATTGCTTCTTCATAGAATACTATTCATAGCTTTCTATGAGCAAAGCAATATGTGATAAGAATTTTTTTATAGAATACTATAAGTAGCCTCCATGAGCAATTTTCATAGAATGCAATACAGTATTCTATGAAATCTTTCTCGTGGAGCCACCATATTAATTGAACAGAGCAGAAGAATAGAGCTAATTAAAATTCTTCTTGCTCAACAAACTATGATCTCCTTCATCCAGGAGACGCCACAAAGTAATCCTAGAAAACTATAATTTCCTCCCCAATCCTTTCAAACAAGGTGTTGCAATAGCAATCAAAAAAAACCAAAAGCTACGCTACAATTCAATTATCAAAACCCTACCTTCCCCAATACTTTTTGTTCTACCAACATCACAATAAACAATAGTTCAAAAAATATTCTGTTGGGATCCTTACACTTCCCTTCAAATTATCAATCAAAAGCTTGAAGAACTCGAGAAAATTAATAATCTTTCTGAGTCTTTTGATGGGGCCATCTTAAGTGGCGACTTAAATGCTAGGCACCCAAATTGGGCGATTCGAAAATCAATCAAAATGGCAGAACTCTCGTAAACTGGTTCAACTCTTTCAATCCTCCCTTACCATTGGTCGAACCCTCTCCAGGTAGGTCCTACAAAAACACTTGCTGGTCAAACTTCAGAAATTATCTAGACTTAACCTTGAACTCAAACCCACTGTCCCCTAATATATCTCTAACTAATTCCCAAGTAGACCAAAATGTTGTTTTCTTCAATGAAACGATATCAGGCACTCTAGAACTTCACTCCGCTAGGACTACCTTCAATTTCAAGAAATACAAAAACCTACCAGAGAATATCAACTTCCTATATAAAACAAAGCACCGTTAACAAAAGGAACTGAAAAGGATCTTTCACAGATCTTACAACAGAGTGAGCAGGGAGTATCAATTATTAGCTGGTAGAATCTCGCTGTTAAAAATCTTAATGAAGGAAAAAGTCAGTGTTTGGCTGAACAATCAAATCGGTACCAAACTCAGTCTTATTAAACCAGAGCCACAAGCCTTCAAGGAAGCCGCTTAATTAACATGTAAAAAGAAAAAAATTATCTGTGACCAAATCTGTCTTGAAGCTTTTAAGGATCATTTTGAAAAAATTTACCGCGAGGAAATTCCCTCTCATGACCCTAACATTGCAACAATCGTTCAAACCGAAATGTCCCGTTTAACCCAAGCGCGGCCAGAGAGAATTATTTCATTTTTTTTCATGAAAACTCCGTAATCAGCCAAAATAACACTTCAATCCCAGAAGTAACCAGCATCATCAAACAAATCTAAGCAAAAAAATCAGCCGGTACCGTTAATCTTTCCAATTTTATCTTCAAAAAAATCTCTCCGGAAGGCGTTAAATTTTTAATAATCATATTTAATAATTTCAATTTAATGGCTATTTTCCCACAGATTGGAAATGCGCCAAAATAATCCCTTTACGAAAAAATCAAAACATTTTCACTTCAGGCCAATTTCCCTATAATCAAACGTGGGAAAAACTTTTGAAAGAATTCTCCTGAACAAATTAGAATCAAATATAGAAGAAAACATAGAGTTAATCGCCGACCACCAATTCGCACTTATGAAAGTTTACAACGAGGTCACATTTAACCTAAGACAGACAAAGTGTACTGTTCTCTCGACATTAAATTATTGAATTTTTGCTCCAATTTTTTTTTCTTGGAAAAAATTGTTTTTTTTTTTTTTTTTTTTTTCAACGCTTATCAGTATTGTAACTAACGCAAAACTGTGAAAAAAAGTGGGCAGAAATGGTTATTTTCGTTTCCATTTTGATGACAATTTCACATTGTTTTTGAACCACCCAATTTGTTCCTTTAATTGGTTTTTACGACTTTGATCATTCGGTACGTGGAACAGTTCAATTTAAAATTTTACAGAAATATTGTGCCGAAAACAGATGTGCAGCTTTTTCCAATTTTCCAATTCATTAACTATAGAAATTATATTTGAAATATGAATAGAATATAATTCTGTTGGACTACGTGGTCTTATATAACTTACAACAAAATAAAAATCCTAAGAACAAAAACCTTTAGAGCTAACGCACACACAGATTTGCTCAATATCGTCGGAATCATTTAACAATTTACATTGTTTACTGCTAAACTTCGAACTTACAGCTAACAACACACCTCCACCTCGGTCCATACCTGTAGAGCTAGGTCGGTCTTTCCGGTATACTTGGTAAGAACTGTCAAAGAATTCATTTGAAAGAAAGTGAGGATTCAGCCTAGTCTCTACAATGACGATAACATCAAACTCATGAAGTGAAGACGAAGTAAATAATTGATAAGATTTTGTTCTTATGCCACCAGCATTTAAAAAAAAAAACTCGCAGCTTAGACAAATATGGTGATGTATTGTCAACCTAAGTTAGAACAATATTTTCTGGGCTGGCAACACTGGAACTTATTTCACCTTGGAGTTGTCGTCCTTCCTTGGAAAATTTACAAATCTTTTGATTTGCACATTAACGGGCCAAATTATCGGATCTAAGGCAATATCGAAGAAGTTGTCAGGAATTCCTAACTTGAAATTGATGTATCGATACGAAGTAGGGTCAGTGTTTTTTTTAATTAGCTTGGTACAACAAAAAAACTTTTGGGGATATTTAATTTAATTGCAGCATAATCCATAATATCATCTTCTGTTACATTATTTTCCAGATGAGAAATATGCAGAGAACGTAGTGGGGGAACAGATTGCAATGTAATTTCACCACCAATGACAGCAGCAGTACCGAAAAATTTTTTTTTAGAATGATGACCATTTGCATTTTTCTTTTGTATTGAAGTAGTAGTAAAAATTCCCTTTTTCCAGCACCCCAGAAGCAGAATTGGCAACACCTGCAACAATTCTGGCACCAACACTCCCCACACCGATCGATGGCAACAGAGATTCACCTTCAGCATTGAGAACGGCATCTTCAAATCTTTCATCCACAGCTTCAGCAGCACCATCAATGTCACCCACAACAACAGCAATAGAGTCAACGACGACGTTGGCAGTCGCAACGTTATCAGCAGCAGCAGCAACAACATCAACAGCAACAACATCAGAACTTTTTCTTTTGTCTGAATTTGTTTTATGCAATAATAAGCTTTCATTAGTTCTATCGACGTTGTCAGTGACGATGGATGATGTGGATATCCCATCAGACGGTGTCACCGCATTCTATTTCGATGTCGATGCTTGCACAATAAGAGCTTTAGCGAATTCATTACCCGTAGATTTAGAGTTGCTTGTTGTTTTTGCGCTTTGCTTGCCAGAAACCGTTTTTTTAACTTTACCGAGAGTTTTGATTGGGATAGCAGAAAGCGAGGAGAGGAAGCATGTTTTTCTCTTTTATTGTTGTTTTTATTTTGCTCCGAAGGCAAAGGCTTTACTTGAGAGCGTGTTATACGTATTGGTTTCACTATGTTGTCGAAATCAGATTAAGGCTCCGTAAAAAAGCAATATAAGTCTTTAATAACTGGTATGAAGCTAAGAAAAGAAATGTTATTACATAGGCTACATTTCCAGAATATATTTCCGTTAGAACTTATTGAATCACGATCGGAATCCGTCAAATTCGTACATTTAAAATGAAAACCGGATTGACAAATTCCGCACGAAATTAAATCACTCTTAGTAGTCATAAAGCTACATTCAGAACATTGGATGTCCATAATGAGATGAAGTAATGAAAAGTGTCTATAATGAGAGTTAGACTGAGAAATTGAATCGTTGTAAAGTTTTGAAAAAATCTTGTAGAATATTAATTTTAGTTTTTAGAACTACCCTTAAATTTTCCGTGTCCTCATTCCTTGTGAAGATATTGATAGTCAAAGTCAAAAGTCTGTTTTTTCCTTCAAAGTCATATACAGTGAAAGCTCCCTTAGCCGGACAGCGACGGTCGTGACACTTTTGTCCGTCTAAGGGAGTTGTCCGTCTAAGGGGAAAAATAAAAAAATAGTTGTTTCAAGAAATGTATAGTATACAGTGGCATCATGAAACATTTTTGCACCCACAAGCCATGAAATTCATTCAAACTAAAAATGAACATGAAGATACAAGAAACTAGATACAAAAACAGATTACAGCGGCAGAAATCAAATTCGTTATGAATTTGATCACAGACAGTAATTTGGTGAAATCGAATCTACGTCGCTGTGGACCAGGGGGACCGTTTTTAATGGAGAATAAATTTATGTAAAAGTATTACTAAAAATAATGGTTAAAATTTACATACTAAAAAAAATGTTTGTCCGCCTAAGGGAATTTAATTTAATAAATCGCGGCTAATATTCTTGTCCGCGTCCGGGTAAGGGAGTGTCCCCTTAAGGGATCATAAAATGTATGGAATTAACATCCAAGATCTACGGTCGTGAGAGTTTTTCCGCCTAAAGGGATTGTCCGCTTAAGGGAGTTGTCCGTAATAGGAGCTTTCACTGTATTCTTCTAAAAATAATTGTAAAGTGACGAAAAAAGATGACCTTAAAGCTGAATAAACAAGTTATCGAAACAAAACATTAAATTGGCTCAAAAAATTTTTTTAAAGAAAATGACAATGTTCAAAAAAAAGAAAAAAAAAATTAAAATTTTCGGGTTGTGCTGCTTCTTATGATTGCGCAATAACGGTACTTTAAACAAATCATTTGCTAAAAATGTCTGTATACAAAAAATATAAGGCTACAGAATGCTTTTTGTTTTATCTCAATTCGACCACTTTTCACAGAGATACAGCTCTTCAAAGAACACTAAAAAAAGTGATTTTTTTTGTTCCCTTAATTGTTTTGACTAGTGTATAAAACTGGAAATAAAAGATATTCAAATAATAAGCAAGCATAATTCCTCTGATCAAATACTTTGCTGAATTAATAGGAAAAAACATAGAAAAAATGAACTTTTCAGACAACGATCTGGAATTTATGAATCGCAAAAACATATCACTGGGTCAGAACCTCCTTATCCTTCAACGATTGGGATAATAAATGAAAATCTCCTATCAGCTCCTGATGGAATCCCTGAATTTTTCTTATCCACTAGTAGTGGAAGTAATAGAGGCTAACGTAGCGCTACCCTAAACAAAGACCATCATATATGCATCTCTGAAATAATACACACTTAAAAGCATTGAAATCATCTGAACTAAAGAATCAAAATTTATTTAAAAAAAAAAGACAAAATTCAAAATTTATTAAAAAAAAAAAAGACAAAAGTCAAAAATAGACAAAACAGATCACAATTTCTACAATATCACCTAACTTATCCTTAAACTATTATAGCTGGCCAGAACTTATCTTCTATGTTTGTTTTGCAACTATTATCAATGTATTAGTTATTAAGAAAAATAAAAAAAAAAAGTAAACAAAAATATGTAACAATTCAAATCAACATTAATTCATCTTCAATACCTATCTAATACTAACTGAAATCATAAACAAATCCACTTTTCTCAAAACTCTGTAAAATAAAATTACAAATCACTAATGTCAGTTATTCGGCCCTATCGAGGTAACTGTCGGTGCGGAATTCTCTCCGATTTCCTACGAATCGGAGACATTTTGTTTCGAGGTAATTCTCCGATCAGCAAAATATCTCTGATTCGTAGGAAATCGGAGAGAATTCCGCTCCGACGTTTACCTCGATAGGGCCGATTAAAAACTCTAAAAGACAAAAAAATAAAAATCCACTCTGGTAAAAGAAAATATTCTCATCTTAGTCGTAATCTATACATATGCTCAATCAGTTTAAATTCATTTCCAATTTGAATATCAACAGAAATAAAATGATCTATATCTATTACTCGTAAGTAAATTCTCTAAGATGCGAAATCCAATTTTTACAGGGTGTCCCGAAACTCAAAGTCAAGCGGGTACCGGGTGATTGGGCAGGTTGTGCCCGTTTTTTGAAAATTATAAAAAAATAATCTATCTCGCTTGGTTTAGCATTATTAAGAAAAATAATGAACATCGACACTCTACCTCACATTTTTAGATACAGTGGTCACAAATTTTAAAATTTGTCTATGTTTTCTTTTTTTACGTAATCCTTAATAACCACGCTATTAATCGCAATCACAAATCCAAGAATAAATATTGTCAAAAATTTTGTAAGCTAACTTTGACACTTCATATTTTAAAAAAAATGTACCACACTACCCTCGGGTAGTTATTTAAAAAAAAATGGCCCGTTTCATCCAGATTTAAAAATGGTACAACACTTTCTACTTATTTACTCGTAAAAAATACGATTGTTTTTTCATTTGCAAAAGGACGTCACTTCACTTCATACGTAAATAATGCTTTTTTGTGCTCAAAAATGGGTTTTACCAAGGGGTATGTAAGATAAACAGAGGCACTTGAATAAGACACTGTAATTTTTTAGAAAATTACCCCTCCTGCCTAAACGGGGGGAAATAGAACCGAACCTACTCGCTCCAGCAGTTTGGTGCATCTTATACCGATCACCCTGTATAATAATAACTGTATAATAAAATAAACTTTAACCTTAATGTCATTGAAACAAATTGAAATAGACTAAGAGCCCACAGCAAGTCTTGTAAGCTGTGACTCAAAAATTGCTGTGGGCTCTCGGTCTAAAAATATGAAAACATTTGATACAGACAAAATTCCTGGCAGCTTCCCAAACTCCGATTTTCCCTGACAAAAATGTTTCTCATCTTCAAAAAGTGAGCAAGCGAATCGAAAATTTTTTTCCTCAGTTTTGACAGCAAAACTGAGAAATTTTGCTAAGGAATCTTGTTCACGTAACTGAGATTGCTGAGGGCTCTGAGATCTTATTTTCCTGAACTTACCTATTGTCGCAGAGCATAATATCGGCCCCATACATAAGAACAAACATTACGAGATGTTCATAGCTGAGGTCTGCGGAAATTCGTAATAACAAAATATTTTTTTCAATATAGAAAATTGTAAAGGGGAATTCGAATATTGTGAAGGGGCCTTCCTATATTTCGCACATTTTACCCCCAGTTTTTTAGTTTAACTTGAGTTCAACTCTTAATTCAATTTCACAGTGTACGTTCAAATCTGAACTGAGCTCAACAAGTTAAACGCTTGTATTCTGCCGTTTAAGCTTAAACTCTCTCAAAAATGTTTCCATGGTAATCACTCGTGTTTCTCTTTTCTCTTCAAAAAAAAGTGCGAGAATTGCGCTGACTGCGCATGTGCTTCTGAGAAAATGGTAATGTTGTTCGGTGATATAGTTCGTTTAATTGAACTGAGGTTCAGTTTATGCTGTGAAACCCAAGGAGTTAAACTTGGAATTTAAACTTAAGTTCAGGTTCAGCTGAACTTAAGTTTAAACTTTCACTGTGAAACTAGGGGTACGACTTTATTCAAGTTCCAAAAATTAGCCATACAATTTACCAGAGAGAAAATCCTTTGGTTGCCCGATATCCATCCAAAAACCAGCAAGCTCCATAGCGTATAGCTGATTTTCTGCAGCCATAACCGGAAAGATTTCTTTTTCAATTGAAGTTGGCTTAATTTGTATTCTTTCTAAGATTGATGGATTAAATATGTAAATTCCGGCGTTTATTTTATTGCTGACGAATTCTTGCGGTTTCTCAATGAAACTATTGATGCGGCATTCTTTGTTGTATAAGACGACCCCATATTTTGACGGTTCTTCAACCTTTGTTACAACTATTGTTCCTTCTTTTCCGTGAGCACGGTGAAATGCTTCAAGTTGTTCAAATGGAAAATCGCAAATAACATCAGAGTTTAACACAAAAAAAGGGTCATCACTTGCATTAAGAGCATTTTTTGCAAGAGCCAGGGGTCCTGCAGTACCCAGTGGTTCTGTTTCGTGGGAGAATCTAAGATCCAAGCCCAATTTCTCAGCTTCTTGTCTCAGTTCACATTCCATTTGTTCGGCGCGATATGAAACGGCCAATATAACCTAAGGATTATTAATAAATGAAAGTAGGTACATACTTGTAATTTTAGTAGTTTTTAAAAAGCATGTACTTACCTCTGTTACACCAGCCCTTATCAAAGCTTCCAGTTGGTGTAATAGTATTGGTTTGTTCGCAAATTCAACCAAAGGTTTCGGTGTACTGAGGGTCAAGGGTCTTAGCCGGGTTCCATAGCCACCAACTAATATAAGTGCTCGGGTACCTTTCTTTCTTAAATGCGAATTTGTTTTACTCATTTCTTTAATAAAAACCGTGATAGTATATCGCAAAAACAAAATAATGCCACGACCCCAACCTTAGGGTAAACCAAAGATACTGAATTTATAAAGATATGAATCCTCGGCTGTCATTTAAATTTGCCTACAACCTCTATCAGATAAGAAATAAAAAAATATGTGTAAAAATGGCGGTATAAAACTCATACATTCACAGTTAATCTTCACACATAGTCTGGATTTACATTGTTCAACTTTTCCCATAAGTTTTTTTTCCAGAAATCGGGTGAAATGTTCATATGGTCCGATTTTTCCAATGAGAATTTCTGTCGTTGCACTCTTCGGTCTTATTGCTTTCCTCTTCATTTTTCATTAGGATTTACTCACACCACCAAATAAACGACACATGTATACTAAACACACACAAGAAACTGGAAAGGAGGTGAAACAGAACCAAAATAGGCTAGAAAAATCGGATGAGTTTTGCGGAACAACCGATTTCTTCCATCCCCCTCACTTCTTACCCTCCTCACCCAGGAACAAGTGATCGGAACTGGAAAAGTTGAACAATGTAAATGCAGACTTACACATTCACAGTACTTATGTTCACACCACCCTGCTATGTCTGGATTTACATTGTCTGGATTTACATTGTTCAACTTTTCCCATAAGTTTTTTCCAGAAATCGGGTGAAATCACCATCAAATAAACGGCACATGTATACTAAACACACAAAAGAAACTGGAAAGGAGGTGAAAGAGAACCCAAATAGGCTGGAAAAATCGTATGAGTTTTCGAGGAACAACCGATTTGTTTCATCCCCCTCACTTCTTAGTCTGCATTTACATTGTTCAACTTTTCCAGTTCCGATCGATTGTTCCTGGGTGAGCGGCGTAAGAAGTGAGGGGGATGAAACAAATCGGTTGTTCCTCGAAAACTCATACGATTTTTCCAGCCTATTTTGGTTCTCTTTCACCTCCTTTCCAGTTTCTTGTGTGTGTTTAGTATACATGTGCCGTTTATTTGATGGTGTGAGTAAATCTTAATGAAAAATGAAGAGGAAAGCAATAAGACCGAAGAGTGCAACAACAAAAATTCTCATTGGAAAAAACAGACAATATGAACATTTCACCCGATTTCTGGAAAAAACTTATGGGAAAAGTTGAACAATGTAAATCCAGACTTACGTCGCTCACCCAGGAACAATCGATCGGAACTGGAAAAGTTGAACAATGTAAATGCAGACAAATCGGATGAGTTTTGCGGAACAACCGATTTCTTCCATCCCCCCACTTCTTACCCCGCTCACCAAGGAACAAGTGCAGACTATGTCTGCATTTACATTGTTCAACTTTTCCAGTTCCGATCACTTGTTCCTCGGTGAGCGG
This sequence comes from Epistrophella euchroma, assembly GCA_947049315.1. Lineage (NCBI taxonomy): Eukaryota > Metazoa > Arthropoda > Insecta > Diptera > Syrphidae > Epistrophella > Epistrophella euchroma. Next base: position 101,085,789 of record OX346246.1, read on the forward strand.
GGTAAGAAGTGAGGGGGATGGAAGAAGTCGGTTAGTCTTGATTTACATTGTTCAACTTTTCCCATAAGTTTTTTCCAGAAATCGGGTGAAATGTTCATATGGTCCGATTTTTCCAATGAGAATTTCTGTTGTTGCACTCTTCGGTCTTATTGCTTTCCTCTTCATTTTTTTCAATTCAAGTTCAATTCAATTCAATTCAATTCGATACTTTAGTATCTGATATGTTTTCGAACGCACAGGGGGGTTTACATGGACTAGCATCACAGTACACAAATCTAAGGTAATATCTTGCGCAGGTTATCAGAATTGAAACTGTCAGAAATTAAAAAATGGTGGCTCGAGTGCTCCCAAAAACTTCACACCGCAATATTAAAAACAACAACAAATATCGAAATTTGACATGTAAATGGGCACTGGATCCAAATGACAACGCTAATGATATTACCTTTAATATAAGGTCTGTTTGGTTACTTTCGTGGCACAAAGTTGAAAATCTGTCAAATTTCTAAAAGAAGAGAAAAATTCTCTCAAAGAGAGTAAAACCTGCCACAAAGTTAACAAACGCTTTGTTGCAGTTTGTATTTGAAACGTCAAACGTAAGTTAAAGCAGTTAACTATAAACAAGACAGAACATAGAAGGTATGCTCATAACATACACCCTATTCGCCATCTTTGGATTTTTGCGACGTCATAATAATCTTTTTTTCTTTCTTAAAATGAATAATATTATCTAGAATTCAGCATTTAATAAAATTACTTTTAATAAAACAATAAATATGTATTATAATATATATGTAATTATAAATAATATTTATATATTGACAATTAAAAACTTTGTCCGCCGTATTGCAATTTTAAATTAAAAAAAAAACAGCGAAATGAAAAAGAACGGCCAGAAGAGGGCAGTCACGGATTTTGACAGTTGTTTAACTCCTTGCAACAAGAAATTTGTGTCGCAGAAAGTTGCAAGGAGGGGAAGTTTCTTACTCTCTCGCTGTGCTCTCTTCTTGCTACTTTTTGCAATTTTCTTGAGTCAGGAGCTTTGTAGATGAAATTTTATGTAAAAAGATTAGCAACACTAAATTTCATTAAAATAGTTTGTTATTTTGCAGTTATTTGTTTTAACTTGAATGAAAAATTGTTCCAGAATAATCCGATGGAGAATTATGGGAACACTTTTGTAAGAAATTCATTCCTTTTATTCAAAGCGTCACTAAATAATTAACAAAAAGTTCTTTCATTCAAATAAGTAAGTATTACGATTTTATTATAGGCGTTTTTATTTTTTAGTTCAGAGTAGAGCCTGAGGGGCGGAATCGGCTAAAGTGATATTTGACTATCATATTTTTTACTATCAAATTTGATAGTCAACTATTTTCCGTCTGTGTAAGATGATTGTTTGTCCCCTTTCACACAGGGCAACTGAGTTGCCGGCAACAATTAGTTCATTGGCGAGAAGGGCAGGAAGAAAGAGGGGGAAATGAAATCTCCCCGGTCAACAATTTCAGGAAACTTTTTTGACGTTTCTCTTCACACTACGTTTGTGTGCGTTCAACCAAGGTAGTTTTAAAGGAAAATACAGCAAGTCTCCTCCAACTTTGTATCTGCGTGTGAAAGGTACAAGAGATTGTTAAGGAGATTTAAAGAAAACGTCAAAAAAATCACCAGCAACTAGTATCTTCGTGTGAAAGGGGACTTTGAATATCATTTTTTTTCTCGGTTAACTTGGTATCACCTGAAAAAAAAATATTTGACTTCTTGTCAAACGTCAATTAATTTCAAAATAAAGCCTTAACTACATAAGCCACTTTTTGCAAAATTACAAAAGTAAAAATATTTTTTTCCCGCTAGCGCAAATGTTTTGTGAAAAAGAATGTACACAATTGTTTTTAAACCAAAATCTAAGCTTTCTGCATCATTTGTATACATTTTCCAGTGAGCAACACTATCCCAAAATGAGTTTGAAAATTTTCACTTTTGTACTTTTTCACTTTTTTGGCTTATGTAGTTAAGGCTTAACCAGTGAGTCGCGAGAAAGCGTTTGCATTATCAAAAATAAAGGAAACAATTATCAAAATTGTAAGTAATTTATGTCTAAAACCCTTAAAACAATAATTTATGATTCAATTATTACCTAGGGCACAAGCAAACAAAAACCAAATTAGTTTGCTGACAAATTTTATGCAAGAGCATACAAATTTAGCAAATTCGTTCTCGGGAAAGGGAATGAATTACAAATTATTATTTCGTTTAGGTATCCTTTCTTACTTACTTTGAGTCGGGGAGGTCAAATATATTTGTTCCTCAAGTTCATGCGAACAAGCCCGACTCTTCTATTTTCTACTTCATTTCCACTATTTTCTTGGCTTACAAATAATTGAATAGGCACAAAAATATTCATTTTTTAAAAAAGAAAAGTAGAACACCAAGAAAAACAAATATTTCAAATTTCAAATTGTATCAAATTTTATCAAATTGACACCTAAATAGGTATCACCTGAAAAAGTCAAAAAAATATGATAGTCACTTTTGACTATCAGTTTACACAGACGAATTTTATTGAATTTGACTGTCAATTATCAAAAATCAGCTTACACGATTCCACCCCTGAACTGTCAAACAAAAAATCGTGTTTCTTTTTTAGCTCAGAGTGTATAACAGTTCAAATTTGTGTTTCTTTTTTCGTTCAGAGCGCGCTCTATTAGCTCGGTATAAAACAACCGAGCAGACCGAGTAAAAAACTGAGCGCGGCCAACTTCATACAGTTTCCATGTAATTTGACAGATATGACAATTGAGTGCTCGGGTGTTTTTTGTAATTTAATCGGAGTGCTCTGAACATACTTTGCTCAGAGTTTACTCCGTTCGCTCAGGGTCTATTCAGTGCTCTGCTCTGAACCAATTCTGGAATAAAAAAGAAAAACGCCTTATAAGAACTTATAAGCACAAATCCACCACACCAAAAATCATAAAGTTCAACTTTTAATTGTAGCACTTCAGCTCTTTTACCACTGATCTCTATAAACACTGGATAGTGAATTCTCTATATGTATAACCGTTTTTTTTTTGAAGAAAATTGAATTTGACAGTTCTCGTTCTTCCCACACAGTTTGTGTCTTTTTTAAACAAAAGGAAAGAAAGAGATAGATAGAATTGAAATTGTTTTCGTATTCGTACCCGCATATCCAAACAAAAAAATGGCCGCGTTCAACAGGAATTCTTAAATTTCAGAATCTGAAATTTCAGATTTTTTTTCGTTTTGGGATAAATTTTTTTCGTTGAACGCAAAAACAATCTAAAAATTCAGTCAAAAGCCATTGTGTCAAATTCCTGTATTTACTTATAGAATATGCATTGAAGCGAAATAAAAGAGAACTTTATATATTCTTTAATTGATAATTTAGCAGGAGCTTTGTAGATGAAATTTTATGTAAAAAGATTAGCAACATTAAATTTCATTAAAATTGTTTGATATTTTGCAGTAATTTGTTTTAAAGCCTTAACTACATAAGCCAAAAAAGTGAAAAAGTACAAAAGTAAAAATTTTCAAACTCATTTTGGGATAGTGTTTCTCACAGGAAAACTTAAAAAAATGATGCAGAAAGCTTAAATTTTGGTTAAAAAATAAAATGTATACATTATTTTTCACAAAACAACTGCGCTAGCTGGAAAAAAATATTTTTACTTTTGTAATTTTGCAAAAAGTGGCTTATGTAGTTAAGGCTTAACTTGAATGAAAAATTGTTCAAGAATATGGGAACACTTTTGTAAGAAATCTTTTATTCAAAGCGTCACTAAATAATTAACAAAAAGTTCTTTCATTCAAATAAGTAAGTATTACAATTTTATTATAAGCCTAGTACGCAGATCGGGAAAAGACTAATTTTATCTCTACAATTCTATAATCTCTACAAAAACATTGGAAAAGTCACGCAAAATTAATGTTCTTCTTCTTTTGTAAAATTTTCAACAAACAATAGTTGATCGTGCTTATGGAGCAAAATTATTGACCTTCCCGCAAAATAATGCTTCGAACATTATTTTTCCTGGCAAAATTTAGTGGAGACTTCACCCTACAACGGGTACAAACGTCACAATTTTGCGCGTGAACTGCGTACTGCCTGGAAAAAAACTGAAGAAAAAATTTGTCCTGGGAAAAATTTTGTATGTAAAGAAAATTTTTTCCCGATCTGCGTACTAGGCTTAAGAACTTATAAGCACAAATCCACCACACCGAAAATCATAAAGTTCAACTTTTACTTGTAGCACTTCAGCTCTTTTACACTTCCCCCACCACAAACAATTGTCATCCGAATTTCCAGACGAAATTTTCTTGTCTGAAATTTACGAACAAAGTCTTAACTACATAAGCCAAGAAAGTGAAAAAGTACAAAAGTGAAAATTTTGAAACTCATTTTGGGATAGTGTTTTTCACTGGAAAACTTATAAAAATGATGCAGAAAGCCTAAATTTTGGTTTAAAAATAAAATGTGTACCTATATTCTTTTTCACAAAACAACTGCGCTAGCTGAAAAAAATATTTTTACTTTTGTAATTTTGCAAAAAGTGGCCAATGTAGTTAAGGCTTAAACGTAACTAAAAGTCATTTAAAGCTTCGTATTCATTATGCGCGGCAAACCAACGAACATTGTTATGCGCATCAGCCGCGCAATATGAATACCGGATTTCTATGCGCGGCAGCTCGAACATTTGTGCGCTCGAACATGCCGCGCATCGATCCATTCGTGATGGATTTTTGAAGCGCGGCAATTGTCGAACATGGTTTTGCACGCGCGCAGTTAAGACGGTAGTTTGTTTTGAGATTTGGGCACTAGCTACTAGCTGTCAATTGGATCGACTGCCGCGAGCGGCTGCCTCGGTTCATCAACTTTTTCTCAAAAAATGATATGCGTGGCAAATATCATGATTTGCCGCGGATGAACATGGTGCGCGCGGATGCCGCGCATAATGAATACGAAGCTTAACTTTTTAAGACAGCTGCCCAATCAGAAGCTCCAAAAATTCAGAAATCTGAATTTTCAGATGTTAACGTAATGGATTGAACGCGGCCAATCTAAACTGTAATAACTGTTATAAGTGTTATATATAATAAAAAAAAACTGACGTTTCACGTCCTTCCCACTGTTATAATCTTCCTTCAATTTTCTTCAAAATTTGTATATGAATTCACTATCCAGTGTTTATAGAGATCAGTGGTACGAATACGAAAACAATTTCAATTCTATCTATCTCTTTCTTTCCTTTTGTTTAAAAAAGACACGAACTGTGGGAAGTACAAGAACTGTCAACTTCAATTTTCTTCAAAAAAAAACTGTTATACATATAGAGAATCCACTATCCAGTGTTTTAGGCCAGTCGCGCACATGCAACTAAACAGTTTAGTTTCGATTTTGTGCACAATGGGCTTATATGGGAGTGCGCGCCGGTTTATGTGCGCGGACCACTGATCTCTATAAACACTGGATAGTGAATTCATATAAAAATTTTGAAGAAAATTGAAGGAAGATTATAACAGTGGGAAGGACGTGAAAAGTCAGATTATATAACACTTATAACAGTTGTTACAGTTTAGATTGGCCGCGTTCAATCCATTACGTTAACATCTGAAAATTCAGATTTCTGAATTTTTGGAGCTTCTGATTGGCCAGTTTTCATAAAAAGTTAGATGACTTTTAGTGACTTTTAGTTACGTTTAGTTACGTTTAAGCCTTAACTACATTGGCTACTTTTTGCAAAATTACAAAAGTAAAAATATTTTTTTCCAGCTAGCGCAGTTGTTTTGTGAAAAAGAATAAACACATTTTTGTTAAACCAAAATTAAAGCTTTTTGCATCATTTTTATAAGTTTTCCAGTGAGAAATATTATCTCAAAATAAGTTTGAAAATTTTCATTTTTGTATTTTTTTACTTTTTTGGCTTATGTAGTTAAGCCTTAAGCCTTAATTACATTGGCCACTTTTTGCAAAATTACAAAAGTAAAAATATTTGTTTTCCTGCTAGTGCAAATGTTTTGTGAAAAAGAATGTACACAATTCTTTTTAAACCAAAATCTAAGCTTTCTGCATCATTTTTATACGTTTTCCAGTGAGCAACACTATCCAAAAATGAGTTTGAAAATTTTCACTTTTGTACTTTTTCACTTTTTTGTCTTATGTAGTTAAGGCTTTATGTAGTTAATACTTTATTCGTAAATTTCAGACAAGAAAATTTAGTCTGGAAATTTGGATGACAGTTGTTTGTGGTGGGGGAAGTGTAAAAGAGCTGAAGTGCTACCATTAAAAGTAATACTTACTTATTTGAATGAAAGAACTTTTTGTTAATTATTTAGTGACGCTTTGAATAAAAGGAATGAATTTCTTACAAAAGTGTTCCATCGGATTATTCTGGAACAATTTTTCATTCAAGTTAAAATAAATTACTGCAAAATAACAAACAATTTTAATGAAATTTAGTGTTGCTAATCTTTTTACATAAAATTAAATCCACAAAGCTCCTGCTAAATTATCAATTAACGAATATATAAAGTTCTCTTTTATTTCGCTTCAATGCATATTCTGTAAGTAAATACAGGAAATCGACACAATGTCTTTTGACTGAAATTTCAGATTGTTTTTGCGTTGAACGCAGCCATTTTTTTGTTTGGTTATGCGAGTACGAATACGAAAACAATTTCAATTCTATCTATCTCTTTCTTTCCTTTTGTTTAAAAAAGACACAAACTGTGTGGGAAGAACGAGAACTGTCAAATTCAATTTTCTTCAAAAAAAAACTGTTATACATATAGAGAATTCACTATCCCGTGTTTATAGAGATCAGTGGCGCGGACTCTCATATAATCCTATAGTACTCAAAATCGAAACCAAACTGTTTAGTTGCATGTGCGCGCCTGGCCTTATAGAGATCAGTGCTCACTGAACATACCTAAAGTGTTGAGTTGCCTACTCACTTGTCATCTTCAATTGGAAGAAGAAAAACTGTTATAATTTGTAGGGAATCTACTATCCAGTGTATTATAGAGATAAGTTGAAATTATTTCGTCGCAGAATGGTGTGATGACATGAGCTTTAAGAGCACATTTGTCACTAATTAAATGAACAGCGGCGCAGCATACTTGATATTCCTGGTAGTTCTTCAGACCCATGGACAAATATGGCTTGAATGCGTTGATGAATTTCAGACCCAACAATTCAGCCAAAGTCGACACAGCAATGTATGCATCTTCTTGAACACAACCAACCTTGCTCGAAAATGAACTGAACATTATTAAAATTGCAGTCATTATAGCGTCGGAAATCTTTGGAGCATCTTCTTCGCGAACTTTACGCAGAACCGATTGCAAAGTTGCACACAGCACAGGGATTGAATGTCGTTGTGACTGCGGTCATTTTGGGCTTCCACCTGCAATACTTGATTCCTTTATTCAATCGCTCCAAAATGACAATGGTTGTTTTCCGTTCTTTTCAATTCTTCGAAGACTTGTTTATTGGAAATTAATTGATGATTTTTTGGATCACTCTATAATCACTTTTGTTGCGTTGGGTTTGATGTAATTTTAATGTAATTTAAGTCGATTATAATTGTATTTTTGTGGTTTTTTTCGAGTAAGGACCGGCTAGGATAATTCCACATCCATATATTCACTCTATTCCATTTCATATTTTTGGATTTAAATGACTGAATAATATGGACTTGGATTTACGGATTAAACTTAAATTATTTAAAGAATCAATAAATTGTGTGATTTCGCTATACTACCTACTTTTTTTTTTTTATATTTTTTCTTCTATGCACAAAGGGCTCTGCAAGATAAAAATGGTAGTCGAAAAAAAAACAAAAATGAATTCTTCAATAATTTCAAATTTCAATTTCAGAACTTCCAACAAGAAGCATTTACTACTTTGACAATTAATCCAACGAACGACGGTGTTGTTAAATGTGTTGCGGAAGGCCACACTGGTGTCATGACACCGGTGCACACACTTGTGTTGTGTGTATGGGCCGCTTGACGGCCCAAATGAAAAAAAAGCATTTAGCATAAAACGAGTTAATTTAGTGCTAAGAAAATAAGCACAAGAGAAATGCAAAAAGATCAAAACAAGTTACAGTAATATATGGAGTGATTTACTGATTTGTAAAAATAAGAAAATAGAGAGTTATGGTCTTATTAATTAGATTTTTGGCTGTTTAAACTATGTCTAAGTATTTTGAAACAGTCGAAAATATGATTTTTTAATAAAAAAAATATTGCAAATATTGTTTAGACAAAAGATTACGTTGTCTAAAGCAAGATAAAAAGATAGATTACTTTAGCAAGAATTAGAAAGGTTTTTTAAAAATTTGGACGGCTGTCTAAAGTTATACAATGTTTATTAATAAGACCATTAGCGTTTGATTACAATTTGAGTGAATTTAAATTTAAATATGGTGATATTTTATATGTTGGGTACTTTGTGCATATATTACTGAACACGCATTTTATAAAAAAAAAAGTAGGTTGGTACCTACCTATTTAAAATGAAAAAGTTTTATTAAAAAAATGGCAACACTTATAAAAAAGTTTTACCATTTTACCATAAAAATTTATTTATTAATTAATTAATTAATTAATTAATTAATTAATTAATTAATTAATTAATTAATTAATTAATTAATTAATTAATTAATTAATTAATTAATTAATTAATTAATTAATTAATTAATTAATTAATTAATTAATTAATTTATTTATTTATTTATTTATTTATTTATTTATTTATCTATTTATTTATTTATTTATTTATTTATTTATTTATTTATTTATTTATTTATTTATTTATTTATTTATTTATTTATTTATTTATTTATTTATTTATTTATTTATTTATTTATTTATTTATTTATTTATTTATTTATTTATTTATTTATTTATTTATTTATTTATTTATTTATTTATTTATTTATTTATTTATTTATTTATTTATTTATTTATTTATTTATTTATTTATTTATTTATTTATTTATTTATTTATTTATTTATTTATTTATTTATTTATTTATTTATTTATTTATTTATTTATTTATTTATTTATTTATTTATTTATTTATTTATTTATTTATTTATTTATTTATTTATTTATTTATTTATTTATTTATTTATTTATTTATTTATTTATTTATTTATTTATTTATTTATTTATTTATTTATTTATTTATTTATTTATTTATTTATTTATTTATTTATTTATTTATTTATTTATTTATTTATTTATTTATTTATTTATTTATTTATTTATTTATTTATTTATTTATTTATTTATTTATTTATTTATTTATTTATTTATTTATTTATTTATTTATTTATTTATTTATTTATTTATTTATTTATTTATTTATTTATTTATTTATTTATTTATTTATTTATTTATTTATTTATTTATTTATTTATTTATTTATTTATTTATTTATTTATTTATTTATTTATTTATTTATTTATTTATTTATTTATTTATTTATTTATTTATTTATTTATTTATTTATTTATTTATTTATTTATTTATTTATTTATTTATTTATTTATTTATTTATTTATTTATTTATTTATTTATTTATTTATTTATTTATTTATTTATTTATTTATTTATTTATTTATTTATTTATTTATTTATTTATTTATTTATTTATTTATTTATTTATTTATTTATTTATTTATTTATTTATTTATTTATTTATTTATTTATTTATTTATTTATTTATTTATTTATTTATTTATTTATTTATTTATTTATTTATTTATTTATTTATTTATTTATTTATTTATTTATTTATTTATTTATTTATTTATTTATTTATTTATTTATTTATTTATTTATTTATTTATTTATTTATTTATTTATTTATTTATTTATTTATTTATTTATTTATTTATTTATTTATTTATTTATTTATTTATTTATTTATTTATTTATTTATTTATTTATTTATTTATTTATTTATTTTTATTTATTTATTTATTTATTTATTTATCTACCTATTTACTTATTTATTTTTGTTTAAACATTATACTTTCATATGTTATAGATTTAATCTTATTATTATTAGGGGTATTCACGATCCGGTGCAACTGGTCTAGTATCGTTGTAAAGGTGCAAAAGTGTAACATTTTCTTACACTCCAACAACAAAATATACTGAATACAATCTTACAACACTCTTGCACTTTTACTATACCTCAACCCTATTGCAACAGATATACAACGGTGTAAAATTTGCGAACGTGTATTTGATAGCAAGCCAAATGTCATTCTTGCTGTCAGCTGTTGTTCGTGTGTGTATTTTCTCCAGTGTTACAACGGAATAGACAAAGTGCGTTCACGATCTCCTAAAAAAAATTAAATTTTGCAATTTTACTAGACTTGTTACACCGGATCTTGAATACCCCTTTTTTTTCATAATTGAATACCAGAATTTTCTCTAAGCTGCATATTTTTATTATAATATCTTTTTTTTTATAAATTGAAGGTTTTGTAGTAGCCGTGGCGTGATGGTTAGTGCGATGGACTGTCATGCCGGAGGTCTAAGGTTCGATCCCCAGCTTCGCCACCTATTTATTTAAAAAGAAAAAACGGCTACTGCCTCTTGCGAGGAATTGACAAATCCTCCAAGAGTATCTCCTGTCACAGAAAAGTGCCGCTCGTTAGCCGTTCGGATTCGGCAATAAACTGTAGGTCCCCTCCATTCCTGCAGACACGCACACAGGAATGGTTGAGAGTTGTAAGTCTCTAGGCCCTAGTTCTTCATGAGCTGTTGTGCCATCAAATTTATTTATTTATTTGAAGTTTTTTATCATACTTTCCTTCAGAATGTACTTATTCCTTTAAATTATAAATTTTTAAAAACTAATTATTCAGTAGAAAGGCATATTATAAAAATATCAAATCTCTGTGTAAACTGAGCGATAGCAACCAACTATAAATTAAAAGAACGAAATAAAACATATTCTATCTATTTATTAAAGCTACGATTCCGATAGGCCAATGGGACAGATCTACGAAACAAAAATTTAAGGCCTCGTCAAACAGAACGCGGGCTGACGGGACGGTCAATACTTCACCAGGGAAGGAAAGAACGCGGCGGGCAAATTTTGTTTGTAATTTCTTACAAAGACCGCCGGACCGCGCTCTGTTTGACAAGGCCTTTAATGTGCGTTAAAAATGTCAAATTCGTGCTTATGCATGTGTATCATCATGTGATTGTATGTATGTACGTGTGTAAACATAAAAAAGGCGCTTTCTACTAATCTCGCACAGGGCGTAAGTTTGGCCTGGGCCGTCGCTGCCCCCTGCATATAAAGTTTATGCCCTACAGTAAATTTACGGATAAAAAAAATCTTGGGCGACCTCATTAGCCCGTGCCTCTAAGGCCATTGCCATCCCATACAAATTTTTACGGAACTTATGAACTTTTTACATATTTTTTTTCCTCCCGAGCAACTGCACATATTTATAATATTTTTGTTGATTTTTATTATATGATCATCCCTTCCAAAAACATCATTCAAAGTTTATGGAAGAGAAAAATCTATAGAAAATATTTAAAAAAGTATTTCTTCTTTTAGAGGCACAGAACTTGTTTGAAAATACATTTTTTGAAGGGTATAAACTTTTGATTTAAGGGGTGTCTGATAAAAAAAAAAATTATTTAAGAAATAGCGGATACCCGGATAGTGTATATAACCGCCGCCACCCCCACCCACTGTACGCCCTTGACATTAAACACAAAATCTTATCTTACTTTGTTATTTAATTTTCATTGTAATCACCATACTGACTAAGAAGATTAGAATTAAATGAACATTTTATTTATTTAAAAATTAAGTTTAAATTTGAATTAATATTTACTTATGTTGATTTATGAAATAATCTGATGCAGGGCTATCTTAGACCAACAATATCATGAATAACTTTGAACATTTAAATTTAACAAGGTTTTCTAAAGTCGCAGTATGCTGTTAGCACTCTTAGAGTTAAATTGAATCAAAAAATGAGTTTGAGTGGTCTAAGTTCAGGTATTTATATTACTAAGAAATGCTTTGTTTTAAATAAATAAACGAACGATTTTGGCAACAGGAATTTTTGTTTGATCAGTGATTCAAAAATATAAAAATAAATTTCAAAAAAAAAATGATTTAATAGAATCAGATTGATATGATTCTTATTCCCATTCTACATTATATGTGCCATATAAAAAGATTCGAACTTAAAAAAAAATTGTTGTATATGCTTGAACAATTCTTTTAAATTAATATTTGACTATATTTTATTAGGCTCTTTTGGTCTATTTGAATTTGGAATGCGAATAAATAACTTTATTCCATTCTTTACCCAACGTTTCGTAAGAATTCCTTACTTCATGAGGGGTTTTGTTCTTTATTCAATAATTGTATGGTATGAATTAATTAAAAAAAATTATTTGATACTTTCAAGAAAAGTGAATCGTACAAATAAAAAAATGTAAAAGGAGCTCCTAGATTGCATATACCTGCAAATGGTTCATTGAAGATGGAATCTATTGGTCTGACAGCGTTATGGTTATAATTTATAAAAAACGCCCATTAAACTAAAAAAAAAATATTTTTATAAACAAAAGTTTGGTATTTTTATAAATTCGTTGAGTCAATAATAATAACAAATGTTATACCTAATTATTTGCACTCAACATTAAACGTCTCAAGTTATATAAAAAGAACACAGTTTTTGTTAAGTTCGACAGAGAGTCAAAAGTTTTAAAAATATTGACTCCTTTTTAATATTGTTTAAATCTCTTTTCTAATAAACTATTTACATACACAATGGTTTAAGTTTTGAAACAAAAAAGTGCACCCTTTAAAGCGATAGCTCTATGTGTTAAGAAAGAAAAACAAAACAATCCATTTTAAAAATAAATAGGTACTATGAAATGAAAATGAAAATGTAACTATTAAGTTTAATACGGCTTTGAACAGCTTGACAAATCAAGGCTTCGGTACAAAGAACAAACGTATGTTATAAAAAGATTTACTTAATTTATCCAAAATTACAATATGAAAAATATGCTATAACTGCTCAAAAGTCGACACCTATAATTTTATTTTTTTTTCGCGATACATTTGACTTTGCTTACTCGCCTGGAAAAAGAATCTAGTTTTAAATAAGGCCCTGGCAAGTTTTTCATTGTTACTAACAAGGGTCTAGCAAGGGTTATAATAGGCATTCGCTAGGCCTTCATCAGTTATGAACCTTTTTGCCTAGTCACTTAAATTCTGCCTAAGACCTGACAAGTAAAAACAAGATTTGTTCCACATATATTCTCCATGGTTTTTATTTCAAGAAGCACTTCTTGTTGTTGTGTTGCTTCGAAGACTTCAGTGTACTCACCATGTTTCAGCTTGCCGATTAACTGGTAGTCATCCTGGTTGGTCCTGTCTACAACATAGTTCTTATAGTCCCTATATTCCTGCCGTTTGTGTGCGTTTACTTGTCGGCTTAAAAGCGTGCAGCGTCCGGTAGTGTCATTTGTTATTCTGCGGTGGTGCACTTTCTGTTGCTTATATTGGGAGATTGGGAGATATTCAAAACACGTTTTTTTTGTTTAAGATAGTAAAAGTTCACTAATTTCTCTAATTAACCGCGAATCCATTTTTTTATTTTTATTTTATTTTAATTTTATTTTATTATAAAACACTGACCACTAAAAAATTCTTGAATATTTAAACTGACGTTTATTTAATGTCATTTACTTAGGTGTGTGTGTGCAAGTATGTGTGAAAGGCTGAAGGTATGTTCAGTGAGGCTTATCAGAATAGTTTAGAACAGAAAAGAACAAGTTCAATGAGAAATTTTCTGTTCTAAACTGTTCTGGCTTGCTGTTCTGTGCTGTGAGTTTGTTTGCACTTGCTTTTTAGGTAGAACAACTTAGAACTGATTTCTGATAAATGTCAAAATCAGATGTGATTCTGTCTTATTCTGTTTTGTCTGCAGTTGTTTTTACTACTTGACACACCGATTCACAGTCATTATTTGAATAAACGTTCGCAGCGAGGCACTAATAAGGGTCTGTCCTGTTTTCCTCTTCCATGTTTTCCTTACCGAAAACTTGCCGGGGCCTTATCTAAACTTACCAACTTGCCGTGCAAAAATCTAGAATTAATATATTAATTCTAGATTACTTGCTTTTTTCTCTTTAACAAAACTACTGTTAAAACAGTTACCCAGTGACGAAGCGTCAATTAGACATTTTAGACAATGTCTACCCAAACCATTTAACAAAAAAAAGTCGCCAGAATGTATTTTTCATAACATTATCTTATGTGTTCAAAATATCTAGGAACTATCATTTTGATTTTGTTTATAATGCCCCTTCTTACCTTAATATGATTAAAGAAGCTTTACTACCAATTTGCTTTGCTTGTTTCACGATCGCACGCACGCTATGCTATCCCTGTTAGGAAATTCATCCTCAATGAAAAACACGTAAACGCTCTGCACGCACACACTCAAACAATTTTAATTTTTACTTCCATTCAAAACAAAGTATCAACTATCAACAACGATCGGAATCGATTCCGAGTAAATCCGAAGCCGAAAGCCGAAATAAATACCATCATAATAATTTACAAACTAAAAAAGGTAGGTAGGTATGAACTGCATTCATATACGCCATTAAGAATAATGGAATATGTCTATCCCAATCTCGTTGGCACTGTTGGCAGTCGCCGACAACCTTAGATAGATGTTCTTTTAGCGTCCGATTGAATCGTTCAACCATCCCATCAGATTGTGGATGAAGCGGCGTTGTCCTCGTCTTTTTAATGTCAAGGAGCGAACAAACTTCCTGGAAGATGTTAGATTCGAAGTTCCTTCCTTGGTCGGAATGAAGTTCCATAGGTACGTCGAACCTGCTCACCCAATTGAAGACAATCTGATCCACAACTGGTTTTGTTTCTTGGTTTGGGATGGCAAATGCCTCAGGCCACTTGTTAAAGTAATCCATGACTACAAGTATGTATCGGTTTCCACTGTTGGTCTCAGGAAAAGGGCCTGCGACGTCTACTGCAATCCTCTCGAAAGGTGTGCCTACGTTGTATTGTTGCATTTTACTCAAAAGCTTCCTACCTGGGCCTTTGCTAACAGCACAAGTATCACATTTTCGGCACGTCTTCTCTTGCATGTAGCCAGTAGAACCGTTTTCGTATCTTTTCCAAAGTCTTTTTGACTCCCAAATGACCTCCAGAAGCTCCGTCATGCATCTCTCGAAGAACGTCATTAACATTGGACCTAGGAACGACCAGCTGCATCACATAAGACTTACCGTCTGAGGATTTCCACTTACGCGGTAGGACACCTTCCCCCACATGAAGTGAGTCCCATTGTGCCCAATATGCTTTCAGGGCCAGACTTCTGTCGGAGATGTCACACCACTCTAGTTTTTCTTGGCGTTCTTTCCACGCAAGAATGGGCTCTATGTCCGAGTCTTCTTGTTGGGCAGTCCTAAGTTCTCCAACCGCAAACGGGATCAGCTCTTATTCGTTGGACGTCAACCAACTCCTTTTCTTCTTGACGTGTGCAATGCTTGCAGTCCTGTACCTGTTTACAAGGTCGTCGAGATAATGCGTCTTCGTTTGAATGCAACTTTTCTCTGAGATGTTGAATTTGGTAGTCATATGTGTGTAGTCTCTCAATCCACCTTTCTACTTGACCTTCAGGATTTTTAAATTTCAGAAGCCAATTGAGTGCTCCATGGTCTGTTCGGAGAAGGAACTTCTGTCCATAGATGTACTTATGGAAGTGCTTTGTTGCCAATATAAGAGCTAGAAGTTCCCTTCTGGTCACGCAATAATTCCGTTCTGGCTTCGAAAGGACCTTACTGTAGTAGGCGACAACCTTTTCTTTTCCGTCGTAGACTTGTGACAGTACAGCTCCAATTCCGACATTACTTGTATCCGCGTCAATAATGAAAGGTTTTCCTGGAGTTGGGTAGGTCAGCACAGGAGCATTACATAAACGCCTGGACCCATGTTCTGTAACTTCTCGCATGCATAAAACCGGTCGAGAAACGATGGAAACTGAAACAAAATACATGAGTTTTGTTCCATTTTTCAGCGTTTCTCGACTGATTTTTTCGATGTGAGAGTTACAGAACATGGGTCCTGGAAGCTTTTCTCATACTCACCTGACCATTTGAACGGCTTTCCCTTTTCTGTAAGCTGATGCAAGCTTTAGGCGACTCCAGCAAAATCCTTCACAAAACGCCGGTAATATGTGGCTAGGCCAAGGAAGCTTCGGAGTTGATGTTTGTCCTGTGGTGTTGGCCAATTCTTTATTGTGTCAACTTTTTCAGGATAAGTCTTTACTCCTTGGGATGAGATGATGTGTCCCAAATATTTAACTTCGGTCTTGAAAAGAGCACTTTTATCTGGATTAAGCTTGATGTGTGCTTCTCGAAGTCTCTGGAATACAGCTTTTAGGCGGTCACAATTTTCGTCAAATGTTTTCCCATACACGATGACATCGTCCAAATAGACCAGGCAAGATTTCCAGGTTAGTCCTTGTAAAACGCATTCCATTAAATGATGGAATGAGTGGCCAGTAGCCACTTTTAAGGTCTAGTGTGGAGAACCATTGAGCACCTTCCATTGCATCCAAAGTATCGTTGATTCTGGGCAGAGGATAGCTGTCTTTCTTTGTCACATCGTTCAGCCTCCTGTAGTCCACACAAAATCGAGTGCTTCCGTCCTTCTTTTTGACAAGGACCACTGGTGATGCTCAAGGGCTTTTAGAGTTTTCGATCAGCCCATCTTTCTTCATGCTCTATATCATTTCTTCAACTTCGGCTTGTTTGGCTGAGGGTTGACGTCTTGCTGGTTGACGAATCGGTCTTGCGTCTCCTGTGTCGATCCGATGCTGCACGAGTTGTGTTCGACCATACTGCCCACTTGGTGAAGAAAATATTTCAGCATACTCATGAAGAAGGCTACCAGCAATACTTATTTGATGTTGACTCAGATTGGTTGAGTTCAGAATATTTGCCTTTAACTTCCCGGAGTTCGCAGGCTTCTGCGTGTCTGTGATCTTAGTTACTGATGACACAGGTTCACATTTTTCGACTATATCTTCTTTTCTCAACTTAACTTCGTACGGTTTGATGTTCAGAATCCGTACAGGTATCATGTTGTTCTTTGGTTCCACAAGAGCCTTTCCAACGATGATGTTTTGGGAAAATTGAGCAGTATCTGGTTCCACCATGAGGTATCGATGACTACCCAAATTGCCTTTTATTTTAGTCCAAACAAACACTTCAG
Organism: Epistrophella euchroma; assembly: GCA_947049315.1. Taxonomy (NCBI): domain Eukaryota; kingdom Metazoa; phylum Arthropoda; class Insecta; order Diptera; family Syrphidae; genus Epistrophella; species Epistrophella euchroma. Next base: position 101,103,122 of record OX346246.1, read on the forward strand.
AAGAAGACGGCAAGCATTATCTTCTTTGATAACAGTTCTAAGAGTTGTTGAATTTTCGTCACCATAAACCATAAAAATCTCTACATTTTGGTAGTTAAGAACTTGCTTACCAAAACAGAATTACCCCATGCTCTTTCATGAAATCGATTCCAATGATGCACTCATCACATATACCTGCTACCAGAAACAGATGTGAGAACTCCAATTCTGCCAACCGAATCGGAATACGAACTTCTCCGTACACTTTTGCTGCCTCTCCTGCAGCCATGTAATCTTAACCAAGTCCCTTCTTACAGTGGAGGCAGTGGCACCAGTGTCGATTGTAGCCACGTGTTTCTTGCCGTTTAATGTTGCCACCACAGTCAGACTTTTGTTGTTTCGTTTAGTCTGTAAGACCTGGATAGTGGTTCTGGGGCCATCGATACCAGAAACCAGCTTCTGCCCCTCGAAGTTGGTTTTTACAAGCTAAGCCAGGAATGTTGGTGTTATTGCTTACCTGCTCTCGAGTACTTTTTCTACTTCCACAATGTTGACATGCAGCTCTTCTTGGTGGCAATCTGCACTGGCGCTGGAGATGTCCGGTCTTGTTTAAGTTCCAGCATCGAGCAGTCCGTCTCGCTGCCTTCTTTGGAATGCAGTTCTCTGACAGGAGCATTCTTTAACTTCTATTTCTCTTACCCGATGGACTCCTTGAGATGCTTGTTCTGCTGCTTCCATAGTTAGAGCGAACGCCAATGCTTCAGGAAGCTTGTGTTTTCCAGCAGTTCGAATCGCTCGCTGTAGGTTGATGTCAGATACAGCACGGACAAATGTTTCCGTTGCGAACTGGTTTATAAAAACTCATCTCCTGCAGTTAGATAACGCAAGATGAGCCAGCCGTTCAATATCCGCTTGGAGTTGTTGCAGACTCTCTCCTCTGTTCTAGATTCTGGTATTGAGTTGGACGCGAAAGACTTCTTGAATATGGCCATCTCCAAAGCGTTTGTCAATGGCCTGAACAAGAGCTGTGAAGTTGCCGTTCTTGTCTGCTAGTATGGTTTGCAACAATTCAACAGCAGGTCCTCTTAGGGCAAGCGTCAGAGCTATAAATTTGTCTTCGTCATCCCAGCCATTTGTTGCTGCGGCTGCCTCAAACTGCTTCTTGTAGACCGACCAAGAAGTTTGTCCATCAAAGGTTGGCGGATGCATTTCCTTTCGCTTTACAAAGTCGCCAGAACTTTCTCGAATCTTCATTTTGCGAATTTTATCTAATTCGTCAGTAATGTTTCGAATTTTATCTTTCATTCTCAAGCTTTGTGTCTACATTTGAAAATTGTTTTTCGACGCCATCAATACGTCCATCTAGAGTAACGAACTTATTCTCAATTGCATCAAGCTTACCTTCGATAAGGTTTTTCTGTTCTTCCAAACGTTCTAGAAGATTCTTCTGTTCACTGTTTTGTTTTGTACGTTGTTCTTCGAAACGATTAATAAGATTTTGTTCTTGATTTTCGAGAAAATTCTTTTGCTCTTTCCTTTGCTCTTCGAGAATGTTCTTTTGTTCTTTTCTTTGATCTTCAAACTGGGCGAGCAGCAGAGCTATCATATTTGTCATATCTGGGTTAGTACTTACTTACTCTTCCTCCATTTCAATATTAAAAAATAACGAGTCTGGGTTTTCGCCGTGTTGTCTTAAATGTTCCTGAAGACGAATAATGAGGTCATTTTTTGATCCAGCAGTAGGTAGACCTCGTTTGTTGAGTTCTGCTTCGAGCTCAACACAATTTAAATCATTCAAGATTTTACCCATTGTGTGTTTTTTTTTTTATTTATTTAAAACCCACGCGCACTTTTTATTTTAAGGCCGTGTGCGAATTCGTTTAAAATTACGATTAAATTTTATCCGAGATTAAATTTTGACACTTCTACGTACAGATTCACCTCACTAGTGTCAAAAATTAATCTCCGGATAAAATTTAACGCGATTTTAAGCCAATTCACACACGGCCTAAGTTAATTAGTTTAAATGCACGGATAAAATAAGTTTTATCCCTTATTCTGACACCAATGTAACGTTTTACCAAGGTTTATTTCAATTATTTCCTTTAAAAATTAAACACACTTTACTTTACTTCACTTCACTTCAAATTATTTTATTAGTCTTAAATCTCAATAGTATGCAACTTAAATTCACTTTCGGATATTTTTAACTTTGAACTTTACACTTTCGCTTTTAAAAATAAACTGTCTCTGTGCTCAAAAAGTTTCTCCTTATAAAGTGAGCTGAGAGGTTCGAGACTCTACTCGGAAGTACTGGGTACTGGCACAAAACCATCTAGAAAATTCCATTCCAGCTGTCAGATGGCATTCTCTCCACTCTTCCATTCAGCGCATTTTCCCCCAGAGAGATGGCGCGTTCTCTCGGGAATTTTTATAGATGGTTGTTGTCTTCGATTATGGTATTTTTGTTCTTGGCTCTTTGTTTGTTCTGAAAGTAGTTAGGTGCTGATTTCATCGTTACACTATTGAGATTGAAGAATAATAAGATATTTGAAGTGAAGTAACGTGTGTTTATTTGTAAAGGAAATAATTGACGGTTGATAATTTAAAATAAATAAGTTTTATTATTGAACACTTGGTTAAACGTTACAGTAGATACCCGCATATTTCTCTGTTGCTTTTTAAGATAAATGCTGCTTGAAAATCAATTAAATAAATATATCAATCGAATTCATTTGGTACTATGAAATAAAGTCCAATGCAATAAAGTCCAAAGCACAATTTTGGACTTTATTGCACTTTTAAGAATGCAATAAACTCCAAAGCTATGCACTTTCGGAATGCAAAAAAGTCCAAATATGAAATCAATAATAGTATCCAAAAACTTTTAAGAATGCAATAAACTCCAAAGATATTTTGGACTTTTTTGCATTCTGAAAGTACAAAAATGTCCAAATATAAAATGCAATAGTATCCAAAAACAATTCTCTTTTAATTTGATTTTATGTAACATTTCAAAGAATTATTTGCTAAAGCCAGGTACGCAGTTCAAGCTAAACTAAATTTTATCTCTACGATTCTTATCTCTACAATCGTTTGCTAAAAGCACAAATGTCAAAATTTATCTGTGAAAGAATGCGTTGAGCATTATTTCGCACGCTAAATTGAATGGAGACTTTTAGAATTTAGCGCGTGAACTGCGTACCGCCTAGCTAAATATTCTCGCTAAAATTTATCTTTGGAGGAAATTTGTATGGAAGATAAATTTTAGCGTGATCTGCGTACTAGGCTTAAAGCCTAGTACGCAGATTGGGAAAAAGAAAAAGAAAAGTGTCCACTAAATTTTGTCAGGAAAAATAATGTTCGAAGTGTTATTTTGCGGGAATTTTGACAGGTCATTAATTTTGCACGATAAACACGATCAGTTATTATTTATCGATAATTTCACAAAAAGAAGAAAAACATTAATTTTGCGCGATTTGTCAAACGTTATTGTAGAGATTAGAATTGTAGAGTTAAAATTTGTCTTTTCCCGATCTGCGTACTAGGCTTAAAGATAAACCGAAGGTACTCTTAAATGTAAACCAAGAAAATTTTTTCGCACGAATTTTTAATTTTCACACCCCAAATTTATCTTCTCTAGAGCAAAATTTTTTATCCGCTATCCCCTGTCAAGAGGAGATCAATTTGGGATGCAAAAATTTTTCTCCTCTGCACTTTTCTCAAGTGAAGATCAATTTTGGATATGAAAATTAGAGATTCGCGCGAATTTTTAATTTTCACACATACTGCAATAGATTTTACAATATACAAAAACAAAAATTCAATTCATTTAAAATACGGTTTGTTTACGAATAAAATTAGGAGCACCTGGAAACTCAGCAATTACTTCAAAAACGAACTCAACAATCAAAACCAAAAAAACAAATTTCTTAAACTAAATTAACAAAAAATCACATTTCGTTTGGAGAATTTATATATAAAGCCTTAACTACATAAGCAAAAAAAGTGAAAAAGTACAAAAGTAAAAATTTTCAAACTCATTTTGGGATAGTTTTTCTCACTGGAAAACTTATAAAAATGATGCAGAAAGCTTAAATTTTGGTTTAAAAAGGATTGTATACATTCTTTTTTACAAAACAACTGCGCTAGCGGGAAAAAAAATGGCCAATGTAGTTAAGACTTAAATCTACATATTATAAATAATAAATTAATGGATGGACGCCTTTAGAGCTAACTTTGGATAAGTATCAAAATTCTTAAAATTTATTTCACTTAAAAGTGCAAACATTTTGCTTTGACTTTATTCCATTATGCCGAAAACAGATGTGCAGCTTTTTCCCATACAGCGAAATTAAAATGGAGACATTGTGCAGCGAAGGCTGCATGCAGAGCCTGAAATATGTCAGCCCTCATAAGAACCCGTGTAAATTTATTTTCGCTGCATTGGAAAAAGCTGCACATCTGAATTCGGCATTAGACTTTATTTTAGGCGCCTTACGGAATATTTTTCTGCTCTGTACTTTAAACGTGGAAGTAAAATATACTCAAAGATTAAAGGCCTACATTAAAACATTTTTTGGAAAAAGTACAAAAGTGAAAAAATTAACAGATCCCTAGTTACATCTGCGTGCGAGAAATTTGTTGTGTAACTGTCATTTTTCTGGGAAAACCCCTACAAATGCGTGAATTAATGTTAATGTTCCCTTAAATTTCTCCCACATCAGCGACATCTACCCACTAGTCACTTTTAAAACTGATTATTTGTATGTATTGGTGTTTTATTTTTCCACAAAAGTAAAAGTCAAGAGCGCTTTAACTTTACTTTTGTAAAACTTGAGAAGAAGATAGAATTGAACTATGCGTTGGAAAAAGGACAAAAGATTTAGTTCAGTGTTTCTCACCTTAGCCATTCGGGTTCAGCAGAAAACTGTAGATCGTCTCACTCCTGCCAATAGCTGCGTTTTATTATCTACGGATCTGGATTAGGATCAGCCCTTCAAAATAAAACGATACGGATAATCATGGCAGCAGTTTTCTTCACTCTGCAATTAACAATGCCTTACCATAAAAGCCATCTACCCGCCAGAGTAAGAAGTAATTTTTGGATCTTTGAAATAGATCCAGATAGAGAGCAGGATCCCGAATTGTTTTTGTATTACGTGTTAAAAAATGATCCTGATCCAGATCCGTAGAAAATAAAACGCGGCTAATAACACGGACACAGTACCGACTGAGTAATTGTTGAGAGTTGTTAGTCACTAGGTCCTGGTTCTGAACGAGCTGTTGCTCCTGTAAATTTTGTATACCTTATATACAAATGGGTACTTCAAGTCTACTTTAAATAAAAACATTTATGGGAACCTACTAATGATTTAATTAACAATATATCACGTTCTTCTATTTTTTTCTTGACAGTTGAAGAAAATAAGCCGTTGCAGATTGACAACAAAATAAGAGTGACAGCAACACCTGATCTTAAACTTATAAAGAAGCAAAAGAGTTGGTTATCTCGACGAATTCATATTTTATCATGGATTAAAACATACGATCGCAGCAAAGCAATTGCAGATTTAATAGCTGGTGTGACACTTGGTCTGACTGTAATTCCTCAAAGTATAGCATACGCAGCTCTTGCGGGAATATCATCTCAATATGGCCTATATTCATCATTTGTTGGTAATGCAGCTTAACATTCAAATTACAATATATTTGATTTAAAAAAAAAAAAAAAATTTATTTGTAGGTGCTTTTACTTATGTTATTTTCGGAACTATTCCACAAGTGTCTGTTGGGCCGACGAGCTTAATGGCATTATTGACACTTAAATATACAGAAGATTTACCAATAGAATTTACTATCATGTTAGCGTTCATATCTGGTGCTGTTGAACTGGCGATGGGAGTGTTGAATTTAGGTAACAACTTAATTTTTCAAAACGTGCTTTTCTAAACGGTTGATTAAAACAAAAATATTTTTTTGTAGCTTTCTTATAATTGTTTTTGTTGAATTTAAAATTTTCACAAAATATTTTCTTTTTCCCATTTTAAGCCTTGAGGTTCGTGCAAACCCCAGCGAATGTTTGAATGCTTATAACTTTTTTCTAAATTATGTTTTCGACCTTGAATGAAAACTCAGTAAACGAAATTTATTTTTCTTTACGATTTGTGTCTTATTTCCATAGCCATTTTAGATAATTTTCTGGAAAAAAGTCACAAACTTGGGGTTAGTGCGAACCCCAAGGCTTAAAATGGGGAAAAGAAAATATTTTAACCAACACGTATACCTACTTTATTTGAATATGAATGACAATAGATGGTGATTTACAAAATGAATTTGAAGAGTAGGGCTGTGTCAATCATGAACGATTCGATTTTTTTGATCCGATCATCGAAAAGTATTGATGATTGAAATCACAAATTTTCATTTCAATCGATCTCAATCTCAATCATTTTGATGATTCTCGATTTTCCAACCCAATCTCTAGTACAGTAAGAAATAAAATGCACGACTGGATCGCACAAACTTGCTCTTGTAGTAAAAGTTTCTTCAAATTTTAAAGATTGAGTGTGATAAAAGTAAATAATTTTTTATGGGAGCCTTAAGTTTAAACTAGTACCTATTATACATTATAGAGCTTAAATTGAAAAATTATTAAAAAGCAACATAGTTCAAATTAAATTTATTAAAAAAGTCTTCTTAAATTGTTTTGAGACCTATAACAAGTACACTAACTGATTTCTGTAACTAATCTTAGTTTTGGAGAAAAAAAAATTTAGAATCGTAGGAGCGGTTTTTTTTTTTAAATTAATTTTTTATATATAAAATTTTGTAAACATTTTGAAGAAAAAAAATTGGAACATAATTTTTTAGTATTTATTTATGTTGAATTAAAAATTAAAAATTAAATTTCGAAAAAAATTATCTACCCGTTTTTGAAATATCGAATTTAAAAAAAAAAATTTGAAATTTTTTTCTAAAATCTAAAATTTGTTTTGTTTGAAAATTTGTATATGCAGTATTGTTTCAACTTTTAAGAAGCTTTTGTATAAACATTTTTATTTAATCGGTAACACACATAATGAGATAGTCCAAAATAAAGAAAATGGTTCTATGAGAGGTACTGTTAATAATGGCTAACTGTAAATTTTGTTTTTGGCAGATCGTAGATCAAAATCGTAGGAGTCGTTTTCTAGAAAATTTATATTTCCTGGAATGGTTTTTTAACATTTATATGGAAGGTACCGTTAATTTTGACTATAAGAAATTTTTTTTTTTCAAAATATTTTAGATAATGTTAAAAAAACCGCTTGTTACCAGGTTTCATAAAACTCAACAAAGTCGCTTTCGAAATATTTGGTTTTCAAAAAAAATTTTTGAAACTTTTTTTAAAAATCAAAAAAAAAAAAATTTCGAAAATTTGTGTACGCAATACTATTTAAATTTTTCAGAAGATTCTCCATAAAAAAAATTATCAAAATCAGTTTATTTCTTTACTAGAAAAACGAAAATAAAAAAAATGGTTCTATGGGAGGTACCATTTAAAACCATTTTTTGGAAATTTAATTTTTACAAAAAAGTAGCATATTATTGATTTTTTTTTAGAAAAATCTGGTAATGTTCCGAAAATACTTTATACGAAGTTTAATTAAAATCGGCCCATGGGTTTAGGCTGTAGGCGAGTCCACAGACAGACAGATCAATCATTTCGATGCTTCTCGATTTTGCATCCCAATCTCAATCATTTCAATGAATCTCAATTTTCGATATCAATCTCAATAGATCCCAATCTCAATCATTTCGATGATTCTCGATTTGCCATCCCAATCTCAATCATTTCCATGAATATCCAGTTTTGATATCAATCTCAATCGATCCAAATCTCAATCATTTTGATGATTCTCGATTTTCCATCCCAATCTCAATCATTTCAATACTATCGTTTTTCGACATCAAATTCAAGTACAGTAAGAAGAGTTTTTGAGTTTTTTGCGAATATCTCAGAAACAGTTTGTGCTAGAAAAAAATTTAACTGCACAATCTTTTAGCTGAAGCAATGTCCCACAAAAATGGTTTTCAGAACTTTTTTCGGAGCATTAACCGTTTAAAAGTTACAGCACATTTTCATGCAACCATTTTTGTGGGAAATTACGTCAGCTACAAGATTGTAGCACAACCGTTTCTGAGATATTTGCAAAAAACTAATTTTTATTAATTTTGACCCCTTATACTGACCTAGCGATCATCGGATCGGTGAGGACTGAGGATTGAGGAACTCTCTCATTGGATGCGATTAAAATCGGTACATTATTGAATTGAATTCGTTAGATTCGAAGATTGAATTTCATCTAAATCGACATGAAAAATCGAATCAGAACAGTATGAAATACTGAATTGAGGTAAATAAAAATGATCGAATGATCGATTGATTTAAATGATCGGATCATTTTGATAATCGATTCTAGTTCGATCGTTTGAAATGAACGATTTACACAGCTCTAATAAAGAGTAATAGAGAAACCCTCAACAGGGCTCTTTACCAAATAGCAATATATCTCTCTTTCGTTCACTCATAAACGTCAAAATCATCACATTGTGGGCTTGACATGTTTTCACTTCGGAACAACATACTAAACTTCTAGTATAAAAAACCACCTTTTTTATTTTCGCTTTCTTTCTTCGTTCGCATGTGTCAAGCCCACAAAGTTATGGCTGCCACTTTTGACATTGACAGATTCGTAATCAATCTGGAATCATTGGTAGTTCTGGAAGGCATTTGACGCAAATGATGTTATGGTGGTGAAAACAACAGTATTTTCCAGAAACATCACAACCTCTGCTTTTGATAAGTGTAGCAAGTGGTTTGCTGATGGTAAAAGACCTCTCAGATAAAAATATCTATCTATCTATCTATCTATCTATCTATCTATCTATCTATCTATCTATCTATCTATCTATCTATCTATCTATCTATCTATCTATCTATCTATCTATCTATCTATCTATCTATCTATCTATCTATCTATCTATCTATCTATCTATCTATCTATCTATCTATCTATCTATCTATCTATCTATCTATCTATCTATCTATCTATCTATCTATCTATCTATCTATCTATCTATCTATCTATCTATCTATCTATCTATCTATCTATCTATCTATCTATCTATCTATCTATCTATCTATCTATCTATCTATCTATCTATCTATCTATCTATCTATCTATCTATCTATCTATCTATCTATCTATCTATCTATCTATCTATCTATCTATCTATCTATCTATCTATCTATCTATCTATCTATCTATCTATCTATCTATCTATCTATCTATCTATCTATCTATCTATCTATCTATCTATCTATCTATCTATCTATCTATCTATCTATCTATCTATCTATCTATCTATCTATCTATCTATCTATCTATCTATCTATCTATCTATCTATCTATCTATCTATCTATCTATCTATCTATCTATCTATCTATCTATCTATCTATCTATCTATCTATCTATCTATCTATCTATCTATCTATCTATCTATCTATCTATCTATCTATCTATCTATCTATCTATCTATCTATCTATCTATCTATCTATCTATCTATCTATCTATCTATCTATCTATCTATCTATCTATCTATCTATCTATCTATCTATCTATCTATCTATCTATCTATCTATCTATCTATCTATCTATCTATCTATCTATCTATCTATCTATCTATCTATCTATCTATCTATCTATCTATCTATCTATCTATCTATCTATCTATCTATCTATCTATCTATCTATCTATCTATCTATCTATCTATCTATCTATCTATCTATCTATCTATCTATCTATCTATCTATCTATCAAAAGAGTTGTCAATATTTGTGAAATCATACCGTCAGTTTACTATGTTTACACATCTATGACTTTCTATTTTATTTTTCTCATAACTAGCTTCATATTTTCACTTTCCACAGTTTTTTAGTAAACAAAATTACATATTTAGCACAAAAACTATAAAATTACATTGTTTTCAACACTGAATAGAATACATTCTACTAGAAACACAAAAATTATATGACTTCTCAAATGGAATTAGATGCAGTCCTAATGTCAAAATAGTCATATGCTTTTTTCTTTTGAGAAACTGTATGAGATTTATGAGTGCGTTCAGATGATTTGATTGGATTTTTTTGACAGGTCTTTTGCGCAGTCGTATGACTCCTATTATCGTGTAAAGTGGCCTTAAGTCTTCCCTTACCACAAAAACGCAACCAGAGAACCGTTAACCCTGCTCCTTGAAACACTCGCCGAAGTAGATATCACACGATTTCATCCTTCGTATGCCCTCTCCATCCCATCGCACTTCCGGCATTCCACGTGCAAATCCAAAATTCATTGTCCTTGTTTCGTTTGCTGGGGTCATCAACATTAAAATTATCCATATCCGATGCTTGTTGTTGTTTCGGAACCGTTGTTGTTTTCCGTGGTAGGGAAGTTACCCAGACGCACGACCCCCGACCTGGTGCACCAGACCCTTAATATAACTCCAAGGGTGGGGAGAAGGATTAACCGCTCCTTATAGGCCTGACTTATACGAATATGTCGTAGTAGCCCATATAAGGTGTTTCCTCGGGTCTGGCAACGGAGTTAAGAAGAAGGAAAATACAAATAAAAGATTTATTTTTGTTTATGTTTTAGTGGACTGTATTGAATGAAATTCAAATTAAATGTTCACTAAGTAGTTCAGCCTGGATAAGGGAGAAGTGCCTTAGTGGGAACACTCCTTGTAAATTGGTCTAAGATTAAAAAAAAAATGTCATATGTTTATTTTCATGTTCCAAGCTCTCGCTCAACAGGTATTTTTACTTTTGTTTTTGTGGACTGTATTGAATGAAATTCAATTTAAAGTTCTTTGTGACCTTTAGTCCAATGCGTTTCTGCGTTTTTAATGTTTTGTGATTTTTTTCATTGATTTGTTAAGGGGTCATGTGACTGTAATTATAAAATAAGAAGGAAAATCCAAACAAAAGAATTATTTTTGTTTGTGTTTTAGTGGACTGTATTGAATGAAATACAATTTAAAGTTTTTTTGTGACCTTTAGTCCAGTGCATTTCGCCCAGGCACGACAGTTGGGCTCATCAGTTAGATGCTGTCGTACCTCAATGTTCGTCAATGTTCTATCGGTTTTAATTATTACTTGAGTACAGTTTTGGCATGACTTATTCATAGTTTTGAAAAGCTTATAACAACAGTATCCTGGAGAAGTTTCGAAATGACATATTTTTAGTAGTCATTGAGACCAGCTGTTTATCTGAATAAAACAAGTTTAAAATTTCACAGGAAAGACTTGATTTTGCTGCTACTTTGGTAACACTGACTGCTTTACATGAAACACAATCGCAGACCAGTCAACATCAAGTATTTTTATCTGAGTCTTTTTCACAATTAGAAAACTTTGATGCAGATGATAGATTCAGTGAAATTATTTTTGTTATAATTTATTGAAACTCAAAACCAGTAAGATTTCTTTTATTTGCATTTCGAGCACGAACATACGAATAAAAAATACTACAAGTATAGATTACTAAAATCAGAATAATCAGTAAAAATTTCATCGGCCAAAGAAAGAAAAGATCTTATGGTCCAAACCATTATCTGAGCCAAATAAGATTTCTTAAGACAATAGCTAAAACTATCCTTTAGTTTTTTTTGTCACTATTTATTATAATTAGTTTAAAAAAATAAAATGCAATGTGAGTTTGCCCCCTAATCGAAATCCTGCGTACGCCCTTGCCTGCAGGAATGGTTCAGAGTTGTAAGTTACTAGGCCCTAGTTCTTCATGAGCTGTTGTGCCACCAAATTCATTTTTTTATTTTTTTTATTTTTGTGTTGTTTATGCACTACCAAGTGCATAATGGTAGTGTTAGGCCAGCGGTAACACTGCCAGACCAATGGAATTATGTTTGGATTTTTATTTTGCTAACTTTTTTGCATTTTTAAGGTGCGTTATGGTGGTCTTAGCACCAATTTGATTGCACGTTTGCACTGGTACAAAAGCCACGCTCATAATATTTGGAGCGGTATAAGACACCTTGAGCAAATTGTTCAGCAGCTCTCGGTTTCTCTATAAACCAAAAACTGTTCTAATAAGGTACCTACTTTTAATAATAGCAGTGTTAAATTTTTTTCTAACAAAGCATAAAATGTCATTAAAATCGCAGCAATCGACAAAAATAAGATTTTCCTTTTTTAGGGATTTACCATATTTTTATTTTTAAAAAATCCTTGAAAAATGTCGCATCTTTATTTTTTTAAGTTAATTGGTTGGTAGGTACCTACATTATACTTATTATGCAGAATCTGCACAGTTAGATCAGAATCAGAACCGTTTTATCAAAAAGCGAAAATAGGTAATTATAATTTTTATGAAATTGTAGGTCTACCTCCTACCTATTATAAAGTCAATTTTATTTATTTGAAAATTTCTTGAGGAAAATAAAATTTTCCTTAAAGACTAAAAGGTTTTTTTTTCCATTGTTTTTGGTCCTAAACAAAACAGGAAAAATAATTGGTAGAAAGGTAGGTACTTACATACATACCTAACATAACGATTATAAAAGTTTTACCTAAATTAAATTCAAAAGAAACAAAAAAATAACAACCATGTACCTAGCTATGTATGTAGGTAGCTACACCTGCAGCAGGATGACGGCACAGTTGAAGAGCATACCTTGTATCGGTTAACTGGCTGAACAGAATAGAATGACGGAACTGAAGCCGCAGACGGAACTGGAAAGGCTGTCAAAAAGTGTCGTACGTCATTTTTTTTACATGTCCACAATGGAGCTGTACAGCTTTGAAAGTATTTTGAAGAAAAACAAAAGAATATTATTGTGTACAAGCTCAGAATTCACATTTTTTGTTTCCAATAATTTTCCTTTTAATAAATAATTTTTTTCGCAATACAAATAACCACAATATTTTTTTCCGACCCAAAAAGTTGTTTTTTTTCTTCATACAAATTGAAATGTCAAAAGTGCCGTACGTGAAAAGTTAAAAAATGGTGAACTCTTCCGTCTGCGTCTGCAGCTCCGTATGCGTCTACGTTCCGTTGTGTTCGCAACATTGAATTTGCGTGTATTTAATATTTTGACAGCTATTCCAGCTCCGTCTCCGGTTCCGTCTGCGTCACCATTCTGTTCAGCCAGTTATTGCGACAATAGGTATAGAAACATTGCTACACAATTCCCGAATTGAAATATTTAATAGAGGAGACGTTGCTTTGATAATTTATTTTACGCCAAAATTAAAAAAAAAAAAAAACACAAAATAAAAATACCCAAATGTAGGTCATAATATACCTAGCTATAAAAGCAAGCAAAAAATCTATTCGTAAATTCATGCAAATCAAACCGAAACCAACACAACCAAACAATAAGCTCACATCTACATACAAAAAAGTTTTTCTATTTTCTTGCTCACAATTCTTGTTGTTGCCGAAAAATGATATGACAAACATCTCGTTTACTCTCATTATTGTTGTCAGTGTTAATAATAAACAACTCACTCGCTCTAATAGCTGTGTCTTTAACCTTTGCACTGAAAATTTGTGGCTACTACAGCGCATCATAACGAGAAGGGCGAACGTAAAAAAAAACGACTCCATGATAAAACTATAGGTTCTATATACAATGATAATGTCAACTCGTCGTTCCTAAATGAAAAAGTTACCCAGAATAACTTTCTTAACTATGGCATAACAACTTTTATTTTTGAAAGATTAACCATAGTTAACCAAAGTAACATAAAAGAACGCACCACAAGTCAAATAATGATTTTATTCATAATGATTTTATTGATTGGTTTCACTTTTTCAGGCATTCAGAATCGAATTTCGGGTGAAGCTGTGAAAAAGTTTATCACTTCACAGCTTCACAGAAGGAGAATTGAGTGACGGAGGAAAATTACTAAGCGCTCTGATATATAAACTGACCAATTCTTATAGTGAGCTGAGAGGTTCGGGACTCTACTCGAAAATACTGGCACAAAAACCATCTAGAAAATTCCATTCCAGCACTGTCAGATGGCGTTCTCTCCACTCTTCCATTCAGCGCATTTTCCTCCAGAGAGAGATGGCGCGTTCTCTCGGGAATTTTATAGATGGTTGTTGTCTTCGATAAGGGCATTTTTGTTCTTGGCTCTTTTTTTGTTCCGAAAGTAGTTAGGTGCCGTTTTCATAGTTACAATATGATTTTTTTTATTATTCAGACTATGTTCTCTTTGATGGGTTCATAAAGGGACGACAAGGCATCATGGATGACAAAAATTGACAAGAAACCAAAGTAATCCAAGCCAAGAAACCAAATCACCAATGTCAAAGTTCTTTTGCCTCTTCTCGAAAAGCAGTTTTCTTGACGGCTAGAGCAACGTTCTTTGTCATTGGATTCTTCTTCGGTGTAGGCTACAAGACAAACAATAAAAGAAAAACATTAGAAACCAATTGTACCTATACCTAAGACACAAAAGTAAAATTAAGACAACACTCGAATGGTAAACAAATGCAAATACTTCACTTCACTTAAATTATTATTTGATTTTTTACTGATTTCACCGTTTTTAGTTGTTGAAATGTTGAATCAGCAGCAGCAACAGCGACGTCAGTTGCTACATCAGATTTGAATTAATTTGCATCGACAGCACCTGGAGTTAATGTTACTGCAGCAGTAGCATCACCACTTGCTCCACCATCTGTGGTTGGTGATTCGGGAGTGGACGTAGAGGCAGCAGCAGAATTTTGTTCTTTTTCTGTTGATAGGTCTTGTTTTGATTTTCATTGTCAGCTGTGGTTTTTCCAGTTTGCTTCCCTCCATTCACATGTGGCTAAAATTAAAATTAATTTACTACCTACTTCCATTTTTGCAAAAACAAAACTCCTCTTACCTTTTTGACTTCGGATAAAATGTCCACAGGAACACCAAACAAAAGAAAAAAAAAAGCAAATATAATTTGTGTAGATAAAATATTGAAGTTAGATTCTTACGGCTATCAGCTGCAGATAAATTGCTTTTTTTCTCTCCTTTTGTGCGCGTTCCGTCCTGTTTTTTTTGGAGAACTGAAATTATATAGAAAAGAATAATGTTAATAAAGCAAACTACATTAATTTTGTTTGAAAAAAACTCGATTTTTATTTATAATTTAATATTTGTTTATGAATGTATTTACACGCGTTTGTTATGGCGGCCAGTTTGCTATGTTGTTATCTTGTTGCGTTTTTTTGCCACCAGGTATCGCATTTTGACTTTTATAGTCGTCAATCCAGAATATCCAGAATGGAATAAGTGAAGAAACAAAACTAAAACAAAAAGAATGGCAATCCAGTTGTTCGGTGAAATGTCAAAGCAATAGGGAACTTTACGAATCTTTCAATATCAAAAGTGACAGCCATAACTTTGTGGGCTTGACAGATGCGAACGAAGAACGAAAGCGAAAATAAAAAAGGTGGTTTTTTATACTAGAAGTGTAGTATTGTTCCGAAGTGAAAACATGTCAAGCCCACAGTGTGATGATTTTGTCGTTTATGAGTGAACGAGAGAGAGATATATTGCTATTTGGTAAGGAGCCCTATTTAATAAATAATCATGTCGATTATGGAATCCGCAGTAGTTGATCCGCAGTGATTCGCAGTACATTGTTCTCTTTTCCTTCTACGTAAAATCGATGAAGAGAAAAGAGAGCACTACAATACCATTCACTGCGGATGCAATTTTGCGGATTCCATAATCGACATGAATGTTTTTATTTAAGGTATTCATTTAATCTTAAAGTCAAAAGTCTATTAAATTTTATATTCATGTCGATTATGGAATCCGCAAAACTGCATCCGCAGTGAATCGCAGTGTAGTGCTCTCTTTTCTCTTTTTACGTCGAAAGAAAAGAGAACAATGTACAGCGAATCACTTCGGATCCACTGTTGCGGATTTCATAATCGACATGATTAAATACCTCCATAGCATTTATACTTTGGTGCTTTTATTCGCGTTAATATGCTGTTTTAAAATAATTAACACCATGTGAAGCTGTCATAATAGAGAATAAGAACGTCAATTATACTGACCGCGCCCAATATTCTTTTTATTCCACACTTCCCATGGAATAAAAAAAATGTATTCCAAATGTTCCGGAATAAATAAAGAAACAACAAAATAATTTATCCGGAATATTTCGTCGAATAAAGAAACGCAAAACTGGTATTTTGAATATTCTAGACACTTGAACAGATAGGTATCTAGGTATAAAATAAATTCGGCTCGTTTAGTAAATTACTCAACTTAAAAAAGATTTATGCCTTGAAAAACAAAAAAAAACTGACTCCCAGACAAAAAAAAAAAACTTAAAAACTAAATTGACCCAGTTTAAAAGAGATTTTAATATTTTATTGAGAATCTATTTTAATTTTAATGTTTCACAACGAAGTCATAAAAGAAAACTTTCGTCCTGCTGCATTTCATTTTCAATGATCTACGCTGTTCTTTTCGACAAATTAAATTAATATGAAACCGATTATTTGGAAAAGTCTCAGTTCTTTTTTCGGTTTATTTTTCAAGATTTCTTTTGTCATTATTGCATCACTGCATGACTTTTGTCGATATTTTTTTGTAATTTTAAGGGCTATGTCTTCGAAAGAATTTTTTCGTCCTGTTGGGGACCACAGACGAAATCCGCTTCGCATAAGCGAATATTAAACAATAGCCACATAAAATAAGTTTTAATATTTTATAATTTCCAATAAAACTTACTACCAGTTTTTTTCGCACTGTTTAGACAACCGATATATTTTTGAATTTTTAACATGTTCATAATGTCAAAACCGATAGAGTGCCTGTACGAAAAAATAAATTTATTTGTTCGTTCGGTGGGTAAGAATGCGATTCTATTTTGTCATTGAATTTTGTTTTCAAGAATTTAAGTAAAATACAGAACAGATAATGAACAACTGCTTAAATACAGAACATTTTTATGTTTTCGAATACAAAATAATTCGAAATGAACAACGTCTTGGAATACAGAACTGTTCATTATCATAATGAACGGATGGTCACCGTATTTATAACGTAAATTTTTTTTATTTTTTTTTTTCAATTTAGAGTTTGAAAATAAGTTTTCCAAAAACTGTTCACTGAATTAACTTTATTTAAAAACAAAATAAAAGAAGAGATTTCTGGCTCTACAAAAAGGTACAGCATGCGGTGTTGTAAGTGTTACCATTATTTCTAAATAAGTTTTTCTCTTTTAGGTAAATTTTTTAGAAAACCACTCCTCCTGGCTAAACGAGGGCAATAGTCCCCTCTCCCATACGATATTTTTCTTGTCCCAAACCAACCTACATGCTAAAGGATTGAGTCACAACTTACGCGAGTCACTCGTTATATCATTTTGGTTTTTGTTGCCTTGCGTAGCATGAAAATCTATTGACTGATTTTTTTAATACATACATAGGTTGATTTTTTTAATACATAGGTGAATATACAGTATGATTCACGATATGATAAGCTAGAGCGTGTAGGTTGAGTCGAGACAAAAAAAGTCGTACAGAAGGGGGGGTCTATTTGTCCCCGTTTTGGCGGGGGGGCAATTTTCTAAAAAGTCGACTGGAAATATACGAATAATCATTAAAAAACAACGGTAACACTTACAAAATATAGATATTAAAAAAAAATGTTAACACTTACAACACCATGCTGTACCTTCTTGTAAGCCCAGAAATCTTCTTTTATTTTGTTTTTAAATAAAGTTGTTTCAGTGAACATTTTTTTGAAAAATTAGTTTTCAAACTCAAAATAAAAAAATGTGTTTAAACTGATTTTGTTTACCGTTAATAGGTAACTTAATTATATATTTTTGTTTTCAGCAATCAATGCTCCCATTAATTTTTAATTAGACACTGATAACCCGATGCTAAAATGTCTTCTAGTTTTTTGAGAAAAGTGAAAAATTATCAAATTTCGAAAATTGAAAATTTGATCATTGCCCCTTTCGGCGCTTGTATGCGGTAAATTTTCCCAACAACAAGTGTAAATGGTACTTTTTTGACATCGAATGATGCTATCTCACACTCTTACGAAAGATCAATGACAAACAGACAAGGTTTTTTTTAACTGTTTCAAACGCTTCTGACATCAAAAGGTCTCGATGTGCCCTGTAAGCGGTCCATTTTTATGACACACAGCACTCAATTGATTATTAAAGTATCTACAATTTGAACGCCGAACAAATTGACATTTTTTTTTACTGTCGCGGGCTGCCAGACTATAAGGAGTTACAATTGAAAAATTTTTTTTTTTTTTTTTTCAGGTTTTATAGTTAACTTTATATCTCAACCAGTAACCAGTGCTTTTACTACCGGAACATCAGTTGTTATAATAAAAACACAATTCAGTAGTTTATTGGGAATAAAAACGAAAGACAACGGTATGAATCTATTAAACTACCTGAAACAGGCTACTTTGGGAGATAGCGTTTTAGGACTTACTTGCATCGGAATACTTCTAATACTTCGCGTAAGATAACAATAAACTTAGTTATTAATTTTTCTGATAAAACTTAATGTATAGCAATTGAATAGATTGAAATTTACAACAAATAGCAGTTCAACCAAACTTTTGAGGAAATGTTTGTGGTACATCAGTATATCAAGAAATGCAATTGTCGTATTATGTACATCATTATTAGCGTATTATTCCACTATGAGTAATAGTTCTAATGCAAGACCGTTTGCATTGTCAAAAAAAGTTAATTCAACAATACCTAGCATTCAACCTCCACCATTTATTATAAACTACGAAAACGTATCGTACACGTTTTTAGATATTTGCAATAAGCTTGGAAGCGGAATTTTCGTTGTACCCATCGTTGCAGTGTTGGCAAACGTAGCAATTGCCAAAGCTTTTGGTAAATTAGTTTTTATAATCTATTTGGGTTCACTTTCACTATAAATATTTAACAATGACAGTAAAGGATTCAACACTAGATGCTTCACAGGAAATGCTTACATTGGGGATGTGTAATATAGCTGGTTCCTTTTTTAGTGCAATGCCAACTTGTGGAGCATTCACAAGATCAGCGGTGAGTGAAGCGAGTGGCGTAAGGACCCCATTTGCCGGAGTTTATACAGGTAAGGAGAAGTATCAGTGATTAATAAATTCAAATAATTTTTACAAATATTAACAGACCAGTAAGAGGGAAAGTATTAAGTTTAAAAAAAATAATATGCCACTTTATTACAAAAAGTAGTTACATGTTATCATTGAATAAATACAAATAGAAGCGGCACCGGATTCTCCCGCCGCCGCGTCGCCGCTAGATGGACGGAAATCAAAATTCGATGTTGAGGGTTTTGAAAACTGAATATAGTCCATTGAAATGTTACATTAACCTTGCATTTCATACAGGACAAATTTTTTTTTGATTGATGTGTACGAGGAATCAGTGTGAGTGTAAAAACGAGTTTTCGGGGCTGAACTCCCCCCCATTTGGCAGCCACTTTGGAAAAGGAGGCATAAAAAGATTTTCGCGATATCTTGAGAACCATACATCGCACAATCAAAACTTTACCATATTTGCGTAGAGAATTAAATTCTCTAAAATTTATGTTAACACACTTTTTATCGTAAAATTGAAAAAAAAGTTATAACCAAAAAAAGATGAATGTTTTAGGAAATGTATCTTAAAGAGGATATAATAAAATAAATAAAAGAAGAAGATAATGATACTTTTCTTAACAATGGTCATCTTTTTTTTGATTATAACTTTTTTGTTTTCAATTTCACGAATAAAAGTGTATTAACATAAATTTTAGAGATTTTAATTTTCTAGACAAATATGGTAAAATTTTGTTTGTGCTTTGTATGGTTCTCAAGATATTGCGAAGACCTTTTTACGCCCCCTTTTCCAAAATGGCGGGCAA
The DNA here is from genome assembly GCA_947049315.1 of Epistrophella euchroma. Taxonomy (NCBI): domain Eukaryota; kingdom Metazoa; phylum Arthropoda; class Insecta; order Diptera; family Syrphidae; genus Epistrophella; species Epistrophella euchroma. The sequence goes on from OX346246.1 coordinate 101,123,071, forward strand.
ATGGGGGGGAGTTCAACCCCGAAAACTTGGTTTTACACTCACACTGATCCCTCCTACAGATCCGTCAAAAAAATTTTGTCCTGTACAAAATGCAAGGTTCGACCAAATTTTCGTAACATTTCATTGGACTTATAATGAAAACCACAACCATTGGATATGATTAGGGAAATTATGAGAGACATTTTCATTCGAATGAAAGGGGAAAACAAATAAAACAACCACTTTGGTTTTGCAGTTGAATTGTTGTCTGCCATGCCAGACAAGGTCAAAGTATGTTTGTTGGACGAAATGTATATTCCAGGGTTGTTTTTTTTCTGCTTTTAATAATAATAATAATGAACTTTTCTTACTCTTAATTTTAAAGTTTTGTAACTGTGGTTATGTAGGTAAGAAGGTACTTTACCCATTGAAAAAGTTTGTAAGCTCATAATTTTTAAGAAGATCAAAGAGAAAATTTTAGTACGAATTTTTTTCTAAAGAAACACAATTTAATTTTTAAAAACCGATAGGTAGGTACCCGCCTGGAAAAATAACCTAGTTTTCAATACGGTCCTGGCAAGTTTGACAGTTACCAACAAGGGTCTAGAAAGGGTTACTATAGGTATTCGCTAGGCCCTCGCCAGTTATGTTATGTACCTTTTTGCCTCGTCAGTTAAGTTCTGCCTAAGCCCTGACTAGTAAAATATTTCAGTCAGTGTCTGGTACCTACACTGTTGCTTTTAGTCTGTATTGTTGACGGAACACAATTCCTTAATGACGGCCAGCAGGATGATACAGTTGGTGCCTCCAAGAAAATTCTCCATGATTTTTAATTTAAGAGGCACTTCTCATTATTTGTTATGTTGGTTGCTTAGAAGACTTCAGTGTATTTACCACGTTCCAGCTTGCCGATAAACTGATGGTCATCCTGGTTGTACCTGTGCATTTAAGTCACGTCAGTAGTGTCGTCATTTTTTGTGCTTCTGAAGGGTTGCGCTTTCTGTTGCTTATTAGGAGATTGGGAGGTATGCAAAACACGTTTATTCTTGATCAAAATGGCAAAAGTTCACTTTATTTACTAATTAACTGCGAATCTATTTATTTTAAGTTTTTATTTTTATTTTACTATAAAAACACGGACCACTAAAAAATTCTTGGGCATATTGAAAAATTAAATATTCAAACTGAACTGTCAAGCACAAGTGTGTCTAACATGGTGGCTCCACTAGAAAGATTTCATAGAATACTGTATTGCATGCTAGGAGAATTGCTCATGGAGGCTACTCATAGTATTCTATATAAAATTTCTTGCCACATATTGCTTTCCTCATGGAAAGCTATGAGTAGTATTCTATGAAGAAGAAATTTTCCCTTTGATATCTGTGTGTTTGTTTCAATTTTTTTTTGTTTTGTGTTTTTCGAAAGTAATTAATTAATTGCAGGTGCCAAAAGGAAGTTTTGGTCTTTTCCTTATGGATTTAAGCAAAATTAACAATAAATCAATTCTTTTAAATGTTTTAACTTCATAACTTTGCCCTGTGAAATTTTTGAGACAAATGAAATTGAAAGCCAATTAAATGCCCAACCAACATTTTATGGTATACTATCGCTCTTTCTTTCTATCGAAAGTGACAGATAGTAATCTATAAAATATTTCAGATGGAGACACCGTGTGAAGCACTGTAGGTATGTTCGCATGTTCAGTGAGGCTGTTCGGAATAGCTTGGAACAGTTTAGAACAAAAAAGAACAAGCTTTTGCTGTTCAGCAGTGTTACCACAACTTAAAATAGAAAGTCCCTAGAGCAGGTTCCAAAATTCGCTAGTTTGGCTAAAATTTTTAAGACAAAAAGTCGCTAGAAGCCGAAAAAAAAATTGTAAAATAAAATTGAACAAATTTTATTTGAAAATATTTTTTTTTTTCTGAAAGAGTAGGAAATACTTACAATTTGGAATGTATGTTAATATAACGGCCATATTATTGACTTTCTTCAAATCTAGTTTTACGGAAAACTAGTTCTATAGGGGTTATGAGTTTTAAGTTTTTCCAAATTTGTATTACTTTGACATCCAAATCCAAATATTCATACATATTTTGACATCTAAATCAAATCAATAATTTTGTTTTGAAAAACTTAAAACTCTTGACACCTATTGAACTAGTTTTTCAGTAAAACTAGCTTTTAAAACAAAAAACAGTAATTCATTCCCATTATTAACCTATTGTAACGATGAAATCACCACCTAACTACTTTCGGAACAAACAAAGAGCCAAGAACAAAAATACCCTTATCGAAGACAACAACCATCTATAAAAGTTCCCGAGAGAACGCGCCATCTCTCTCTGGAGGAAAATGCGCTGAATGGAAGAGTGGAGAGAACGCCATCTGACAGTGCTGGAATGGAATCTTCTAGATGGTTTTTGTGCCAGTACTTTCGAGTAGAGTCTCGAACCTCTCAGCTCACTATAAAGGAAAAACTTTTTGAGCACAGGGACAGTTTATTTTTATATCGAACCGTGGTAAAACGTAACACTATAGTAAATGTATTGTATAATTTAATCTGAATCACAAAAAATACGGAACCTTTGGCAACCGCAAATTGACAGACGGACACTTCACCACCGCTGATTGAATGCTGGATATTTGATTGCTGACATTTAAGTGCTGGATATTTCACAGCCGCAGTTTTAAGTGCCAGATTGTTTGTATCTGAATATTTCGTTTTCGTGTTGGCAAGGTAGTACCAAGTTTGAAATGGTTGATTCACAATAAGAATTAATTAATGTTTTCAATAGTAAAAATAAAACAGCGTGTTCTTTTTTAGCTTAATCATAAACATTTTTTTTTAAGAAATCGTGCAGAAAAGCAGCTTTTGCCAAAGAAAAACCACAAAAATTAAAAATTTACTATGTAAATTAATATAAGATCATTTAAAAACACTATTTGTTACTGGCGGAGCAATTTTTTCATGTTTTATTGTTAAAAATCTTAAATAATAGCAAATTGAAATTTGCCTCAAAAATTGTAACACGCAAATTCGGTTGTTTAGACGGGATTTACACCTTCAGCTTTTTAACGTACGTAAAAATCCGTATTCTATGTCCCTTTCACACGAATATACTAGTTGCTCGAGATTTTTTTGACGGTTTCTTTAAATCTCCTTAACAATCTCTTGTACCTTTCACACGAAGATACAAAATCGGAGGACACTTGCTGTATTTTCCTCTTAAACTACCTTGGTTGAAGGCACACAAACGTAGTGTGAAGAGAAACGTCAAAAAAGATCTCTTGAATTTGTTGACCTGGGAGATTTCGTTTACCCCTCTTTCTTCCTGTCCTTCTCGCTTATGAACTGATTGTTGCTGGTAACTCAGTTGCCTTGTGTGAAAGGTGACTATTTTGACTTACCAATTAACACTGCATTACCTATCAGGTGGCAGTGGTCAAAAGTCTGGTGGTGAAAGAACGGTAGCGAACTACTCAGTGGCGAAACCGCTGTGATGAAATTTCCAGGCACTAAAAGGGCTGGTGGTCAGAAGCTGGTTGTGAAGTGTCCAATGGTGAAAGTTCGGCGCTGAAAGGTCCTGCTTCGCGCTTCGCAAAAAATAAGTTCATCAATGATGACATCAATATCACTCGCATTGCACTCAACCGCATTTCAAAATCCAATTTCGTTCCAATTATTGAAAATAGAAAAGGTCAAATTATTAGGTATTTACATGTTGGAACTCAAAAAATTCCAACTTTAAAAGTCGCTAGAAAATAATCTGGCGACATCGAAATTTATTTTGTCGCTGACAAAGTGAAACTGTCGCTAGATTTGGCGACAAAGTCGCTAGAACGGCAACCCTGCTGTTCAGTGAGAAATGTTCTGTTCTAAACTGTTCTGACTTGCTTTTTGTGAGTCAACTTTTTTGGTTGAATAGAAGGTGAAATCCGAAAAAAAAAATTAATGTGACCTCCATGTATGTATACATATTTCGTATTAAAATTCGTATTTCGTTTATTTATTTTATATGGTAATTTTATTTAAATACGTAATTAAGTACTAATTTTGTTTTCAAAATTAAGTTCTCTGATTAGATTTTAGTCAGAAAAAGAAAACCGGATACTAAAATGTCTTTAAGTTTTTGATAAAATTAAAAATAACGGGAGGGGCGATTTTCTAAAAGAATTGACTTAATAGAGAAAAAAATATTATTAAAAAACAACAGCAATGGTTACAACGACACGCTATACTTTTTTGTTAAGCCAAAAATATCTGATTTTATTTTGTTTCTAAACTAAGTTGTTTTAGCAAACAGTTTTTCAAACCTTAATTTTCAAACTCAAATTTTTGAAAAAAAAAAAAATTTTTTTTTTACAGCGCCATCAGATGGCCAAAAAAGCTACACCCGCTGTACTGAGATATGTATCAGCAATCTCAGTTACATGAATATTATTTCTCAAAAAAAAATCAGTTTTTTTTTTGTCATAAAATTGGAGCAAACATTTTAAAAATGTTCTCACAATTTTACACGCAGGAAAATATATGAGATGCGTTAATTTCGTAAGTATAGTTTATTTATTTTTCGTGATTTACCATTTCGTTTTCTTTAAAATTTTTTGAATTCACATATATGTGTATAATGATCTCTCTCAAAACCAGACACTGGCGATAACCAAAAATTTGTACGGTTATGAGAGGTGTCCTGTTCCGGTTACGAAAAAAAAAAAAAAAACAAATACGAAAAAACTTAAAGAAAACAAATTGTCCTATCCATATTCTCGAATTTTATTATTTTTGTCCATGTGCGTTCCCGTGGGTATGTGGGTACCTAGGCTTTAATAATAAATAAACAAATATAGTGAAACTAAATTATTTAAATTAGTGAAATAAATGACCAGTTTACAAAAGTTTTTATTTTTATTTTATCTTTACTTATTAAAACATAACACAATATGGAGACTAAACCACAAAAAAATAATGTAGGTACCTATTTATTCAATGGATTATAGAAAAGGTTACTTGAGTCCTTACATTTATTGAAACACTATGTCTTGGAATTAATTACTTTATTTAAAGTTTAAACTCTAATTTTCCTAGGTATACAACACCGCGTAAAAATCCACAAATTCATGATTTATTATTTTTATACTGACATTCTGAGACGTTTAGAAAAGTATGTTGATGCAAAAATAAGGCTGTTCTTATGCATTGATATGTTATTAAAAATTTGTCTTTACTCATTCTTAAAAAAGTAAGTAGGTATAGGTAGTTATACCGGCTGTTTTATTTTTTTTTTTTTAATGTGAGTTTCCATATTTTTTGTATTTGCTTCAATGTTAAACTATTAAATGCGCATTTCCATGATTTAAGCAGTAAATTCAGTTTAATGTTTTTGCTTTTCACAATCAAAATTAAAAAAAAAAAAAGTAATTTAATTTAATTTTGAGCTTGAAGATTATTTTTTTTTAAATATTCTTAGAATAACTTTATTTTAAAACAGAATTAAGGAATTGATTGGTTTTAAAAAAGGAAGTACCTACAGCATGACACTGTAAGTGTCATGATTTTTTTTAATTTCAAGTGGATTTTTTTGGGAAATGACCTAACGTCTTGGCTAAACAGGGTGAATTATAACCCTCCTACTATACGATTATTTTCTTGCCTCGATCCAACCTGCTTACATGCCCTAGTCTTTTGTCGCATCTTACGCAAAACAACCTGTTTAAATCTCCGTTCCAGCAAAATATTTTACCATTCAACATTTAGACATGATTCAATAAAACTAAGAAATTAGTATTCCGACGATATTTAAAAACTTACATTTTTAATCGTTTAATAAACCTTTGAGCAACTATGAAAGAAACCTTAAGATAGGTATCTTTAGATAGGTACCTGTGCCTACCCCTATACCTAAATGAGATTTGCATATACATACATATCTACAAATCTCAAAGCAAAATAGAAAATATCTTTCAAAAAACATACGTACCTACATTATGTATGTAGAAACTTCATTCTTACTTCTTAAACTGAAGATAATAATTACAAAAATAAAAACGAACAAACATCATTTTTATCGTTACCCTTCTTTACTTGCGAGAAACCACAAAAAATGCAAAAACAATCCTTGATGAAGCTACCTATCTGTACTACCGAACGCTTTCAGTTGACCTTGAATGGCATTCTCGTTGTTGTTTGTTGTTTATGTCCACAGTACACAAATCTAAGGTAATATCTTGCGCAGGTTGTCAGAAATTACAAAATGGTTGCTCGATTGCTCCCACAATTTTCACTTCACAACGCAATATTTAAAACAACAACAAATATCGAAATTTAAAAAATGGTTGCTCGAGTGCTCCCAAAAGCTACACACCACAATATTAAAAACAACAACAAATATCGAAATTTGACATGTCCTACTTTTTTTCAATTTCTGAATGATGACCATCTTGAAGAAGATATCGTTTGAAACTTCATAAGCTTTTACGTGTTCTTGATATTTTAACAGATTAATTGATATTCAAATTTTCTGTTACCTATTTTGAAAAATGAGATTTGTTGAGTTGTGTCGTTTTTCTTCCGAATCGACGATACATATCTAAAGTTACCAGCCCTTACAATGTTTCTATCTTTTGAAAAAAATATTTTTTTTTCGAATTTTTGAAAGATGACCAAAGTAAAAAACTCTTCACTTCTGAAACTTGAAGATTATAAAAATGTTTAAAAAAAACTATCGTTCTGTGTTAGATATACAGATGAAGGAAAATAATAAAAGACGACCAGTTAGCTCAGAGTATAATTAAAGGGTAATTTTATTTTGTATTAGTAAGGAATTTAAGTGTTTCCATATAGTAATAATGTATGTAGTATAAGAATTAAGTATTTAATTTTTATTTTAGACCGTGTGCGAATTCGTTTAAAATTTCGATTAAATTTGATCCCACATTAAATTTTGACGTTTCTTTAGTGGTGAGCACAATTTCACCTTTTTGCTGTGTGAATTCAATTAAATAGGATTTTTTTATTTCTAATATTTTTCTCCCGTCCCGAGTTTTGGAAAAAAGTAGAACACATTCTTTTGTAATAAATTTCGCGAGTTAAAAAATTAAACGCCCATTCTAATGAGTTCATTCTAATGAGTTCAAAGAGAGTGCTCTTACTCTAGGCCTGTTATAAAGAACGCGTATGGTTCGCTTTCTGTTGAAAGCAGCTGCAGATCAAAAATACAAGACGCAAAAAACTCTGGCCGCATGACGTCTCGTTTTCTCGTCGCATTGTGAAACAGCCTTCATGACTCTAGAGTCAACGTGTAAAGCTTCGTATTCATTATGCGCGGCATCCGCGGGCAACATGTTCGTCCGCGGCAAATCATGATACTTGCCATACATATCATTTTTTGAAAAAAATTTGATGAACCGCGGCAGCCGCTCGCGGCAGTCGATCCAATTGACAGCTAGAAGCTAGTGCGCAAATCACAAAACAATTTACCGTCTCAACTGCGCGGTTTATGTCGAAGCTTCCGACAACTCCAATTCCCATAAATTGGAAACTATAAAATGCAAATATGAAAGGAATCATATCATATTACAATAATTTTCCCAGAGAAAAAATGTATATTATAAAAAAAATTAAAGTATCATATTATATTATGTTTTCCCAGCGGAAGTGCAATATCCAATATTATTTCGAGGGATTGCAATTCCGCTGAAATAAGAAAATATGTAAACTGCAATGTAAGCAGTTAGATTTGAAATTTTATTTGTTAATCTCAGTTTCATTTTAGAACTCAATAAAGCAAGTCATAAAGACAAGAAAAATAGAAAAAACATAAGTGGCACAGTCGGTTATGTTTACTCCCCTTAAGCAGTAAATAATTGTCCAAAGACATCCTCTTAAGCAGTGAATTATTGTCCAAAGACAATAACATCAATCGTTTTATACAGTGAATAAGCAGTGAATTATTGTCCAAAGACAAAAACATCAATCGTTTTATACAGTGAATTAGTTTTTTTTTTTCCTTGAGAGCCCTAACTAAATAATTCTGATATGTACATATATGCCAAAAAACAGTGAAAAAAAAAAACAAAAGTGAGAGATTTATATCTTTTAATTACAATAAAAGAGACATCGAAGACATTGAAACAAGCAAAATGGCAAACGAAAATAGTGGAATACCAGTTAGTGAGCTCACCAGAGTAGCTGCAAAAAAAAAGGAGTTTAACGGGGATGATAAGTATGATCTCTCATCTTTCATTCGTGAAGGAGCTTATCCTCCCGCTTTTTAATGACAATCCACCGTTAAAAGAATTTTTGTATCAACGATATATATTCAATAAAATCCAAGGAGATGCTTTGAAGTGTATAAGAACATTGGGACCCAATCCAACGTGGGATAGAATTAAAAACGAGTTAAAGAAGAACTTCGGAGTAAGAGAAACTTATCATAAATTACACCACCTTGCAATTACATGCAAGTTTACATCTGTAAGTGCATACTATTATAATTTAAGAAATATTTTAGATAAATTAAACGCCAAGTATGAATTTGATGATACAAAACCTAGTGAATTTGCTCCCAATTCAAATGAATCAATTATTATTTTTTGAATGGTATTAACCCAAATTTATCAAGTATTATTTAAAGTAGAGACATAAAAACACTCAGAGACGCATATTATACACTAGAAGAGACAGGAATACTGAGACATTACAGACAGAAAAATTATAATCCTAAAGCAGAAACTACAAATGAGAATTCGGAACATTACAAACAGAACAACTACAATCCTAAACCAGAAAATCAGAATCCATTTCGACAAAACAATCATTCCGGACAGTATAGGCAAAATTGTGACAACTCCAATACAAATTCTAGACAATCAAGACAAAGTGGGATGAATAACAACAACTTCTCACAGACTAGACGGAATCCCAATTCCACTCCAATGGAAGTAGATCACATTGAAACCGTTTCAGAAGAAGTAAATTTTCAATCACAGGCCCAAAATCATGTCTACCGATAGTTGAACTGACAATAGGAAAAGAGAAAATTAAATGCCTTATTGATACAGGGTCAACAACCACACTTTTAAATTCAGACAGACTACCCAATTATAAACGAATAAAACTTTAAAACGTTGTTTCTTTTAGCACACTTAGTGGACAAACCTTAATAGACAAAGAAATTATAACACCATTATCAATCGAATTTAACGAAAATAATTCTATGAGCTGGAAACTGACATCTTTTTATAATAAAAGTTTCGACGGACTTATAGGTCAAAACCTTCTTAAGCCTTTACAAGCAATTATAAATTTGGAAGATGAATATTTAGAAATAAATAATGTAAAAACAAAATTTATTAATTCCTGTCCTTTTAAGTATGAAGATATAAATTCATTGGAAGAATCTATAATTGACCAAAATACATTAGAAAAGCAAGAACGAGCAGATATGAATTTAGAAGAAAAAAGGGAACTTAGAAATCTTATTAATAAAAATAGAGATCTGTTTTTTCAAGAAGGTAACAAACTTATTCATACCCATGAAATCCAACACGAAATCATAACCACTACAGAAAAACCTATATATTCTAAAATATACAGATATCCTCAGATCCATGAAGAGGAGATTAATAGATAGTTGAGAGAAATGTTAGCACAGGGAATAATTAGAGAAAGCAATTCTCCATATAATTCACCGTTATGGATCGTTCCGAAGAAGATCGATAATTCAGGCATAAAAAAATGGAGAATCGTAATCGATTACAGAAAACTCAATGAATTTTCTGTAAGCGACAAATATCCTATCCCTAATATAGAAACTATATTGGAAAAGCTATGAAGGGCATAATATTTTACGACTTTGGACCTTTGCTAAAGGCTTCCACCAGGTCTTAATAAAACAAGACGATAGAAAGAAAACTGCATTTTCAACACCGTTAGGACACTATGAGTTTATAAGAATGCCGTTTGGGCTAAAAAACGCCCCGGCGACGTTCCAGAGATTAATCAACTCTGTTCTCAGAGAATATATAAACAAAATATGTGTGGTATACCTAGATGATATTTTAATTTTCAGCACCATAATAGAAGAACACACTACAAACATACAAAAAATATTTAATAAACTTAGAGAACATAATTTAAAGATTTAAGTGGATAAATGTAGCTTTTTTAGTAGAAATACAGAATACCTCGGACATATTCTCACAACGGACGGTATTTAGCCGAATATGAGTAAAATTGAAAATATTCAGAAGCTTAAATTACCTGAAACGCATAAGCAGATAAAGTCATTCCTTGGAATGACCGGCTACTATAAGAAGTTCATTAAGGACTATGCCAAAGTAGCCTACGGTATGACTAAGTATTTAAAAAAGAATACTAAAATTAATAGATCAGACTCTCAATACATAGATTCATTTCAGAAACTTAAAAGGTTACTTATTGATGCACCAATTTTAAGATACCCCGATTTTAATAAGAGATTCAAACTTATAACGGACGCCAGTGATTTTGCTTTAGGCGCAGTCCTTAAACAGGACGATCATCCCCTAAGTTATGCAAGTAGGACTCTTAACGACCACGAGAAAAAATATTCCACAACGGAAAAGGAGCTCCTTAGTATCGTTTGGGCCGTGAACTATTTTCGCCCATATACATATATGTTAGAACTTTTGATCTTCTTACTGCTCACCAGCCTCTCAAATGGCTCCAAACCAAACACAAAGGCAAAGACATTAACCACAGGTTACAGCGCTGGTTACTTAGACTTGGAGAGTATGATATAAATATTGAATATATAAAAGGATCGGACAATAAAGTAGCTGATTTTTTGTCGAGAATAAACTCAGAAACAGGAGAAATAAATGCTTTAGATAAAGAACAAGACAACGATAACTTAAGTACAGACGCTACAATTCATTCACAAGAAGAAGAACAAAACGATCACTTCCCAATTTTAGACACTGCTGTTAATAGATTTTTCACTCAAATCATTTTAACAAAAAGCAAAACAAAAGAAATTGAGGTCATTGGGAATAAACGAAAGATATACATTAGTAAAGATGACATAGAAAATAATTTTATGACAGACATATTTCGAAGATTTTTTAAATCATGTAAAATAGGAATTTTCTCTGAACTTTCTGACCACGAATATAATAAAGTCCAACAAAAGCTGATAGAATTGTTTAATACTAGTTTAAAATTTTATAAATGTACCCACTATGCAAAAGATATGGCAAATGAAGACGAAACTTTCAGATACATTGGAAAATATCACAAGAATGAAACAGGACATGCAGGAATAAATAAAAATTATGAAGGATTAAAAAAATTGATATACTACAAAAATTTAAAAACATATATTCAAAAATACATTAATAATTGTGACACATGCAACAGAGCAAAATATGATAGCAACCCTATCAAGCCCAAATTCCATATAACTGAAACCCCAAGTGATATAAATCAGATAATTCATTTAGATGTATACATAAATAAAAAACATAGTTTTTTAACCTTCATTGACAAGTTCTCAAAACATGCAGTTGCGCTTTATTTAAGATAGGAATAGCGTCACAATCGTTGGAAAAATACGATTATATTTTTCCATTAAAGTAAAACCAAATTTAGTTGTTTTAGATAATGAATTTAATTCTGTAAATGTTGAGGAATTTTTAAGACAAGAAAGAGTAGAAACACATTTTACAAAGCCCAACAATCACACAGGTAATGCAGACATCGAAAGGTTCCATAGTACAATAGGAGAAAAACTTAGAGTTTTAGAAACAGAAAAGTCAGATTTACCAATACAAGAAAGACTCTTTAAATGCGTAGAATGGTATAATAATTCCATTAATTCTGTTATAAAGGCCAAACCTATAGATGTAGTAGAGGGAAAAGTTGATAAAAAACAAATAGAAAAAATATTAAAAGAACACAAAGAAAAAGTTATCAATAGATAAAATGAAAAACGGAAAGACTACACCAAAATCAAGAAGAAGGATATGTAAAAAACTTCAAAGCACTAAGACACAAAGACGGACCTAAATATAGGAAATTAAAATTAAAAAACATTCATCCTTCAAACATTAAAAGACAAAAAAAATTTTCAGGCCAACTGGAAAACACTATTTATGAACATACTGACAATAATGACCCATCTACCCACAACGGAAGGAACTCTGATAGTTGAAAAAATCGACGACAATAACGGATACGCTGAAATCAACATTTAAGAGGTTGCAATCATTCATGATTACAACATAATCTTACATATAATAAAACCCCAGCAAATAACATATATATTAGATACATTTGAGAATAATTTAAAACACTTAGGAGAAATAGATAACAAAAACATTTTACAGCACCAAATCAGCTTACTAAGAACAAAAGTAAAAACCTTATTATTACATAGATATAAGAGAGGATTAATCAATGTCGTAGGAACGGGGCTTAAATGGCTCTTTGGTTCAATGGATGACAACGATAGAGTAGATATAGAAGATCATTTAGGAACTATTGATGAAAATAATCATAACATAATTAATAATTTGAACAAAAATATCGAAATCAATAACCATTTTAACGATACTTTTAATAAAATTAAAGAAACAATAGAAGCAGATAGGGATAAGATTCTCGAAAAATTTAATGACATCAAAACAAATAATGAAAAAATTTATAAAGAGCTAATTTATCTAGATGCACTACTTAAAATAAAAATGCTAGGAGATAATATAGAACATATACAAAATAATATTGCATCATCAAGAATGAATCTTATGAGCAGCAATATCTTGACAGAAGACGAAATCAGAAAATATGATATAGACTTAAACAAGTTACAAAACATTAGACTAGGTACTGCAGAATATAAAAAAGAAAAACTTATATTTGCAATAACAATTCCTAAAAATATATTTAAAGCTAAGCGTTCAATTGTTACACCAATTACCAATAACAAATTTGAAGAATTTGATTTTGAAAGTAAAGAAATTGTAATTTTAAACAATACTTATTACGATTTTAATGGAAATGTAAATGAAAAAACTTTAAAAGAATCCAAACTGTGTATTTACCAAAATAATTGCCTTAAAATAAAGAATACAAAGACTGAAACTATAAAATTAACTCAAATTCAATATTGCTGAAAAACCAAAATAGAACAACACTTTCAAGTTCATGTGATGACAGAATTGTAACCCTTAATGGGAACTACTTAGTTAATTTGCATAACTGTATTATAAAAATTAAAAATCAAACTTATTATGGAAAAAATGAAGAATTTACACAAAATTTTGTAATAGAAAATAAGGATAATCAATTGAAAGATAATATCAGTACATTATCGTTTGATGACATTGTAATTAATCAAATTGCAAACATGGAAGTAATCGAAGAACTTAAATTTCATAAAAAACAGTACACCATGTACAATTGGATATATTTAATTGCATTTTTTGTAATAGCGATTCTTTTCATATTACTTTTTTTGTTTACACTTCATAAATACAAATCAATTAAAGTTGTAATTAATAACGAAACCCAGGAGAGTTTCGACTTAAAGGGGAGAGGGGTTATGTCGAAGCTTCCGACAACTCCAATTCCTATAAATTGGAAACTATAAAATGCAAATATGAAAGGAATCATATTACAATAATTTTCCCAGAGAAAAAATTTATATTATAAAAAAATTTAAAGTATCATATTATATTATGTTTTCCCAGCGGAAGTGCAATATCCAATATTATTTCGAGGGATTGCAATTCCGCTGAAATAAGAAAGTATGTAAACTGCAATGTAAGCAGTTAGATTAAGAATTTAATTTGAAATTTTATTTGTTAATCTCAGTTTCATTTTAGAACTCAATAAAGCAAGTCATAAAGACAAGAAACAGTTTTTTTTATTTTGTCTGAAGAAAAATAGAAAAAACACAAGTCGCGCGAGCAAAACCATGTTCGACCATTGCCGCGCTTCAAAAATCCATCACGAATGGATCAATGCGCGGCATGTTCGAGCGCACAAATTTTCGAGCTGCTGCGCGCAGAAACCCGGTATTCATGTTGCGCGGCTGATGCGCATAACAATGTTTGTTGGTTTGCCGCGCATAATGAATACGAATCTTAATAAAGCACTTATTGCTTTTTAGGTGGTTTCTTCAATGTCATTCAAGGCCAACGCAGAGTCCGGTAGACAATTTTTCTTTAGTGGTAAGGGTTGGTCTGTGTTTTTATTCATATAAAATTGTTTTTGGTTTTCGCAGCTACTTGCAATCAGGGAAGTGTGACGACACGATGAGCATGGGATGGGATGCGACGTTTCATTTTTGATTTGATATTGCGTTTCTTTTTTTATTTTTAAAAGTCTTTCAAGTTTTTTAAGAAAGGAATGTATGTGCATTTACAATACATATCTATTGATTAAAGTAAAGTTTATTTGAGATCTTAAAATGCAATTGTAAATCTTATGAGATTTTCATGATTTACAATTCAAAAATATCGTAGGAAAACTTGTTTACATAATAACTTGTTTACAAATAACGGTACTTGCCATACAACCATTTTGAAAAATTTTATTTATCTCAAAAACAGCTATAACGAATTTTTTTTTATTTTTTGGGTGTACTAGTAGTGGTATGGTCTGCATTTTGGTGAAAAAAAATTACGAAAAACCCTTATTAACGTTACCTGTCATAGAACGGTTTTTTTGATATTCTATTTTCTTGTTAACGGCTCAACCGATTTTGGTAAAACCATTTATTTTGAACCTCCTGGCAGTACTGGGACATAGGCTACTTTTTTTTCTTCAAATCTTCTTTTTTTCCTTCTTATATTTTATTTTTATTTATATTTTTTGTGCCCTCCTCCCGATATTTATTTTTTCTTGTTTTTTAACTTTGGTTTCTGATTATTCTTCTTTTTTTAACCATGGCTTGTTACGAACCAGGATGTATTGACCATTCAGAAACAACCCCTCTTTTTTCATGCTATGGACCCTGCGGGAACCAGTTTCATGCCAAATGTGTTGGCTCTACAAATGCGTTCATTGACAAGATTAATTCTTCAGACATCGGCGTTTGGTATTGCGCCAGTTGTAGGAAGCTTTCGCTATCAAATATGGCCCTTAAAATGTCTTCTTTGAGGACTGAAATTCTTAAGATCTCAAAGGGTTTTGAGGAGTTATCCCTTAACTTCTCTGACGTAGTTTTGAATTTAAATAAGATTTCTTTCCCAAGTATGTTAGTGGATCAATCTTCCTCTGCAACTGTATCACCGCAATCTGATTTAATATTGGAGTCCCTTGCTGCGGATGATATTGTAAGGACAAACCCTACTTCTACTCCCTCGACTGATGCGATCATTCTTTCCAAAAAAGGCAAAAAAAGAGTTGCAACCTCTTCATCCAAAAACATGGGACCCGCTCCTAAAAGATCTAACTTAAGGAGCAATCGGGCTAAGGTTAACTGTTCACCTGATCTTGATCAAGCCAATAACTTGCTCCAACCTAATAGTTCTGATCTCACTGACATGCCAAACACCATTCCAGTTCCGACTCCTGTAGTTTCAGCTCCTGCTTCAGAATTAATCAATCCTGCTCCTATTCATGTAGTTGCAGCTCCTGCTTCAGAAGTAATCAATCCTGCTCCATTTCCCATAGTTTCAGCTCCTGCATTAGAAATAATAAATCCGATGCCACTGCCTCCAAATAACCTAGCTCGTCCTAGAACTTTAGCAGCGGTGCCCAAACCCAAAACAATATTTGTGTCCCGCCTTCTGCCCGACATAACACCGGAAGACATTTTACAACACCTTGTTGCCCTTAAAAGTATACCTAACGTTTCTTGCATAAAATGTACTAAAATAAGTAAACCCAATAGTTTCGTATCTTCATTTAAAATAACTGTTCCTCAATCACTTTTTGATCCAATATGTAATAGTTCTTGGCCTCCTAATACACTGGTTAAAGAGTTTTCACTCCCGCAAAAACAAAAAAATACTCGTAATTTCTTAGTTAACAATAACAATGCAAAAAACTTGGTAGGCTTTCCCTCTACTATCAAAATGTAAGAGGGCTGCGAAGTAAAACTTCAACTATTTTTAAGAACTCTCAAGGATTTCCTTATGATATTATGGTCTTTACTGAAACGTGGCTTAACGCCTCGATTTTGGACACGGAACTTTTTGATCAAGAGTTCTTAGTATTCAGAAAAGACCGTCATATTGACAATGCGAACTTAGTAGGAGGTGGGATCTTAATCGCGGTTCGTAATAATTTTAGTACAACTCTAATTACTTTCCCTTTTAATCTTGCAATAGAACTTATATGCATCAAAATATCTTTGGATTCAAACGATATATTTATCTTGAATGCATACATTCCTCCTAAAAGCTCGGCTATAGCGTTTTCAGAGCTGTCCTTAGCGCTCGACTATATTACTGAAATAGCTAGCTTTAATTCCACTTTTCTTCTGTTGGGTGATTTTAGCCTACCACACATTGCCTGGATACCATCAGAAGACGAGTCCTTCTTTGAAGCATCCTTGCATTCATCTCAACAGGAGCTTCAATTATTGGACAATATTATTTCTACCGACTTACAGCAAGTTAGCTGTATTAAAAATTCTATAAATCGACAACTCGATTTGGTTTTCTCCTCTGACGCTATTAGTACTGTAGTGGTAGAATCTACCTCTGCAGTTTCTAACATAGACCCATACCATCCTCCTCTAGATATATTTCTTGACTTGGGCGGCCATTTACTTGCAAATAGTAATACTCAAGACTGCTCATATACCTTTGATTTTCGTAGAGCAAATTTTCAGCAACTCTCTGACAGATTAGGTACATCCGGTATCGAAAATATTCCTGCCTCAGGCGATATTGATGTTGCAGTTTCATATTTTTATATAGTTTTACAAAATTGTATAAAAGACACAGTCCCCAAAAAAATATGCAAATATTCAAGCATATGCCATCCATGGTACACTAAAGAGCTTAAAGTGCTTCGCAATAAAAGAAACAGGGCTTGGAAAAATTATATAAAAAGTATGTCCATTGAAAATCACGAAGTTTATAAATCTCTATTTGAAGAATTTAAAAACCTCTCGAATAATTTATACACTGAATTTTTGTATAAAATGGAAAGTTCGCTTAAGCATGATCCAAAAAGTTTTTGGAAATTCGTGAATTCCAAAAAGAAATCTGATGGCTATCCAGCCAATTTTATTTTAAATGATAACATTTTAAAGAGTACTCCGGAAGTATGTGAGGCTTTTGCTAATAACTTTTGCCAATCTTTTATCGATACTCCAGTTATTATTGACATGGAATACTTCAATTACTTAAATGGTTGTCCTAAAACAACTTTGAATAATATTCAGTTGGATATTGACAAGGTCTTACATTACCTTTCCTTACTTCATGAAGATTATTCATCAGGACCAGACGGTATTCCTCCAATAGTTTTAAAAAGGTGCAAATCTGTTTTAGCTTCTTCTCTTTTTAATATTTTTGCTCTTTCCTTAAGCACAAGTAAATTTCCAAGTATATGGAAGAAAGCATATATAACCCCAATTTTTAAAAAAGGGGACAAATCAGACATAAAGAATTACAGGCCAATCTCCAAACTTTCATGTATTCCCAAGCTTTTTGAACAGGTAGTGTGTGATAGTTTGACATTTCATTGTAAAAATATAATCTGTAAGGAACAACATGGTTTCATGCAGAGGCGGTCGACGGTAACGAACTTGCTTGTATTTATGCACAAATGCTCAACGGCGTTAGAACGTGGTCAGGAGCTTGACTGCATCTATACGGACTTTTCAAAGGCTTTCGATCAACTATCTCATGAAATCATTTTGTTTAAATTAGAAATGTTTGGGTTTCCTCCTGGAATTATTACTTGGATCTCATCCTATCTTCAAAACAGATCTTATCAGGTAAAATTCAGAAACTCGTTCTCCAACCCTTTTATTGCCAAATCTGGAGTTCCTCAGGGTAGTCACTTAGGACCCCTTCTTTTTATATTAGCTATCAACGATGTACCTTTATGTATACGTAATAGTGAAATTCTTATTTTTGCAGATGACATGAAAATCTTTAAAAGCATTGCGTCTGTCAGTGATCGTTTACTTCTTCAAGCTGATATTAATAATTTTGTTATATGGTGTCATATGAACGGCTTGAATCTAAACCCAAGCAAATGCAAGTCGATGATATTTTCTAAAAAACGAATTCCTAGTTTGTTTGAATATAAAATATCAAAACATACTTTAGTTCGTGTTAATAGTTTCAAAGACCTTGGAGTCCTTGTTTCTTCTAGCCTTGATTTCACTGAGCACATCAATTTAATCGTGAAAAAGGCTTATTCTATGTTAGGGTTTGTCAAACGATGGGCTAAAGAATTCAAGGACCCCTATGTTACCCTCGCTCTTTACAACTGCTTAGTTCGTCCCCACCTTGAATATGCTTCCCAGATATGGACTCCTTTTTACGAAGTTCATAAGAATAGGCTAGAAGCAGTTCAGCGTAATTTTATTCGTTTCGCTTTAAAAGGATTACAATGGTCCGATCCTTATAATCTTCCACCTTATGAACATCGAATTAAACTTCTTCAGATGCAAACGCTATCACATAGAAGACTTAATAATGATATTGTATTTATTCACCAACTGATAACCGGGGTTATTGATTCACCAGATTTGTTGAGTTGTTTAAATTTCAACTATCGTGGAGGAGGTCACAACCTTCGGAGTTTGAACTTAATGAATTTGTCCCACCATCGTACTAATTATGGATTGCATGAACCTTTAACTCGCATGTGCAAACTATTAAATGTGAACGAAAATCTCTTCGATTTTAATATTAATAAAGTAAAACTCAAAAATGTATTGAAGACCAGTGAACCACGCTCATAAATGTTTGTCATAGTTTCAATGTGTTGTCTTAATTTGTATTAATTTCTGTTTTTGTTTGTATTTTATTTATTTTTTCATTTATTAAATGTTTTCTTAGTGTACGTTTTGTTGTAGTTTATTGCCTACTAACTACTAACACTGCACTAAGTGATGAGCCAGTGTGCACAATTATTGTGTTTGGCAAATCTTTTGGTCGTTAGTTGCAGCTTGATTTAAGCTCTCTTCGACAAAGATCTGATAGTGTATAAAAAAAAAAAAACAATTTACAAAAAAATTAACTAAAATATAAAATAAGTGACTCATATGAAAAAATGAAAGAGACTTTAACGGATTCGAAGCAAGAAGAGCACGGGCTTGCTTTGCTGGTATGATATAAAGCCTAGTATGCTGCTGTTGCGAAACGAAAAATCCCATACAAAAAAACAACGAAATCACAAACGAAAAATTTCGTTGTGCTTGTCTTTCTGCGGTACGCTCTTCGATGACCGAATTCGATAATTGTAGCAGATAATTTGGAGAGATATCCCCTCGTTTTTCGCACAGAATTAATTGCCTGTACCATTAATTGTGTGCGGAAAAGTGACATTTGGTCTCTATTCGAGTTTGTGTTTTTTGTTTTTTTCATCACAACAAGGCTTTCTATGATTTTTATGCGTTCAATTTTGTTTTGGAAACCGTGTCACTTTCAAGGGGTAAACTTTCGTTATGGTTTTCGCAAGCATTTCGTTGTCATGTTGGAGACCAACTTAAAATTTCTTTCGGCATCAGCAGCATACTAGCACAGATAATAGAGTTACATAGATATCGCATTCCATAAAAACAATAATGATAACTTTTTCAATGTTTTTTGCTTGTAATCCCTTTTTCTTTTTTCTATAAAATCGAATCGTTTGGCCAAAATACTTATGTACTATAGCTGGTGTTTTGTTTTTATGTGTATGTGTGTGTATCCATCTTTTATATAATCATATATACATAGTATATAGGGCCTACAAATTTGATTAAACTGGGACGTACGTCTACGTCCCAGTGATCATATTTTTTTCTTCTGCATGCGATATCTATGGAACTATAGTGTCTGTGATACTAGGCTTAAAGCTGAATAGATTTCACAATACTGAATTCAATGATATCAAAATTCAATTTCGCCAAATTTTGAATTTATTTGTTTCTGTTTGTGGGCAGAGATATGTAGGTGACTGGCGTTTGATAAAAAGTAATTTCAACAAAAGAAAAAATTGTTCATGCGGCTAATATTTTTTTTTTTTAAAGGTGGACTTGTTTTGCTGGCTCTTGGAACTCTTACGCCTTATTTTGAGTACATTCCCAAATCGACGCTATCAGCTGTTTTAATTTCAGCAGTTTGGTTTATGGTATGTATGCTTATTTGATAAAAGTAGAATTTAATTTTGATTAAATATACATAGTTTTATTTTATTTAAAATCCTTATGTCTAGTTTATTGAAGTAGCCGCGACATGATCGTTAGTGCGTAGGACAAATGCTGAAGGTCTGGGCTTGATTTCCAGCCCAGGGCTACCTTCGTGACTCTTAAGAGGCATTTTGGCTCTTTTTTTCAGCTCTGCCTTTTTGCCTCCATTTTTCTTAAGTGATCCAAAAGTGGCTTGTTTTGAAATATGCTTGACTCTTTTTATCTTTTCAAAATGTGCTCATGTTTTGAATTTTCACAAAAAAAAAAGAAGCTCTATGCACCATTTATCTATCATTGAAAATTTGAATTGTTACTTTTGAGTGGTTTAGAAAGTAATATAAATGTTTATTTGTGTAACAAAACAAAGATTATGACTCAGTTATTATTTCTAGATAAAGAAAAATTTTATTTTCGCCAAACCTTTAACATATATTGACTTTTATTATTTCAACAACGATTGATACTTTACCACTGATCCTAAAAATTAAAAATCATTTTATGTATGTTGAAATTTGTGCTGGAATTTCCTTTTTTTACTAGCACAAAAAGGAAAATAATTAGCTTAATTTTGACATCAAAATAATTACCATTCTAAAAGTTCCAAAATTAACAATTTAATTTTCAATATAGCTGGCACCTGCATCTAATTTTGAACAATTGGCTAGAAATTGATTTATAAATTTTGGGTTTTAAAGTTAATTTTTCAAAAACTATCAATTAAAACAAAAAGAAAAAAAATGAGTGCTTTATAAAAAGTTAAAGCTCTATAAATTCAGTGTTTCCGATTTTGTATTGCTGGTTTTTTCTCTCTGTCCTCTTTGAAATTCGATTGATCCAAGAAAGAAGGGTGTTTTGGGGGATTCCAAATCCTCCCAACCTCCCAAGGTTACCGTTCGTAGTTTATACTCATTTGTATGAAAAATATAGACAATCTAGTGACTTTTAGGGTGACCATTACCAACTTTTTGGGATGTTTAATTTCTTGTATGTTTCACAGCAGCCTGGATGAGTGAACAAGTGTTTTTTTTTTTTGTGGAATAAAGGGGTTGGAAGATCAAAAATCTATTTTTAGATCTTATATATTGGAACAAATGTTTGATGTTTATAAATAGTTCTTTGAGAAGAAGAAGGGATCATGATGATGATATGTATACATAGGTACAACGCAAGAAAGCCTAGTTCTGTATGTTTATCGATGGATTGTCTTGGTAGTCTGCCTTTTAGTATAGTAGGTAGTTATGCGATGATCCGATGTTAACGAATTCATGCTATACCTATATAGTTTTTGTTTGTTGTTTATGTAGGTATGTGCGGTCTTGGTTATAAGGTCCACTCTCAGTAAAACATGTTTGAACTTG
Organism: Epistrophella euchroma; assembly: GCA_947049315.1. Classification (NCBI taxonomy): domain Eukaryota; kingdom Metazoa; phylum Arthropoda; class Insecta; order Diptera; family Syrphidae; genus Epistrophella; species Epistrophella euchroma. The sequence goes on from OX346246.1 coordinate 101,144,756, forward strand.
CTTATTTGAACCTCTTCATCAGTTTAGTCACTACTTAATAACATATATATAACTATGGTGACAAAGTCTTATGTTTTTAGATTTAAATAGTGTGTTTTCAAAAATATTGTGTATTATAAGATAATAGGGAAATTTAACACACCCTGTTAACTTACAGTTACCAACGATTGCTGAATCATCATATTCATGCATAAACTTGTTCCCACGAATAATTGTGCATTGGTATCAGGTATCCCTCATTGGCTGACACCTTATGCCTATGCTGTGAGCGAGTTACCTGGTCATTGACCAGTAACGTAGAGTCAGCATGAATATAATATTGACCTTGGAGTATAGCGGCGCATCGTGGGATAACTGGATTACTTTTAAGTTAGTCTTAAGTAGGACGTAGAACGAATCAGACGTCAATAAACAATTGTATTCAAATTAGAGTTATTGTCTTTCATTTGTAAGTCGAACAGTGGGCCGGCCCCGTTGGGCCGGCGTTCGCGTTTTTTTTGGAATCCCCTTCAGGGATATCCTTAACTGGAACAATGGTTTAGATGATTATGAACTTGTTCGTGTGTTTGGTGTATGGATATTATAAGTGTAGGTAGATACAAATGCATTAATTGGTTAATATAAATATATAAGTTAATATAAATAAGTACAACCAAATGCGTGGATCATCATATATCGAGTTACCGAAAAATATACGATTGAAAAACGCAATAATTAATGTGAGAAACAGCGATAATGCTTGCTTTGCATGGGCAATTGTATCTGCTAAACATCCTTCTCAACACAATGCAGATCGAGTTTCATCATATCCGCATTACTCTGAAGTTCTTAATATAAACGATATGAAATTTCCAATGGATATGAAGAAAATTTCTCAATTTGAAAAATTAAATAATTTAAGTATTAATGTGTATGGACTAGAAAATAATATTATTGTAGGACCTCTATTTTATACTAATCAAAAAAAAAGAAAAGCATATAAACTTTATATATATAGAAAATGGTCATTATTGTTGGATTAAGAACTTAAACAGATTAGTAAGCAGTCAAATTTCCAAACATAAGTGTACCAAGTTGTTATGTGGTGGATGTTTAAGGTACTTTCGTTGTGAAAGAACATCTTAAACATGATTGCAATAAGGTGCATACAGTATTACCAACTGAGATTGACAACGAAGTAAGATTTAAAAGCTTTAATAAGAAAATGAGAGTTTCATTTGTAATATATGTATGCTGATTTTGAATCAATTTTAAAACCAATTGCTACATGTTTACCTAATCTTCTAGCATTATTTTCAAATGATATCCAAGTTCATGAACCATATAGCTTTGCATATTATATTAAATTTAATTTTAACGATTCATTAAATAAATTCATTATATACCGGGGTGATAACTATTCCAAAGTTTTTATGAACAACTTAATAGATGACGCTCAGCGTATTCAATTAATTTAAAAACAAACAATTAAAAAATTAAATAACAAAGAACAAAGCATTTTTGAAAATTCTACAAATTGCTTTATATGTGGTGAATTCATTCCAGTTGTTTTACATAATCTGAGTGGTTATGATTCTCACTTCATTGTAAAAGAATTCGATGATAATGATGAAAAAATCGATGTAATACCCAAAAATAAAGAACGTTATATCTCATTTAGTAAATACATTAAAGGGGATATGTACAACAGTAGTATTCAACTTAGATTTATAGATTCTTTAAGGTTTATGGCTTCTAGTATTGACAAATTGTCCAATGATTTAAATCCAGACCAATTTATTGAAACAAAAAAAGTTTATCCAGAAGAGGAGAAGTTTAATTTAGTTATTAAAAAAGGCATTTTTCCATATGAGTACGTTACATCTGCTCAGAAACTTCAAAGTCAGCTTTTTATAGCCCTTTGAATTCATCAGATGTAACTGATACTGATTATTTACATGGGAGTATGGGATACTTTCAATATTAAAATATTAGGAGAATACAGTGCTATTTATATGAAAACCGATGTTTTGCTCCTAGCGGACATTTTCGAAAATTTCTGCAATATTTGTATTAAAACTTATGACCTTGATCCATGTCAGTATTATACAGCACCTGGACTAAGCTGGGATGCAATGCTGAAATACTCACAAGTGGAATTAGAACTTTTCACAGATATTGATAAGATCCATTTTATACAAAAAAGTATAAGAGGAGGGTTAAGTCAATGTAGTGGTAGATACGCCAAGGCTAATAATAAATATATGACGAACTTTGATGAATAAAAAAAATCAACGTTTTTAGGGTATTTCGATGCAAATAATTTGTATGGGTGGGCAATCAGTCAATATCTTCCAATAAATAAGTTTCGATGGTTAAGTGATGAGGAATTAAACAATTTAAATGTAGAATCAATAGCCGATGATTCTAGTAAGGGGTACATATTATCTGTAGATTTAAATTATCCTGATTATTTCCATGATCTACCATTTTGCCCTGAAAACTTGAAACCTCCATATACAACTTCAAAGAATACAAAATTAATTGCAAATTAATTTAATAAAACCCAGTTCTTCATTATTGAAATTTAAAACAATGTTTATCAAGCGGTTTAATATTGAAAAAAGTTCATAAAGTTTTAGAATTTAACCAAAGTGCCTGGTAAAAATCGTACGTCGATCTAATTACACATTTAAGAAGCATAGCCACTAATGACTACGAAAAAGATTTTTATAAATTGATGAATAACAGTGTTTTTGGGAAAACAATGGAGAATGTGAATAAAAGAGTTGATGTAAAACTAATCACGAAATGAGATAATATTGGTAAACGTATTGGAGCAAATTCCTTAATAAGTAAACCAAATTTCCACAGTATATCAGTAATACATGAGAACTTAGTAATAATTCAAATGAATCGATTAAAAGTTAAGTATGATAAACCTATTTACGTTGGGTTTTCTGTCCTCGATTTATCAAAAACCTTAATGTACGACTTTCACTATAATTTTATGAAGTCAAAGTGTGGTGATAAATTACAACTTTTGCTGATACCGATTCACTCATTTATGAATTTGAAACAAGCGATTTGTATGATGATATAAACCAAAATATCAATTTTTGATACCAGTAATTATCCACAGGATAATCAATACAGTATACCAAGAGTCAACAAAATCATATTGTATTGTTACCGAAGATGATATAGTTAAAAAAATTAAAGGAGTGAAAAAAAAATATTGTAGCAAATGAAATAACTTTAAATAATTTTAGAGACTGTATAAATAACCCGTCTTCATCTATATTAAAAAAGATGCATTGTTTTAGAAGTAAAAAACACTTTATACATACGCAATTGGTAAATAAGATAAGTCTTACTGCGGATGATGATAAAAGATTTGTTATTCCAAATTCATCAAAAACTTTAGCTTGGGGTAATAAACGTGTAGATGACTATTATTTTATTTAATAATTATAATGATAATATTGAACTTCCCACTTTCTTTAAAGAAATGTTTGAAAAATTATTTTTCGCTTTGATTTATACTTTAAATAATACTTTAATTCAAGCTTATATATGTATGTACATATGTACAATATACCTATTTAGATAATTAGAAAATGTTTTTTAATCAAAACAAAATGCATTAAATGGAACTCTTAAATATTTTTAATTTAATTTTATAATGTTTTAAGGCATACAAAATATTGTATTTAAGTAAGGATTATATTTTATTTTTATATTTTGATTTATATATGACAGTAAAATGTGAACGAATTTTAAAGTTATAAATCAATGCTATTTTTCCAAATTTTAAAGATAGAGAACACTCTTGACAAAAATTTTTTTTAAAGAATAAGAATATTTTAAATACAAATAGTCCAGTCAACGAAGGAAAAATAAATGAAATAAATCGTCTAGTCTGGATTATTTTTTTAAGTGGTAGGGGTGACCCCCAGGTACAACATACTAAAAGTCCCCAGCCCAGGCCCGCGAGCTTTAGACAGGAGGGGGGGGGGGTAAAGGTCCCCTTTTGTACTGTTTCGTAAATATTTTGAAACCAAGAATATTAGCGGAAAAGTTTACACTACAATATGAAAGTAAATTAAATTTTCTTCAAAAAAAGTTTTTTTCATATTTTTGCTAGGAGCAATACTAAGAGAGATATTGGGGTACAAATGTCAGAAAATCTGAAAAACCATGTTAATGGGTTAAAAATTTAACGTTTTTTGATGAATTAACCCTGAAATTATAGAAAAGTTAAATACGTATCGATTTGTTGTAACTCCATTGACTTGATGAAAAAGAAGGTATGGGGTTTAAGAAGGTGGCCAGAGTTAAAATATCCTTATTTAATTTATTTGATACAGTGTTTTTTGTGATATGAAAAACACTGTATCCTCAAAGGTAAGAAGTATGCAATGTATTTCCAAGTTATTGACCAATACTTTGTGAAATAGTTTAAAGAGATATATTAAGAAAAAACTTGCTAAGTAGGGGGGTCTAGTTGCCCCCACTTATACGGGAGGGACCATTTTCCGAAAAAAATTGGATCAAAGTGCATAAATAATCATTTAAAAACAACGGAAACATCTACAATGCTATACTATAGCTTTTTGAAAATACAATAACCTATTTTATTATTTCATTGCTAAAGCGAGTAATTTTAGTTAAAAGTTGTTAAAAAAAATTGACTTTAAATCAAAAATTAAAAAAAAAAAAAAAAGTTTACTTATGATAAAAAAAATCATGTAGTCTGGATTATTTTTTTAAGTGGTATGGGTGACCCCCAGGTACAGCATACTAAATGTCCCCAGGCCAGTGGCGCGAGCTTTAGCTAGGTGAGGAGGGGGGGGGTAAAGGTCTACAAGTCTATAGAAAAAAATCGGTAATTACTCACTACAAATTTAATTTCTTCCACTTTATGATAGATGAAATTTGTAACCCCTACCCACCCCTCGCCTTATTACTTTTCCTGTTATTTCCTGGTAAGTTGATGGATAAAATTAAATTTGTAGAGAGTAATTACCGATTTTGTATAGACTTGTAGACCTTTACCCCCCCCCCCCCTCCCTCCTCTCCTGGCTAAAGCTAGCGCGGCTGGCCTGGGTCTTTTAGTATGCTGTACCTGGGGGTCACCCCTACCACTTAAAAAACTAATCCAGACTATATGATTTTTTTTAACTTATTTTTTATTCGTTACAACATTGACCGTTTCAATATACTTATTACTCTACAGAAATAATTTTCTAAAAAAAATAGTAGCTTTCATAATTTTTAATATTCTCTTAAACTGAAAGACTTATAGCCATCTAGTTTTTAGCGTTCACCTAAGGATTAAAAACAGTATCAAATACCAAACAAAAATCTAGTACTTTATAACAAAAAATTTTGAAAAAAAATTATCATAAGTTAACTTTTTTTTTTTTTTAATTTTTGATTTAAAGTCAATTTTTTCAACAACTTTTAACTAAAATTACTTGCTTTAACAATGAAATAATAAAATAGGTTCTTGTATTTTCAAAAAGCTATAGTATAGCATTGTAGATATTTCCGTTGTTTTTAAATGATTATTTATGCACTTTGATCCAATTTTTTTCAGAAAATGGTCCCTTCCGTATAAGTGGGGGCAACTAGACCCCCCCTCTTTAGCAAGTTTTTTCTTTATATATCTCTTTAAACTATTTCACAAAGTATTGGTCAATAACTTGGAAATACATTGCATAATTCTTACCTTTGAAGATACAGTGTTTTTCATATCACAAAAAACACTGTATCAAATAAATTAAATAAGGATATTTTAACTCTGGCCACCTTCTTAAACCCCATACCTTCTTTTTCATCAAGTCAATGGAGTTACAACAAATCGATACGTATTTAACTTTTCTATAATTTCAGGGTTAATTCATCAAAAAACGTTAAATTTTTAACGCATTAACATGGTTTTCAGATTTTCTGACATTTGTACCCCCCATATCTCTCTTAGTATTGCTCCTAGCAAAAATATGAAGAAAACCTATTTTGAGAAAATTTAATTTACTTTCATATTGTAGTGTAAACTTTTCCACTAATACTCTTGGTTTTCAAATTTCATATTTCATATTTACGAAATAGTACAAAAGGGGACCTTTCCCCCCCCCCCCTCCTGTCTAAAGCTCGTGGGCCTGGGCTGGGGACTTTTAGTATGTTGTACCTGGGGGTCACCTCTACCACTTAAAAAAATAATCAGACTACACGATTTATTTCATTTATTTTATGAATTTGAGTCTTCGTTGACTGGACTAAAAATATCATAATAATAAATAGAAATAAGTTTCTTAGTTTTTATCTTCTCCTAAATTTGTATTTATTAGTTAAAAAAGAAAGATACAATAAAATCAATTAAAAAACAAAAAAAAAAATTTGTCTTTTTTAATATTTCTAGAGTTGAATATTACAGCAGTACTTCAAGTATTTTTATTTATTCAAATTGATTTCCTTACACAGTAAGATATAGTAATATCTTAAAAAATAATAAGTATTGGTTATGGAAATGAAACCGCAACAATCGGAAGAATAATCAAAGACATATTTTTTGTAATTCCTCTATATAATATCTCGCTTAAAGTTCTTAGTAAAAAGTGATTCATTATTTTATTGGGTTGTCTTTTGATAACAAAATTTTACTTAGATTTAAATGAAGTTTCTGAGAAAACTATTCAATTTTTAAAGGATGGTTTCTTTTGTGACGATATTTAATCTTAATATCCATGGTGGTATAGATAGGATTTCAAAGGGTTCAATTCATAAGAAGTGCTACTTGGATTGTTTCTAGCATTGTTTTTTCATTGTTATAGCATCATTAGCCATTTAAGAAGTTACAAATCCATAAACAAAACGAAGAGCATCGGATTAGAGCTTATTTGTTTTGGTGATTCTTTTCACATTTTCAGCATTTCCTTTGAATGGTTTCACTTTTGTTTAAGATGGATCTACGAAATTCATACCTTAGTAATATTTTTAATTTATGAAGTTATAATATACCCAACGTTTGTTTTAAGTGATATAAGTTTGTAAGCTCTGTCGTTAAATAGTTCGTCCTGTCTAATTTCTATTGCTTTCCTCTTGATAACAGGCAGATGTATGTATGTGAAAACAATATAAGTGTTTCCCCCTCACAAAAGTGGCGGAAAAGAAATCTATTTATAAACACTGGGTCGTATTCATAATCATTTTTAAAATATTGCTATGTTAAAAGTGGGTTTAATTGAATTTTACGACATTTATTCTAATTTTTCTGACAAAATATTCCAATATTTGAAGTCGAATATTTTTATAAACCTATATTTTAATAATTATATAGGACCGATATTCATTGATCAAATAGGTCTTAAACTTTACTGTTTAGTAAAACACGAATTAAACAAATGACTATGGGCCTTACCAATAACCAAATTTAGAGATGACTTAAATATTTAAGTGGAATCTAAATTAAAAACCATACCAATAATCAATTTAATACTCAGCTTAACACAAAACGTCACCTTAAATTTAAAAGTGAAGAAACTCATGTTTAACCTCGTGACTAAGTAAACGCGTTGTTTGTGCTGTCATTCTGACAGCTGAAATACATAGTTAAAGAGAAAAAACTATTTTTGCTTGAGGTTTGTTATTTGTTTTGGCTTGAAGTTTTTGCGCTTTTCATTAAATAAGGCGCCGTTGACTTATCAAACCTTTAATTAATATTATTAAATAAGTTTTATTTTAGCGCGATTACTGCAACAAAAAGGGCTTACCTAAAGTGGCGGAAAAAAAACTGTGTCGTTGTATTCAGAGAAGGGATCGATTCTCTTTTTATATATTTTGGTTCTACGAGCTAAAGATACTTCGTCCAAAATGTTTAAATCTTCTACTATATCCTCGTCTGTACTCATTTTTATTTATGTAAAAGAAATCGATCTAACAAAATACATCTTTTACCTTTCACAATAACAAAAACACAAATGTCATTTCTACAGCTGTCTATCTGACAATAAATGTAGTAGATTTAGTAATAGAGCGCTAATTAGTAAAAGGCGTGTTTAATTTGGTTATTGGTAAGCACAAGAATTAACTCATCTTTAAAGTTTAACGTTGTGTTTATCTAAACGCGTGTTTAGCGATTGATTATTGGTAAGGCCCTATATGAATACGCGCCATTATTCAGGGTGTCCCGAAACTCAACGTCAAGCGGGTACCGGGTGATAGGGCAGGTTGTGTCCGTTCTTTAATAAGTATGAAAAAATAATCCATCTCGCTTGGTTTAGTAGTTATGGCAATATTAAGAAAAATAATGAAAATCGATACCCTAGCTCACGTTTTTAGATACAGTGGTTACAAATTTTAAAATTTAGCTGTGTTTTCTTTTCTTACGTTATCCTTAATAACCATGCTATTGATCGCAATCACAAATCCAAGAATTAGTATTGTCAGTTTCGTAAGAAAAATAAAGTTTGACTGAGTCATTGTTCAAAAAAATTTTGTAAGCTAACTTTGACACTTCATATTTTTAAAAAAATGTACCACATTATCCTCGGCAAGATATTTAAAAAAATGGCCCGTTTCATCCAGATTTCAAAATAGTACAACACTTGCTACTTATTTACTCGTAAAAAATACGATTGCTTTTTTATTTGCAAAAGGACCTCAGTTCACTTCATATCACTTTTACGTAAATAATGCTTCTTTGTGCTCAAAAATCGGTTTTACCGAGGTGTAAAACCCACGTTCTGTGGGCTTTGTTCCTCCTTTTACTAGCAATTTCTTGTAATTGTGCGCCTTTGTGTTACTCTGGACTCGATTAGTGTTGTGAAAATTATGTTAGTTATTATTTAATAATACGTAGGTACTTAAAAACTTTCACGAATAGCGTATTTGTCGAAGCTCAAGAATTATAAGAACATCCATACTAGCTCATTGAAATGTTACATTAGCCTGGCATTTTGTTCAGGACTGTTTTTGATTTATGGGAGGGATAAGTGTTAGTGTAAAATGAAATTTTTTGGGGCTTAAAGCCCCTCCCTCTTTTGGGCGCCATTTTGGAAAATGGGGTGTTAAAAGTTTTTCGCTATATCTTGAGAACCATGCGTCTTACAAAAATAATTTTGCACATTTGTGTATGGAATTGAATTCTGTACAATAAATAGTAAGGCACTTTTTATAGTTAAATTGAAACTAAAAAAGGTTAAAATTAAAAACAGACGAAAGTTTTAAGAAAATTATAATTAAAGAGATATAAAATGCCAGGTTACTGTTACTTTCAATGGACTAATATGGATGTTTTCATATTCTTGAGCCATGTACTAATACGCTATTCTCGAAAGGCTTTTATTACGAATTACCAAATAATAACTAACATAATTTTCACAACACTAATCGAGTCCAGGGTAACACAATGGCGCACAAGAAGTTGCTAGTAAAAGCAGGAACGCAGCCCACAGATCGTTGATCGTAGCGGTAGCGTACCGTGTGTAATGTTGCTCTATCTCACTCTAATTTACTGCAAACAGTGTCTTATTCAAGTGCCTCTGTTTATCTTACATACACCTCGGTAAAACCGATTTTTGAGCACAAAGAAGCATTATTTACGTAAAAGTGATATGAAGTGAACTGAGGTCCTTTTGCAAATAAAAAAGCAATCGTATTTTTTACGAGTAAATAAGTAGGTAGCAAGTGTTGTACCATTTTGCAATCTTGATGAAACGGGCCATTTTTTTAAATAACTTGCCGAGGGTAGTGTGGTACATTTTTTTAAAAATATGAAGTGTCAAAGTTAGCTCACAAAATTTTTTTGAACAATGACTCAGTCAAACTTTATTTTTCTTACGAAACTGACAATACTTATTCTTGGATTTGTGATTGCGATCAATAGCATGGTTATTAAGGATAACGTAAGAAAAGAAAACACAGCTAAATTTTAAAATTTGTAACCACTGTATCTAAAAACGTGAGCTAGGGTATCGATTTTCATTATTTTTCTTAATATTGCCATAACTACTAAACCAAGTGAGATGGATTATTTTTTCATACTTATTAAAGAACGGGCACAACCTGCCATATCACCCGGTACCCGCTTGACGTTGAGTTTCGGGACAACCTGTATAAATAGGTACTAACTAATAAATAGTGAAATTGTAAGGTAAGTCTTCCTAAAACATGTCTGATCTTGTTTATTGCAACCATTTTGTAATAATGATATCTATGTAGGGACGCAAGTGAACAGAACATATGGCTTTGTACAGTTAACGATGATTTATGTTGATAGTGAATAGAAAAGGTCGGTCTTAAATCGAACAGATCGGTTTTAAATAGAACAGGTCAGTTTTAAATAGAACAGGTCGGTTTTAAATATAACAGGTCAGTTTTAAAAAGAACAGATCAGTTTGAAATAGAACCGGTCAGTTTTTAACTCTGAGAACGGGTCAGTTTTCAACAAACAGGTCAGTTTTAAACAAAGCTGATCGGGTTCAAATAAACGTAATTTTAGGTTATAAACGTCCTTGACTATCTAGACAGTCGAGGACTGATCCAGGATAGAGAAGAGGTTCCGCTTATCTACCACGTCGGCGGTAGAACTGTGGATAGGCGGCTTCGATATGATCGAGACGTCCTTGCACAAGGCGCTGAGCGAATTCGGTTCAGTAGGACTGTGTCCGATCGGGACCGAAGAGATAGGAGGAAGCAGGAGAACCAGTTTTGGTGGTTCAATCCTGAACTTGATAAATAAAGTCGACTTGCTTTAATGTCTTGGCCGACTTACATATAGGTGTAGGTATTAGTTTTAAGTAGGGGCATTCGGGGTGGCATAAAAAAAAAAAAAAACAAAAAACTACAAAACCAAAAAAAAATCAAAAAAAAAATTATAAAACCCACAAAAATTAAAAAAAAAAATAAAAAACCAAAAACGCTGCTGTGAGTAATTTTAATTTTAAGTAGATTAAGTAATTTTAAGACATAGTTTTATTATAGTAGATTTAATTAGCTTCAATATAGTTTTAGGTAGTTCTTAAGTTTTATATAAAAAATTTAAAAAATGATAAAGGTACTAAGTTTTTTGTACATTCTTTCTTGGTAAAAAATAAAATCAATAACGAATTTTAGAATAGAATTAGCTTTTAGGTCGAAAGGCATTAGAATTAAGTTATGACATAGTTTAACTTAGAGCGCCCGCATAAGGCCAGGAAGTTAGTTGTAAGTTATTGATAAGAAGGCTTAGTTTTTTATGAATTTTGTTCTAGCTTTAAGATAGTTATAAGTTGAATGAAAAATAAAAATGAATAAAAAAAAAAAAAAAAAAGTGCGTTGGACTGTCATGCCAGAGGTCTGGAGTTTAATACAAGCTGATTCCACCTTAAGTTTTTTTCGGAGCTACTACCTCTTTCGAGGAAGTGACAAATCCTCCAAGAGTATCTCTTGTCATAGAAAAGTGCCGCTCACCTTAGCCGTTCGGATTCGGCAATAAACTGTAGGTCCCCTCCATTCCTGCAGACACGCACACAGAAATGGTTGAGAGTTGTAAGTCGCTAGGCCCTGGTTCTTCATGAGCCGTTTGTGGCACCAAATTTATTTATTTATTTATAAATGCCAATTAGCTTGGCAAAAAAAAAAATAAGAAAACAAATAATTACAAAACGCCTACCGCACCAAAACCGAGCAATCAAAGTTACCATATACACACATACAAACCATATTTCTCATCTCCATACAGCGCACACGAAACTAAAAATGCACCCGGTTTGTATTTTTTTTCTTCATACAAACTCTAGCGGTCGCTTGGAGAAAAATATAAATGGTATGATTTGTGTCTGAGCTAAAATCTTGATAATTTTGTTTGGTGGAGATGTTTTAAAAATTCTTTGTTTTATATGAAAAACACGATTACTTATTGAATTTTTTGATTGAATTTGACTTAAGAAATATCAATTTGTTAGCAGGCATCATTACAGGTGCAAAATTCGTTAATTACATACAAGAAAAAACGTGTTCAAACACAGTGTTTTTACTGTTTTTAAAATCAATACATTTTCGAAACGGTGCTGAAGTTTGTTTTTTTGATCCCTTTAGTTTGAGGATCTATTTAAAACCTTCGAATTAAGACTTAATTAGATTTAATTAAGTTACTAATTTACCCAAAAAGTAGCATCGGGATAAGAATTTTTTGCAAAAATCTGACAATATAGCAGTACATTTTTCGAAATATTTAATGTTTTGTGCAAACTATAAAAAAAATAATGCCTGCAGTGTTTTTTGATGATATAAGCTCTAAAGAGATATTGGTTACTTCAGGAGTTCTGGAAGGGATTCATTTGGGACCACCTCTTTTCTTACTTCACGTCAATGATGTACCTGACATTTTAGAATCCTGCAAATGTCTTATATTTGCTGATGATATTAGGTTTTTAGCGTTATTTCAAACTCTGCTGATAGCTTGCTTCCTCAAAATGATATTAATGAGTTCGCAAGGTGGTGCAGATTAAATAGTTTAAAACTTAACCTCGAAAAATGCTCTGTTATGTCTTACAATCGTTGTTTGCATCACATTGTACCATCGTACTCCTTAGGCAATGTTAATTTAAAAATTGTACACGAAGTTAAGGGTAGGTGTACCCGACCAGCCAACTCAAAATTCATGTGAGTGAATTTGAATGTGTTAGTAAGCTCTCTTCACCAGATTCGGCATTGCAATTTTAATTATACTCTTGCTTGTACTCTGTTTTAATCGCAAACGATGGTGCAGAGGCAGACTGCAGAGAGTGTGAGAGCAGAGAATCACGCACAAGCACTACGCACAAGACAGAAGGCTGTTTCACAATGCGACGAGAAAACGAGACGTCAGCGTGACGAGATCTCTTCACGGTTGTTCTCTCTTTAAAACGAGTTTTAAACAATGAAAAAATACATAATAAAGTATTTCTCGTCGTCACGTTGCGTCTTTTTTTCATTTTTTCGAACTTTATGACGTGACGAGACGACGAGAAATGCTTTATTATGCATTATTTCAATGTTTAAAATTCTTTTTTAAGAGAGAGAAACTGCGAAGAGATCTCGTCACGCTGACGTCTCGTTTTCTCGTCGCATTGTGAAACAGCCTTGAAGGCTCTTCACAGTTGTTCTCTCTTTAAAACGAGTTTCAAACAACGAAATAATACATAATAAAGTATTTCTCGTCATCACGTTGCGTCTTTTTTTCAATTTTTCGAACTTTATGACTTGACGAGACGACGAGAAATACTTGATTTTGTATTATTTCACTGTTTAAAATTCTTTTTTAAGAGAGAGATTCTGCGAAGAGATCTCGTCACGCTGACGTCTCGTTCTCTCATCGCATTGTGAAACAGCCTTCAAGCAAAAGAGAGAAAAAAAACAGGTAGCGACCGAGTAAGCGCAGGCGAAGCAAATGTACCTACTTGTTTTGTATTTACAATTAGACATACAAATTAGAGAAAACAACGATTCTGACCAGAAGGGTAGGAGCAGGAGGTAGGTAAGGTATGGATGGATTTGTTTTTTCCTTATGGATATGGTGTGATATGTGAATTATGTATTATGAAGAAAAAAGAATACCTTTTATAATTTTCTAAAAGAATTGGTTGGTGTAGCGCAGCGCGGTGGTATTATTTTTTTTTTTCGGGTTGAACAAATTACCTATAAAAAGCAAAAAAAATAGGAGCTTCAATATTTTATGTTTTCTAAAAAAAATGTGTCGTACCTTTCCTAAGTCAATTTTTTCTTAATTTAGATACAGTAGATGACGGATATAAGAAACTCAAAAAATCCAAGGATTTCAATGAAACTGATAGAGGTTATAGCTGACGGCTGTAAAGTTTGCAAAAAATCAACTTCTTTCCTTTGGGGTACATATAACCGAATGATACACCAAAAATTTAGTACAAATCTAGATTAGTAACGGTTATTTAATTTTGTTTGTTGTATGTGGTCGAATTTCAACCATTGGTAAAAAAAATGCATAAATTCAAATTTCTTTTGAACCAAACTTCTTTGTGTGCGTGAGCAATGATGTTGTTATGGTAAAAAAACGCGAAATGGACAACTTTTTCAAAATTAAAATTAAAAAAACCATGAGAGAAAAAAAAAATATTGTAGTAGCCGTGGCGTGATGGTTAGTGCGATGGACTGTCATGCCGAAGGTCTAAGGTTCGATCCCCAGCCTCGCCATCTATTTATTTAAAAGAAAAAACGGCTACTGCCTCTTGCGAGGAATTGACAAATCCTCCAAGAGTATCTCCTGTCACAGAAAAGTGCCGCTCGTTAGCCGTTCGGATTCGGCAATAAACTGTAGGTTCCCTCCATTCCTGCAGACACGCACACAGGAATGGTTGAGAGTTGTAAGTCACTAGGCCATAGTTCTTCATGAGCTGTTGTGCCATCAAATTTATTTTTATTTATATGAGAGAAAATATTATTTTGTTTTTTAAAATTGATAAACAAAATACCAAAAAAAAATAAAAAAAATATGTGGTAATTGTGTTGGCTGTCCTTGCCTAACCACGGCATTACGAATAGTGTCACATTGGATTGCATTTTTTAGCATGGTATACGAAATATTTTTTTTTTTTAACCCATTAGGCATTCAAGACATATGATTCTTTAATTTAAAAAACATTTAGGAAATTTAAAAAATATAACACTCAATTTCCCAGGGGGTCAAACGAAATAATTAGGAAAAAAGGAGTATAGTTTGTATTTTTGTCCCAAAAAAGTTACTGTAAAAAATAAAATAAATGAAAGAAAAATAAAAACAACTGCACATACATATAAGCTTTGAAAAACCGTTAATTTGACTTCGTTACCTTTTATACTTCAGAAGTTTTATCAAATAATGCATTCATACCTCTTCGTAAATTTCCTTCATTTTTCACAGTTTTGTACATTTTTTTTGGGAATAAATAAAAAAAAATACAGAAAAACAAAACCCATTTGTCAAGTTGAGATGAATTGTCTCTAGAAAAAAAATGTAAAAAAAATAAAAAAGTAATATTTAACCAATTTCCCTATCATTCCTATAAGCATCTCACTAAATTTTATGATTTTTCCATCTGTCTGGCGGTTTTGAGGCATATGTAATTTTTTATTTTTTTTTAAAGCCAAAAAATATATTGCTCACCTTATTTCCAATCGATTGACGTTTGTTTCATTAAAATATTCGCAAAATTGTGAACGCTAGACAGTTTAGCGCAAAGCTCCAACCTATTTCACAAAGGGACACATACCCTTAAGGATCTCGGTGTGATGTTTGATGAGAAACTCACTTTTCAACTTAACATCAATTCTATAATTTATTTCAAAAGCTAATTCTTTGTTGGGATTTTGGAAAAGAAATTCATTTAAGTTTTCAAATCCGTACACCTTAAAATCCCTGTGTTTCAGTAATGTTAGACCTTCACTTCATTGGAATATGCACCCCCCCCCCCCCCCCCATTTGGCCACCGTTTTGGAAAACGGGGCGTAAAAAGTTCTTCGCGATATCTTTACCATGCATCGCACAAGCAAAATTTTACCGCATTAAATTTAATTCTCTATAATTAAAAATAACATGCTTTCTATCGTCGAATTGAAAACAAAAAAGTTATAACCAAAAAAAGATGGCCGTTCTAAAACATTTATTTTAAAGAGGAAATAAAATAAATAAAAGAAGAAGATAATGATATTTTTCTTGACAATGGTCATCTTTTTTTGATTATAACTTTTTTGTTTTAAATTTTACGATACATAAATTGTAAAGAATTTAATTCTCTACACAAATGTGGTAACATTTTGTTCTCAAGATATCGCGAAGAACTTTTTACGGCCCCTTTTACAAAATGGCGGCCACATGGGGGGAGTTCAACCCCAAAAACTCGTTTTTACACTAACACTAATCCCTCCTACAGATCCATCAAAAAAAATGTTGTCCTGTTTGAAATGCAAGGTTAATGTAATATTTCAATGGACTAAACTCAAAATTATAAATCCCTTGAAATCTGAAACCGCAAGTATAGTGGGTCGTAAATTGATTGACAACACAAAATTTAAATCAATAGATGAACTTGAATTAAGAACAAATTTAAGTCCAATGACTTGCTATAAATTTAATTAAAGTTATAAAATATCTAATTGAAAATGAAGTTCAGTAAATTAAAATAAAATTTTCTTTTTATGCCCGATTTTAAGGAACAATAAAATGCAAAGTGCAACCTGATACAAATTGTAATGTTGTTTAGTTTGACTGCATAACTACTATTTGAAGTATATGCTAAAAATATCGATATACCCTTAAATGTATTTTCTGATCTACTCTCCTCACTATTACAAATTAATTTCGATTTTTTTATTTATAGATAGACTTTAAAACTCCAATAGATCTCTGGAGAAAAAACAAAGCGGACTTCTTTAATTGGGTTGGAGTCTTTATCGTTTGTGTAACGTTTGGGGTAGAAATTGGACTCCTTTTTGGCATTATATTTAATTTTTCGTTTGTAACAATTCGCCTTACAAATCCGAAAATTGAAACAATTTTAAAAAACGTAAGTATGAAATAAATTATTTTTTTAAAGCTCACATTTTAATTTTTTTTTTAAGCTCAACGGATTTTATTTTATCCACGTAACACCTTCTTCTGAAATATATTACTCTGGTGCTGACCATTTACGAAATACGATAAAATCTAAATGTGATGAAACTGATAATATATATCCTGTTGTCATTAACTGTCAAAATTTGACACAAAGCGATTATACAGTATTGGTTGTTCTTAAAAAAATTATAAAAGAGTTGGAGGATAAAAATATTCAGATGTATCTACAAAACATAAATTCAACAACCAAAAAACATTTGTGTGAGACCGAGAACAAAATAATTTTTTGTAGCACTGAAATGGAACTACAAATTTTAATTACAAAACTTAAACAAGAAGAATAAAGAATGAAACTTTCAACGAATTAAAGTAAAATAATAGATCTGTTCCTTTACTTTGAAACTCTGTGATTTTCTCTGCATTTTAATGCCATTGTATTTTTTTATATGAACTTTGAAAGAACGTTGGACTGAAAATCAAACAAATGCACAGAAAACGACAGAGTTTTAAAGTAAAGGAACTATGTAGTTGGATCTGGGAAAAAAATTACACCGGAAAAATGAATCCGGATTTTTTTTTTTTTTTTTTTGAAAATCTCCATATTAATTCCGGTGTCGGGTATTTCTGATGAAATTTCAAAATTTCATATTAAAAACCTATTTATCTGATTTATTTTATGCCACCTACTAAAAATTGTAAAATGCGATAGACTTCATCAGAGATTATATTAGGTAACCCGTTTCCAGGTAGAAGTCTAAGGAAAATGACCTGAGCCCAAGTTTTCGGTAAATACAACACTTTTTGATGGTTTCTATATGAAAAAATTATGCTGAGTCCGAAATTGCCGGGTATAACTTTGAGAACCTTGAGCTGATATGATATGATATGACGTCATTAATAAAGGACCTCTGATAAAAAGGCGGTAACTGGTTAACATCAATACAAAGTCGGACAAACATTAATTTGATGCTAAGAAACGCAGATCTTATGAATTCCCAAATAAATTTTTTTTTACCATTTTTAGGGGGCAGGGATATTGCGTGGGGAAAGAGGGTGGGTGCAATTACTGAAACACTCAATTTCATGGATTTAGGTCGAGTGGGTTATCGTTTCCAAGTATTTTGTAATGCTGGTTCTTATGACATACATAATTCAATTTTCAATAAGATAACTTTTTATAAAAGCTTCCATTCAAATTATTAGAGTGTTAAGCCCCATTCATATGAGAGCGACCAACGAATGACGAATTAATAAATAAATGGGGTTTTAAAACATTTAATAACCTAAATTCTTCACAAAATTTAAATAAAATGATAGAAATGTAAGCTAGATTAATTTTTTAGTACTAAAATTTTCATTGTGATTACTGAAACAAGAAAAATTTAAGAAAAGAAATTGGTCGTTGCGAACGATCGCAATTCGTTTCGACCAATTTGTTTTCTCAAATTTATCTTGTATTAGTAATTAAAACTAAAAATTTTAGTATGTAAACATGAATCTAATTTACTTTTCTATCATTTTATTTAGATTTTGTGAAAGAAATTAGGTTATTAAAGGTCTTGGTCGCTCTCATGTGAATGGGGCTTTAGAGCTGCGTTTAAGTGGAATCATTTAATAAATACAAATAGAAGCACCACCAGATTCTCAAGCCGCTAGATGGACGGAAATTAAAATTCGATGTTGAGGGTTTGGAAAACTGAATAATAAGAACCACAACCATTGAATATGATTGAGGAAATTATGGGGGATATTTTCATTTGAAGGAAAGGGAAACAACAACAAAAACAACCACTTTGGTTTTGCAGTTGAATCGTTGTATGCCATGCCAGTCAAGCTTTTTAGTACTGATTAGTTTCATAAAAAGAGACTTTTAAATGAGATGATACGCAATTTCAAATCAAAAGTGACAGTATTTCCAACACAATTTTTCAGTGTTGCAGTCAAATTTTCAAATACACAGTGAAAAAAAATGGATTCGTCAATTATTTAAATGTTGTTTGCAACAAAAGCTTATCCCCTTCAGGTTTAGCTATAAGCACCGAGATTTTGTAAGGGCTTATCTTTAGCGCGGAGAAAAACCATCTTTTTTTTCTGTGGGGCGTCGGTCATCCCCGATGTCGATTTTTTCAACCAATTCCCTATGGGATTGGAAAAATAAACGTCTAATATAATACATTTTTATTTGCGCATAAAATTTAGTGCAAACAAAAGTTCCGATGTTATGAAAGTGAATATTGTCATCCAATATATTACCACCCAAATGGGTGGGTTGATTTGCTTGAAATATAGTAGTACACATTTTTTTGCAATTGCCTAAAGCTAAATTTCGAATTTTTGTTCTAGCGCATCTAGAACCGGAATTTGACAAGCAAAGATTTTTTTTGTTCAAATTTTCTGGTATATTAGTTAATGATTATATTATATACAAATATTTTCATCCAATTTTTCACGCAGGCACTAGAGGTTCACGTCTTCACGATTCAGTGCAATACGCCTAGTCAAATTTTGAAAATTAAATTTTTTTAGTAAGTTGTGAACGAAATTTTTCTATTTTGTAGGAAAAATCTAGCAAAATCACAGAACTTTATAGAGGAATAATAGCTAACAGTACAAATTACATTTAGCTTGCTTTCAAATACACGAGTGTATAATATACACTACAGCCAAATTAATAAATGGAATAGCGAAGGATTACACCTAATTCCGGGGACTAAGTGCAAAATGTTATCAATAAAACAAAATTTCTACAAAGTGACGTTTACTAAACTAAACCACCGAAGAAGGTGGTTTAGCGAAGGAATAAGAACCAGATGTGTGAATTTATTCTGAGATTATAAATTTAATTTTGAATAAATATATTATGTCGATGTTGGACATAAATATTTAAGTTTCGTTTCAGCAAATGGGCCTAAATATAGATTTAGATGAAATTATGTTACAAGCAAATTTGCTAGAAATTCAAAATATCTGTAAGTAAAGCTGGGTTTCGATTTTTAAAAGCTCAGAAGAATCTTAAATTTATAAAATTCTCGTTAGTAATGCATTTTTTGAAAGATTTTTTTTCTATAATCGGTTTGGTGAGCAGACAGAAACATGCTAAAAGTTGATTTAGTTATTGCTGAACTCTACATACCAATCAATTTCGATATGGAATTTTGAAGAATTTTTTGAATTTATAAAATAAGCGAATAAAAAAAATGCTTTATGAAAATAAATCTTTTTTTAATCTTGAAATGGTGTGTGGACCCGGACATTATTTTAATATAGTACAAACCAATATAATCATGTTTTTGTTTTAATTTGTAATATGTAATATTATCGATAAAGGTACGAATTACATAGGTTTCGAAAAAACCTTCGGGCCTTTCCAGAGTTGGTAACCCTGCCTAAACCGTTAGAATTTTTGTTTTGTTTTTTTTAGTTACGTTATCGAGAATATTAAAGAATTTATTTATAAAAACAAAAAACAATAAAATATTTTTTTTTTAAGTTATGGGCCTTTTTGGAAGTTATATAGTTTAAGTATTACAATGTCCAAATAATTTTGCCATCGACAGTATATCAACGCACTTGCACATGGTATGAATTGTTTTTTTTTGTTATTTTTTGTATTGTCTCATTCTCCCTCGAAAAAT
This sequence comes from Epistrophella euchroma, assembly GCA_947049315.1. Lineage (NCBI taxonomy): Eukaryota > Metazoa > Arthropoda > Insecta > Diptera > Syrphidae > Epistrophella > Epistrophella euchroma. The sequence goes on from OX346246.1 coordinate 101,164,961, forward strand.
TTAGGTGCTCAGAACTTTCATTGTAGATTTTAGTATGAACATTTTAGGAATTTCGAAAAAATATATATATCTGGACGGATACTTCATCTTTCAAAATATGTAATCAAAAATAAAATCCGACAATTAGAACGAAAGTTAGAAGTAAAAAAGTAGTTCTAAATCGGCACTTTTTCATATTTCACACAAAACGATGTATTCTCCACTGATGGCCATCCGTTGACAACTAACAATCATGCCCACTTTTTAAGGTTTTTGTGTAATATTAGTAGAGGTTCAGAAACGTTTTATAAAGTGGTATCCTCAGCACACCCATTTCACACATTTTCAGTAGAATGTGTTTGTTTTTGGTTTTATGTTTTTATTTTTTATCTATCATCTATCTATTTAATCTATCAATCCTAGAAAAAAAAACTGTTACCTATTACCAAAGCTGTAGATAATAAAATTCTGTGAACAACTTTTTTGAAGTGCATTTTTAGTCAAAACTTAAAAATAAAACAGTTATTTAAGGAAAACCAATTTTCTTTAAATTCAAGATAGCGGCCAACGCAATAGAGCTAGGTGGTCGAAAGCTTGAGTTTAGACTCAAAATAAGTCCCACTAACAATTAATATTAAAACAAAAAAAACCTATCTAATTTTTAGCATTTCACGATTTTTTTGTACATTCCGTACAAGTCGACACTATCACAATTAATTAACGGCAAATTGTTCACCTTAATACTTTTCCATCGATGAAAATTTAAATATATCAAGTTTAAAGGAATTAAATTTCAAATCCAAATTTTAAATTTACAAATCATTCCCATAATAGTTATCAAAAGCAAAACGGTCAACTAAGTCTGAAATTACCCACCAATCTACATATTTTTAAACGACTTAAATAGATATAAGTACAAGTCTAAATTGCAAACACCCTGTAATTCTAGAGAAAAACGCCATTGCCCATGCTGTTCTGAGTTCGTCTTAAAAGGAAATACATAAGTAATTATGTAGGTATGTATATTACGGTATTTGTATATTACGGTATTTTTAGATAAGCACTGTTTTATTATTTAAATTTCCACTTTTCTTCCGCTGAGAAACCTTGAAATAAAAAGTTATTTTTACAATGTCTCGGCTTTTAATCTATCCTTCTAAGGTTTGTTTCTATTTCTGGATGGGCACTGATGTCGTGATTGTTTTCACTGATAAATTTGGCGGTGTTTAAGAAAAAGAAATTACACATTTGTGCATTGCAATAGAGTAATCTCACATGTGTAAGTGTCTTCTGCAAGTGCAATGCACAAACATGTACCACGAAAACTACATATTAGGATATTGTGATTGTTGTGTTAATGTGCGTTTATTAGACGTGAGCTCTGGCTTGTTTAAACTATTTTATATAAAATTGAGGCTGTTGCATAGGCGAGTCATTTGCTGTTGAGTTAGGAGGCCAGCACGTTTAATCTTTATTGCATTTCTAAGGTGATTGAATAAAACTTAAATAAAAAACTAAACTTAACTTTTTTTATTTTCAAATGGTATACCTTTATTTAAACCCAGTTTCAAAATCAATCATATTTCAATTTCAGCGCTTAGGAGTAAAACAAACTTAAGATGTGTGATGATGATGCAGGTGCCCTCGTCATCGACAATGGATCCGGAATGTGTAAAGCTGGGTTCGCTGGAGATGACGCTCCAAGAGCTGTGTTCCCTTCTATAGTTGGCAGGCCTAGGCATCAGGGTGTGATGGTTGGTATGGGACAGAAAGATTCATATGTTGGAGATGAAGCTCAAAGTAAAAGAGGTATCCTGACTTTGAAGTACCCGATCGAGCACGGTATCATCACTAACTGGGATGATATGGAAAAGATTTGGCATCATACATTTTATAATGAACTGCGTGTTGCCCCTGAGGAACATCCAGTTCTATTGACTGAAGCCCCTCTTAACCCAAAAGCAAATCGCGAAAAAATGACTCAAATTATGTTTGAAACATTCAACTCACCAGCCATGTACGTTGCCATTCAAGCAGTTCTCTCTTTATATGCTTCTGGTAGAACAACTGGTATTGTCCTGGATTCTGGTGATGGAGTTTCACACACTGTACCAATCTATGAAGGCTTTGCCTTACCCCATGCTATTCTCCGTTTAGACTTAGCTGGTCGTGATTTAACTGATTATTTGATGAAGATTCTAACTGAAAGGGGTTACTCGTTTACCACAACAGCTGAGCGTGAAATCGTACGAGATATCAAAGAGAAATTGTGCTATGTGGCGTTGGACTTTGAACAAGAAATGGCAACAGCTGCTGCTTCAACTTCTTTGGAAAAGTCTTATGAATTACCTGACGGTCAAGTTATTACAATTGGAAATGAAAGATTCCGTTGTCCCGAAGCACTCTTCCAGCCTTCATTCCTGGGAATGGAATCTTGTGGTATTCATGAAACAGTTTATAATTCTATCATGAAGTGCGACGTTGATATCCGAAAGGACTTGTACGCTAATTCTGTCCTATCAGGTGGTACAACAATGTATCCAGGTACAATTATTGATGTGTTTTTTCTTTATTTATATTAATGAAAAACATCCCTCTATAGGTATAGCCGATCGCATGCAAAAGGAAATCACTGCCTTAGCGCCCTCAACAATTAAGATTAAAATTATTGCTCCGCCAGAAAGGAAGTACTCCGTATGGATTGGTGGTTCAATCTTGGCATCTCTATCTACTTTCCAACAGATGTGGATATCAAAACAAGAATACGATGAATCAGGCCCAGGAATCGTTCACCGCAAATGCTTCTAATTTTTTTATATTATTATGTTATATCCTGAAAACGTATGCCATTTTGAATGCTTGGAATGGAACGTGGGCATTCTGTAAACATTTCTTAGCATTATAATAGTCATAATAATAATAAGAAAATTAATGCAATGATTAATAATACTGCTTAGTAATAAAAAAATAACATCTCAAAATTTGAGCGAGCGTTCTTATATCAACTCCAATCATCGAGTGTCATTATTTTATTTCGATTAAATCAATTTTTTCGATAAAATCAATTAAAATGAATCCTATTTTTAAACCTGTAAGGGAACTATAAATTGCCCACAAATAGCCGAAAATAAAATTTTTAAGTGCGGGAGTTAACTTAAAACGGTTTTGTAGCAATAAAAATAAATAGAAATTTTGAGTTTCAAGTATATAATCGTGATGCAGTCGACTAGGGCCACAAGCTCTACATGTTAAAATCACTTATATTGAATGTTATAATGCATACATTTGCATAAAAAAGATTAACTGTGACTTTCTCAGTACTATCAATCAACTAAAAGAGAAAAACGAAGAGCTTGAATCGAAAATTACCTCTCTTGAGGCACGTTGAAAATGTCATTGAGATCATTGGAGTACCTGATGTCAAAAACCAAAATGTTGACAAGTGCGTACAGAAAATATTCAATGTAGCCCTGGATATCTCTGTTCAATCTTCTGATGTCCAAAAATTTTATCTGAAACGCATTCAGTTAAACAAAGTGTACACTGGTGCAGCTGCCAACGATTCCACAAAAAACATTAGGAAATATAAGGATGTTCATTTCTCTACTCAAGATGCAAAATAAAAGGTGATAAAGTGCAAAAGGACTTACTTGACAAAACTAAACTCATCGTTTATCGTTATTATTGAGGGATCAAATAACAATATTTACACCAACGCACGATTGCCTAACTCGCTTCAACCATCTTCTGTTTATGGAGGCTAAAAAAAAAGAAGCTGAAAAAAATATAAGTATTTAAGGTTTCAAAACTCTCAAATTATAAAGAGAAAAATTGATAAAGCTAGGATTATTGTCACAAGATTTTGCTAAGCTGGAAGAAGGAATTATCCTTTAAACCTGTTTAGTTTAAATAATTACTTTGATCTTTTAAGCAACAATCCAACCACAAAAACTATAATAAGCATTAATGATAGAGTTTTTAATTGTAATACTCAAGAGGGTGCGTGATTCTTATTTGGTTGTACATCAGAACATACATACGTAGTTTGCGGCAGAACTTTGATTTATTAGTGTGTTATCTAGATCCTCTTGTATTTCTACCAGATTTGGATATTTAACTGCGAATTGTAAAGAGTATTATATTCCTGGAATCCTGGTTACAGTTTTCATGCTAACACAAATGAATCGTAGGCTGCAAGTCGAGTGGGAATTTTTATTCGTAGTTATCTGAGCTATGTTGATTATAAGTAGAGGTAGAGAATTGCAGTATCGATTGCACTATCGATTATTATCGATAGTTTTCACTTTCGAAAACAATCGATTGATTTTAAACACTATCGGTTGTTTTCGATAGTGATTTAAACTTCAAAATTTGAAAGCGAAAGAATTATTTAATTTTTTGAGAACTAATTGCTTTATTCACACGTAAAGACTGCTTTTACACTCTGCAATATTCTCTTGCGATTTCTAAGAAGCACGTAGGCGAGGGACGTGGCCGAGGTGGCCACAAAATTGCTGAGGTTGAACAAAGTGCAGCGTTATCGTCCTTTTTTCTTTGTGTTTTTTGTTATTGTGTTAGTATGTTTTATTTCAATTTGTCCCCTACTCTGTGAACTTCGCTTAATCAAGTGGAGTAAAGATGAAACCTTTTCACTTTGCAGTCAGAAGGAAATCAAAAGCGCAGAAATGATTAAAAATCCAGGTAGTGTAAAAGCAGTCAAAGATTGTTTCTCAAAAACACACTACGTTTACATTCTAAGAGCTCACTTCGGCCCTTTGTGTTGAGTTGAAGTAAGCTGATTCAGATTGAAATTTTAGAGGAAAGTCCTGGATCGAGAAGTTTGTGTTTAACAGAAAAAAAAAAACAAAAGCAAACTGTGATTAAAAACTGGGAACTTATTTATTTTAATTAAATTGGAGTTAATTACTTTATATGTATTACTTGATTACCTCAATAATAGGAATCAAAAATTTGTTGGACAGATTTTTTCAATATTGTAACGTTTTACCACGGTTCGATATAAAACTTATTTATTTTTAACTGTCAACCGTCAATTATTTCCTTTTTAAATTAAACACACTTTACTTCACTTCAAATATTTTATTAATCATCAATCTCAATAGTATGCAACTTATATTCACTTCCGGATACTTTTAACTTTGAACTTTACACTTTCGCTTTCAAAAATAAACTGTGCCTGTGCTCAAAAAGTTTCTCCTTATATAGTGAGCTGAGAGGTTCGGGACTCTACTAGAAAGTACTGGCACAAAAGCTTCTGGAAGGTTCCATTCCAATGAAGAGAGATGGCGTTCTCTCCACCCTTCCATTCAGCGCATTTTTCCTCTGAGAGAGATGGGCGCGCTCTCTCGGGATTTTTTTTATAAATGGTTGTTGTCTTCGATAAGGGTATTTTTGTACTTGGCTCTTTGTTTGTTCCGAAAGTAGTTAGGTGCTGATTTCATCGTTACATTGCCCCCCTCTTAAGATTGATCGTCCCGAACAATTCTGTCGCTCCTTTCACCATTATAACGATGCAAACGGTCACAATGAACTACTTTCAGTTTCCCTCTTACTCCTCTCTGTATACGGTAGACCACATCATTTAGTCTCTTCACAACAGTGTAGGGTCCTTCCCAGTTCTGTTGAAGCTTTGGTGACAGTCCCTTTTGTCGATGGGGATTGTAAAACCACACGAGGTCTCCTTCTTGAAATCCTGTTGTTGTTGCTCGGGCATCATAACGTGTTTTCATCCGATCACTAGACGTTTTTATGAATGCTCTGGTTCGTTGATGAATGTCAATGAGCCTTTCTTTGAGGTTATCCACATATTCTTCTGTTCGTTGTGGCTCAATTGTCCGGCATCCAAATTTCACCTCACTAGGCAGTCGTATTGACGTTCCAAACAAGATTTCCGATGGTGTATGTCCTGTCGAGCTATGTACTGCACTCCTATATGCCATTAGGAATAATGGAATATGTCTATCCCAGTCTCGTTGGTAGTCGCCGACAACCTTAGATAGATGTTCCTTTAGCGTCCGGTTGAATCGCTCGACCATCCCATCAGATTGTGGATGAAGCGGCGTTGTCCTCGTCTTTTTAATGCCAAGGAGCGAACAAACTTCCTGGAAGATGTTAGATTCGAAGTTCCTTCCTTGGTCGGAATGAAGTTCCATCGGTACGCCGAACCTGCTCACCCAATTGAAGACAATCTGATCCACAACTGTTTTGGTTTCTTGGTTTGGGATGGCAAATGCCTCAGGCCACTTGCTGAAGTAATCCATGACTACAAGGATGTATCGGTTTCCACTGTTGGCCTCAGGAAAAGGGCCTGCGACGTCTACTGCAATCCTTTCGAAAGGCGTGCCTACGTTGTATTGTTGCATTTTACTTTGAAGCTTCCTACCTGGGCCTTTGCTAGCAGCACAAGTATCACATTTTCGGCACCACTTTTCGACGTCCTCTCTTGCATGTAGCCAGTAGAACCGTTGTCGTATCTTTTCCAAAGTCTTATTGACTCCCAAATGACCTCCAGAAGTTCCGTCATGCATCTCTCGAAGAACGTCATTAACCTTGGACCGAGGAACGACCAGCTGCATCACATAGGACTTACCGTCTGCGGATTCCCACTTACGCCTTAGAACACCTTCCTCCACATGAAGTGAGTCCCATTGTGCCCAATATGCTTTCAGAGCCGGACTTCTGTCGGAGATGTCACACCACTCTGGTTTTTCTTGGTGTTCTTTCCACGCAAGAATGGGCTCTATGTCCGAGTCTTCTTGTTGGGCAGTCCTAAGTTCTTCATTACTCCAACCGTAAATGGGATCAGCTCTTATTCGTTGGACGGCAATCATTTCCTTTTCTTCTTGGCGTGTGCAATGTTTGCAGTCCTGTTTGCAAGGCCGTCGAGATAATGCGTCTGCGTTTGAATGCAACTTTCCTCTTCGATGTTGAATTTGGTAGTCATATGTCTGTAGTCTCTCGATCCACCTTGCTACTTGACCTTCAGGATTTTTAAAGTTCAGAAGCCAATTGAGTGCTCCATGGTCTGTTCGGAGAAGGAACTTCTGTCCATAGATGTACTTATGGAAGTGTTTTGTTGCCAATATCAGAGCTAGAAGTTCCCTTCTGGTCACGCAATAATTCCGTTCTGGCTTCGAGAGTACCTTACTGTAGTAGGCGACAACCTTTTCTTCTCCGTCGTGGACTTGTGACAGTACAGCTCCAATTCCGACATTACTTGCATCCGCGTCAATAATAAAAGGTTTCCCTGGAGTAGGGTAGGTAAGCACAGGAGCATTGCATAAACGCAGCTTTAACTCCTGGAAGCTTTTCTCACACTCACCTGACCATTTGAACGGCTTTCCTTTTTCTGTAAGCTGATGCAAGCTCTTGGCGATTCCAGCAAAATCCTTCACAAAACGCCGGTAGTATGTGGCTAGGCCAAGGAAGCTTCGGAGTTGATGTTTGTCCTGTGGTGTTGGCCAATTCTTCACAGTGTCAACTTTTTCAGGATCAGTCTTTACTCCTTGGGATGAGATGATGTGTCCCAAATATTTAACTTCGGTCTTGAAAAGAGCACATTTATCTGGATTAAGCTTGAGGTGTGCTTCTCGAAGCCTCTGGAATACAGCTTTTAGGTTGTCACAATGTTCGTCAAATGTTTTCCCATACACGATGACATCGTCCAAATAGACCAGGCAAGATTTCCAAGTAAGTCCTTGTAAAACGCATTCCATCAAACGCTCAAATGTAGCCGGAGCGTTGCACAGTCCAAATGGCATCACTTTGAATTGCCACAGACCGTTTCCTGTGGAGAAAGCTGTCTTTTCACGATCTTCTGGATGAATTTCTACCTGCCAGTAGCCGCTCTTTAGGTCTAATGTAGAGAACCATTTAGCACCTTCCATTGCATCTAAAGTATCGCTGATTCTGGGCAGAGGATAGCTGTCTTTCTTTGTCACATCGTTCAGCCTTCTGTAGTCCACACAAAATCGAGTGCTTCCGTCCTTCTTTTTGACAAGGACCACTGGCGATGCCCAAGGGCTTTTAGAGTTTTCGATCAGCCCATCTTTCTTCATGCTTGATATCATCTCTTCAACTTCGGCTTGTTTGGCTAGGGGGAGACGTCTTGCTGGTTGACGAATCGGTCTGGCGTCTCCTGTGTCGATCCGATGCTGCACAAGTTGTGTTCGACCATACTGCCCACTTGATGAAGAAAATATGTCAGCATACTCATGAAGAAGGCTACCGGCAATACTTAGTTGATGTTGACTAAGATTGGTTGAGTTAAGGATTTTTGCCTTTAGTTGTTCGCAGTTCGCAGGCTTCTTCGTGTCCTCTTCTGTGATCTTAGTTATCGCTGACACAGGTTCACATTTTCCGACTATTTCTCCTTTTCTCAACTTAACTTCGTACGGTTTGATGTTCAGAATCCGTACAGGTACCATGTTGTTCTTTGGTGCCACAAGAGTCTTCCCAACGATGATGTTTTGGGAGCCTTGGTTAGTATCTGGTTCCACCATGAGGTATCGATGACCACCCAAATCGCCTTTTATTTTAGCCCAAACGAACACTTCAGAAGAAGACGGCAAGCATATGTCTTCTTTAATGACACTTCTTAGAGTTGATGATTTTTCGTCACCATAAACCATAGGAATCTCTACATTTTGGTAATTAAGAACTTGCTTACCGATATCCAGAATTATTCCGTGTTCTTTCATGAAGTCGATTCCAATGATGCACTCGTCACATATATCTGCTACCAAAAACAGATGCGAAAACTCCAGTTCTGCCAAACGAATCGGAAGACGAACTTCTCCGTACACTTTAGCTGCCTCTCCTGTAGCGGTTTTCAGACGATAGCTATTGGTGTTATGCAGCCATGTCATCTTGACCAAGTCCCTTCTTACAATGGAGGCAGTGGCACCAGTGTCGATTGTAGCCACGTGTTTCTTGCCGTTTAATGTTGCCTCCACAGTCAGACTTTTGTTGTTTCGTTTAGTCTGTGAGACCTGGACAGTGGTTCTGGGGCCATCGATACTTCTTACCTGTTTTTCTGGTTGTGGAACAAGTCGAGTAAGAGGAGCGTTGGTGTAATTGCCACGTTGTTCTCTGTTGTTTTCTCTGCTTCCACAATGGTAACATGCAGCTTTTCTTGGTGGCAATCTGCACTGCCACTGAAGATGCCCGGTATTATTACAATTCCAGCATCGAACAGGTCCGTCTCGCTGATTTCTTTGGAATGCGATTCTCTGACAGGAGCATTCTTCAACTTCTATTTCTCTTAACCGAAGAACTTCTCGAGATGCTTGTTCTGCTGCTTCCATAGTTAGAGCAAACGCCAATGCTTCAGGAAGCGTGCGTTTTCCGGCAGTTCGAATCGCTCGCTGAAGGTTGATGTCGGATACAGCGCGGACAAATGCTTCTGTTGCGAACTGGTTTATTATTTCCTCTCCCGCAGTTGGATATGCCAGGTGAGCCAGCCGTTCGATATCTGCTTGAAGTTGTTGCAGACTTTCTCCTCTTTTCTGGACTCTGGTATTGAGTTGGACCCGGAAGACTTCTTGCATATGGCCATCTCCAAAACGTTTGTCAATGGCTTGCACAAGAGCCGTGAAGTTGCCGTTCTTGTCTGCTGGTATGGTTTGCAATAATTCAGCAGCAGGTCCTCTAAGGGCAAGCGTCAGAGCTATGAACTTGTCTTCGTCATCCCATCCATTTGTCGCTGCAGCTGCCTCAAACTGTTTCTTGTAGATTGACCAAGAAGTTTGTCCATCAAAGGTTGGCGGATGCATTTCCTTTCGCTTTGGAAGTTCGCCAGAACTTTCTCGAATCTTCATTTTTCGAACCCTATCTAGTTCCATCGTAATGCTCTGAATTTTATTTTCCACTGTCTCGAACTTATCTTGAACGTTCTCGATCTTTGCATCTACTTTCGAAAATTGTTTTTCGACGCCTTCAAAACGTTCATCAAGAGCAATGAACTTGTTTTCAAATACAGTTAATTTACTTTCGAGGATGTTTTTCTGTTCCTCTAGAAGATTCTTATGCTCAACACTTTGTTTTTCCATTTGTTCGAGAAGATTCTTCTGTTCATTCTTTTGTTCTCTTCTTTGCTCTTCGAGAAGATTCTTTTGCTCTTTTCTTTGCTCTTCGAGAATATTCTTTTGTTCTTTTCTTTGTTCTTCGAACTGGGCGAGCAGAAGAGCCATCATATTGGTCATATCTAAACTAGTACTTACTTGCTCTTCCTCCATTTCAATCGTGAAAATAAACGAGTCTGGGTTTTCACCTTGTTGTCTTAAATGTTCCTGCAGACGAATAATGAGGTCATTTTTTGATCCAGCAGTAGGAAGACCTCGTTTATTTAGTTCTGCTTTAAGTTCAACACAATTTAAATCATTCAAAATTTTACCCATTGTCTGTTTATTTATTTAAAAAAAAAAAACACACACGCACTTTTTATTTTAAGTTAATTTACTTAAATGCACAGATAAAATAAGTTTTATCCCACTTCTGACACCAATGTAACGTTTTACCACGGTTCGATATAAAACTTATTTATTTTTAACTGTCAACCGTCAATTATTTCCTTTTTAAATTAAACACACTTTACTTCACTTCAAATATTTTATTAATCATCAATCTCAATAGTATGCAACTTATATTCACTTCCGGATACTTTTAACTTTGAACTTTACACTTTCGCTTTCAAAAATAAACTGTGCCTGTGCTCAAAAAGTTTCTCCTTATATAGTGAGCTGAGAGGTTCGGGACTCTACTAGAAAGTACTGGCACAAAAGCTTCTGGAAGGTTCCATTCCAATGAAGAGAGATGGCGTTCTCTCCACCCTTCCATTCAGCGCATTTTTCCTCTGAGAGAGATGGGCGCGCTCTCTCGGGATTTTTTTTATAAATGGTTGTTGTCTTCGATAAGGGTATTTTTGTACTTGGCTCTTTGTTTGTTCCGAAAGTAGTTAGGTGCTGATTTCATCGTTACAATATTTTGGAAAAAATAAAGCAATGAAAAAACCAGTAATTTTATAGTCTTAGGTGATTTTAATACAGATATTATGAATCCAGACTCTGCATCTGACTGTTATCTTGCCATAACAGCTGAGCATGGTCTTTATTCTTTCGTGAATGAGATCACAAGACCAGTCTCGAATTCTTGCCTTGACCATGTTCTTGGTCGTTTTGCGAAAATTTCTTTAGCCCAGTGCGCTGGGGTAAACTTTAATCTCGACATAACTGATCACTGCATGACTGGTATCTTGTTTGATAACTTATACAGGGTGTCCCGAAACTCAATGTTAAGTGGTATCCGGTGATAGGGTATGTTGTACCCGTTCTGGGAAAAGTAAGAACAAAAATCCATCCTGCTTGGTTAATAATAGCAATAGTAAGAAAAATAATGAAAATCGATACCCTAGCTCACATTCTTAGATACAGTGGTCACAAATTTTCAAATTTTGCAGTGTTTTCTTTTTTCGCGTAATCCTTAATTACGATGCTACTCGTCGCAATCACAAATCTAAGAATAAATTTTGTAAGTTTCGTAAGAAAAATAAAATTTGACTGAGTCATGGTCCAAGAAAATTTTTTAATCAAACTTTGACACTTCATATTATTAAAAAATTTTTAAAATGTAGTGTAAACTACTCTCGGCAAGTTATTTAAAAAATGGCCCATTTCTTCAAGATTTCAAAATGGTACGCCACTTGCTAATTCGTAAAAAATATGATTGCTTTTTTATTTGCAAAAGGACCTCAGTTCACTTCACATCGCTTTTACGTAAATAATGCTTTCTTGTGCTCAAATGTCGGTTTTACCAAGGTGTACCTATGTAAGACAAACAGTTGCACTTGAATAAAGCACTTTTTTTTCGTAAATTACAGTGAGACAGATCAACACTATATACAGTACGCTAGGATCTACGTTCGGTACGCTACGTTCCTGCTTTTACTCGCAACTTCTCGTAATTGTGCGCCTTTGTGTTACCCTGGGGGTCAATTCTCGTTTTGTGAAGCTATGAAGTGATAAAAAAAAAATATCACATCTGTTTTCACAGCAATTTTTCATTTTATCACTTCACAAATATGCCTTATGCGATTCTGGAACTCATTGTGATAAATGTGTGTTCTAAAATGTGCTAAATGAGAAACTCCTCTCGCAATTTCTCTCTTCAAACGATACTGAAATCTAATACACATACAAATTTGTACTTTTTCAACCGACACGAGCGATGATAAATCAAACAAAAATACTAACACAAGGAAAAGAGCTTCACGTATACATTTTTTTCTCTCAGAGTAATTCATTTCATGTGCGTCTCGAAGTAAAGTATAAAGCCTTAACTACATAAACCACTTTTTGCAAAATTACAAAAGTAAAAATATTTTTTTCCAGCTAGCGCAGTTGTTTTGTGAAAAACAATATATACATTTTATTTTTAAACCAAAATTTAAGCTTTCTGCATCATTTTTTTAAGTTTTCGTGTGAGAAACACTATCCCAAAATGAGTTTGAAAATTTTTACTTTTGTACTTTTTCACTTTTTTGGCTTATGTAGTTAAGGCTTAAAACTTGTTTTTTTCTCTCGGTTCAATTCTACCCATACCTACATGCGCAGGTCCCTGGATCAATTCTCGTTCTGTGAAGCTGTGAAGTGATAAATTTTTTCACAGCTTCACTCGAAATTCGATTCTGGATGCCTGAAAAAGTGAAACCAAAAGTCATAATCTCGTCACGTGATAAAATTTTTATCACAGACAAGTTATTCTGTGAAGCTGCTGTGAAGAAAATCATTATTTGACCTGCGCATGTGGGTAGAATTGAACCGAGAGAAAAAACAAGTTGCGCAGGTCAAATAATGATTTTTTTCACAGCAGCTTCACAGAATAACTTGTCGGTGATAAAAATTTTATCACGTGAAAAGATTATGACTTTTGGTTTTACTTTTTCAGGCATCCAGAATCGAATTTCGTGTGAAGGTGTGAAAAAATTTATCACTTCACAGAACGAGGATTGACCCCAGGTCTCGATAAGTGTTGTGAAAATTATGTTAGTTATTATCTAGTAATAGGTACTGAAAAACCTTTCGCGAATCGCGTATTTGTACACCGATCAAAAACATGCAAGTTAGTGCATTGAAATATTACATTAACTTGGCATTTCCATACCCTTAGGCCCATCGCCCACTAGGCAACTTTTTGTGGCGCAACTTTTTGTTGCGCAACTAAAAGTTGCTCGGAGTTGCTTGCCATCGCTCACCAGGCAATTTCCGAACAACTTTTGGGTTCACTATTTTCAATTGAAATGTTAAATTGACCTTGTATTTAGGATCAGTGACGATACAAAATTCATTCAGTGTGAAAATAAAACTTGTTTTTCGGGTTAAAAGCCTCTTAATTGGCAAAAATTTTGAAAAAACTCCCAAAAGTAGCTGGAAGTTGCTCGGAAATTGCCTAGTGGGCGAGGGTAAGCAACAAAAAAAATTTCGCGAGCTGGGAGCAACAAAAGGTTGCAGGAGCTAGCATCAAAAAGTTGCCTAGTGGAAGATGGGATGGAAGACTTATGTTTATTTTTAATTTTAAACTTTTTTAACTTCCCATTGGAAGTTATTGTAATCGGTCCGATTTGTGAAATTGAAAATTTTAACATTTCTCGGCGTTTAGAGGTCTCTGGAGTCGGATTACATTGTTTTTAGATATATGTCTGTGTACGTACGTTCGTACGTTCGGAAGCTTTTTTTTCGTTCACGATATCTCGAGAACGCATAGAGATATCGGCTTCAAATAAATTTTATATTACAGATAATAAGGTTATAACGTGCAGAAAGGACTTTCAGAAAAATTCAATTAGCGGTATTATTACAGTAATTTAAAAAAAAGTTGAAAAATGGCTTGTTTCTCGAATATCTCTAGAAAAAATAATGCTATCGACTTTGGCCTAGTTTTATTCTATGCATAATGACGTAGTGAAAAATTGGTAGTACTTAAAAAAAAATCAACCCACAGTTTTTTTTTAATTTAAAAAAACATTTAAAGTTGTTAAAAAATCTCGAATATCTTGAGAACACACAAATATATTAATTTCGAGTTAAATGTATTTAGTAAACAAAGTTATAGTTGATAATCGGTAGAGTTTGTAAAAAAATTCAATAAATGGTTTTTTTTCTAGGCCAAATTACTGCAAAAAAACTGCTAAAAATTGTTAACAAATGGTTTTTGGCTCGAATATCTCGAGAACAACCAATGGTATCAACTCCCGGATAATTTAAGTCTACACACAATACCATAAGTAGTAACTGATAATGTATGAAAAAAAATCCATTAGCAGTTTTTTTCTAGGTCAAAAAAACTGCAAAAAAAACTGCTAAAAATTGTTATAAAATGTTTTTCGGCTCGAATGTCTCGAAAACAACCAATGCTATCAACTCCGAGATTATTTTAGTCTACACACAATACCATAATTAGTTATTAATAAGCAGTGTAAAAAAATCAATAAACGTTTTTTTTATAGGCAAGAAATATTGCAAAAAAAACTGCTAACAATTGTTAAAAAATCATTTTCGGCTCGAATATCTCGAGAACAACCAATGATATCAACTCCGGGATAATTTTAGTTTACACACATTACCATAAGTAGTAACTGATAATGTATAAAAAAAATTCTATTAACGGTTTTTTTCTAGATCAAAAAAACTGAAAAAAAAAAAAACTGCTAGAAATTGTTATAAAATTTTTTTCGGCTCGAATGTCTCGAGAACAAGCAATGCTATCAACTCCGTGATAATTTTAGTCTACACACAATACCATAATTAGTTATTGATAAGGTTTGTAAAAAAAATCAATAAACGGTTTCAGTAGGTAATGCGGTACCACCACGTGGGAACTTTTTTTACGACCTTTTTAATGGTTTTTGGTGGTTAAGTGTTTATTGCTTTTTTATTGTTTTGTTTTTCTTTGACGATAGAATTTGATGGTGGTTGAGGGTTGAAGTTGATATCAATTTTGTGATGTGTATACTTATGAGAAGTGTGTCTGTGTATAGTTTGTCATAGCTATTGGAATTTGGATCTAAAGGAAAATAATAATAAGATTGCTGGGTGACGATGAGGTGTGATTGCTGGGTGATGATGAGATGTGAATATAGTTATAGGTATTTGTTTCTATATTTGTTTTTTTTTTTTTGTTATGGTGTGTGCTGGGGTTATGTGGTCTTTGATGTTTAAATTAGAAGGTTGGGGGTTGCTTGTGCGCTGATGCGGGCGTGATGGTGTGTTGGGGATGTAAGATTGCTATTTTTCAGTGGAATGCTTAGGAATATTTTTAAATAAAAGTAAAGTAAAATCATTTTTATAAAATAAAGGTTTTTATTTTTAAAATATACAGAAAAAAAGGGTTTTTATTTATTTTATTTTTGAATAGGTATCCATGAATTGTGAACAGATTCAAAACCAAGCCATTTTACAAATATTCGATCTTTTTTCTTTCGAAGCACTTTTTCGATTAGATATGTATGGGGAAACTTTGTTTTTTTGTAGTTCCAACTCATAGAACCCTCCTTTGATGGGGTGTCCCTGATAGTCTTCTAATAGATATGTAACTGGATTTTTTTGTTGAACTTTGGCTATTTTGAAGATTTCTGTTGTCCAATTGGGGGTGTATCATTTATCAAATACATGTTTGTATTTACTAATTCTGACAAATTCTCCCACCTTGAACTTTGGAGAAACATGAATTTTGATATGATCATATATTGTTTATAGTATTTGCTTTTCATTTGTAGCGTCGACTTTGGATGGCTTCATTTTATTAGTACGATGTTTTGAATTGTTATATTTTTTAGTTAGTGTATCTATTATATCAACCCAGCAATATGAATCATTAGCACTGAACTCTTTCCACATAAGGGTTTTCAAAGTGCGATTAAATTGTTCAACAATCGAAGCTTTAAGAGATGTAAATGTCGAACAATGATTGATTTGATGTTTTTTCATAAGACTTTCAAAACTTGTTGAAAAACTCTTTCCCGTCATCTGTTTGTAAATTGTTTGGAATACGACCTTTTTTTAATATGTTTTTCATAGCGTCAGTGACACTCGATCCGGTTTTATTTTAAATGGGGGCTGTCCAAGCAAATTTAGAAAATGTATCAATTACAGTTAGAAGACATCGATTATTTGAATTATCTGCTGAATATGCCCCCATCTCGACTATATCAGCCTGGCATAAATCATCAAGTCCCTTGATAATCGGCCCTATCGAGGTAACCGTCGGAGCGGAACTCTCTCCGATTTCCTACAAATCGGAGACATTTTGCTGGTCGGAGAACTACCACGAAGCAAAAAATCTCCGATTCGTAGGAAATCGGAGAGAATTCCGTTCCGACGGTTACCTCGATAGGGCCGAATGACCCATTTTTTTTTGAAATTTCTTCTTGTCGGCTTATGTAGTTCTTCGACAACTTATCTTTTACTCATCTTTGTACAGAATGATTAAAACAACAAAACATTTTACCTTTTATTAGTTTATTCATTTAAAATTCTTTTAAAAATTCACAATTCTCTTAATTTTATTAATTTTCACCTTAATTTGATAACATGCACAAGTATCTGGTCCTTCATTGTACAAGTTAAGTGAAGAGTTTGAAGGACAGTTCAGGAAATGAAAACCATTCGAAGAAATTATACAATCATCTTTTTCGAATCTTTTTACAAAAAAAAATACATTCCATAGCTTCTGAAAAGTGTGCTTCATGTATGATGTGTTGATTGGATTTCAAAAATGATATAAGATGATCTACGACCAAAATAATTTTTAAAGAAGACATTTTTTTCATTTGAATTGTGAATGCAAACTGAATTAAACATAAAGAAATTTAAAGACATTAGTTTTAAAATATTTATTTTAACCTTTCATACAACAACATCAATTTTTTAATTCTTATCAACTTATTTTCAACCATGTAGCAGCACATGTATTCGGTCCTTCTTTACATAAATTTGAAGACCAAGGACAGTTAACAAAATGACAGCCATAATCGTCGAAGATAAATTAATAAATCCTTTCAAGAAGGCTATACAGTTCAAAAGCTCCTCTTGATGTTCGTCTAGGAAGATGTTTTTATTTTCTCTAACGAATTTTAAGATTTTATCGAAAATCAATTTTGGCTTTATGATAGACATCGCGAATTATTGACTAATCCCAAAAGTAGTTAGGTAAAGACTTAATGGATTTTAAGTAGTTATGATATGTTTTTCCTTATTTAAGTAATTTTCAATTTCAATTTGGAAGTATTGTCTAACTTGTTCAATTTTTTCGTCTACATAATTTTTGGAAGTGGCGTCTCCTTTTTCTTGAGGTTCTTTAATGTTTTGTAAACGTTTCCAGTTTCAGTTATAATTGCCGTTTTTCAATGTAAGAAATCCCTTACCTGGTGGACCAGTTAATCCTCGTTCACCCTGTACACCCGGTGATCCTTGTTCGCCTTTTTCCCCTTTTGCACCCATTCTGTGGGGATATCTATTCGAAAAACGTCCAAATTTATCAATACTCATTTTTTTTAAAAATTTATTCAATAATATTTGCTTCTTTCAGTTCTTCAATTATTGAAACAATTTCGTTTGAGTGATTATTATGTTCGGATTGATGTGAAGCAATTAGAAGTCTCATTCGGTCTACGAGCTCATTGGGATCATCCCAGAATATATAGTCTTTTTTCATTTTTGATAAGTGCGTCAATCCACTTCATGTAGCTGTAGGTGACAAATTAAGGGAATTATTTGTGTTGTTTTCAAATAATTTACTTATAATATGTTTGTATTTATAACCACGATTGCCACGGGCTTGTTTTCTCGAATCATAAGAATCCCTGTGTGCATTGGTATCATATAACATCGTCTTGATACGATAGATAGATTTATCAGGTATTTTTTTAAATATAAGTTCATATAATCCATTTTTGCCTTCAAAGTTTTTATTATTAACTTGTAAATCTTTTCCCTGAACATTTAACTGGGCATTTCCAAGGTAAAACTTTCCTTTTTTTAAATGTATACCATATACGTTATCAATTAAGCTCGAATATTTACAAATAAATCTAAATACGTTTTTGGTAAATCTTGAAATTCTTCTTGCAATAATAACTGTTTTGCAAAGTCACGATATCAAAGATGTGGGTTTGAAGTTTTTGGAGTTTCTTTATGATTTCTTTGAGTAGTGCATCCTGTAGTAGTAATGAGAGAATTAATGGAAGTGTTAGAAGGAGTGATAAATTCATCGTTCAAGTTGTGCTTTATTTTCTTTATTGGACTTTCAAATATATTTTGTTCGTGTGCTTCGTACTGTTTAATGTTTGATTTTTTCACTAGTTCGTTTAGAGGTTTAGTAATTGGTTTAAAGGTTTCTTCTTTTTGAGTTTCGTAAGCTTCTCTTCCATTTCTAAGAGCTTTGTATTTCTTTCTTAGATCATTTGTGGCTTTGATAAGCTCTTTAGTTAATTTCACATCAATATTCATCATATTGGTGACGTATTCTTTATACAGAAACAATCGGTAAATAAGTGTCGTATTCCTTGAACAAATCTTTTTAAAGGATTTAAATCTAGTTTGATTGCTCTTTGTTGATGAAGAATGGTGGTCTCCAAACTGTATGGAATCAGTTTTCAGAACTATTTTATGTTCACTTAACTTTTCTGAACTGCTCTCATAGAACATTTCTATTCATATGAGAGAATATTATTACGTGATCGGTTTTTAAGACTTATGAGTTTTACTCATGAACTGGTTTGTACCGCTTCTTATTAGTTTCCTGACTGGTTTGAACCGCTCTTAACTGCCTTTGTATGGTTGTTAACTGCTTTGGAAACTGGTTTGCACCGCTTCTTATCAGTTTCTTGACTGGTTTGAATCATTTTTAATTGCCTCTTTATCGTTCTAAAATGCTTTGGAGGTTGGTTTGTACCGCTTTTTATCCGTTTCCCGATCCCACTCGCTATCGCTATAAACGATGAAGCAAGCACATAAACTTTTCTCTACTCAGGTTGGCTCTTTTTTTTTAGAGCCAACCTTTGTAAATATTTTTTTGGTCTGTTCTTAAAGATCGAATGGGACAGCACATCGGAAATAAAAATGAAGTTTGTATGAGATTTGTTGGCGCAAATTTTGTAGCCAACCCAAGACCGAAATTGAAAGCAAAATAATATTTATAGAGATACTTTGTATAGGATTAATATAGCACATAGGGGTTGCCGTGAATGGCTTGATTTGAATAGGTTTTGCTGGTTTATAATGATTTGAAAGCATTGAGATAGTTATATTTTTTATGTAGGAAGGAATCCAAGTTTTAATACAAGGAATTTGTTTGTAGTACGTATAATTAAGCTGAAATTTTAGGGTTAGCGCAGCCAACCTCGCCAACTGTGAGGAATCGCCACTGATTAGTAAGTTTCTTCCACTTTTTAACTGGAAATTGCTGTGGAAATAAATCCTTATCCTACTTATCCTTCTTAATATTAAATTTCTGAAACGATAATTGTTTGGACTTTGATCCTTCATCCAGTTAGATCAAAGGATAATTTTTTGAATGAAGGGGTTGCGGGGACAAAGAAAGCGCGTATCTAATACATTTTTTTTATATTTATAGATTTATTTTGCAATTTTTTTAAGATTTTCTACCCGCGCCGGGTTGGGCCAGCTCCAGCTAGGTGTTTATAAAATCTTATATAATAGATGCATCGGATTTATGAGTATATCTTACCTTGTCTAACTCCATACCACTATTATGCCCATAACTTTTTTCCCACAGTGAATTGGAACTTACCGCCATTAAAACAATTGATCTTCACAAAAATACTGGTCCGGGGGCCAGCTTCCATACATTTTTGAACTTTGTCCTTTAGTAAAATAATCATCATAAATTTAAATACATTTTATAATTTATTTACGCAAATTTAAGTTTTTTAACAAAGCAAAAATACATTCTTATTACAACATTTTCATTCACATATATTTTTAACAGTAATCATCATTTGATTGGTTTGTCGGATTAAGCATAACGCACTTATAAAAACTGCGTTTGAGCTGAAATACAAAAACGAAAATTAAAATTAACAACTCTTCCATAAAATACTATCGTCATTAACTAGAAACTCTAAGATATCGTTCAAAAATAAAATTACAATCATACACACATACATATGTATGTACATATAGGTATGTATGTGTGTATCAGGCACGGGGCTTGACTTTTTCAGAAGCGGAAGCACCCAACATAAAACTTAAAATTAAGAGCTCTTTATTTGTGATCATATCTCTTTAAATGCACTTAATGATAGGACTACATAAATATAAAAAGTAATTATTGAAGATTATTATTTAAACGGTTAAAGTTTTTTTTACTTAAATGTATACTTCTTTCTTTTGAAGCAATTATCTTTGGTCCAGTGATGCAATTTTCCATTAGCATGTATTTCTTTAACCTAGCTTTTTTAATAAAGATAAGAGCTAAGCTTGATGATTTCGCTTGAACAAATTTATTTTTTAGGAAATTTTGTATTCTTTAAGACTTATTACTCCCACCATCAACTGCTCTATTGCAGGTGTTCAAAGCTAAAATGCTAACGAAGTCAAATCTTCACACATACAGTATACGTGAGTGCGGCGTGAGTCGTGTACAGAAGCATGGAACCTGTCAAAAAAGGATGAGAATCTGCTTGGGGGCTTTGAAAGGAAGATTTAATAACGAGCTTTACGGGCTTTACAGCGACGATGACCTGGTCAAAAAACTGAAAATACAGCGGCTGAGATGGCTGGGACACGTGGAGCGTATGGACACCGACGCACCAGCCCGACGAGTCTTCGACACTAACCCTGATGGTCTGCGCAGCAGAGAAAGATCCCACCTTAGGTGGCGCACACAAGTGGAGAACGACCTTAACCAACTTGGAGTGCGTAGCTGGAGGCAGCTAGCTAGAGAACGAGCTGGCTGGAGGGGCTTGTTGGTTGAGGCCGGTTCGCGGTATAATTTTACGAAATTATTTATACGCGTATGACAATAATTTGAATAGCACATAAGTGAGTTGTTTATTGCCTTTAAAGTGATGCCATTATTTTTCTTGGTACAAAGCATAAAATATTTTAAGAAATGTAATCCTGTATTGTCATTTTTTTTTTTTTTTTGCAAAAACTGCTTAACCCGGTGTTACTTTTTGTATAAATTAGTAACTTTATTTAATCTAATTATCTTATTTTAAATGTTTTAAAAAGATCTTCAAACTGATGGAATAAAAAAAAACAAATTTTGTTAAGTTTCGAAAATATATTGATTTTAAAAACAGTTAACATACTGTGTTTCAATTCAACTCGTTTTTTATTGTATGTAATTAAAGAATTTTGTTGTAATGATGCTGCTAACAAATTGATATTTCCAAAGTCAATTCAAGCAATAAAATAAATCAGTAATCGTGTTTTTCATATAAAACACAGAATTTTTAAAACATCTTTCTAAACAGAATTATCAAGATTTTAGTTCAGACACAAATAATTCCGTTTATTTTGATCTTATAATGGAGCCTAGTGCAAGTCAACTGGCTAAGTAGTGGTGGGTGTGGCTACAGCAGCCTCCCAAACATGTAAAAAAAAAAATATCACCCAAGCTGATATTTCGTGATATGATCGATAACATTATATAATACAAAAAACATAGCCAGCTGGCTGTATGCGGGTGGAAAAACCATCAGCTGACGTAGTCAAACATACACCTAAAGAAACACGTTTTACAGCCGCGCGCACAATTCACTACGTCAGCTGAAGGTCTTTACCCTGATATACATACAGTCAGCGGATCATTTTCATTGTATAAAATATAATATTATCTCTTATTCTACCAAGTTTTACCTTTTTTGGTAGTATTATATTTCTAGAGTTATTCTGATAAACGTGCGTAAGCGTTATGTGCATGCGGTTTATATCGTAAACATAGGTTTTACGTATCTCACAATCTATCTATCGATTCAAATTTATTAGATTTAAAGCTAAATTTTATTAACTTTAATCAATGTCTTTATAAAATATGTAATGATTTAATTGAATTCAAAATTAAAAAACGCTTTTTTTTTTATTGAAATTCAATTCAAATTTCACACCCAGAAAAAATGATTATGCTAAAAATTAAATACTTCAAGGCTGGGTTTATCGATTCATTTTAATAGAATACGTAAATAAAGGTTGATATTTCTTCTAATAATTGGTATGTAAACAAAATCTCTCAGATAATTATTTCTTGAGATGAAATTACTTCTTGATCTTTAACATAGCCAAAACCGTGTTTTTCGGAATCTTAACTTGCGAAACAAATTTTATAACTATGCTTGGAGTCAAATCACGACTGATACAATTATTTTCAGACCTTTTAGCTGAACACTATAATTTTTAGAAACATATGATCTCAGCATGGTAGCTTTATGTTTAAAAAGTGTACCTTAAATTAAAACTCCATGGTAATTAGTCAGTCATTTATAAGATACAGAAAAAATGGGGAAAGCTTTATTTTTGTGCTTAGTTTCTTTTTGGTATTCTTCAGAAATTGCTAAAATTCGTTTTTTGGGGGGTAAAATGCCCCCTAAAGCTGCTTCTCGTTAATATATTCTAATGGTTAAATTTGGCTTAGAAAATTTCTTACAAAAAGAGATACTTCAGTTTAAAAATTTGGAATGAATGATATGAGGAATTTACGAGCAGTACCCGTATTTTAATTTTGACAGAGGTAGAATATCATTATATTAAATAAATTCTCAACCTCGTTAAGCTGGTTAAAATTGGTGGTTGTGATATTTTAATAGATTAATTTAAATTCAAATTTTTATTATAAATTCTGCCTATTTGGAAAAATGAGATTTGTTGAGTTGTGCCGTTATACTTCTGGACCGACGATATGTAGGTTCCACCATGTACAGGGTATTGGGTATAAGGTGCACCACAAATCTAGAGCGAGTAGGTTGGGTTAAGACAAGAAAAAAATCGTATGGGAGGGGGGTACATTTCCTACCGTTTAGACAGGAGGGGCAATTTTCTAAAAAATCGAACTGAAATAATAAAAAAAAAAACATATTAAAAACAACGGCAACACTTACAATGTCATGTTATACTTTTTTTTTTTAAGCCCAAGCTCTTTTAATTAATTAATTTAATTAATTTAATTAATTTTCAAACTCAAAATTTTGAAAAAAAATGAAAAAAATTGTGTTCAAACTAATTTAAGCTAATTTTTTTCAAAATTTTACATTATTAAGTAATATTTTTGTTTTTGATATTCGATGTTCCTATTAATTTCCAGTCAAATACTAAAAACCGGATGCCTAAATGTTTTTTAGTTTTTGAGAAAATTGAAAATAACGATATCTACTTTACTACTTAATTACTAGAAACAGAATCTTTGGAAAAACAAACAAACCGATGGAAGTCAAGGAAAACTTAACAAAAAAAAATTTGGCACCAACGGCTCATGAAGAACCAGAGCCTAGTGAATCACAACTTTCAACCATTCCTGTGTGCGTGTCTGCAGGAATGGAGGGGACCTACAGTTTATTGCCGAATCCGAACGGTTAAGGTGCGCGGCACTTTCCTATGACAAGAGATACTCATGGAGGATTTGTCACTTCCATGCAAGAGGCAGTAGCCAGGAAAAAAACTTAAGGTGGAAGCGGCTGGTATTGAACCCAGACCTCTGGCAAGACAGTCCATCGCACTAACCATTACACCACGGGCTACTACGCAATATCATGCTATAGTTTTTTTAAAGCCAGGAACTCATTCTTCAAGTTTGTTTTTTAATTAAAAGATTTAAGTGCTTAATTTTTGGAAAAATTCAAAATTTTGGAAAAAAAAATCCGAAAAAAATGTATGTAATTTTTTTTTTAATTGCACCCCTTAAGTAATTTTTAAATCAAATATTTTTCGATACTCTTATTATTTTTTACTTGATTACTGAAAACTAATTAGCTGTCTTTAAGTTTTTGAGAAAATTGAAAATTTCAAAAGTACCTTTGTCGTAAAAAAATATTTTTTTGGTATTATTTAGTACAAAAGGTATGAACCGGTTTTAAAGGGATGTAAAACAAAAACAATTGCAACTAAAAACCAGACTCTCTCACTACCACAACGAGACCCCTCCCTTTTTCCACCACGACCACAGGCCGAGCGCCAGCCGGTCAAGACGGGTTCATACCTTTTGCCCCACCCTGTACATTCAAACATTTAATTTTGATAAAAAAAAAAATATGTTTTTTTTTTGACATGTTTAACCTTTCTTGAATTGTTATTGAACATATAAATTAAGAAAATATGGTATTTTGTTCATTATTTACAAATTGATGCATTGTCTCTATTTGTTATTGATTAAGTTGACAGTTCCGGGGTCTTATTATATTTTGGTTTTGCCTAAATATAATCAAAATTACAAGAATTGAAAAACTTTATATATTGTTTTAATTCAGTGTCTAATTTAGATAGATTATTGAAGAGATATAATAGAGGTGATGAAGAAGAAAGAGCAATTACATTGAGAGCAAGGAATCTGATGATAATGGCGAGATCGATCCATTTGATGTTGGCGGCGATGACGTGCAGAATGATCCAGATTATATGCGAAATGATGCATTAGAGGAAAGTCATCTTTATTTTACATTTATGCTTTGTAATTATTATAATATTATAATATTATGAAGACATTGATGAAGTTATTGTAACTTGATTGACGAAATAAATAAATAAATAAATAAATAACTAAATAAAGTTGCGGCAGAGGCATTAAAACGGATAGAAAATTTGCCTGAACAAGATAAATTTGGTGAATCGATTGAGGGTACCGTGAACTAAGTTTCCAAGAACTAAGTCCACCGAAGATGTTAGGTACCACTAGGCAGGAACAGAAACCACTTTTTGAAAGTTGTTTTTATTCCCAAGCAAGGTAACGAAGTCCACTTTCTAGTGAGAATTTTATACACATTTGAAAATACGAAAAGAGAACCAATTAAAGTGAGGTATGTATGCAACCCCCCTGCTTGGCCTACTGCATACACCCAACCTCGCACCTAACCCAAACCCTATAGTGGGCCAAGCAGGGGGGTTTCAGATGGCAGCTTCAACGTCGAATGAAGAGTTTTTTCTTACCTCCAATGGTCGAAAATGGATGAAAGAGTCGGAGGAGGCAGCAGTTTTGTCTTGTATCGTATTCAGACCTGGTGGAATTATTGGCATTATGAGAAGAAATTTTAGAAATTTGCCCAAAAAGGGGGAAATTCTAAGTGGTCCAATATCTTAACATTATTTTTATATAATATACTAACAACGAAAAACTAACAACACTGAACACATGATCAAATTTTGTTCGCACGATGAAAGCCTAAAAAACACCGTTTTGGAGATGATGAAGATCAATACTTTAATTTCTCGAGCCAAAAGTGCATGAGAATGTTTGTTTATGGTTTTATTTTTAGAAGAAATGTGAACCTTTAATAATGTAATAAAAAAAAATAAATAAATTCACCCAGTGATAATAAATTTTTAGCATAATCAATTTTTTCTGGGTCTGCAATTTTCAAATTTCAATGAAAAAAAAAACGTTTTTAATTTGAATTCATTAAATTGTTACATGTTTTATAAAGACATTGTTTAATGTTAATAAAATTCAGCTTTATTAGATTTAAATTTGGCTCGATACATGGATTATGCGATACCTAGTCTATATTAAAGTTATAAGCCGCATGCACATAACGCACGTTTATCAGAATAACTTTAGAAATATGATACTACCAAAGGTGAAACTTGGCAAAATAACAGTTAATATTATATATTATATTATAAAAATGATCCGCTGACTGTATGTCGGGGGAAAGGCCTTCAGCTGACGTGCACGCGGCTGTTAAACGTGGTTCTATAGGTGCATGTTTGACTACGCCAGCTGACGGTCTTTCCACCAGAGTTGGAAAATAATTACACGTAATTAGTAATTGAACTTTTTCCATTACAATTACACATAATGGCAATTGAAAAAAACATTCATTTCCATTACTTGTAATTGTAATTGAGAAAATTCAATTACAAATTACATGTAATTGAAAATAGTAATGGGTATTTGCAAGTAATTGAAGAAAAGCACTGTGTTAATTATATTTAAAGTAATTAATTTCTTGGATTGTAATTCATTATATATTTTTATTAATTAAAAATTATAATAATGACAATAAAAGTAAGTTAAAAGTAATTTTATATTAAACTAATATACCTAATATTCATTTTGAACTTCTAAATAAAATGAAAATGAACAGTTGGTTAGCCTTCAACAGCACTAACAATGCAAAATTAGTGCGGTTGAGGTTTCGTCGTCGAG
Source organism: Epistrophella euchroma (assembly GCA_947049315.1). NCBI lineage: Eukaryota > Metazoa > Arthropoda > Insecta > Diptera > Syrphidae > Epistrophella > Epistrophella euchroma. The sequence continues at coordinate 101,191,331 of OX346246.1, forward strand.
GATTGGCTACAATTCTCGCAAAAAGAAAAAGTCTCTCAACGAGTGCCAAAGATGTCAACGGAGTATTGACTTTTTAAACATTTGTGACACCAATGGATATTTTCTTAATTTGTTGAGAGACGTTTCTTCATATAGCAAATAGCTCTGAAACTCCCAATCCGAAGCACTAATAGGTTTACTAGTTAGTTATGTCAGAAAACAGCACACGAAAGACTTAACCCTGCAGGAAACCTTTTGTGCAATATCACGTTAAATGTAATTGACCAAAACGTTACATCAATTACATTTTTGTGTAATGATTACTGAAAAAATTAATCATTACCGCTTTTTTGATGATTAATTTAGTTTTCAATTACATTAATGTCATTAATGTAATTGAATTAAAAGTAATTGACACTTTTCAATTACATGTAATTGGTAATTGAATTTCTTCAATTACATTTAAAAGTAATTGAAATTTTTTTTTAGAAATTCCAATAACAAGTAATTGTAATTGAATTTATTTTTTATCATTATTTCCAACTCTGCTTTCCACCCACATACAGCCAGCAGACTATGTTTTTCGCATTATATATTATAACTTTACATTTGTCAATACCACGGCTATAAATGAATGACTTCAATGGTTATTTTTTGCAGCAATATTTTACAACACCTGGGCTAAAACATAGGAGTGGTAAAAAGTTTCAATTTCTTATGTACCTTTTTTTAAAAAAATAAACAAATTCGATTTTCAAAGTGAAATTGGGATGAGTTTTTTTTTTTTTTCTATCATCTGCAAAGTATTATACCTTAATTTGAAAGAAGCACTGAATTTAATTTTTAATTATTGAAAAAAATAAGTTCAAAGTAATTGAAAATGCTTTTGTTAAGATAAAACTATTGAATATTAAGCTATTGCCATGGTGATTTTATGTTTTTTTTTCGAATAATTTGGCTTGTCTCTCCAAAAAATGTTCATTGTAAGATATTATTAGCTAGAGGCATTGTAAAATCGTAATTACTATTAAAAAGTTTGTTAATATGTATTAATATTATTTTTACTTACTAATATTTTTTATTTTATAGGTTGATATACGATAAACTGTTCCAAAACCAATAAAAGTTAATCGAAAGAAACAATTTAAATCAAAGTCTTTTAACAATGCCCCGAAATCAATATACATTACAATAATATACAAATATGCATTTTATTTATGGAAAATGTCAAGGAAATGCTCATGCGGCTGCAAATCTCTACCGTGAAAGGTATCCAAATGCACGTCATCCATACTACCGAGTATTTATAAGAGTTCATCAATGTTTAGCCAAGGGAAGATTTCCTGGTGCCGGCGTAGGAGGTGCGAGCAACGGAGGAAATGCTAGAGTCGATACAGAGGAAATGGTTCTCGATCAAATTGATAAAGATCCATAAATATCGACAAGAGTCTTATCACTTCTTTGGTCTGACGAGTCAACATGCAAAAGAGATAAATATACAAATCTGCATAATTTGCATAGCTGGGCACTGCAAAATCCAAACGAATAGCGTGAGGATAGGTCCCAATACCAATTCAAGGTTAATTATTGGACAGGCATCATAAATGCCAAAGTGATTGGCCCTTTTGAGTTGCCAGGAAATTTAACTGGGCGAGGCTATTTGCAGTTCCTGCAAAATGACTTGCCAACACTAATGGAAGAAGTATTTCAAGCGCTGCGCGATTCCTACTGGCTGCAAAATGATGGATGCCCAACACATTTCGCCGTCTCTACGGGAATACCTTAACACAAGGTACGCAGGAAGGTAGATTGGGCCGATATGCTGGCCACCTCGCTCACTAGATCTGAATCGACTGGATTTCTTTTATTGGGGCTGCATAAAAGAAAAGGTATACTCCAAACTTATAAGGTCCTTAGAGGAACTCCAAAGCCATGTACAAACAGCAGCCTTACAAATAAACGAGCAAAATTTAGCGAGGAAGTTAAGAAGATCATTTATTCGTAGATGCAATTAGTGTATTAGTTAATATTGAACATTAGCATTAGAAAACCACATCATTGTTTGTTTTTTTTTTTTTTTTGTATTTTGACTTTTATTAGATGCATCTGAGAACTTTCTTACTTACTTTACTTTATATGGCGCTCACAGCCCAGGATATACTACAGCCTCAACCAACAAGCCCCTCCAGCCAGCTCGGTCCCTAGCTAGCTGCCTCCAGTTACGCACTCCAAGTTGGTTGAGGTCGTTCTCCACTTGTGTGCGCCACCTAAGGTGGGGTCTTCCTCTGCTGCGCAGACCGTCAGGGGTAGATTCGAAGACTCGTCGGGCTGGTGCGTTGGTGTCTATACGCTCAACGTGTCCCAGCCATCTCAGCCGCTGTATTTTAAGCTTTTTGACCAGGTCGACGTCGCTGTAAAGCCCGTAAAGCTCGTTGTTGAATCTTCTCCTCCATACTCTACCGATACAGACTGGACCGAAAATCACCCGAAGAATCTTCCTTTCAAAGCACCCAAGTAGATTCTCATCCGTTTTTGTCAGGGGCCATGCTTCTGCCCCATACAGCAGGACCGGGATGATAAGGGTCTTATATAATGTCTCCTTGGTTCTTTGAGAGAGGGCTTTATTACTCTAATGCCTTCTTAGCCCGAAGAAACAGCGATTGGCAAGAGTAATTCTTCGTTTGATCTTTGCACTGATGTCATTTTGCGATGTTATAGTTGAGTCCAGTAGACAAATTCTTTGACGACTTCTAAGTTGTACCTATCCATCGTGACGTTCTGGCCGATTCGACGATGTTAAGATTCCTTTCTCGATGATAGCATATACTTGGTCTTGTCCTCATTAACGGCCAAACCCATTTTCGCCGCCTCCGATTCAATACTTGCAAACGCACCGGTAACAGCTCGCTTCGTTCTTCCAATGATGTCAATATCATCTGAATAAGCAAGTAGTTGAACGGACTTTTAAAAAATTGTACCACTGTTGTTGACTTGCAAGTTGCGTACAATTGCTTCAAGTACGATGTTAAAGAGGTTGCATGATAACGCGTCGACATCAAAGGGTTCGGTGGTGTTCTTGCCGACTTTGACGGAGCAGCCAGATTTATCCATCATTATCCTGCACAAGCGGACGAGTTTGGCAGGAATGCCGAGATGCGCCATGGCTCTGTACAGCTCGTCTCTGTCTACGCTATCATATGCAACCCTAAAATCGATAAAGAGGTGGTGTGTATCGATTTGAAACTCCTGGGTTTTTTCCAAAATCTGTCGGAGTGTGAACATTTGATCGACGGTTGATTTGCCAGGCCTAAAATCACACTGATAGGGGCCGATCAGATCGTTGACAAACGGTTTTAAGCGATCACACAGTACAGATAACAAGATTTCGTATGCGACGTTGAGGAGACTTATACCACTGTAGTTGGAACAGGCTAGCATCGCTTTTCTTGTGGATAGGGCACACTATACCGAGGTTCCATTCATCGGGCATACTTTCCTCCGACCAAATTTTGGAGATAAGCTGGTGTATACTCCCCCTGCTTTGAATAGCTCGTCTGGTAGGCCACCCGCACCAACAGCCTTGTACGTTTTAAGCTTGGCTATCGCTAACCGCACTTCATTTAGGTCGGATGAGCGGAAATTTTGGCCATCTTCGCCGTTTAGCAGTCTAGAAAAGTGTTGTTTCCAGATCCTCAGCACCGACTGTGTGTCTACCACCATATTCCCACTCTCATCTCGGCAGGCTTCCGTTCTGGCCTTGTAACCCTGGGTAGTTTGGCTCACCCTTCGGTAGAACTTTCGAACATCCCCCCTGCCGCTACAGTCCTCAATAGACTTGACCGCCCGCTTCGCATGCTCTCTCTTTTTCCTCCTGAGAAGTCGGCGTTCCTCCCTTCGTTTTTGCCCGTAAAGCTCCCGGGCTGCTCTCTCAGCAGCTCTTCATGCGCCAGTCTGCATTTTTCATCGAACCAGGGGTTTCGTTGTGGTGGCCTAGTGAAACCCAGCAGCCTGCACTTTTGATGGCATTTTGGCAATGCTTCCACTGGTCCTCTACAGATGATGCTTGTGGCGGGCTTGTTTAGAGTTTAAGAGAGACGTGGTCTGCAAAAGTCCTGGCTATCTCTTGCGATTTTAGCTTCGCGACGTTAAATCGTTTTACAGCATCCGCTAGTCGTTGTTGCGTCATGGATATCCGCATACGTATTTGCGCTACCACCAGGTAGTGATCCGAGTTTATGTTGGCACTTCGGAACGTTCGGACATCCAGGATACTGGAAGCATGTCTGGCGTCTATCGCAACATGATCAATCTGGTTGACGGTTCGTTGATCCGGAGACCGCCAGGTCCCTTTGTGTATATTGAGGTGTGGGAATAGAGTGCTTGCTATGATGACATTTCGCCCCGCCTCGAAATCAATGAGCCTGAGTCCGTTACTAGAAGTGTGGTCTTGCAGGCTGTGTCATCCGACTATCGAATTAAAGATGCCCTCCTTTCCGATCTTGGCGTTGAAGTCGCCAAGAATAATCTTGACGTCGTACTTGGGGCACCTATCATACGAATCTTCGAGGAGATCGTAGAATTCTTCTTTGGTTGAGTCATCCTTTTCTTGCGTTGGGGCATGAGCACAGATCAACGTGATGTTTTTGAACTCTGCTTTGATGCGGATTGTGACCGCTTACATTTCTGAAGCCCAAGACTTCTTGCTACAAAACCACAACCACAAAACCACAACCAAAGAGCCGCTGACCCTGCTCCTTGCAGCACTCGCCGAAGTAGATGTCACACGATTGCGTCTTTCGTATGCCCTCTCCATCCTATCGCACTTCCTGGATGGCTGTTACATCAGCTTTTAGCCTATACATGTTCTCCACTAAATGTTCGGCTGCACGTGGCCTGTTAAAGGTCCGGACATTCCACGTGCAGATCCGAAATTTATTGTCCTTGTTTCGTTTGCTGGTGTTTTCAAAATTAAAATCATCCATATCCGAGGCTTGTAGTTGTTTCGGAACCGAAAATATTTTCGGTGATAGGGAAGTCACCCCGACGCGACGCACAACCTCCTAGCCTGGAGGACCAGATCCTTATTATAACCCGGACTATTAGTTTGAACACAATTTTTTGATATATTTTTTTTTTTCAAAAATTTACATAAGTTGGAAAATTAAATTTTGAAAAACTATTTATTAAAATAACTTATTTTAAAAATAAAATAAAAGAAGAGTTTTTGGGCCTTACAAAAAGGTATAACATGCTATTGTAGGTAATAGCAACCGTTGTGTTTTAATAATTTCGTCTTAAAAGGAAAATTATTGGAAACAAAAAATGTGAATTCTGAGCTTGTACACAAGAATATTCTTTTGTTTTTCTTCAAAATACATTCAAAGCTGAACAGGTAAAAAAAATAACGTACGACACTTTTTGACAGCTCTTCCAGTTCCGTCTGCGGCTCCAGTTCCAGCATTCTATTCTGTTCAGGCAGCAATGCAACGTGCAAGCTGCCAACTCCACTATGACTGTATTCTATCTCGCTCTCCATTTTACCTATCTACTATCCAAATCAAACACATGCACAATAAAGCTAAGTACAGACGATTGTCAGATCTTACAATATTGTCAGATCTGTCAGTGAAAATACTGTTCCAAATGTCTTACAATCGCCTGTAAACACAATTTTAGGCGTTTTTCTTTTTTAACTCAGAGCAAAGCACTCAGCTGTCCAAAAAAAAATCAGTGTTTCTTTTTTAGCTCAGACATATCCGAGCGCCCAACTTGTGTTTCTTTTTTAAATAAGAGCTAGCTCGGAGCTTGCTCCACTAGCTCAGAATAAATTGACCGAGCAAACGGAGCAAATAGCTGAGCGCATCCAACTTCATACAATTTCCATGTGATTTGACAGATATGGCAATTCGGTGCTCAGACTTGTTTCATAATTATGATATGGCAATTCGGTGCTCAGACTTGTTTCATAATTAAATCGAGAGCTCTGATCATACTCTGCTCAGAGCTTACTCAGATCGCTCAGGCTCTGCTCAGTGCTCTGCTCAGAGCTAAAAAAGAAAAACGACTTTAGTCTGACAATATTGTCATTGTCAGGTAATTGTCAGATGACAATCTGACAAAAAATTGTCAGGTATCTTACAATCGTCTGAACGCACAATTTGTGTCATTGTCAGACGATTACGACATTGTCAGTCTCATTGGTCAATGTCAGATGAAAAGTAAATTAAAAAAATCTATAAATCAACTGGACTCGCTTTTATATTAAATTCCATGTGCTGTGTAGTTTTGTTCGGAAGATTAAATAAACAATATAGTTTAATTATTGCAAGATCTTCTCATTCTTGCGTCTTTCAAAAAATAAATGATTTTAAATTTAAATTCTTTTTTTGTTTAATAAATCGATAGAGAATATGGACTTTTGTTCTTCGTAGCGCGTCTTGACGACCTCTGGCATATTTCTCATTCGTAGTGTGTAAAGTCGTCCGTTGCCCTCGATGTCCAGTTGTAGTTAAATTGTTTCAAATGATATGATCGTCCAATTGTTTTGGAATTACCACTATGACACTAGATTTTCAAATCACTTTGAAAGTATCCCCTTCTTGATAGTGGCTACATACATTAAAAAGTGAAATTCTATAAAAGATGTTTGATCTTGAAATCAGACAAGAGCTGACAATTAAAATGTCAGACTTTGGCACAAAATCTACCAATCGTGTGAACGGACAATTTTACATTGTAACAAATTTATTAATTGTCAGCTCATTGTCCGCTATTGTCAGATTATTGATAGATCTGACAATATTGTAAGATCTGACAATCGTCTGTACGATGAACAACCACCTCATTGTGTGTTTTCACAAATATTATCTCTCGCTCTCTTCTCGCTCCCTCTTAATACGAAATTTCTTTTGTTAATTTAACTTATTTGCGGTTTAATAATTTAATTATATAATTTATATTTTGTGCACTTCTGTGGCACGAAGCCTTTCCAACAGTATATAATTTATATGCCTTCGGCTTTTCTAGACCGCGCAAATTGTACCACAAAATTCGTGTTTGCCGTCTATTATGGCGTTTTCGATTGATCGTCCGGAAACCTTCTAAACCCACAAAATGACAGTTCTTCTTCTGGATAGAAGAGAAAATGCTTCTCGATTTGAATTCAAAATCGAAACCAGAGGAACTAACACACACACACGATTAAAGTGTCACAATTATAAGGTTTATTGTTTTGTGTTTGATTCTGTTTTCTTTTTTGTAAAAATGTAAAATTCATGGAATAAAAACTACCTACATGCTAAAAATAAACTAAAAAGCTAATAATAATGAACTGATGGAAAAGAGTGTAGATGTGTATACACCTAAGGTGTAGATTAAGTGGAGATAAGAAAAAAATCGTATGGGAGGGGGGGTGGTTATTTCCCAACGATAAGGGAGGGGGAATTTTCTAAAAAATCGACTTAAAATATATATAAAAACTGTCAAGCTGTAGACGTATTTTATTTGGAGTGCAAACAAATTTTTTCTATATACGATTTCACTTGAATTTTGTTCATATAAACCGTGTAATATGGAAGAAAACTGTAAGAAGTGCGAGGAACGTATAAAAAAATCTATCAGTAAGATTAAATGTGTCGGTTTCTGTGAAAGATTTTTTCATGAAAAGTGTCCGGGTCTCGCGGCTTATGATCTCAATTTAGTGAGAACAAACAATAGCATTGCTTTTATTTGTGATGATTTTTTAGACGAGAAAAATGCTATTTACAAACGTTTGGAAGACATTTTAGAAGCCGTAAATGTGAATAGAGAAAGTGTTTTTAAACAAGAAAAAGCTGTAAATGAAATTTTAGAAAAAATTAAAATTTATAAAAGTCTGAAATACATAGTGTTAACAAAACGGGTGAAGTAGAAACAAAGAAAGTGAATGCTAGTGTGAGTGAAAATGTACGTACAAGTACAACCTCATATGCAGATTTACTAAGAAGAAATGAACCCCGAATTATTGTTAACTGGCTGAACAGAATAGAATGACGGAACTGAAGCCGCAGACGGAACTGGAAGAGCTGTCAAAAAGTTTCGTACGTTATTTTTTTTACATGTCCACAATGGAGCTGTACAGCTTTGAAAGTATTTTGAAGAAAAACAAAAGAATATTATTGTGTACAAGCTCAGAATTCACATTTTTTGTTTCCAATAATTTTCCTTTTAATAAATAATTTTTTTCGCGATACAAATAACCACAATATTTTTTTCCGACCGAAAAAGTTGTTTTTTTTCTTCATACAAATTGAAACGTCAAAAGTGCCGTACGTCAAAAGTTAAAAGTTGGCGAACTCTTCCGTCTGCGTCTGCAGTTCCGTATGCGTCTACGTTCCGTTGTGTTCGCAACATTGAATTTGCGTGTATTTAATATTTTGACAGCTATTCCGGCTCCGTCTCCGGTTCCGTCTGCGTCACCATTCTGTTCAGCCAGTAAACCAAAGAGAGTGCAAGAGAATAAGTCCCCTTTCACACGTAAACACTAGTTGCTGGTGATTTTTTTGACGTTTTCTTTAAATCTCCTTAACAATCTCTTGTACATTAAAGGGGCTTATAAAAATGCTGATGCTCCAAATCCAATTGATAAACAAACAGCACATCTAGACCTGTGACGTCAGTGGTCAACGGTGGCAGAGTACGTAGTGTACACAGCTTCGAAGACTGAGCAAATCTGATGCGCGGGTTCAAATACCGCATGATGTGTAGAAAGTTTTTCAAATAAAATTAGATTTAAGCTCAGCACCACTATAAAAGGAGACTGATGATAGGGCTTGGCACCCCTTGAAATAGCTATATCTCTAGCCAAACAAAAATAGAACGAATTAAAATATCTAAAATTAATTCGTAAGCAATTGGTGGTAGCACCTTTAAGTTGTTGCTGTTGTTCAAAATTCAATGAAATTGACGGAATAAAGAATGGTCAAGTCTAATAAACTGACATTCTAGTATAAAATAATACAATACAAATAATATTAATCTCTTGTACCTTTCACACGCAAGCAACAAAAACCCGGAGATTTTCTTTATTTTCCTTTTAAACTACCTTGGTGGAACGCACACAAACGTAGTGTGAAGAGAAACGTCAAAAAAATCTCCTGAATTTGTTGACCGGGGAGATTTCTTCCTGCCCTTCTCGCCTATGAACTAATTGTTGCCGGCAACTCAGTTGCCCTGTGTGAAAGGGGACTAAGATAACAAGTGATAAAATTAAAGAGAGCATCGATTCTACGTCATTAGGTTCGTTCGTGTACTTTCCGGACTAAAACTGGCAAATTATCAAATTTTGAGGAGTGGGGATAAAATTCTCTCAAAGAGAATGGAAACAGTCCAAAAGTACACGAACGATTTGAACCAAAAATTTCTGCCAGATTTTAAACGTCACCAAAAAGTAAACAAAAGAAAAATAAACAAAACCACAACATTGGAATACATTTACTGAAAGTCTTAATTAGAATTGAAGTAATCAAATTAAATTGAACTTAAAAACTTCCTTTCAATTTTGTTCAGTGGTTTATCAAAAAATTTAAGATGAAAACAAAGAAAATTATTCACTTCTAACAAAAAACAAACTTAAGCTAAGTATAGACGATTGTCAGATCTGTCAATGGTCTGACAATAGCGGACAATTAGCTGACAATTGACAAATTTCTTACAATATAAAATTGTCCGTTCACACGATTGGTAGATTTTGTGCCAAAGTCTGACAATTTAATTGTCAGCTCTTGTCTGACAATTTTCGGACAATTATATATCTGACAATATTTTCAGCTTGAAAATTTTCTGTTCACACGGTTGGCAGACCAATAAAAATTCAAGTCACAATAAAAATTCAATTCAATTGAGGATTTCAAGATCAAACGAACTTTTATAGAATTTCACTTTTTAATGTTGTAGCCACTATCAAGAAGATGATACTTTCAAAGTGATTTGGAAATCTAGTGTCATAGTGGTAATGCCAAAACAATTGGACGAGAATTTGAAAAAAATTAACTAGAACTGGACATCGAGGGCGACGGAAGACCTTACACACTACGAAGGAGAAATATGCCAGAGGTCGTCAAGACACGCTACGAAGAACAAAAGTCCATATTCTTTATCAAATTATTAAACAAAAAAAAAAAAGAATTGAAATTTTAAATCATTTATTTTTTGAAAGACGCAAGAATGAGAAGATCTTGCAATAATTGAACTATATTGTTTAGAAGAAAAAAATAAACCTTTGCGTACAAAAAATTCAGCAGGCTTACTCTAGAGAGCTCGGCTGATTTAGAAAGTGACCTTGAGACTATGTTAGGTCTGGGCGAGTTGGCGACAGGCTGCCTATTGTTACCAATTGCTTGAGCTGTTTTTTTTTTCCAGGTAGTGTCCCTGTTCACCCTCGTTTTGGCATTCTTCAAATTTATTTGATTGCTCGTATAGTTTCTTGGCCATTTTGAAGTACAATTTTTTTTAACTTGTTGGAATTTGCTGTTCGCTTTATTTTCATCGTATTTAATCTTCATTTGAGTAGATATCTTTCAATGGTTTATTTATTCCGAACAAAATATACAGCACAAGGAATTTAATATAAAAGTGAGTCCAGTTGCTTTATAGATTTTTTTCATTCTGTTTTGGAAAAACTACAAATTTCCTACAAAAAAGTTTTTTTTTATCTCTCAACTCGGCTCCAACCGTTTGACATTTCGAACAATGAAGAAATTGTCAGCAATTGTAAGATGTTTTCAATGAAAACATCTGACAATGACCAATGAGTCTGACAATGTCCTAATTGTCTGACAATGACACAAATTGTGCGTTTAGACGATTGTAAGATACCTGACAATTTTTTGTCAGATTGTCATCTGACAATTGCCTGACAATGACGTTTCTGACAATATTGTCAGACAAAATTGTGTGTTCAGACGATTGTAAGACATTTGGGACAGTATTTTCACTGACAGATCTGACAATATTGTAAGATCTGACAATCGTCTGTACTTAGCTTAAAACTAAAAGTAAACAAACAGCAGCCATTTTGTATTTTTGTTGTGTTTTTTCTTCCCACTAGCTTTTTGATAGGAAACCGAACTTACCATTTTCTGCCGGAAGAAATTTCTCTGGTAAAATCTGGCAAGAAGGGGAAATAATTTACTCTCTCGCGAGCGCTCTACTTGTACGCGAACGCACCTATTATCAGTAAAAGTAAACAGTGTGGTGAATAAGAAAGATGGTATGGTTGTCATAAACTGTGGTGACGTTGAATCCAGAAATGTTATTGAGAAAGAGGCAAAAAATAAATTAGGAAAAGACTATGATGTTTTAGTACCAGAATTAAAAAACCATGTATATTAGTGTGTGGAATAAACAGTGAATGGAAGCAGGAAAAAATTGAAAATGCAACTTCGATGAGCTGAAATATACAATTATAAATAAAGACTTCGATATAATTGTCCTCTCGGAAACTCATGTAACGGAGGAAATTTGTGATAGTGAAATACTAGTAGGTAACTATAATTTATTAAGATGTGATACAAATTCTAGTCGAACTGGTGGTGTTGTGATGTACATAAAAAAATATATATTCAAGTAATAAATGTTAGTAAGATTGTCGTGGAAAATAATATCTGGTGGTTAAAATGCAACTTAACTTTTGGAAACTATAATTGTTTATTGGTGGCTTTATATAAATCTCCGCGTGTATCTGATAGACTGTTCTGTGATAGCTTTTCAAATGTGATAAAATAAATAAATGAAGAAAATGGAGACATTATAGTCGTAGGTGATGTTAATATAGACTGGTTCGATAAAAAAAATACATATAGGAAAGAAATTTTTAAGAAAATATCTGATAAATTCTTTCTATCAAATGGTAAGTGAACCCACTAGAATCACAAAAAATTCGAAAACTTTAATAGACAACGTAGTCACTAACAACAAAAACTTAGAAGTAAAAACAGTTAAAGAACTAAAAATAAGCGACCACGAAACAATAACAATTAAAATAGCATCTAAAACAAAAAACAAGAAAGTAACATCCAAAAAAATAAAGACATTTAAATATAACAAAAATAGCTTTAATCGAGAACTTCGGAATAGCCAAATAATTTCCATCGAAAATAATGTTGAGAATAGAGTTGCCCCGAAAGTTTTTGTTGAAAAACTATGTGTGATAGTAGAAAAATTTACGAGGGAATTCAATTCTTATCCTAATAATAAAAACACCTGGTTCAATAATTATTTACATAAGTTAAAGAAAGAAAAAATAAAAAAACGAAATAAAGCAATTTTGTCAAATTTTGGAGGAAGACTGGAAAAACTATACAATAATGAGAAATTTTTATAAAAAAGAAATTGTTAGTTGTAAACGAAAATATGTACAAGAAAAAGTCGATAACGCATCAAATCAAAAAGAAATGTGGCGTAACTTAAAAAAATATGTGCTAAAAAAAGAAGAATCGAAGATAGTTTGTGTTGAATTTAACAATGAAAAAATGACTGACAATAAAGTTATTGCAAATAAATTTAATGACTTCTTCGACGGTAGCCTATGTAAACTTAATCCCAGAATTAGAATAAACCTTCCAATTCCATAATGTCTTTGTGTGCGATATTCGTTCTGTGCTTTTACAGATAAAAAATAAGAAAGACTTTACTTCTTTGTGTCCGAAAATATATTTAGAAAATTTTGAGGTTATAGGACCAGCACTACACTCAATAATAAATAAATCGTTTCGAGATGGTGTCTTCCCGGACTCTTGGAAAGAATCTACTGTTAGCCCTATTGAAAAAGTGTCTAACAGGAAAAAAATGTGATGAATTTAGACCCATTAATAGTTTGCCTTTGTACGAAAAGATTTAGACAAGTTGAAGATTACTTTGAAAATAACAATTTATTAATTGAATCTCAATCTGGTTTTAGAAAAGCCCACTCATATGAAAGTGCTCTTAATTTTATTATAACAAGCTGGAAAGAAAGTATTGCAGAACGGAAATATGTTTATAGTGTTTTTCTTGATATGAAGCGTGCTTTTGAAATCATAGATCGCTCAATTCTTCTAAAAAAAACTAAACAAATACGGTATAAAAAATAGTGAATTTTCTTGGTTTAAGACTTATCTTGAAAATAGAAGCCAAAAGTCAAAGTAAACGGGATATATTCAAATGCGAAATATGTTAACCTGGGAGTTCCACAAGGTTCTGTTCTGGGAACTTTAGTGTTTATCATTTACATTAATGACATTGAACGTGTTTTGAAGTACTGCCAAATCGTCCTGTTTGCTGATGATGCCCTACTTTACTTAGCTGGAGACGATATGAAGGAATGCCACAGAAAAGTTCAAGAAAACCTTGACAATATATATGTCTGGTTATGTCAAAATAGACTTAAAATAAATACAAAAAAAAAACAAAAAGTATGATATTGACAAATAGAACTAGACTCGATTTCAGTCATAATCTTATAATTGAAAATGAAATAATTGAAAGAGTTAACATTATGAAGTATCTTGGTATTATAATAGACAGTAAACTCACTTTTGAAAATAACGTTGATTATGTATGTACAAAAATTTCTAAAAAGGTAGGTTTTTTAAAACGAATAAGGAGAGAGATATCGATGCTCACGGCAACAAATATTTATAATGTTATTGTAAAACCTCACTTTGAATACTGTTCGATTGTTTTGTTTTTATGTAGTGATGGTTTGATTGCTAGGCTTCAACTATTACAAAATAAAGCTATGCGTACCATTTTAAAATGTAGTAGATATTCATCTATTAATTGTATGTTAAATGCGCTTAAATCGTTGTCCGTCAAACAAAAAATTGTTGTGAACATGTTAATATTTGTATATAAAATAAAAAATAATTTATGGCCCAATTATTTAAAGAAACACATTAAATACGTAAGTGAAGCTCAGCCCTATTTACTTAAAAACAGAAATGATTTAAGATTGCCAAATTTTTTAAAAACTACTAGAGCCAAAATTCACTTATTTATAAAGGTTTTAAAATCTTCAACCAAATACCAAACCAAGTTAAATGTGAAACGAATTTTAATTTATTTAAAAAAAGTATTGTTGAATTTGTAAGAACCAAATATTGAATAAGTACACTTAATTCATATAAATTGTTAATTGTAAACTAAAGCCATATAATATGCTAATAAATAAATATTATTATTATATTTAGAAATTAAACGTTAATTTAATTAATTATATAATTTTACAACATTAAATTTTAAATGTTTTGAATTCAAATTATTCAAGAGCATAGTTTTTCAAAATTTAATTTTGAAAATAAAAATATTGAAAAAATAATGAAAAAAATTGTGTTTACTACTTAATTATTACAAATATGTAGGATCTTTGGAACACCAAAACAAAGGATGAAAATCGAATTTATGGAACACTTACTTTCTCAAAAACTAGAATACATTTTGACATTTGGTTTTTAATGTGTGACTAAAAATTAATGAAGGCATTGAATTCTAAACACAAAAATACTTCTTAACGTAAAATTTTGAAAAAAATCAGTTTGAACACAAGTTTTTATTTTTTTTTTTTTCAAAAATTTAAGTTTAAAAATTAATTTTTGAAAAACCTTTCACTAAAACAACTTAATTAGAAAAGGAAATTAAAGAAGAGATTTCTGGCATAACAAAAAGGTATGACATGTTGTTGTAAAGGCTACTATCTATTTTTAATAAATTTTTTTTCTGTCAATTTTTTTGAAAATTGCCCCTCCCGTTATTTTTTATTTTCTCAAAAACTAAAAAGCACTTGAGCATTTACTCTTCAGGGTCTTACAAGAAATTTATAGGAACATAAAATATTAAAACCAAAAACACTACCTACTCCTCCATAACGTACAATTTTGAACAAAATTAGTTTAAACACAATTTTTTTCATAATTTTGAGTTTGAAAATTGATTTTTCAAAAACTATGCACTTTAATAATTTGAAATAAAACAAAGAATAAATTTCTGGATTTAAAAAAAAGTATAAGGTACCGTTTTTTTTTAATGATTTTTTTCTATTCTTCCTATACGATTTTTTTCTTGTCTTTACTCAACCACGCTCTCACCTTTTTTTCATATTGAGTGAAATCAAGTGTTGGTAAAATCGTCTTAGCCTTTGTGACAAATTTTTTAATTTATTAACAAAAATACACTTCAGAATCAATAAAGTTGTGCTCGAAATTTTGATTGGTGAAATGCCTTCATCATTCATTCAAAAACGTAATGAAAACGTTAATAGCACTGATCTCTATAATACACTGGATAGTGGATTCCCTACAAAGTATAACAGTTTTTCTGATTCCAATATGAAGATGACAAGTACGTAGGCAACTCAACACTTTAGGTATGTTCAGTGAGGGAACTCAACACTTTAGGTACGTTCAGCGAGGCTGAGAAGGTCAGTTCAAGTTGCTGAGATCTCAAAAATTCTACTACAACCGAAGAGGGCAAAAACCAAAGTGGAATTTCTAAGAAAAAAAAGAAAAAGAACCATCACTTGTATGTAAATTTGAATTTTTGTAACGTAAAATAATTGTAAAAGTGAATTTAAAATATTTAAGTTGCAGTTTTGTAAAAAATTTTGCATTTCATTGTTATACAGTTATACTACGTTTTCACTGCAAGTTAATCTCGTTTAGATTTCATAAATCCCAAATAGTGTTTTCACCAGAAAAAAAGATTAAAAAATAGATTAATTTTGACAGAACCTTTCAAAATGCAGATGGTGGGTCATTTTTCTTCTGAAATGGAAGTGAGATGGCAAGTTTGCTTTAGCAGCTTGTATTGCGCTGAATAGGGGAATAGGTCTGTTCGAATTTTACCTATGAAGATTTAAATGAGATTTATTTTAAATCTTGATTTGATGAGATTAAGATTTGTATGGTAAATCACGGGATTTGTGGTAAATCTACCTAAATCTCGGTTTAGTGGTCGGTGAAAACGTAGTATTATACTGTTATACAAAAAAAATAGGCAACTCAACATTATAACAATTCTCAAATGGCTTCAACTTTCTTGTAGCGATGCGCTATCCAGTGTATTATAGAGATTAGAGATCAGTGGTTAATAGGCACAGTACTCAAATCTAGTCAATAGGTAGCTTTGCCTTCGCTTAAATATTTTAATATTAAATTTTAAGGTGTTTGTTTTTAAATGACTTTAAAGATATAATTGGATGCATCTAGCATAACGACATTCAGAGATCAAGTCCATGTACTTACTGCCCTTCCTTGAAGTATTCTTTTAATGTTGTGCTGAATTTCTTGGAGTATTTAACAAATTCTTTTTTACGCTGCTCAACTGCCTGTTTTCCTGATAAAGTTGGTAAGAATACGCCAATTTCATTTACAACGTCTAATAACTTTTTGATTGCGCTGGCTATTTCTCTGAAAAGAAAACAGAAATAGATATATTGTTTAAATTAGTAGCATTAAAAATACTTAATGGTCTCTAAAAAAGTTTTTCTGTCTGTTATTTCATCAGGAATCCTACTGAGGATCGCTTTCAGTGCTGCTGATTTCCTATTAAGATCTTGAAATGGTTCTTCACTCCGAAGGAGACAGTGCTCATTTACTAAATAAAAAATTAAATTTTGCCTTCTTTTTAATTAATATCAGAACATACTATCAATATCAGTTGTGCATTCTTGTAGCCGTAGAACCACTTCATTAATGTTTATTTTAAGGTCTGCTCTCTCAATTATTTCCGATAGCAAATTGTAACAAAAGCCTGGATGATGTTGCTCTAAGTTGCAAAAAGTAGATAGAAGTGATTCAGATGAATTTTTGTCGCGGCACTCCAGCTAAATTAAGGCTTTAATATTAAAAATAAGTTATTTATATTTTATTCAAGTTCTTACCTGTGTAAAAACGGGCTTCAGAACAACATTAAGAGACAGTGAAGATGTAACGATTTCACCCATTTTTAATCGTAACTTCATTAAATTTATAGTAAATAATTAATTAATATTGTCCTCAAAGCCACTTGACTTGATCAAAGGTAAGGTACTTTCCTGGTACCAAAGATTATACACGTTGAACTCAAGAGTCATGACCAGAGATTATTTACTATAAAGATCGGAATCCTCGGCTGTCATATCGGTTTGCCCACAAGCTAAAATGTGAATGTAGTGTGCGTGTTTTAACGCATACTAGTGCACAATTCATGAATTGGCAGTTGCAATGGATATGTTCAAAAAGTATGTTCATGAGATATATGAATTGTTCAGTGCATACATAACTTTATATCATTTAATTTTAAAATATAATTGATTTTAAGAAACTGTAAATAAAAAAAGAAGCAAAGAGCGAATGAGGTAATTTCGTTGAAAATTTCCCAATTCAATTCAAAATCATCTCATTTTCCATACAAATTCAAATTTCCGAATGTGGTAATTACAACCAAATTTTCGCGAAATTAAATAGGAAATTACGTAAAACTTTTATAAGCACACCGAAATGGAATCCATATAAAATGACAGAATTCAATGTATCAAACAACAAAAACAAGCGATTGACAGTCTGAAAAGTCAAACTAAATTAGGAAATTTATGATGTAAAAACTTTTTCTGTAATTTGCCAAATTACCTCATTTCAGCTCTATATAATAGCTGCATTTTATTTTCCCCCAGATCTGATCCGGATTGGATTTAGAAACATAAATACAAGTATTACAAAAACAACACAAGATCCAGGGTAGGAATCGTGTAAGCTGATTTTTGATAATTGACAGTCAAATTCAATAAAATTCGTCTGTGTAAGCTGATAGTCAAAAGTGACTATCATATTTTTTTGACTTTTTCAGGTGATACCTATTTAGGTGTCAATTTGATAAAAATTGATACGATTTGAAATTTGAAATATTTGTTTTTCTTGGTGTTCTACTTTTCTTTTTTAAAAAAATGAATATTTTTGTGCCTATTCAATCATTTGTAAGCCAAGAAAATATTGGAAATGAAGTAGAAAATAGAAGAGTCGGGCTTGTTCGCATGAACTTGAGGAACAAATATATTTGACCTCCCCGACTCAAAGTAAGTATGAAAGGATACCTAAACGAAATAATAATTTGTAATTCATTCCCTTTCCCGAGAACGAATTTGCTAAATTTGTATGCTCTTGCATAAAATTTGTCAACAAACTAATTTGGTTTTTGTTTGCTTGTGCCCTAGGTAATAATTGAAGCATAAATTATTATTTTAAGGGTTTTAGACATAAATTACTTACATTTTTGATAATTGTTTCCTTTATTTTTGATAATGCAAACTCTTTCTCGCGACTCACCGGTTATTTTGAAATTAATTGACGTTTGACAGATGTCAAATATTTTTTTTTCAGGTGATACCAAGTTAACCGAGAAAAAAAATGATATTCAAACAATCATCTTACACAGACGGAAAATAGTTGACTATCAAATTTGATAGTAAAAAATATGATAGTCAAATATCACTTTAGCCGATTCCACCCCAGGTCTGCCTTTGGATTTCAAAATCCATTTTCTGAACACTTTCCTAGAAATATTTTAATTTTATAGATTGGTACCACTGCTGAGATTTACAAAAAAAAACTCAATAAAATAAAAAACTCTCGAAATCAAACACATGCCGCCATCATTCCACATTTTTGTATGAGTTTTTTCTTCATTTTTTAGAGCCGACGCGTCGCGAGGCACGGAAAAAATACATAAAAACTATTAAGGCCGTGTGCGAACTCGTTTAAAATTTCGATTAAATTTTATCCGAGATTAAATTTTGACATTTCTACGTACAGATTCACCTCACTACTGTCAAAAATTAATCTTCGGATAAAATTTAACGCGAATTTAACTGAATTCGCACACGGCCTAACTTAATGGAAATTAAACTAAAAAAACAAAACTGTTCCATTTTTAAACATTCGCTCTTCCTTAGATACCAAATATTATTTCAAACAAGATTTGTGAAAATTTTTCTTCTGTCAATTTTATTGTGCAAATAAAGCCAACTGTGAGAAGTAAATAAATTTGTGATCCAGTTTGTTTTATTATCATGATCTGATCGGATCAGATCTGGGGGAAAATAAAATGCAGCTAATGAAAACTAGTATAAAGAAATAACAGAAGGTAGAGAACAACCTATACAGAATTTATGAAAGTTAAAGGGAGACCAGTGCCGAGATTTAGCTAATGGCGAGTGAGTGAGATGACTCACTTTTCACTGAAAATCGATTTAGCTAGTAAAAGTGAGTGAGTAGGCGAGTGAAATGAAACGTCAGTTTACTCGCCGGATGTTTCAGCGGTGACTTGGTGTATGTGTTGGTAAATTTCCACTTTTGCATAAGTATGTGTTCTTTTTCAAAGGAATTTCAACATACCTATTCACGTATGTGAAACGAACTAGCAGAACAACAATGTATGTAGGTAAAAATGAGTATGCAGCGCATAAAAGATTTGTTTTTGTTTTTTATACAAACATACATTTATGTAAAAATGATATTTGATGAACATTATTAATTTGTTATTTACATTTTATTTGTAGGTATAAATTTTTTTAATACAAGTGAAAAATATAATTCAGCATCGCAAGGACGACCCCATCAACTTCGTGAGGACTAACTACAAAACTTTGGAAGAATGTTTAGGAGTGGGTAGGGCACACTAACTTCACAATAAAGTCACACATTAATAAAATTTTATTTTCCTACGTCTTTCGATAAAGTTTAATAAAAATAAAAATACAACATTGAAAAATTAAACCTCAAACAAACATAACCAAAGACAACGAATTAAAAGATAGCCTTTGTTTATGACATTTCATGTGTTCGAAACTTGATTCGAAATTACTCATTTCACTTTAATAGCTAAATCACTTTTGCGAGTGAAGTGAGATGAGTCGGCGAGTAAGGCGAGTCATCTCACCTCACTCGCTGAAATAGCTAAATCTCGGCACAGGAAAGAAAACAATTTTTGGATCTTAATTTGTTATTTTCTATACAAAGGGGTAATGTGAATAGGGACAATTTGTTCAAAAGAAAATTGTTTTTAATAACCTTAAAAACGATTTTAAAACATGGGAACATTTAATAGGTGCATCAAAATATTTCACTTTTAAAAATATTATAAGGCCGTGTGCGAATTCGTTTAAAACTTCGATTAAATTTTATCCGAGATTAAATTTTGACATTTCCACATACAGATTCACCTCACTACTGTCAAAAATTAATTTTCGGATAAAATTTAACGCGATTTTAACTGAATTCGCACACGGCCTTAGCTAATTTTCAAAAAATCAAAATATCATGGCGCCTCCACAGGCCATGAACGATGTCAATGAACATATCTACAAAAAATCCAATGGAGGCACGAAAATTCATGTCCATGTCATGAACATGTTGACGAAAACTAATTTTTGAATAAGACATATCCCAACTAACAATTTTAGTCCTATAGTCATCCAAAGAAGTTTCTTATTACTCCTAAACCTACTTCTATTAGTTTTGTATTGTACTCCAAAGAGTTAAAAAGGCGACCTTTTTTCATTCCTATTTCACCTTTATGGAGTAAAATCATTTTACTCCGAAGAATACTCTCATAAGTTTTGTAAGAAGTGCTATAGAATGAATGTATTTATATAAAAAAAAAAAACATTTGTATTTATTTTTTATTTTAATTTTATATTTGTACTGCATATTGTGCATATATTTCCGTATGATAACATGAAAGGGTCTTTATACGGTATTCACACTGAACTAAAATCTCGGATTTCGGCAACGAGATTACCAAATCTCATTGAATCGTTCACACTGCGCACATAACTAGATTTTGCTTGACATTTCAAACGATTCTTAGTGTTGATAGTAACTACATTGATATTTAGTGAAAATTGCCAGGACAATTTCTAAAATATAAATTTTCTCTCTCTTTTTCTATTAAAAAAACCCACCAAATGGAATGGAAACTCACCACCTCTGTACACTACACATAACAAACTCTCTTTTCATTGTTCATGTTTTCTTACTGAACTGTTATACTGAAGAGAAAAATGAGTAGTATGTTTGTTTCACATTTAGGCCGTGTGCGAATTCGTTTAAAATTGCGATTAAATTTTATCCGACATTAAAATTTGACAATTCTACGTACAGATTCACCTCACTAGTGTCAAAAATTAATCTTTGGATAAAATTTAACGCGATTTTAACCGAATTCACACACGGCCTTATACTGTTCCAAGTAGATTTGGAGGAGATTTTTTTGTAATCTACTAGATTAAGAAATCTGAAAATGTATGGGAAATCTTGTTGATTTCGATGAGATTTGGTGATTTTTGCTCGAAATCTAGATTTCGTTCCGGTGTGAATAGGCTATTAGAGATAATAATTATTATTTAGTATTGTAAATATTTGTATTTATATTAAAAATTACTTGCACGTCCTATAAAAGTAGCGAATAATGCTTATGTTGCCAAAATCGGAAGCAATTTTATTAGTTGGGATATGTATATACTTCAGCTCTTTTGGCACGTCTCCCAACACAAACAATTTTCCTCTGAATTTTTAGATGAGATTTTTTTGTCTGAAGTTTCAGATGAAATGTAACTAAACGTTACTAAAAGTCACTTAAAGTCATCTAATAGCCTATTCACACCGGAACGAAATCTAGATTTCGAGCAAAAATCACCAAATCTCATCGAAATCAACAAGATTTCCCATACATTTTCAGATTTCGTAACCTAGTAGATTACAACAAAATCTCCTCCAAATCTACTTGGAACAGTATCAATGTGAAAAAACGTAAACAAAATGAAGATATCTGTCAATTGGAAGGACACAACCTTCCAATTGACAGATATCTTCATTTTGTTTATTTTTGCAACAATTTGTATAGGTATTTTTATGTTTAAAAGCCAAAAACAAACAACAAACAATAAAAACAAACAACTACTCAAGCGTCACCAGAAAACCAAAAGTCAGCTGTAATCAGCTGTTCCTCAAATTGCGCATAGGATAGTTTAGTATCCCGAAAATTTTAGGATAGCTTTATACTACGTTTTCACCGACCACTAAACCGTGATTTAGGTAGATTTACCACAAATCTTTTCACAAATCCCGTGATTTACCATATAAATTTTAATCTCCTCAAATCAAGATTTAAAATAAATCTCATTTAAATCTTCATAGGTAAAATTCGAACAGACCTATTCCCCTATTCAGCGCAATACAAGCTGCGGGAAACCATCTTTTTTTTATCGTGGCAAACTTGCCATCTCACTTCCACTTCATAAGAAAAATGACCCACCATCTGCGTTTTGAAAGGTTCTGTCAAAATTAATCTTTTTTTTTAATCTTTTTTTTGGTGAAAACACTGTTTGGGATTTATGAAATCTAAACGAGATTAACTTGCAGTGAAAACGTAGTATTAGATTTGTTTTTGACAACAGCTGTTTGGTTCATCAGCTGAATTTTCCTATGGGATTACAACAACACAAACCTATCCGGATAGGTTTGGCTTGCCCCCCGAACGCAGCCATTACAACAACACAAAGCTATCCACATCGCTTTGGATACAATTCTGAACATGGCCAATGGCGATTGATATTTCCTTTTTGATTTTTTTTTTTGTTTGTGACGTTTGGTGGAACTTTTGAACAAAGATACTGAATTTATAAAGATATGAATCCTCGGCTGTCATTTGAGTTTGCCTACAACACTGATCTCTATAATACACTGGATAGCGCATCCATACAAGAAAGTTGATGCCATTTGAGAATTGTTATAATGTTGAGTTGCCTATTTTTTTGTATAACGGTATAACTGTATAACATAATGAAATGCAAATTTTTTTATAAAACTGCAACTAAAATATTTTAAATTCACTTTTACAATTATTTTAAGTTACAAAAAATCAAATTTACAAACAAGTGACGTTTCTTTTGCTTTTTTTTCTTAAAAATTCCACTTTGGTTTTTGCCAAAGCCTCACTGAACATACCTAAAGTGTTGAGTTGCCTCACTGAACATACCTAAAGTGTTGAGTTGCCTTCGTACTTGTCATCTTCAATTGGAAGTAGAAAAGCTGTTATACTTTGTAGGTAATCCACTATCCAGTGTATTATAGAGATCAGTGGCCTACAAGCTCTATCAGATAAGAAATGAGAATGGATGTGTAAAAATTGCGGTATAAAACTCATACATTCACAGTATTTATCTTCACAACTTACACATTCACAGTACTTATCTTCACACCACCCTGCTATACTGTTGTTGGATTTCACATCTATTCATCGACACAAAATTAAATTACAAATACAACAATGTAAACGAATGGGTTTTGGAGGGTGAAACGTATGAAGGATTCATTTCTTCATATTCAGTTTCTTTGCTTCTGAATCGAAAACCACATCATATTTGCTATTGAACGCGGCCAATTTTTGTTTACATTTTTACAAATTTGTAAATTGAAATCAGTTTTTGTCTCTTGGAGCAAATAGTATGAATTAAGTAAGTGTTTATATACAATTATTCTTCCTTTAAGAACGAAATTGTATTAAATTTGTGTGTTTCTTTTTGTTAGACTGCAAGCAATAAGAAAAATTATGGTTTTGTTAAATGGTACAGTTCCGAATTATTCATACGAAAAAATAATTTATAAAATTAATTCTTTGTACATCCACATCTCAGAAGGAAAAATATCAAGTCTTGCCTAGATCAATATTATCAATTTGTAATAATGCAAGGAAGAGTTTTATATGCGTTTAGAGGATGGATCGCATTTGTGGCGTTCATGGATTTGGGAACAGCGTTTCGTTGCTATGTTGAAAAAAGGAGCTTCCTTTCACAGAATTCGGATATCGACAATGTCGAAAGTGAGTTGATATTAATACACTTTCCTGTATTTAGCTTTTGGTTTATATGTTTGAGCTTACGCAATATGAGAGTGACTAGAAAAATGTCAGTTTTGGTTGAAAAAGGACTAATCCAACAGACCCTTCCGCCAGTGGGAACATTCAGCCATTTGAGAGTTTTTTACTTACGATATAGGTACTATAAGGCAAGTTATGGATTTGTGCAAAAAATCGAACTCGAGGTAACAATCAAACGACATTACAATGATAGAGAACAAGAAAAAAGTGTGTCCCGCAATTCCGCCTGTCTGTCTGTGTGTATGTCTGCCTGTACCTCGGCCTACAGCCTAAACCCCTTAAGCGATTTTCTTCACACTTGGAGCACAAAATTTTTTGGTTATTCCCTAGAGGGGAAATCGAGATTTTTTTTAGCTCAAAAAATAACGGTAGAAAAACGGCTAACGATTTTTTTTAAATTTATTGTGTGTACCATAGTATGGTATATATTTCAGTGAAAAAAAATTTACCAAAAACCGTTAAGCGGCCCATACACACAACACAAGTGTGTGCACCGGTGTCATGACACCAGTGTGGCCTTCCACCATACACGCAACACATTTAGCAACACGGACACAAAAAATCAAAAGATTTTGATTTTCTTGACACCGTGTTCGGCACCGAAATCGGTGTAGACACTTGCCCATACACACACCACATTTGAGTACACCGACGTCAGTGTCGACACAAGTGTTTTGTGTATGGGCCGCTTTATTAACGGTATCTGCCATAGAACCGTTTTTATTTTATTTTCGATTTTCTCGTTAACCGATTTTGATCAAAATTTGTACTTAGAATAATACTGCATACAAATACATATTTTCAAAAAAATATTTTTTGGATTTTTTAAAAAAGGTCAATTTTTTTTTTTGAAAGCGGGTTGATGAATATTTTTGAAATTATGATTTTAGCTGTATATTATTACATTGTTAAAAATGGCATACCAAATTTTTTTTCTAAAAAATAAGAAATTTTATACATACATACAAAATTATTTTTCTAAAGATTAAAAATAAATTTCTGCAAAAATTAACATTTTTCAAGAATTTAGATGGCGTTCTTCATTGTGAGATTAAAACATTTTAAGTACTTATTTTATCAACTTAAAGAACGTCTTTCATGATCTTTTTTCCATATTCAAATTTCCGTTCTTCAATTTATTAAATGGATATTATATGCATATAATTAATAATTATGTGTTTTATATTACACTCAATCTCTGAAATTCGAAGAAACTTTTATTACAAGAGCAAGTTCGTGCGACCCAGTAGTGCATTTTATTTGTCAAGTCGCCCGGCGTGCGTTAGTACACAATTATTTTTCATGCCCATTAACAAACTATTATTTCGTAACTCTCGTGTATTTCTGGCAAAACAAACGTATTTTGGTCCAACCTCATGTTTTAGCAACTTTTCCAAAGATTATTGAACTAGGTGATTTCGTTAAGAAAATAAAAATTTTTGCAATAAAGCCATTTTTAAGTATAAAACTAAATATCGAACATGTTCAATGATGGTAAGCTTTAACTTTTGCTGTCAAATTGCTCAATTAATTTCTATCGCACTAAATCACGAAGTAAGGCTCTTCCAAACCGTCGTGAAACAATCGAAGCTAATATGCGACGACCGTGTGGGTAATCTCATCAAAAGTTTCGTCGTCACTCCAAATGTGGGTTGTCTTATGAGAGTCTTATATGGTTTTCGATTCAACCAAAAAAAGTTAAATTTTATGGGTATAAGTCGACCTTTTTCAGATTTCGCCTTCGATTCAACCAAAAAAGATGACTTTTGGCGGTGTCTATATTTTTTTTTCGTTTGATCTTTTAAATCTTGATTTTATGGCAGATTTACACAGATTCTCACAGGTTACAGCACACATACCAAATAAATGCATAACTAAACGTCAGTTTGAATAGGTAATAGATTTTGCATAGCAAGAATTTCTATGTGGTCCGTGTTAATAATAAAATAAAATCAAAATATAAAATAAAATAGACTCGATTAACTAGTGCAATTAGTGCGGTTTTTTTTTCATCTTTATTACGGAAAAACGTGTTTTGACTACCTTCCAATCTCCACACAAAGAACTCGCACAAATAAAAAAGAACAAAAACAATCCAGATTCGTTCGATTCACAACGATTGGTCTGTGTTTTGACCCCCAAATCTGAAATGGTTAAATCGAAAACCACATTAATCGGAATAGAAACTTACGGATTTTTTTAAGTTTTTCTCAAATGTGCTTTTTTAAATCTCGATTTTATGGCAAATTTACACAGATTCCCACAAGTACTTGCACACACACCAAGTAACCTAAACGTCAGTAGTAGTTTGCGTTGGCATAACGACGGGAATTGTGTTTGAGAAAATATAAAAAAAAGTTTGTATGTATGTACATGTGAACTAACATCTACAAAAGCTTTGGTTTTGATTTATGTCGAATTCCTTTTACCAAAAAAATTCGATTTTTTTCTAAACAGAATCCATTTTTTTCTTTCAATACAAGGAATTTGTACAGAATAATCGATTTTTTCTTCTAAACAAATCGATTTTTTTCTTAAAAGGAATTCGGCATTAGATTATTTATTTTTTGCTATTTGTTTATTTTCATGCAAGACTTGAGAATTTATTTTTTGTTTCGAATTTTTGATTCCTAGTTTTCAAATTGTTTATATGATAGTTTTGAGTAGATTATGGTGTTACTAAAATGATTACACTATTTTAAGTAAAAAGTTATAAAAATTTGTATAAATTGCAAATTCTGAATAGATGCTAAATGAGAACCGATTTTTTGAAATTCCTATTAAATGCTGGATAAAAAAGGATTTAATTGCTTAACGGTTGAAAAACTATTCCAAATGTGAAGGCATAGGGAGTTGTTTTTTACTTGCGGTATAGGTACAGGGCGAGTTATGGATTCGTGCAAAAAATCTAACTCCAGATAACAATCAAAATTGACATAACTGTTTCGTAGCTCAGTTGGAATTTAAAAATTAAGAATACAAACCGGATTCCCTGATCGGGAATCATCCATCGCTATATAAAAACCAATTCCGTCACAATAAAACACAAGATTTAAGTGGAAAAACTAATTGAAAAAACCACTGTTTTATCCTTGTTCATCGTCCTTCGACATTACCAATTCAGTTAGTTCTTACAACTACCTTTTCTTTTTTATACATTTCATTTAGGGCCATTTGCTGAAACGAAACTTAAATATTTAAGTTCAACATAAGAGCTTATGTGACAGTTTACGCTGAGGAAAAAGTAAAACATAAGCTTTTAAGTTGAACATAGATATTTAAGTTTCGTTTCAGCAAACGGCTCTTAGTAAGATTATTCTTTCGTTAAGTCTTACATAAGCTTTTATATTATTTAAAATACATCGACTGCAGAGTTGCCAGACTCATGCAGTTCGATACAATTACTTTGATAGAGAGCACAAATAAAGTGGGTCCGCAATTCCGTCCGTCTGTCTGTACCTCGGTGTACAACATTAACCACTAAAGCGAATTTCTTCAAACTTGGAGCATAAGACTTTTGAGTAATTCCCTAGAGGGGAAAATTGAAATTTTTGTTGGAGCTAAAAAATAACGGCAATCGCCATACAATCGTTTTGAAAAAGGTTACTTATTTCCAAAATGGCTCTAACGACTTTTTTTTTTTAATTTTTGTGAGTACTAGTGGTGGTATTGTCTGCGCTTTGATGAAAAAGAAATTTACCAAAAACCTTCTTTTATTTTCGACTTTTTCGTTAACCGCTCCGCCGATTTTGATATAAATTTTTACTCTTAAACTCCTATCAAGTGTGAATAATACTGCAATTAGATTTAAAAAAAAGTTCAAAGTTCGGGTAAATGAATTTTTTTTGAAATTATGGTTTTACAAATATGGATACAAATTTTTTTTCCAAAAAATTTCAAGAAATTTTATACCTATGCCGGTATGTATGCATAAAAATTTATTTTTTAAGAAGACTGCTCTTACGATTTTCAAATTTTTTTTCTGAATAAATTTATATTTTTTCAAGAATTGAGAGGGCGTTCTTCATTTTGAGATTAAAACATTTTAAGAACTTGTTTTATTAATTTAAAGAACGTATTTTATGTTTTTTTTTCCATTTTTCAAATTTCCATTATTTAATTTATAAAAACTACATGAGCAAGTTCGTGCGATCCATTCCTCTAGGAAATGCACAATTAAAGAGATTTGCTTCAAGCTATGCGATTTTATTGCTTGATTCGCTAAATTAAAAAAAAACTTTTATCCTTTATACGTATAAACTTCTTTAAAGAATCCATGAATACTTATTTTATGAAATTCAAAAAATGCGTTTTGGTGTGTTTTACATACCCAATAAAATTTATTGATTTTTTTTTTTCATAAAATACGATTTTCCGAAAATGCAAAAGAAATCATATGGCGGTACCGTTTTTTTTTAGTCGGGAAAATGTCCAAAAAACTCTAGATACCAAGTTTAAATAAAATCGATCCATGCGCTTAGGCTGTAGGCGAATGGACAGACAGACAGATAAACAGACAGGCAGGCGAACAGACAAACGAACAGCGTTGTGTTGTATTGTGTTCTACGAGAACACACCAATGTTGTGCTCCACGAGAACACAAGAAAACAACTTCTTTGGTTTACGTTAAAAATGAGAGTGGTTTAAACTCTACTCATTATTTCCTTCGTTACCTATTCCGAAACCAATAACAACATATGGTGCATACGTTCTTTAAGTTTATGCAAGTGAAATAAGGTATTATCATTAGTATCAGTAGTATCATTATTTCCAGTGTAATGGCACAACAGTTGCGAGACTTGCAATTTTCGTCTTCCCTATCATCGTAATGTCAAGTTTGATCAAAATCTCGAGTTCGATTTTTTTTTTAACTTGCCATAACTGCAATAACAAGCAAAAAGGGCCTATCTCCATTTTTATACTTTTGAGATTGGATTTCATCCAAATAAATTGAGTTACGTGTAGTAAATTCTACTTCAGTGGAACGGCGGCGGTATTTTGTTTTGTGGTCCACTCACAAGTTGTGAAACACTTCTCGTTAATTTCATACCTGTTGTTAATTATGGAATTGATTGAGTGTTACCGGTGACGTGAAATAATGCGTGACGAAAAAAGGCCACATTTGGCCTTACTTCCATTTCTAAATAAGTCATGTGGCCTTTTTTCAATTTTGCTGCGAAATAACGCCCGCTAGGTACTATTTCGTTTTTGAAAGCTCCGAAAATGTACCTCCTATTATCTTGTTTTAGAAATACCTACAGAGTTTTGTAAAGGAAGTTTTAATAACATGTGTAGTAATAATGCACAGTTTTTGAATATTCATCTTAGAAAGGTCTGCAAATAATAAAAAAAAAATGCTCGATTTAGTTTTAAATGAGCTTTACAAGTTTTGAATAATTACAAATTCTGTAAATTCAGCATTTTTTTTACTAAAAAAGAAATTTGAAAAGCAGTATTTTTTTAAATTAAATTTAAAACAGATTTTAGATAGGCTGTTTCGTAAACAGATTTTGTAATTTTTTTTTTTTAAACTCTTTTCAAAATTCAATTTCTAAAAAATCTGATAGCAAATAAATAATGAAAATAATCAATATTTTATCATATTTATATATTTTTTTTCCATGTATATTGTCTTAGTTAGTTTTCTTTTCATAAATGTGGCTTAATTTCCTTACTGAAAGCGGTCTTATTTCCATGATTCAGTGGAAAAAAGACCCGCTTGGCGTTATTTCATGGAAATATGTTCACATTTTGAATGTGGTCTAATTTCGTCGGGCGTTATTTCACGTCACCAGCGTTATTGCTTCATACTCTTATTATACACATTCAGAGATGATTCTAAACAAATTAATTCCTATATAGACTAGTTTGAACTGTCGAGCTGTAAAGACGTATTTTATTTGGAGTGCAAACAAATTTTTTTTTATATACGATTTTAATTGAACTTTGTTCATATAAACCGTGTAATATGGAGGAAAACTGTAAGAAGTGCGACGAACGTATAAAAAAAATCAATCAGTTAGATTAAATTTGTTGGATTCTGTGAAAGATTTTTTCACGAAAAGTGTACGGGTCTCGCGGCTTATGATCTCAATCTAACATTGCGTTTATTTGTGATGATTGTTTGGACGAGAAAAATGCTATTTACAAACGTTTAGAAGATATTTTAGAAGCCGTAAATATGAATAAAGAAAAAGTTTTAAAACAAGAAAAAGCTGCAAATGAAATTTTAGAAAAAATTAAAATATATAAAAAGTCTGAAATACATAGTGTTAACAAAACGGGTGAAGTAGAAACAAAGAAAGTGAATGCTAGTGTGAGTGAAAATGTACGTACAAGTACAACCTCATATGCAGATTTACTTAAGAAGAAATGAACCCCCAATTATTGTTAAACAAAAGAAAGTGCAAGAGAATAAGATAACAAGTGATAAAATTAAAGAGAACATTGATCCTACGTCATTATCAGTGTAAACAGTGTGGTGAATAAGTCAGCTATTACACGTTGACTCTAGAGTCATGACTCTTTTTTTCGAATTCCTCTTTAAAAATCATTCTGTGAGTTCCGTGCTTTTACACGCTGAAGGCTGTTTCACAATGCGACGAGAAAACGAGACGTCAGCGTGACGAGATCTCTTCACGGTTGTTCTCTCTTTAAAACGAGTTTTAAACAACGAAAAAATACATAATAAAGTATTTCTCGTCGTCACGTTGCGTCTTTTTTTCATTTTTTCGAACTTTATGACGTGACGAGACGACGAGAAATGCTTTATTATGCATTATTTCAATTCTTTTTTAAGAGAGAGAAACTACGAAGAGATCTCCCCACCCTGACGTCTCGTTTTCTCGTCGCATTGTGAAACAGCCTTGACTCTCGATTCATGACTCAAATTTGACGGTTCTCTTTTAGTTTTTTTGTCCGTGTTAATGCTTTTTGTCTCCGCACCATACAAGTATACAGGTGCTCTCGACAAGAAACGAACAGAAATGAAGCGACATAGTAAAATAACGAACAAGAGAAAAGGAAAACGTCAAAAAGAGTCGCCGAAAATTTGGCCCACGACTCTCCGGTTCTCATTCTTTTTCTCTTTCGCACTCATTACTTTTGAAAAGAGTCATGACTCTAGAGTCATTGTGTAATAGTAGACTCAGGGCCAGTTGTACAAATATTTGATCCGTGGTTCAGGAATTTTAACTCACCAATTTCGGCGGATTAAAGGCCGTGTCAAACAGAGCGCGGTCCGGCGGTCTTTGTAAGAAATTACAAACAAAATTTGCCCGCCGCGTTCTTTCCTTCCATGTTGAAGTATTGACCGTCCCGTCGGCCCGCGTTCTGTTTGACCAGGCCTGTGGTTCAACGATGGTTCAGTCATTTAATTGGCTTTTAGTGCACATTAGTCCCCTTTCACACGAATATACTAGTTGCTGGTGATTTTTTTGACGTTTTCTTTAAATCTCCTTAACAATCTCTTGTACCTTTCACACGCAAGCAACAAAAACCCGGAAATTTTATCATTTTCCTTTTAAACTACCTTGGTTGAACGCACACAAACGTAGTGTAAAGAGAAACGTCAAAAAAATCTCCTGAATTTGTTGACCGGGGAGATTTCATTTCCCCCTCTTTCTTCCTGCCCTTCTCGCCTATGAACTAATTGTTGCCGGCAACTCAGTTGCCCTGTGTGAAAGGGGACTTAGAACCTTGAACCATCGTTGAACCTCAGTTAACCCTCCGAAATCGGCGAGTTAAAATTCCTGAACCAAGGATCAAAATTTAAACCACGATTGTACAACTGGCACTAAGGGCCAGTTGTACAAATATTTGATCCGTGGTTCAGGAATTTTAACTCACCAATTTCGGCGGATTAACTGTTGTTCAACGATGGTTCAGGCATGTAATTGGCTTTTAGTGCATATTGGAACCTTGAACCATCGTTGGACCTCAGTTAACCCGCCGAAATCGGCGAGTTAAAATTCCTGAACCACGGATCAAGATTTAAACCACGATTGTACAACTGGCACTAAGGGCCAGTTGTACAGTCGTGGTTCAGCAGTGGTTCAAAATTTGAACTCAGTTCAACTGCTATGAAGTGTTGTACCATCGAGGTTTAAGACTTAACTCACCGCTGAACCACGAAAAATTTAACTCGCCGATTTCGGCGGGTTAACTTGAGAGTCAGCCAGGGTTCAAGGATGTGATTGGCTATTATAATTTTTGATATAGAATTTTTCTTGTACCTCTACATGCTATCTCACTTCAAACTGAATTTTTTTGACAGTCACGATAAACAGATACAAGGTATGCTTATTTTATACACCCGAGCAAAGAAACTGAATATAAAGAAATGAATCTTTCGTACGTTTCACCCTTCAAAACCCATTTGTTTACATTGTTGTATTTGTAATTTAATTTTGTGTCGATGAATAGGTGTGAAACCCAACAACAATATAGCAGAGTGATGTGAAGATAAATACTGTGAAAGTGTGAGTTGTGAAGATAAGTACTGTGAATGTGTGAGTTTTATACCGCCATTTTTACACATACTTTCTCATTTTTTATCTGATAGAGCTTGTAGGCAAACTGAACTGACAGCCGAGGATTCATATCTTCATATTCAGTATTTTTGCACCCGAGCCGCCATCTTGGAAATTTTGTGTCGTCACAATCTTATTTTTAGTATTATTTTCTTTTTCGATTGAGGATTATCATTAGAATTCGGCATTTAAAAGAATGATTTGAGCAAACCTTGTGAAATAACTCATGATGTTTGTGCGATAAATTCACAAATCGAGCAATCAACTGACATTTTCTAGTATATAGACTTTAACTCGAGTTCAATTAACTCTCACCTGAACCACGACTGTACAACGCACTCGAAGTTGAACCTGGTTCACGATTTAACTCGAGTTTAGTTGATCTGCGGTTCAGCGTAAATTTGTACAACTGGCCCTATGAAACATTCTTTCATTCATGAACTAGAAAGATGATATGGTTGTTAAAACTGTGGTGACGTTGAATCCAGAAATGTTATTGAGAAAGAGGCAAAAAATAAATTAGGAAATGACTGTAATGTATTAGTACCAGAATTGAAAAAAACCATGTAAGTATATTAGTGTGTGGAATAAACAGTGAATGGGTACTAGAAAAAATTGAAAATGCATTTTTTAGAGCAGTAAAGAAAAATAAGAATAATGATGAATTATATAAAGCAATTGTGGAAATTATAAGGAAATAATTGAAAGAGGAAGTCTCAACAACGGTTAGGATAGATGTTTTGTTTATGAATTTGTTCCAGTCAAACGGTGCTTTAATTGCTGGGGCTTTCATCATGAAGCAAAGGCCTGTAAGAAGAATATTATATGTAACGGCATATTAGCAATCAAAGTTATTGATTTGCTATCTTAATATTTGTGGATTAATAAATAACCTCGATGAGCTAAAATATACAATTATAACTAAAGACTTCGATATAATTGTCCTTTCGGAAACTCATGTAACGGAGGAAATTTGTGATAGTGAAATACTAGTAGGTAACTATAATTTATTAAGATGTGATACAAATTCTAGTCGAACTGGTGGTGTTACGATGTACATAAAAAAATATATTCATAAATATATTCAAGTAATATATGTTAGTAAGACTGTCGTGGAAAATAATATCTGGTGGTTAAAATGCAACTTAACTTTTGGAAACTATAAATGTTTATTAGTGGCTTTATATAAATCTCCGCGTGTATCTGGTAGACTGTTCTGTGACAACTTTTCAAATGTGATAGAAGAAATAAATGAAGAAAATGGAGGCATTATAGTCTGATGTTAATATAGACTGGTTCGATAAAACAAATACATATAGAAAAGAATTTTTTAAGAAATTAACTGATAATTTTTTCTATCAAATGGTAAGTGAACCCACAAGAATCACAAAAAATTCGAAAACTTTAATAGACTACGTAGTCACTAACAACAAAAACTTAGAAGTAAAAACAGTTAAAGAACTAAAAATAAGCGACCACGAAACCATAACAATTAAACTAGCATCTAAAAACAGAAAAAAAGAAAGTAACGTCCAAAAAATAAAGACATTTAAATAAATAAATATAACAAAAATAGCTTTAATCGAGAACTTCGGAATAGCCAAATAATTTCCATCGAAAATACAGTTGCCCCGAAAGTTTTTGTTGAAAAACTATGTGTGATAGTAGAAAAATTTACGAGGGAATTCAATTCTTATCCTGATAATAAAAACACCTGGTTCAATAATTATTTGCGTAAGCTATAGAAAGAAAAAATAAAACGAAATAAAGCAATTTTGTCAAATTTCGAGGAAGACTGGAAAAACTATAAAATAATGAGAAATTTTTATAAAAAAACAAAAGCTGTAAAAAAAAATATTTACAACAAAGAGTCGATAATGCATCAAATCAAAAAAAAATGTGGCGTAACTTAAATAAATATGTGCTAAAAAAAGAAGAATCGAAGATAGTTTGTGTTGAATTTAACAATGAAAAAATGACTGACAATAAAGTGATTGCAAATAAATTTAATGACTTCTTCATAGACAGTGTAATTGAAATCAATAACGCGATTCCGACGGTAGCCTATGTAAACTTAATCCCAGAATTAGAATATACCTTCCAATTCCATAATGTCTCTGTGTGCGATATTCGTTCTGTGCTTTTACAGATAAAACATAAGAAAGACTTTACTTCTTTGTGTCCGAAAATATATTTAGAAAATTTTGAGGTTATAGGACCAGCACTACACTCAATAATAAATAAATCGTTTCGAGATGGTGTCTTCCCGGACTCTTGGAAAGAATCTACTGTTAGCCCTATTGAAAAAGTGTCTAATACGGCTTTTAACCGGCTTATCAACGGCTTTTAACCGGCTCACAGTGTGGTATTTTGACCTGAAACGTGGCCATAAATCAATATTGTCAACTTTCACTCCCAAAATTGAG
The DNA here is from genome assembly GCA_947049315.1 of Epistrophella euchroma. Classification (NCBI taxonomy): domain Eukaryota; kingdom Metazoa; phylum Arthropoda; class Insecta; order Diptera; family Syrphidae; genus Epistrophella; species Epistrophella euchroma. The sequence goes on from OX346246.1 coordinate 101,226,192, forward strand.
CCTGTGTCTCATAACAGGTGTATAACCAGGCTACCCTTTAAAGTCTATCCAACATAAAAAAGGCAGTACACGTCTTATGGGAGAGCTTTTTCAAAATCAGTGGCGCACCATATTTTTGCACCATACTAAATTGAAAGAACTCCTTTATAAAAAAGTGTTTGCCCGCCCGTAAATTTCTGATGGCATCTGACGCAGACTCAACGTTCTATCGAGCGCACATCTGAGTGCGCACTGCATTGCTGTGGGCTATGGCTGCTGCTGCTATTTAACTTCAACCCCCATTAAATATTGATGTGCATTCAGGGTTACCCATGTCCATTTGGCAACTCGTTCAGATTTTTTTCCTTGGGTTTCTGTTGAGGTGCGTTTGATTTTAGAGCTTTAAAAAAAGTTTTTAATGATTAGGGTTATCGTAGAGTGTTTTCATCTTTTGCATTTCGTTTATTGTGTGGGAAATACGTTAAAATGCAGTTACAAAATTTTAAGCTGTTTTCTTTGAAGAAGAATATTATTTGCGTAGATTTTCGTAGCGTGCGGTCAATTAATGTGAAGTAAAGTATTTGTATGTAATTTGTTTTTTTAAAAGGTGTATTTTTGAGTTTTGTGCAATTTATTTTTTTAAGACGGTTAGTTTTTTAAGAATCGTTTGTAAAGTTTTTTATTTTGTGTCCAATAAATTGTAATTCAAGTAATATTTACAAAGATAAAAAAAGAATAAAAATTTAACCAAAGTGTATATAAAAATAAATTTAAGAATATTTCAATTGTCGACTGCTTCTTCTGGGCCTTCGTCAAAACCAGACTTCTTTTCTTCATCGTCCTTTTACTTGTGCAATCTGTATTTTCACTCGTGTATTTTCGAAGAGGTGTGTTTTTTTTAGAGTTTTGTGCAATTTGTATTTTTTAGTCGTGTATTATCTTACCTCATGGTGATGGTGGTGTGGAAAAAAATACATGTGTTTTAATTTGTATCAATAAAACAATTGAATGAAAATTTCTATCTTAAAATAAGGCGGTTACCCTGCATACCATTCTTTCATATTTGGGTCCATCCAAAATAAATAATACGACAACCCTGTGAGAGATTTAATAAGTGACAGATTTATGCAATCCACTGTAGCCAGAATGAGAGGCAAACGTCCTATCTTGCCTACACTGCCTTTTTTAGTTGGAAAAGGTATAGTGAAGTCGATCTATAAATTCGTCACCCCCGTTCGCGACACCATCAGTTGCAACTTGCACTTGTTAAATCAGCACGAGTTTGTTTGCGATTTAAAAAAAAAAAAGTGTATTTTGTGTGTGTGTTTTTTTTAATCTTAAAAGTAATTTTTATGAAAAAATTTGATATAGATATCGTAAATCAAGGTATGTACAATATTTTAAGCAAAAAAATTTGTATACATTCAACTTAATTTCTTCATATCGATGAGTTAAAGAATGTACTTACAAAATTTGCACTTTTTCCGTTGTTTTTACCAAACACGATTGTTTTTGAATATTGGCAACACCCCGCAACAAAGTTTGTCATATATTTTATTTAACTCTTGGATATTTAGAACAATCCTGCATTTCAGAACCATGCACATGTTTGCACCTAAGAAAAAACCTAACTCTACCAACCCTACATCGTGGTCAAAAAGTATGGCTTGGCCGTTTCGCAGCCGAAACACAGAAGGCTGTTTCACAATGCGACGAGAAAACGAGACGTGAACGTGACGAGAGCTCGTCGTAGCTGTCAAACCAATTTCAAGCAATGAGAATATACCAGAGTATTCACAATAAAGCGTTTCTCGTCGTCCCGTCACGCCATGATTTCGAAAAATTGAAAAAAAGACGAGACGAGACGACGATTTTCATTTTGACAATTGAGAAGAGGACACCGAGCGTATCTGTATTTGTATTTATATTTATTAACTGTGTAGATAAATAAATAAAATACCGAAAATGGCGAGCAAATATGTGTTTTTATTTTGCGACTATTTAATTTTGTCTTCATTAACATTCCCACCGTCTTCTTCTGCTCACTTTTGTTTTTTTTTTTCCTTTTGCTCTTTTGTATTTTATTTCCCAAATTCACTGACAAACACGAAAAATTCTACGCTGTCTCTGTGAATAACTCGCTGCATTGTGAATTGAGAAACGATGTTATAACGAGAAAAAGATGAAAGCGTTTCTCGTCACGCTGACGTCTCGTTTTCTCGTCGCATTGTGAAACAGCCTAGACACTTCCATAGATTTTTTGTAAAATTTAGTCTGTCATGCAAAAGTTTTATGAAACGGCCAAGCCATACTTTTTGACCACGGTGTAGGGTTGGTAGAGTTAGGTCTTGTAGAGTTAGGCCTTGTAGAGTTATGGGCTTGGCTATTCATGAGATCTCATAACTTTTTCACAGCGAAAGCGTTATGTGCATGTGAGTCTTGGCGACCTTTTTTTACATGAAATGTTTTTGGTGGGATTTCATTTCTTTTTGTAAGATCACCTATTATTGGTATAAGCAAAATACTTGAACCTCCCTTATAAATACTTCACTGTGGAATCCTGCTTCCATTAAAACTACTTCACAGTTGATATTGTAGCAATAGGCATATAACCTAGGAATTAAATGACTATACCTACAACCTACCTTACCTAACCTTTATATTGAGCTAAGTCTCTTAGCAAAACACCAGATGTGTACTTGAAAATCATATACCTATATCCCTACCTATTTATTAAGCAATATAATATATATTATTAATAAGTAACCCGTATATTTTTAACTTCGCAATAATTAGGGTAAACCTTAAAAAAATGAGCCCGTCAATGAAAAATCTCTTAATTTACATATGCATACATACATACATATAATTCCAAGGGTACGTCGTCATAGCGATACCGGCACGACAATTTTTTCACCAATCGTGGTGAAGATCATACAATACAAAACCCCTTATTTCAAGCAAAGACATATTGTGCCTTGTTTTTTGTGTTTGTGAGTACAAAATAACAAAAAACAACCTTTACATCAAGTATAGGTGGGTTATATGAATTGTTTTGTGTGATTGTGAAAATTTTTGTTGCTTAGATGTTTTATTATGAACCCCCATTTTCGGGGTGTTGGAGGGTGAAAGTTATAGATTTCTTAATTTGTTTGTTGTTTGTGTGCTAATCCTAGCCTACATTCCAAATTTCAGCTTTCTAGGACTTCGGGAAGTACCCTTAAGGTTTTGATGAGTGAGTGGTCAGTGACAAAATCAACGTTTTTGGGTATGAATTACACCCAAAGTATAAAAGCTAGAAATATAAAATTTGGTGTATTTTATAAGTCCGCAGACTACACCTAATCCTTAAAATTTGAGCTTTCTAGCTCTATCCAGATCGAAGTTATGAGGGCTTGAAAATCCGACGAAACGTTACGAGAAAATATAGGTAGTGCCCGCCGCTCGTTTTGCTCGTCTTGGCAGGGGCACTACCGTGCCCCTAGATTCTGACACTGACGTTTTTTTCTTGCAATATGTTTTTGTGCGGACATTGTTAAGATGTTCCGGCAAATCTGGGTTCATACGAAACATCGAAACTTTCAAAGAATATTGTGGCGAGAAAGTCTAGATGAACCCATTGGACACTATCGTCTGTGTACAGTTACATACGGGACTTTACCTGCTCCATTTCTGTCGATGCGTGTTCTAAAACAACTGGCGTTAAATTGTTAAGTTATTTTAGTAAGTTAAGTTTAAAGAAATACGACCGTCCGGTTGGGAGGATAAAGTTCGACTCACCAGTTCTGGCGACCTAGGTGGGACTTATTGGTTATTGTTACATAAATAAATAATAACCAAATATGTAAACAAATTCTAATAAATTACAGAACAACAAGAACAAATTTACAAATTTATAAGTAGATCTAAAAGCAACGGAAATTTTATCATATTACAAACAACCAAAAGTATGGAATTCAAAGAAAATCTTTTAATAATGCCAATGTTCTTCATTAGAAAATTAAAATTTAAATGTAATAAAACAAATAGAAATAACACAAAAAAAATTATTTATTTAAAAAGAAAAAAAATCATGCATTTGTTGTATATTGCTTACAAAATCATTTTATTTTATTTGTTATTTAGATAATAATATTTAAGTTAAATAAAAGAAGATGAATCCAGTTCCGGCGGCCTAGCTTGGTTCAAATTCCAGAATACATTACTCAGCTTTGACCTACTGAGCATTGTGGAAGTTACCCACTGAGCCATTGCTTCACATTAGGTGTGAAATGAAACTGTAGTTATGTATTATATGCATAGTTGTCATGCAGTGCAATGGGTTAAGTGGGTTGATGAGGAAATATGTTATGCGTAGCAGGCATAACAAGAATACTCGAATCAGTTTCCTATTGCGTCACATTCCATATTGCATGATTGTTACGTTGATGACATCATGAAAGGGTCCGGATTCTGTATACGGTATTTTGGAATTGAAAAGAGATTTGGCGAATTGTTATCCTGTGGAGGGTTGCAGCTGAGCGAATAAAGCTCAAATTGTTGGCCACTTTTGCAGGGACTGGATTCTTGTAATGAATGCGACAGAAAATATTGCGGTCAAACTAAACGCTGTGTGAGAACGAGATTTAAAGAACATATGAATCACATTAGAAACAACGAGCCAAGAAAATCTGCATTTGCAATGCATGCCACGGTTGGAAAAAGGCTTATACTCCTGTACTGAATTTTGCACTATTTAATTTCCCTAGTACGGAAGTACCACTTTTGAACTTTCAGTACTATTTAAAATTTTGTGTTAGAGTTGACTTAACTTATTTCTTTATTCAATTTACACTTCATTACAAAAATTTTATATGCAAGCATTACCTCAATCGCTTGCAATAAGGTATCACTCAAGAAAGTATTTAATTTCGTTTGAATTCGTGGTTTTTATAAAAATCGAGAAGTCCAAAAACGTAATTTTTTTTGTACATTTGTTATGATATTTTTTAAGTTTATCGAAAACTAAAAATGTCACGTTTTAATAACCGCGAAAACTTAAAAGCTACACCTTCTGTTATTCCGTTTTTCTATGCGTCTTTAAGTTCATTAGTTTATACTCGTACTCGATGTACGGAAAAGCCTAAACGGATTTTATTCGAATTATTATGTGATTCAAATTATTATGTGAGTCTTTAATAAGGAAAAAATAAATAATGTTTCCAAAAATGTACATGACAGAGATATGAAGGTTTTTGAGGAAATTGCCTTATTTTACGGTTATTCAAAACCGTAAAATTAAAGAAAGAAATAATTTTGTTAACTTATGACGTTTTAAGCAATTTTTAAGATTCTCTCACAAATGTCTCTACAGATTTGTATTCATTTTCTTACCTATAAACATATTAGTCGAGTGGGTACCTATTTTTTATAAAGGCTTTTTAAATAATATTTCTTTGTCAAAGAAGATGATTGGTTATAGGTTACCATAAGAAATCCGACCACCTACCCATTGCAAGTGCACGGTTGCCAGTCATTTCAATTTAAGTTAATGTTGTTTTTTTTTTAAGTAATATACAGGATTGTATACCCATTTGATATTTTTCATATTTTGCGTATTAATCATCAATGGCAATTAATGTGATTGTTGTAAAAGCAAAAACACTTGACTAGCAAAAATGTATATGTTTTTTAAAAGTTGATTATAAAGTCTAGTTTATACTTCAATTCGAAGTGAAATCGAAGTTTTACAAAGAAAATAAATTTTGGTTTATATTTTGTTTATATGTCCGTTGAATTATATTTTCTTCGAAATAAATTTATTCCTTCTTGTCGCTTAAAAAATAGCAATCAATTTCATTACATTTTTCACGCCTGTAAAAAGATATTTTGCTTGTATGAAATTTTCACTTGGCTTAGATCTTTAAATTAGGCTTTACTCGTTAAAATTTAAAATACGGAAAATAATCCTATTTTAATAAATGTACAATGTGGATTTTCTGCACTAAACGGTACGTTTTTATTTCAAATTTTACACAAAGGGTGCGAATTTAAAAATCAGATTTTTTAACCCATCCTCTAAAAATAAAATTAAATATTAACATCATTTCAGAGCATTTAAATAAAGTAGGGCAAGTAGGGTCTGCTAGTTGTAATAAAAATAATTTAAAAATTGAATTGCTACAGTGAATTGAATGACGTTTAATAAAACTGAAGGATGTCGTTCTAAGCATTTATGTGAACGGTTGGCATATGCTATATGTAGGTAAATTTCTGGGTTTTGTTGATAATTTAATGAAATTAATAAATAATTCTGTCTGAAAAATACGAACTTCAATTAATTAAAGATTTTTTTGATATTTGCATAAAATTTGGTACCTAGATAAATCTGGGTTTTAGCTGTGTTTTATATTAATAAGCTGCAATTAGCCGAATCCCAAAGTATTGTGAAAACATTTTGTACTATTTGGTCACTTTCAGTACTATATTCTTTCATCATTCAGTACTATCCAAAAAATTCGATTTCCATCACTGATGCATACAATACCAGAACACCATTTATCAACAACAATTGCTAATGTGCGGCTTTTAAAATGCGTGAACGATAGCCGGAGACTATACATCCACAGAAATGAAGCAGCTTTGAATGCAGATATGGAAAATATAGAGTCTAGTTTGTTCGAACTGTAATAATAATGTTTTTTTCCTCTTTTTTTTCCTTTTCCTTCTTTTTCTCACTTAAGTAAAATGATTTGTTTTTGTTAAAGCTTTATAAAATGTAATTCTTTAATTGTATAGTACTTATTTTAATTATTTGACATGTCCTGTATGCATAGGTATGCAATGTTCTATATGTTTGTATTAGAGAAAGTTTTCCTCAGTCGTGTTGCTAATGATGGCTAGTAGACTAGCCGAAATGCATTCAAGCTTTTGATTTCAATTTGTTATTAAAGTTAATACAATTAAAATAATTATCATTTAATAAATGCAATTCCATGTATGTGGTCTCAAAATAATGGTGTTTTGATTTTCAATTTCAATAAATGTTATATTTGAGAGATCACGTTTTATTCCAAAAACTTTACATAAAAACAAACTGGATTGTGAGCCGGCATTTTCTCTTGACTTGAGTAGCGCTGATAATTGTACAAAGATTCTCGGACTTGTTTGGAATCCTCATCGTGACATTTTTACCTTCAAAATTTCCTTAGAGAAGGAATCGTCGTTGTCGCCCACAAAGCGAATGCTGTTGTCAGAGATTTCAAAAATCTTTGATCCTCTGGGTTTCCTTGCTCCTGCCACCATTTTGCTTAAAATGCTGTTCCAGGAGTTATGGGTGCATGAAACGAAGATCGGATGAGATGATCCACTGCCAACAGAAATTGCTGACAAATGGATTTTCTACCGAAAGCATTTGCTCTATATTGAAAAAGTTGAAATTTCGAAGGTTCACGTTGCATTAGAAGATTTGCGATTTAATAGGATTTTCATATGCATCCGAGAAGGCATATTCAGCGGTTGTCTACGTTCGCAGTATGTCTGAAAGTGTAGAGATCGAAGTTCAACTTGTTGCTGCTAAAACTCGCGTCGCGCGTCCTTAAAAACTGAAAAACGGGTATCTAGTCGCTCTAAACTCTCGTCGTTGGCACCGTTCATGGATAATGTTGGGCTGCTTCGTATTGGGGGAAGAATTTCCAATGAGGTTGAGGTTTCTTTCAGTCAAAAAAACTCTTTAATCTTGCCGAAAAGTCATCCATGCTCTATACGCAGGTGTATCGGAACTTTTTTTTGGTACGTCAGGAGTTCTGGATTCTCGTAAGCAGAAACCTTATAAGGAAAATTGTTCATGACTGCATGGGTTGCTTTCTTCAACGTCAAGCCACCTCATCACAAACCATGTGAAATTTGCCGTCTTCAAGATTGTCACCATCGGCAAATGATTATGCGGGAACAATAACCCTGCGACTTGTCAAAGGAAGGAATCTGAAGTTTGTGAAAGGTTACTTCGCGCTGTTTGTTTGTACGGCGACAAAGGCTTTGAACTTGGAGGTCGTCAGTAACCTTTCTAGAGATGCCTTCTTAGTGGCCGGCGTTGAGACGATTTGTAGCTAGGAGGCGAATGTGCAGCTGTCAGACAACGGCACCAATTTTCAAGGAGCTGCGAGAACTTTGTGCGAATGGTACAAGTTTGTACGATCCAAGGAACATAACCAGCTAGTTTCTGCAACTTTGGCAGCTGATAGCATCAAGTGGGAGTTTATTCCTCCGCATAGCCCTCATTTTTGGGGGCTTTGGGAAGCGGGGGTAAAATGTGTCAAACAGCACCTCCGGCAAGTAGTAGGGAATAATTTTTTGACCTTTGAGGAGATGTCCACTTTTTATTCCCAAATTGAAGCATTATTAAATTCTAGGGCTCTTTGCTCTATTTCCGATTTAGATTTGAACCCTCTTACACCCTCTCATTTTCTTAAAGGCAGACCAGAGCCGAACTGTCTAGATGTACCACTGAACGATTGCAACTTATTCAAAACATGTTGCAAGGTTTTTGGCGTCGTTGGCACTCTGACTACCTAACAACGATACAACAGCGCTCAAAATGGCAGAAGACCAAAAATTTTAAAATTGGCGACCTTGTGGTCATAAAGGGACTCAATATGCCACCATCAAAATGGACGCTAGGAAGAGTGGTGTCTGTACGTACCAAAAATAGCATTTTCAAACGCCCAGTAACGAAGCTGGCTATTCTACCTTGTTGCTGAAATTCTTTCAGGGCGGCCGGGGTGTTCAGAAATGCACCTTTGATAATTATTTTTGCAACGTAAATTATAATTTTATTGTTAAAATTATTTCTAAATTTAATCCTTAAAGTTAAATTAAAAAATGATTGACTATTATTTGTTTTTCAACTTTTGCTGATTTGTTAATCCCTTAAGTCGTTAATGTGTACCTTTGTGCACTTGTAAAGCATAAATGGGCATCGAGATGATATTTTTTGCAAGATCAAGCATCGTACGATGGTACATTTTCATATTCAAGCTCTTTGGCCAGCAACCACCATCGAGATAACAACCTATATTATACAGTCCATATTTTGCCATTTGTTTATCTTGATCAATTGCATTAGAAATAAATACATTTGTAACATCAAATTCACATAAGTTACCTGATTCCTCTTTGTGTATAAGCTCAATGGATTGAGTAAGGTAACTGTTGTATTCTTTGCGTTCTTTATTAATGTTCTTCATTAGGCTGTTACAATTCAACTGACTTAAAGCTATCTTAATTGTAAGTACATAAAGAGAGAGAGAGAAGATCAGCAGCTTGAGACAGTGTTACCATCTATACATCATCTGCCCCCTTTAGCCATACCTCCGAAAATATGCATGTTTTATAAATGCATAGATGCATGCAAACATATTCACATATTATAAACTTAAATTTCTAAAATAATTCTGTATAGATTTATAGATTGACTATTCATATATATATATATATATATATACTTCTTATACTTTTAAATGAAAATATTTCATATGATATTTTTTTTTTTTTTGTTATAGGTACTTACATACATTTTGAATTTAATTAGAATGCCATTTTTTTTTTTAATTATGGTTCAACGATAGATTAACATTTTTTTTGTTTAGATTATATATATTTACATTCATTTATTTATTTACTTCTCTTTTTTTTTTTTTTGTATTACTTAATTTACTAATATCTTGTTTTTTTTTTTTTTTTTGTTTAAGAATTTTAAGATGAAAAAAAAATTATTTATTAAACTTAGGTAACTGTAAATAATAATTAAGTTCATTTGCTTTCAATTCATTTATACGAGCAGGTACTTCATCTTAAACATAATATATCTTAATATATATCCTATTATGAACATCTTCATAAAACATCTATGCACTTATTATGATAATTAAGATTCATAATTTATGATGGTACGAAATAATCTGTTTTTTTTACTGAACGACCGTATCTAGTGGTGTATGTTGAGTTAGGCAAATCTGGGTTCTCAGGTTTTTTAATATCTTCATTTAAATTGTTTTCTAGTTGGATATGCTCGTTATTTAAACTAATGTCATCTCGATTACCTGGCAAAAAAGATTTATCAGCAAAATTTTGCTCGCAGGGTAGTCTTATCTCAGGTTTATTAAAAGACTTTCTTAGGTCCATTGTATTTCGTCGAATAATATTATTATTCTAATTTTTCAACCAATATGATCGCGGTGTATTATGCTGAGATAGTACTACCCCGGGTTCCCATTTGTTGTTATACCTATAAACTATATTTTCCCCATTTATCAATTCAAGTTCTTTTCTTGGGCGACTTGCATTAGCCATTCGGTTTTGCTTTTCTTCTAAAAGCTTTGGTATATTATTTGGCGTGACCTGTTTTAATTTTTCCTCATGAATAGAAAGTTTCGTTCTCAACTTTCTTGACATTAACATCTCAGCAGGAGATAAACCTATCCCCGGAATTGGGGTGGATATATAATCCAACAGAGCTAGATCTATGTCTTCGATGTTCTTAGCTTTTTTCAACATGTTTTTTGCAATATGGACGGCTTTCTCAGCCAATCCATTTGATTGTGGGAAACGTAGACTAGTGTATATGAAATCAAAGTTCATAAGGATAGTAAAACTTCTTAGTGAAAACGAATTAAAAGGCTGATTATAAGAAACGATGGTTTTTGGAGTACCATGAGTAGAAAATATTCTTTTTAAAACTTTTATAACACTATGGGAAGTTTTATCTCTAGTTTCGTGTAAATCAATCCATTTTGAATAATAATCTATAGCTACTAGATATGATTTACCTTGAAATTCTAACAAATCAACTCCTATTTTCTGAAATGGCAATGCAGGTATTGGTTGTGGTTTCAATAAGTGCTTTTTATTTTGAGGTTTATATTTTTCACAAATTCGACATTTAGCTATAAAATTCTGAATATCCTCATCCATATGACGCCAGTACATAACCTCCTTTGCCCTATTTATTGTACGAGTAATTCCCATATGTGATTCATGTAAAATATTCTACATTTCTTGTATTAAATCTTTAGGTACCATGACACGATTATCAAAAAATACTAAATTGTCTTCTTCATAAATTCTATCTTTTAACTGCCAAAAGGGTTTTAAATCATCGCTTAGTTTTTCTTTATTTAAAGGCCATCCTACCTTATATTTTTTTATTATTTTCTGTAAAGTTTCATCGGTTCTTGTCTTGTCTTGAAATACTTTTTTCTTTGCATCACTCATATTAATACTGTGGACTAATTCCTTAAGAGAGCTTTCTGTATTAACTGTTTTATCATGCACTGAATTTCTCGATAAGAGGTCAGCGACATGCAATAATCTTCCCGGTACATACAAAACAGTAAGGTCATATCTAGCTAACTTCAATTTCATACGCTGTAATCTGTGTGAAGGGATTTGATTGATTTCTTTTTTCATTATTGAAACCAAGGGTTTGTGGTCACTATGCATGACAACATTGCGCCCATAAATATATCGATTGAACTTTTCACAAGCATAGACTATGGCAAGCAACTCTTTCTCTATCTGAGCATAATGAGTATCTGTGTCCGTGAGACTTTTAGATGCATATGCGACAGGTTTTTCATTTTGAATAAGGCAACAACCAAGGCCCGATTGTGATGCATCCGTTGGTATGATCGTCGGTAAAAGAGGATCAAATGTATGCAAAACTGCATGAGATTTTGAAATGTTTTTTAATTGATCTAAAATTTTTGAGTGGGTTTCAGTCCACTGAAATTCATGATTTTTTTTTTTAATAGTTCACGTAAAGGTGCATTTAGCTCTGAAAAATTAGGTATAAATGAACGCAAGTAGTTAAAAGTACCCATGATTTTCTCTAATTCTTTCTTATCTTTTGGATTTTTTATTTCAAGCATTGCTTCTACCCGACTAGGATCAGGTGATATGGTATTTCCGTTAAAAACATGTCCTAAGTATTTAACTGTACGTTTAGAGTATTGCACTTTATCCTCACTAAATTTAATGTTAATTTCTCGCGCTCTTGACATAACTCTCTGAACATTTATTTCGTGTTCACTTAATGTTTTCCCCCCCACTATTATATCGTCGATATAAATAAAACAGCCAGGAAGACTTCCAAAGTATTTCATATTAAGCTTTTGGAACTTTTCAGGGGCCACTTTTATTCCAAAAGGAAATACATTATATTGAAAAGCACCGAAAGGAGTACTAAACACAGTGAGTTCCTTGGAGGTTGGTGTAAGACCCACCTGCCAAAACCCTTCTTTTAAGTCAAAAACAGAAAAGTATTTCATCCCATTCATAGCATACCGAAAATCTTCTATGGTCGGTATCAAAAAATGTTCATCCTTTAATTGTTTGTCTAGTTCACCCGGATCTAAACAGAGTCTCAAAGAGCCGTTGGCTTTTTCCACGATAACAAGATGATGGGACCACTCAGACGGTTCTTCCCTTCTACTAATTATTACACCTTTTTCCATCTCATTCAACTTTCGCTCAACTCTATCATACAACCCTAAAGGTATACGTCGCGGTGGTCTATTAACTGGTATAGAGTTCGGTTTTAAAATCAAATCACACTTATCTGGAAATCTACCTGTACCTTGAAAAATATCTTTATATTCTATGAAAAAATCTTTATTTTCCTTTTTTTCAGTTCATCTATCCTACATATCAAATTAAATTCTATACACGATTTCAATCCTAAATTCGGTGAAGTGGAACCAGCAACCACAAAGTATTCAACATCAACAACTTGGTTTTTATGTTCTGTACGCAATACAATTGCACCCAGTGTATGAATTTTGGAGCCTCCATAAGCTTCTAGTTTCGTTGAGACAGGCCTAATTGAACTCATTTTACCTAATCCTTCTACCAAACTCTGCGAAATGACATTTACCTCAGCTCCACTATCCAACTTAAAATCAATACTAAGATTCATTATTTTTAATTTTTCATACCAACTTTTTCCTGAACCTGAAACCCAATTCAGAACACTCACAGTACTTACATACATCACCGAACCATCGTCAGAATTAGCACCAAAATCCTCACTTTCATTGTTATAATCACGAACTTCATTAACGAATCTTCGATTTCCAAAGTTATTCCGACTTTTGCAAGCATTTGCAAAGTGATTTAATTTTCCGCATGACATAAATTTCTTTCCATCGGCTGGGCATTTCCGATCCCTTATCATGTGTTCCTTTTGTGCCTCAAATTCACAATTTTCTGGCAATTTGGTAATATCGGCTATGAATTGTTCAAACGGCTCCCCATCGTGCTGATAACGTGAGAAAAACAAATATCGGTCATATACAACATTGCTCCTTGGTACACAGTAGGCCTGGAATGCTTCAACAACAGCATTGAACAATTTTTTATTTGCCTCCGTTAATCCTAGGGTGCCAAAGATTTCAATCGCTTGTTCTCCAGCACAGGAGAGAAATCGAGCAACTTGTATTTCTTGACCTTCACTGCTTGTTTTTGATGCCACCATGTACACGTCCCACATAGCCTTAAAATTCCTCCAGTTTTCCTTCATATTACCATCCATTGACAATGGACCCGGCTTTTGAAAATGTGTTTCACTCATTTTAAGTTTTTTTTTTCGTATATGTAGGTATTTATTTATTTTGTTTTAACAGGTTTGCTTTTAGACTTCAAGATTTTTTTTTTTAAATATATTTTCTTATACCGACTGCGCCATGTTGTATTCTTTGCGTTCTTTATTAATGTTCTTCATTAGGCTGTTACAATTCAACTGACTTAAAGCTATCTTAATTCTAAGTACATAAAGAGAGAGAGAGAAGATCAGCAGCTTGAGACAGTGTTACCATCTATACATCAGTAACATGGTTTTGCTCGCGCGCAGTTGAGACGGTAGTTTGTTTTGTGATTTGGGCACTAGCTACTAGCTGTTAATTGGATCGACTGCCGCGGTTCATCAACTTTTTCTCAAAAAATGATATGCGTGGCAAATATCATGATTTGCCGCGGACGAACATGGTGCGCGCGGGTGCCGCGCATAATGAATACGAAGCTTTACTGGCTGAACAGAATAGAATGACGGAACTGAAGCCGCAGACGGAACTGGAAGAGCTGTCAAAAAGTGTCGTACGTTATTTTTTTTACATGTCCACAATGGAGCTGTACAGCTTTGAAAGTATTTTGAAGAAAAACAAAAGAATATTATTGTGTACAAGCTCAGAATTCATATTTTTGGTTTCCAATAATTTTCCTTTTAATAAATAATTTTTTTCGCGATACAAATAACCACAATATTTTTTTCCGACCCAAAAAGTTGTTTTTTTTCTTCATACAAATTGAAACGTCAAAAGTGCCGTACGTCAAAAGTTAAAAGTTGGTGAACTCTTCCGTCTGCGTCTGCAGTTCCGTATGCGTCTACGTTCCGTTGTGTTCGCAACAATGAATTTGTGTGTATTTAATATTTTGACAGCTATTCCGGCTCCGTCTCCGGTTCCGTCTGCGTCACCATTCTGTTCAGCCAGTTAAGGAATTATTCTTTAAAAAATAAATGCAAAGAATGGTTGTGTTTGTCCTCGATAAAGTTGATTTTTTAATTTTTTTTTTAAATTACTTTCTAAAAGAAAAACGGCTACTGCTTTTTGCGAGGAATTAACAAATCCTCCAAGAGTATCTCCTGTCACAGAAAAGTGCCGCTCGTTAGCCGTTCGGATTCGGCAATAAACTGTAGGTCCCCTCCATTCCTGCAGACACGCACAGGAATGGTTGAGAGTTGTAAGTCACTAGGCCCTAGTTCTTCATGAGCTGTTGTGCCATCAAATTTATTTTTTTTTTTCTAAATGAAGCATCCATTATGCAACTTTTCTTTGTTGAAGGAAGGTTTTACATCACAAAGAAAAAGTACAAGCTTTTGGATCTTCAGATTTTTTAATAACAGATTTCTGGATTTACAGAATTTTGGAACAGACTAATATATGTACAGAATAATAGAAAACAAAACTATGGTCACGCAGATTTTTCGATTCATTTAAAATGTTCGTCAAACAAAATTTAGGAAAATAAAATAAGAACCCTCTCCAAAATATGAAATATTAGGAAATATAAAATTATTTAATTTCTTTCTGATATTATGTTGACATATTATAAAGATTATATTTTGTTGTTTCTATTTTCAATTGAAGCGGATTATACAATTTCTCGTTTAGTTGGAATTTATTGCATATTCAAAGCAATTGCTTTGGTTCACTGTACATTATTTATACATCATAAGCCGTAAGTTCTTGTGTACCTTAATGTTGTCCAACCTAATCGCTTTTATTTTTTTTAGGATTGTTATTATTGGACGCTGTTCAATAGTGTTAACAATGGTATTGTACTCAACAGAAGCATTATATTTTAGGTCGACTTCGATAAACTTCTATGTTATCTTTCCTTTTTCATTAAACTGTAAGTATAAACAACGACAAAAATTAAAGTTATTATACAAGTCAACACAAATTTATTTTCGTTTGTGTTTATTTTAATGATCCGTAATATAACTTTTTAAGTATAAGTTAAGGGTAATTGTGCTTAAAAATTCTTATGATTGTTTCATAGCCCAGGAATTTTTGTAAAACTTCTAAATTTTGGTAATAGGTTTGAATTTTTGTAGCGTTGTAGAGCTAGTTTAAGTTTGAGTATTTAAGGAATTATCCCCGCTTCTAACTGTTGAGGAATTCCTGTAATCAGTGCTTGAAAAAATAAATTAGGTTAAACAAAAAAAAAAAAAAAATATTACGGTTTATTTTAAAAGGTTTCGAAACATCTCACATAATTGGAAATTTAATTTCATACAAGATTTTGAACTTGTTTTTTGTCTATAGTACCCTAAAATTGGAAATTTTTCATTGAAATTTGAAAATGTTATCTTTAAACAATTTTCTTGCAGCTTTTTCATAAAAATAGAATAGTTAACTAATTTCAGTAAAAACAAAAAATACAGTCTTGTTCACTACCAAATTCCTCGACATTTGGTGTATTTTCCAAGCTTCTTCTCTGTAAAAAAATATATTTTATTTAAAGCAAAATTGGAAAAAAAAATTAACGTATATGGAAAATAATATAACGGTACATTTCAGAAAATAGAAAAATATCTTAAACGACGTAGAATTGAATTTATTACAAGTTAGTAGACATTTGTTTTATATAATACCGTTAACTTGGTATATTTGTATTCAAAAGTTAGCAAAAGTATAAATTAAAATTTTTTTTTACACTATTTACTACTACAATTAAATAATGAGGTAAATATCACAAAAACAAAAAACAAATTTTTTTCGTATTTAATTCTGCATCGTTTGAGATATTTTTGAAGTTTCTCTTGCTGACAGTTTTCGAATAATTTTAATTTAATCCACAAAGGAATTTCAAAAAAAACTAAAAATTAAGTTCAACCAATAAAAAAAAAAATATAACGGTACATGTTAAAAACTTAAAAATATCTCAAATGATACAAAATTTACTAAGGCAGAATATTGTATACAATTTTTTTTTGTATAATATGCACTGAAATTGTTAAAATTATTAGTAAGCGTTGAAGAAGTGAAAATAAAAACCGAATTTTTGCAGTCTTTACTAAAAAAAATATGATGGCACATCAAAAAAAAAAAAAAAACGGAAAAATACATCAAATTCAATTGAGCATAAGACTCAATTCATTTTATTTAAAAAAACGTCTTCTAAGCCCTTATATTTTTAGTAAAAGTTGATGAAGTGAATTGTTTCATTGTTTTTTATAAATTTCACCGTTAAAATTTAAACGTAACGGAACTTAATTCAAACAAAATTTAGAATTGTTTTTAATTATAAAATAAAACTGTGAGTTTATTCTGTATTTTTGAATTTTTTTGAATTTATTCAAGAAACAACCATAAAAAAATGGTTTTCGTGCAACACAAAAAAAAATAAAAAAAATATTACGGTACATTTTCAAAACTTCAGAAACATCTAAGACGATGCAAAAATATACTAGCTCTAAGGTTGCATACTGTTTTTTTTTTATAGGGATCGTGAAAAAATTTGAATAATTAAAAAAAAAATAACGGTACATTTCACAAACTTGCAAAGAATCTCAAATGCTGCTAAATGAAATATAATTTAAGATTATATTTTTTTTATTTGTATATAATATTGTTAAGCTTGACAAATTTTAATTAAAAGTTGAAAAAAGGAAATATTTATTAAGTGTTTACAGTTTTTGCTATTAAAGTTGAATGGTTAAAGGTACTTAATAAAACGAGAATACTATTTTTTGTGCTTATCATTTTATTTTGGGTAATTTGAGATATTTTACAAGTTTATCCTGCAATCCTTTCAATAAAAAAAAATTAATTTCATTCAAATGAAACCATAAAAAACGTATGTTTGAGTTAAAACATATAATTTTGTCAATATTTTATTTGTTTAGAGCTTATATTAAGTTTTTTTTTCTATAATTACATTAATTAATAAATAAGTAAATTAAATACTATTTCTAAAAATATTTATATATATTTATATACTATTCCGTACAAAAATTAATTTAAAATTCGTTGTCATCTACTTCGTTCAGATGGTCTTCTTCGCTTGCGGACACAACATTCATGATCGCTTACATTCGCATCTTGTTGTTAGTAGATATTCTGGAGCAGGTGGCAGATTTGTTATCTAAAGCTAAGCCGCTTTTGACAGATTTCTATCCCCAATTTGTTGGTTCCAAAGAATTTCTTAGCCAGGTTGATGGTAAACGCGATATGAATGCTATCTGTAGCAACTTTTGTTTGAGTAAGACATACTATATCAAATTTAGAATGTAACTGCAGTTTAGAAATCACCCTGTTGTAACGACACGGTACATTCCTTTAAAAAGTTGAAGTGGTATAGCATCAAAGTAAAAGCACGGACAATAGGAAGCAGGTTACTCAATGCAGTACCTACGGGCAGAAAAGCAAATGTTCTGATGTTCTGCGGAGCATAGAAAATCAGGCAAAACCAGAATTTCCGAATCTTCATTAGCAACGACCATAGGTTCCCCATGTATAGACCTATTATATTCTACCTGTAGGGTCATTTTTATAAAAAAAAAATATCAGGTAAAATAGCCACAACATCAGCCTTAATTCACATAATTAGGACTTTTATCATTACCTATATTGGAAATCTTTTTCAACATAGGTAAATACTTTTTACCGCGTAATTCTAAGAACTGGGTTGTCTGCAGATTTTGGTACTTAAAAGTATACATATTTTTTTTTTTTTTGTTTTATTTAAATATTTTACGATAAAACCTGACTAACTAAACCAACCTCCATTACGATTTTTCTTCAAATATTTGCTTTTTTGTGAATTTTTAACAAGCTCCTGCTATAAATATATAACTTTTTATAAATTTTATTATTTAAGAACAAATAATTGTCAATCCTTTGGTGTATACAACTTTTTTTCTAGACAAATTAGATCCCAAGATATATCCATTTTAATAAAATCAAAATTTCCCAAAAAAATCAAAAAATATTTCCACTATAATCCCGTTATTTTTTTTTCCTCAACACCCACAGCTGGGGATATTTCTGAAAAGTTGTATAATAGTATTAGGTATACGAGTAACATTATGTAAGTATGAAACATATTACCAAAATTTAGACGTTTGTATGTTTTTGTTTCCTGGGATATCAGTATTTATGAACTTTACTTTTCAAACTTTTCTTAAATATTTAGTATTTTTAATTCCTATCAATTAATACCTTTTATACCTAGTTCGGATTCTTGATAATAAGTTTATTGATTACCTAGGGCAAGATATATTTATTTTTTTTTTTTTTTCAATTTAATTCATTTTCTGTTCTTAAATAGAATTATGTATTTAAAAAAAAAGTACCTAAAAAGAATAAAACATACGTATTAAAGGAATTGGAATTAGTTTTCTATAGTTTTTATAGATGAAGCTGAAGATCGCTGCATTGAAAACACAAAATTCCTTTGGATGAGGATCTGTTGATTTTTCAAAACTTTAAAAACCGTTATGTAGGGTGGGAATTTATCTAAACGTGATTAGTTTTTATTTTTTTTTTTTATTTCGTTATTATTTTTTTTTTATAAAAAATGGTTGAATTTAATGAACTTTTTTTTTGGCAGAGGATCTCCGCCACAAAAATAATTTTTTGAACAAAGTAAAATATGTTATAATTAGAATGGCTCAACCACAGACGTGATGTTTTTTACTTAAAAAAAAAATAAAAATAAAACAAAACAAAAAATAAAAACACCAACTTATCTAGATTTTAGAACACTCAACGTGATCAATTTATTTTTTTTAATGAACGTTCTTAACTCTTAAAAAAAATTTAAAAAAACCAGAAATTATAACAAAAACCTATTTTAAACTAAATAAGTTAGACTTTTGTATTGAAGCTTCAGTCTGCTTATATGTATCTATTGCACAAAATTAAATTCTAAGCGAGTGTTCTGTTTATCGAAATGTTGTGTTGGAATTCAACTAGAGAGATCTGGAAAAAGAATTTAAAAAACTGTAGTTTCGCAGCAAAACAAATAATATGCACGATTATGGGTGACATGGAGTTCTGCTCTAAGAGTTCTGGGCTATAATGTTGTCGAAATTTTAAGTCGTAAAATATTATGTTATCAGTACTTTCTCATTGTTACGGGAAAAACATTACCTACTTAATCATTAATTTCTTTTCTGTTCTTTCTAAATGTGGCACGATTAAATAGACAGCTTTTGTGAAGTCCCAGCTTTTTACAAAGTCAAAGTTGTTTTCTTGTTTTAAACTTATAATATTCGCTAAGAGTTCTCCTGAGTTGTTAATAATTAACGCGATCTTTCGTTATAATTTAATACCTCCATTTTTACCAAATTAATGTTCAAAATGTCTTTGTCTAAATTAAAATGGAAAACAGATTATCCGATTCAAAGCGATTTTTACAACTGTGGGATATTTGCTATTCATGATATAGAAAATATTCTGAATGGAAGGGTTTCCCGTATAAGCCCGGTATATCCAAACGCTAAGCGAGAAATATTAAAACATGAAATACCTGCTAATTCCTTAGATGTTTCCGATACAATTTGCCTGTATTGTGGTCGTGGTGAGTCCAAGAGCATTAACCAAGCCTGGTGCCAATGGTGTGCAAAAGGTGGGCTGAATATCGTTGTATCGACTATACCTGAAAAATACTGAGAAAGAAATAAAAGACAAATATTTCCTCTTTTACTGTGACTTTTGTTCGAGATAGCTAACATCAAAGGAAGAAGAATCTTGTTCGTATGATCTAGAGGTAAATTAATTTTAAAAATATAAATTTTAGTATTAATTTTAATATAAAAAGGCTTAAATAAATTTTGTGGTACCATTTTTTTTCCTTCAATATTTTCAAACAAATTGTTTCCGAAATTAAATGTGTCGAATTTCGACACAGGACGATACTAGTAACTACAAATTCATCGAATTCACAGTAAGGTTTGTATATAATTTATTTTTTTTTTATTTTTATAAGCAGACTGAATATTCACTACAAAAGTCTAACGGCTATATTATTGACTTTCTTCAAAGCTAGTTTTACTGAAAAAACTAGTTCTATTGGAGTTTCGAGTTTTTATGTTCTCCAAAAAAATTACTGATTTGATTTAGATGTCAAACTATGTATGAATATTTTGAATTAGATGTCAAAGTAATAACAATAAGTGAAAAAATTAAAACTCGAAACCCGAATAGAACTAGTTTTTGCTCAAAACTAGCTTTGAAGAAAGCCAAAAATATGGCCGTAACTTATTTAGTTTAAAATAGGGTTTTGTTATAATTTCTCGTTTTTTTTAAATTTTTTTTAAGAGTTAAGAACGTACATTAAAAAAAAATTAAATCGATCACGTTGAGTGCTCTAAAATCTCGATAAGTTGGTGTTTTTATTTTTTTTTCTGTTTCAAGTTTTAGAAATATCATAGTACAAAACCTTAACGTTAAAAAATAAAAAAAAAAGTAAAAAACATGTTCAAAAAATTATTTTTGTGGCGGGGATTCTCTGCCAAAAAAAGCTCATTAAATTCAGCTTGCATGTAGTTGGCCCCCCGACTTTCAAGCTGGGCAAAACTGTTAATGGCAATCGTTTGTACACGTTTGTACAACTTTTAGAATAATTTGTACACGCACCGTTTTTTTTTTACAGGCAATTTAAATAAACGGACGGTAGTTGGCCCCAAAAAAAAAATTTTTTTAATGTTTTGAAAAATCTTGAAATGCAGTTCGATAGATAATCGTTTGTACACGTTTGTACAAAAAATATTTTCGTTTGTACACGTCCCAAATTTTTTTTACAAACATTTTTTTTTTTAATGTGTCTCGAAATTTTGAAAAGTATGCAATCGTTTGCACGTTTTTTTTAGATGATTTTTCATGGTATTTGTTTTTTGAATTTAATTTTCTTTCTATTTTTAGTTAATTATTCAAAATTTTGGGACATGTAGTTGGCTCCATTCCGATTTTTTTTTACAATTCGAAAAATCTGAAAAAGCAGTTCGATGGATAATCGTTTGTACACGTTTGTACAAAACAAATTTTCGTTTGTACACTTTCCAATTGGATTTTACACACAAATTTTTTTTTTAAAACTTCTGTACAAATTTCGAAAAATATGCAATCGTTTGTACATTTTTTATGATGATTTTTCATTCTGTTAATATTTTAAATTTTATTATCTTTCTATTTTTAATTAATTATTCAAAATTTTGGTGCATGTAGTTGGCCCCATTCCGATTTTTTTTTTACAATTCGAAAAATCTGAAAATGCAGTTCGATGGATAATCGTTTGTACACGTTTGTACAAAACAAATTTTCGTTTGTACACTTTCCAATTGGATTTTACACACAAATTTTTTTTAAAAAACTTCTGAACAAATTTCGAAAAATATGCAATCGTTTGTACATTTTTTAGGATAATTTTGCATGATATTAATATTATAAATCTGATAAAGTTTCTATTTTTAATTAATTATTCAAAATTTTGGTGCATGTAGTTACTCTAAATTCAATAAAATGCTTAGGTATGTAGGCACGTAAACTAATATCTATGTGTACCTATAAACTTTTTGTTTTCAAACTTTCTTTGAAATAGGTATCTACCTTCCTACCAAATAATTATATAACTCTACCTATTGGTACCTACTTAAGATACCTACAAAAATGACGAATAAATATATCCATTTTACTGGAGGCCGTTTATCAAGACCGTTTTCCAAACTACGTGAAAAAAAACGATCTTATTAGAAATAATTAGTGTTAGAAACGGGAACTCTTAGGATTACATTGTAAGAATATTAGATCTATCTGATAAAATTGATAAATAAGCTAGAACTCGTAAAAAAGTGCTAGCATATCAAGGTCGTTTACCAAAGTTAGTGAAAAACGATCTAATTAGAAAAATCATATTTTTTGTTAGAAAAGCGTTTGAAACAGGAACTTCTCGGATTATATTGCAAGAACATTAGATCCATCTGATAAAATTGATAAGTAAGCTGCAACTCGTAAAAAAGTACTAGCATATCAATGTAGTAAGAAAAATTATGGAAAACAATTTGAAAAAAAGATTATATATATTAGAAATGTATAAGAATGGAAAATTCTTTCAATTATACTCTAGACACATTATACCTATGTTTTTGCAGCAATAAGGCGGATTGATTTTCCGTAATCTATGAAACTCTGCTAAAATTAAATTTTTTGTTTTTTTTGTATGCCCTTATGTAACGGAACTATTTTCTTTTTGTGGGTATGAGAAATTGTTAAGGGGTGTTTCTTACATCTAAAAAAAATATTTTCATTTTAGATTTCCACATTGATATGCTACGTGCAGTAAGCATATCATTTTTTAAAATTCGTTTTTACGGTGAAATCGAAAAGAACTATTTTGAAACACTATCAGAAACTATAGAACTATGATGCATGTGAGCAGAACTTCAAAAAAAATGTATATGCTGACACTCGATATGCTAGCTTCACACACACTTCGCTACTCCACTCGCTAAGATGAACTTAACAAAGGTGTTTGGGAAGAATGCCTGTAGAAATTCTTCCTCAAATCCTCGTAGGATTCCTCAGCACGATTTTTAACAAACAGTCATTTCTAAACCTCAAAATGGCAAACTTGGCAGAATGACATTTATTCTTGTGCAAGCACAACACTTTATTAGTCAAAATTGAATGCAAACTTGTCTATGGCAAAAAAATAATAATAAATAAAAGTAAATAAAAGTTATGTGTAACTTACGTCTTAATTCTCCCGAACTACGAAGGACTTTTTTGAATCATTGTCAATAATCATTGACCCGTGTGGTGGCAATTTTTCATCAATATTCATTGACAAAAGATATCCACAAAAATTATTGTCAGTGAACATTGATAGTGTGTAGGGCCCTTATAACACCGCCTTTTAGTTTTGTCTTTCAAGTTCCATCAGTCAGTGTGCCAATTTTGTAGCTATCAATTTTGAGTTGACAACTTGGTAGACATTCCCATTTCCAGTTTTTCTGTCAAAATACTGGGGAAAACTTTTGGATTCGTTTGTTCACTACAGCCCAGGAAAATAAGATTAAAAAATGGCCAAATAACAAAAAGTTCCGACAAAGCAGAATTTTGGTGGAGATGTTTATTTTTGTATCTGAAGAATTTTCCAAGAAGTACCCTAAATTTGGACCAGAGCTTAAATTTTTACAGGAGGTAAAAGGGGTTGAATTCCAGTTTTAGCAAAATTCTCAGAAACTTTACCTGTATCTAATGTGGTTGAATGGAATGTTTAGCTTTAAGACACCCCTCCTGCCTCTTCTGTGTCATTTACTCCACCAAAACCTATGACAACTTTGTAGAGGAGGGTTGATGAAATGTCTTTGTCGAAGATTATTTTTCGAAATTTAAAATTTTTCATCAACTTTTGCATTTTCAAAATCGAAAATTACGTTAAAGGCGGTTTCAATCACCTCTCTAGTACGAAATTTTTACCCCTCCTCAAAATTTGTATACAAAAATGTAGCCTAATATTCTGGCTAATTTTAAGTTTCTCATTTTGAGCATGCCTATTATCGAAGCAAATTAGGAAGTGTGATCAATATCAAACAAAATAAGCAAACTGATAAAAGCTCTAGTGCTAGTCAATGCTCAGTAGATACTCCAAATTTTTATATTTGAAAATTCTGTAAACTATAAATATTTTTTTTTAATGAAAAAAGTGGGCACTTTTTTATTTACAGAATTTTGGATTTCCAGAGGTTTGTAATACAGAATTTTGAATTTACAGAATTTTGACCTCAACCCTTGATTCACACAGTAATGCCGATACCGATACAGTTTCGATAAATTATTCTTACATACGAAATAATGATTATACTCGAATCATCGATACCGATCCGGATCTTACTCCGGCTTCGATTGATTTGAGAGAATATTTTTTCGGAGCAACAACCTTAATGTTATACTTCGTATAAGCAAAAAGGTAAAAAAAAATATACAATATCTGTAGATTCTATACCTACAGATATTGTATATTTTTTTACTTTTTTCTAAAATTAATAGTATAGGTATTGCTACTCCAATAATGTGAACAGAAAGAAATTTTATCGGAGTGAGAATGTTTTGAAACTTAATCCATATCGGAACAATAGTGTGAATCAAGCCTTAGATTTAAATTACAAATTTTTAATTTAATAAATTTAGTCAACTTCAAATAACGTTTTAACTTTTTATTTGCAGTTATTACACTGGTTGGATTATTTTACATTCCCAGAAAGTTAAGGCTCTGGGATCCTTTCATTAATAAAGAAGACGAAAATAATCTTTTGATTAAGCAAATGGTAACTTTTAAGAGAAGAAAAATTCGAAAACTATCATAGCTGAAATAATAAAAGCAACATCAGATTCAAAATGTTTTATTACACTACAAAACCCTCAAAACTTTTTATAGGTAGTTATTATCGATTGTTCCTAAAAAATTGGTTCAAACATTGATGCATGGTTCAGCAATTTCAATTCACTAATTTATGTGGATGAGTTAAAATTGCTAAATCACGGATTAAATATTGATCTAGGCTTATACAACTGGCTCTGAGGCTCATAACACAAATATTCAGTGAGCTATAGAAAGAATTGTGTATTCCGGCTACCTGCAAATAAAACGAAAAAACTGTAATTGATCTTCTCACAAACTAAAGATTTTAGACCAATTTTACGTCACGACTACGATAACTCAGGCTGCGCCACTGATCTCTATAATACACTGCATAGCGTATTCATATAAAAATGGTGGCTCCATTTGAACAATTGTTATATTATGCGCCTGACCATTCTTTGTATAACAGTATACATGTATAACATATAAAATACTATAGAGATCAGTGGGCTGCGCCAAATAACGGATTCTTGTAGTTAGATACAAGTATTTTTTCTTACTACAGAACGTTTTCATTAGAGCAATTACCGCCGTAATATTCACGCCGTTTAAAACTTGGTTTAAAAGCCCTTAAACCGACTACATTTAACCGAACTAAACCGATAGAATTTAAACGACAAAATCTCGTTTAAATCGGTAATATTCACTCCGTTTAAGCAAAAAATTCCATTCGGTTTACGTCGGTTTAAGGGTAGGTTCCCTTCAGAAGCAAACTCAGATTTCATGTAGATGCATTTGAATGTATAAGTGAAAGAATTAATTTCCCTTTTCTTCAAAGTCAGTCCTTTTTGTGAAAAAATTTCTCTATTTTCTCTCAGAGCCAGAGACAGAGTTATGCACATACGAAACGCACAGGCAGAAGCAGTACTACTAGAAGTAGTTAGACAAGAACAAGAACAAGAGAATTTAAAAAGGTACCATATGTAAAAAGGAAATTACTCTGAGAGCCAGAGACAGAGTTACGCACTTACGCACATACGCATCGCACAAGCAGAATGCACGAGAAGTAGCAAGACAAGATCGAAAAAAAAAAACATTGTGTATGCGTACTTTACATATAGCTAGTAATATGTGAGCTAAAGCAGGAAGACAGAAGGTAATGCTGCTGAGATTTATTGGCGGGGAAAGGAACAGCGTTTTTGTTTTTTTTTTTAATTCCTAAGTATTTTGTTGTTTTCTTTTAGGTTTGGTGGCGAAACTTTTCTTTTTTCCATGTTTTGGATACAGGTATATACCTACTTTCGTTCGTTCGTGGTCATTTATTATTATTTTTTATAAATGTACCTAGTTTTTGTTTTGAGGATTTTTGTGCATGACTAAAATAAAAAAATTAACTTAGGTAGGTATGAAAAAATTAGGATGAATAGGTAGAATAGGTATTTTTTTTTTAATAAACTGTTGAAAAAGAACAAATTTTGTTGAGACCTGGGTCTTTTTTTTTCAGGTTCGGGACGGCACAATGTAAATTGGTAGATATTATTTTGATGCAAAATAGATTTCTCAAGTGACGTATGTAGGTGGTAGATAAATGGATTGCATTAGTAAAGTCAACGTTTAGTTAGATATATGTCATATATACCTGTTACCTATATTACATACCTAAGGTGTGCGTAAGAGCGTGCAGATGGGTCGAGATAAAACATAAATCATAAATCCATTATCCCCGATTTAGCCGGTATAGGCAGTTATCTATAAAAGGGTTATGAATATAAGCTAGAGCATATAGGTTGGGTCGAGACTCGAGATAAAAAAAAAATGTATAGTCTATTCGACTCGTTTAGCCAGGATGGCAATTTTCTAAAAAATTGTCTTAAAACAGAAACAAAGAGGATTTGACCCACACTGATAACTTCCAATTGGTTCCCTTTGAAACTCGACACCCGATGTTATTAAATAAAGTTAACACGAAGTTAATATCTTTATGTGTTTTCAAGATATTCGATATTTTTTAACAATTTGTAATGTTTTTTTTAATAAAAAAAAGTACCACCAATTTTTCTGTACGTCATTATGCATAGAATGAAACCAGGCATTATTGGTTCTAGAGATATTCGAAAAACAAGCCTTCTTACAACTTTGTTTTTAAAATTGCTGTAATAAAAAAGCCACTACTTAATTGAATTTTTTTTTTTGAAAATCCTTTCTGCACGTTATGGCCTTATTATCTGTAAAAAAAATTTATTTGAAGTCGTTCTTGAGATATCGTCGGCGAAAAAGCTTCCGAATGAACACAATTTTTTAAATTTTGTTTTCCAAATTTGGAGTTTAAAAATTAATTTACCCAAACTGTTCACTAAAACAACGTTATTTAAAAAAATTAAATAAAAGATTTCTGGCCTTACAAAAAGGTATAGCAAAGCATTGTTATCGTTACCGTTGTTTTATAATAATTTTTTTTGTTTTAAGACAATTTTTTAGAAAATTGCTAACCGAGAGGGAATACACCCTCATTCGTATGCAATTTTTTTTCTTGTCTCAAATCTCGACCCAACCTACATATATGCTCTAGCTTTTATTCTACACCATATCTATGCAAATCACCCTATAAGTACCTACGGTTAGGAGCCCTAGTCTGTAGCCTAATTACAAATTACAATTAAACAAAAACAAATATTTTATAATTTTTTTTATGAACACACGTCTAGTAAGGAGAAAATTGCAATATAATAAAAAAAAAAATATCCGATGTTATTTTTTATAAAAAAAGGACTAATTCAAAATCTTCGAAAACAAATGTTGGGCTGTTTGCTCTAAATATATGCAACACGAATTTTTTTTTTTTAATTTTTAGCAGTTTCTTTTATAGTTTTGTCAAAACTGTCAATTGAATTTTTTTACAAACTCTACAAAGCATCAACTATGGTTTTGTGTACCAATAGAATAATATAAGCCCGAAGTCAATATCTTTGTGTGTTCTCAAGATATTCGAGCCGAAAATCATTTTTAACAATTTTTAGCAGGTTTTTTTAAATATAATATTCCACATTTCAGCAATTTTACAACTTTTTTTATTACTGTAATAAAATACAAGAGCTAATTGAATTTTTCTGAAAGCCTTTTTTACACTTTATTGCCTTATTATCAATAAAATAAACTTTATTTGATGTCGATACCTTTATTTGTTCTCAAAATATCGTCGACGAAAAAAGATCACGAACGTACGTATACATACTACATAGGCATCTCTAAGCGCCAGTAATAGCTATCATTGAAATTCATCATTGAACATTTTAATGATTTATTTTTAGACGTTAAGGGTGCTAAATCTATGATTATTTTGATGTTAAAATAAAGCTTATGGCTTAATTAATAAATCTGGCCAAAAATGGCGCCTTAAAATCGATAAATTTTTAGGTATTCCAGAGCTGGAAACGTGAAGAAATGTTCAAATTTTCGATCCCAATCGGACCATTTACAATAATTTCCAATGGAAAGTTAAAAACAATATATTTTTACGATGGCGTAGTGGTCAAGCAAATTTGCCCAATCATGAGGCAAACTTCACTTTATACCTACATAAATACTTTACGTACCTACTAATAATCAACCTATCTACAAAACTGTATTCAAAATTTGCATACGTCAAAGATTTTTTATAGATTTTTTCCTATGAGATGAGAAAAAAAAAAACTATAGATAATACATAGGAGTCAACATCAGAGCAAACAAAAAGACAAAACAGTGAGACTGAATTTTGCAAATTTTTTTGCAAATGACCCGCGCTGATGGAGCGGTCGGCAAGCAAATTTGCCCAATCATGAGGCAATCTTCACTTTATGCATAAATACGTACCTACTAAGAATCAACCTATCTTCAAAACTGTATTTTAATTTTGCGTACGTCAAAGATTTTGCATAGATTTTTCCCTATTTTCTTTAAAACATCCCCATTGAAAAATAAATGATAGATACCTTACTAACTTCCTACCTACCTATATGGTGGATTTACATGTATCTTCATGCGAGTTCTGCAAAAAATAAGGGATACAACATACAAAATGCTTGTTTGTTGGATAGAGAGAGAAGAACAAAATGCAGAGATCTTGATTATAGGAACGCAGATGAAGATTATAGCGAAGACGAACATGTTCATCTTCATGGTGGTGCTCTTTCACACATTCGGTTTTTTGGTATCACTCTATCCCGCTCTACTTTTCTTGATGTTTGCAGATGAAGATACATGTAAATCCATCAATACACATTTTTTCGCAGACACGAACATTTTATCAAAAACATCTTCAGAATTACTAATTTCCTTATTCTTAACCTGCCTCAAAAAATCTTGGGTGTATACCCATTGATCGCATCGAACGACACAAAGACATAATGTAACCATGCATTCATTCAAAAGTAAAAAGCAACCTCAAGTTAACTTAGCAAAATTATACATAAGTCTATTCCATCACGTCATTAGAAATATATACTACCTAACTGAACACAGTTAAAAAAATTGTGTCTACCTAACCTAAATCCCACCGCGACCTTCCACGACCAAAAAATAATTTTTTATATTTTCTGTAAGATGAGAGATCATTGACGAAGAAGTCAACACAAAAAAAAAAAGACAGGAGAGTGAGAGCGAATGTGGGAAATTTTTCTTGCAAATTACCCGCGCAGATGGAGCGGAATTCTTGTGAACTGAATGCTTCTTTGTGTGCGTGTGCAAGGAAATTTGTTGTTAAAAAATGCGAAATAGAACCTTTTTCTATTATTTTAATAAAAAAACTTATGCAAGTAATTTCTGTTTTTGTCCTCGAAACTAGGTAAAAAAATATTGAAAAATAATAATAAAAATAACTGAAAATTGAGTAAGCTATCCTTTCTTCACAATGACGTTTCAAATGTTGATAAATAAAATTGCATTTTAAATTATGTTATGAAAAAAAAAATAAGAAAATTTTGACGAAATTGATTTATTAAACATATTTTCTTTAAAACATAAATAATTTCAAAAAAAGAAAAAAATAGCAAGACTTTGCCCCAGGATCTTGAAAAAAATATTACCAAAAAAAAACGTATTTTTTTTGTTTTTGACCTAAGATCACTTTTATATGTATTTTTAAAAAATTGAAAAAAATTTAAATAACACACCATATTTATTGACTTTGAAATATACCCGATTTGGGATCGTTACCTTCAAAACTTTTGAAGTTTTGTCAAATCGCGTAACCATATTACCTTGTAAATTCACTTATATTATGAACAATTGCCCATTTTTTTTTTGGAATAAATTATAAAATTATTAAACAAAAAACATTATTATTAACTTTAAACATTTATTTTCTTACAAAAAAAAATATAAAAAAAATAAAAAAATGATTTCTAAAATATGCCCCAGTGATTCATCGAAACCCTTCCGTAAAATTGTGGATATTTTATTTTCTGTAGCGGATTTGAGGTACAAAGAATTTTTTTTTTAATTTTTAAAGTAAACAAATATGTTTGCCTAATATTTTTCAATTAAAATCCTTTTGTTTCAATAAAATATTTGAAAAATTGTGGATGCTATACAGCTAAACGTGAAGTTCCCACCTATTTTCTTGAGGGAAACCTCCCCTTAAATTTGTCATTTAAACTGATCGTCGCATAGCATCGCAAGTATGAAAAAACTAAAAAAGGCTTTTCTTGACATTTATTTTTTGAATTGTCATTTTATATTTAAATAAAATAAATTAATTAATTCATGTCAAACATAAATACGCATTAGAAATGTCTTTCATTCCTATCTTTATCGTGTTTTACGTTGGACAAAAATGCCAACAGTAACGTCATCCGCATTGCGTCTTCCAAACATTCCTTGAACGATTTGTTGCGAGTTGAATTCTTCTTGATCTGGTTGCAGTTCCGCGTCGGTCGTTAATTCGGTTCCAATATCTATCATATTATATTAAGCAAGATGGCAACTAAATTCCATCAACCTAACAGCATACCGCAGCCCAAACACCTCCATAATACACATATAAAAGGCAACACAAGTTTTTTTTAACCGCTCCAAATTTTATATCTGTCCAAACTGAATTACATTAGTCTGGCAGCGATACCGTGAACATTACACTACCATTATGCACTTTCCTAACAAAAAAATAGTATTAGCATTTTGAAAGTGCATTATAGTGGTGCTAGGTATGAGGTACATATTACTGTCAAGGTGATGAAATTGAGTGTGGACAGTAACCACGAACTATTCTGATTTTTTTGGTTGCATTTTGAAAGTACATTATATAGGTGTTAGGGCCACGGTATCGCTGCCAGACCGATGACATTTAATTTGGACACATATAAACAATGATCACAAAATTTAGAGCGGTATAATAGACTTAAACTAATTTTTTTGAATTTTGAAAGTGCATTACGTTGGTCTTAGGGCCGCGATATCGCTAAAAGGTCTATGGCATGTAGTTTGCACTGCGGTATACAAATATCATGCTCACAAATTTTGGAGCGATATAAAACACTTTGATCAAATCGTTTACCAGCTCTCGGTATATAAGCCCTTTCTGGTTAATTGGTCAACTCTACCCCGATGTGTGAATAACGTGCACAAATATGATGTGTTTGAATAGTCATCATCGCCGAAAATAACACGATTGAATATTTTGCACTGACTGAATAAAACAATAAAATGTTGAATATTAGCTAAAACCATTTAAAGTTAACGTTTAGTTAAAAATTTTAGTTAACGTCGGTTTAAGTGAGTGAATATTACCGATTAGTCGGTTTAAAAATTTTAAACCGACTTCTGAATCTAAACCGATTTTAAACGGCGTGAATATTACGGGCATTAGCATTAAAGTAATTTCGTCGAAAATTTCCAAGTTCGATACGAAATCATCTCTATTTGTATGGGAAATGAGATGATACCTCATTTGCTCTAATAAAAATGTAGTACTAGGATGAGACTAGAGAATTGTTTATTTATAACAGTTAAAAACAGTTTATCGCTTCGCGCCACTTAAAGAACTCTGTGACCCCGAAACATGTCCACCGGTAGAAGGCATAAACAGTCCTTTTATAAATAAAACTGTTATAAATTGGCATGTCTAGGGTTTTCATAATGTAACGATTAAATCACTACCTAATTACTTTCGGATAACGAAAATCCAAAGCGAGAAACAAATTAGACCAGCAAAGGCACCGTCAACAGCAACAGCGGCCGCCATTAATTTAGAACCAACTTATTTCAATTGCTAAACACAGATACAAACAGCAACGTCAACAGCGCCGTTAGGCCACTGATCTCTATAAAACACTGGATAGTGGATTCATATAAAAAGCAAAGAAACTGAATATAAAGATATGAATCCTTCGTACGTTTTACCCTCCAAAACCCATTTGTTTACATTGTTGTTTTTGTAATTTCGGTGCGTATCGATGAATAGATTTGAATTGCAACGACAATTTAGCGGTGTAGTAAACTGAGGAGCTGCTTATATTTGTGGGTTTTCCATGGTTTTTCCACACACATAGTTTGAAAAGCTTATGAGTCAGCTGATTGCTGTAGCTTGTAGGCAAACCAGAATGACAGCCGAGGATTCATATCTTTATAAATTTAGTATCTTTGATAAAAAGTTTGAAGCAAATTGAAGGAACATTATAACCAGGGACGTTCCGTACCCATGTAAAGTGGGTAGACAGTTACTCATTTCCAGTAATTTGTTTGCATTATTCATTAAGGCACATCATTTGGTATAAAGTGCTCTTTTTCATTTCATTATATTTATTATTATTTTTTGTAGTTTTTAGTTTTTTTTTTAATTTTTTAGTTTAATTGTACTTGCGATTCAATTAAATCACTTGGAATAAATAATGTTCCGCATTCCAGATAGTCTTTCATAATATCTTTCCCACTAGATAAAAGTCCCAGCAATTCTTTTTATTTTGAGACCCCGCGTTCTCGATATTTCTTCGAAAACGAAGTTTAGCCCAAAAACTTAAAACGTCTAAAATTGTTCTTAATTGCAGCCATTTTACATGCACTTTAAAGTTAATGGTCGACTTGAGCGGTTTCTAAAATTTTAAAAATTTTGGTATTATGTAACTTTTAATATTTCATGTTTTTTGCCTTAACTTCAAAATTTTGTATAGTATTTGAATAATTTTTCAAAGCTGATCATCTTTCTTTGGCTTACCAAAAAAAATATGGGTAACAAAATACTTTGTTGTTTTACCTACCTATTTGACCAATTAGTTTGTAAATTATTATGACGGTGTATACATATTTCGGCTTTTTTGGTCTTTTTAAATTCTGAATGCGAAAAAGACCAAACGAGCCGAAATAAATACATACCTACTATTATAAAAATACATTGTTGACATTTTTAGTTCCATAAAGCCAATCGTATTTTAGATCAAGAATTTCCTTTTATACTTTAATTTTTATAATTATTGAAGTTATACTTCTTTTGGGACGTTGGGAGTAAAAATGATGGGATTTCCACTTGGAGATATTGAAAACGCAGTTTTAGATATATATAATGTACTTTAATATTAATAATGAAATGAATGGAGATTAACAAAATTATCAATTAGGAATAGGACTCTACTTTTACTGGCGGCAAACTTACGACAAAGATACATAAAGAAAGATAAAGATAATAAAGGTTAAGGTATGAACACAATTTTGCGTTCACTATATCAACAAAAAAATGTACTAAGAATCTGACGGGACACCTGAAATGTCATTATAAGATGACACTTCGGGTAATGGTATTACTGAAGTGCTGCCAAAAAAAATTTAGAAGGTATGATTGCTAGAAACTTAGGCCTATCACTAACTAGGAAACTTTTAGTTGCCCGGAATTGCCGGCAACACAGAGCAACTTAAGTTGCTCTAGGCAATTTCCGAGAAAGTTAAGTATTTTCAATTGACATGTTAAATTAACATTCATTTCTTCTTTTAAAGTGAATATTCATATTCATAATGCCTATTTACATTGGATTTTTAATGAATGGCGCATCCAGTGAGACAGGTAGATTTATGTGTGCGAATAAGAGATGGGTAGATTCCACCCAAATTATGACGATGCGCCAGTTTCAATAAATTTTCTCGGATTCAGCATGAAGATTTTTTTTTGTGTGTGTGAGAGACACATGGATTTCAAAGGTGTGAGTAAGGAATGAAAGTATTTTTTCTTTGTGATGTAAACACAGGGAAGATTTTAAAATATAAAATATGCTTCATTAAAAATCCAATATAAAACAGGCACATAGTGAATATTGCCTGAACAAAAAAGATGCTGTGGTGTTTCAGGACATGAATTATTACTAAGCCGCGTCCAGATCAATAAAAACTTAACTTATGGAGCAAAATCATTTTTACATGGTTTGTATATCAAAATCACACGCTGCAAAATTGTATCTGGGCGCCGAAAATCCATCCAAGTTGGAG
The DNA here is from genome assembly GCA_947049315.1 of Epistrophella euchroma. Lineage (NCBI taxonomy): Eukaryota > Metazoa > Arthropoda > Insecta > Diptera > Syrphidae > Epistrophella > Epistrophella euchroma. Next base: position 101,260,521 of record OX346246.1, read on the forward strand.
AGCGTGCATTGAATGTGCCACAAAAATTTGAAGGACTCGCGCGTCCACACCAACGACTGATGAAGTGGGAATGAGATGGTTCATGAATTTCCAAAAAAAAAAATGGGATGACTAAGGCAAATGTAAACCGTCCATCTTCATTGTAGACATCCTTATATCGAATTTGACAGTAAATGGCTTGACAGATAGGATATAAATTGAAGCCTTGTTCGTGTACTGTCCAAAACTACGAATTTCTACAAATATGAACCGATTGCCCTTAAAATAAATTTTTCCGGAGCAGAAAATACAAAACAAACATTTTTCGAATTTTTTTTGGCGTTTTTTATATATTTTTTTGAAAGTTTTGGAAAAGAAAACTTTTTTTACCAACTTTTTTTTTGATTTTTCGAACACTTCCTGGATCACGGATATGCATTTTTGAAGTCGCTAGGTCACTTAGTTCAGCCGCAATTAAAGTTTAAAGGCCTCAACTTTGATGCCTTTAGCACGTCTAGTTTAGCCGCAAATCGCTTTCAAAGATAAAATCTGATTTTTCATATAATGCAAAATGCATCAATTGAAAGGTGGCAATTGAAAAATGGTTGTCCTTCTACGTTGACGTCAACTAAGCACATATACTACGTTTCCATGTGGTATATAAGCGAGCTTGAAGCTCACTTAGACCCTTTGTATACCTGAATCGAGTTGAAATGAGCTTGAACCGACTCGATTCCACTTCACGAGTGGAGTCGAGTCGAAATTTGTGCTTAAAAAACCTGAGTTGAGGAGTTAACTTGAGAAACACAATTATGTCATCTCAACACCATTGGTGCGTTCTTTTGTGTTACTGTGGTTAACTATAGTTAACTTCGGTCGTTCCTTTTATTCAGAAAAGTTACTTCGAGTAACTTTATGACGCCATAAAATCGTTCCCAAATTCCAAAGTAAAAGTGTCAAAAAGTAACTTTTTGTAACTTTTTCCAACTCATCTCCTTGATATGAATTGTAATAGTTGATCTGTCAAACACAGCTGAAATGCAATGGTGGATGTTTTGTTTACTTTTTGCCCTTTTGATTTGGAATTGTTTTCAATATTTAAAATATGTTTTTATCAATTTAATCGATTTTTTTGTCGAATTTGATTTTTGGAATAGTTTTCTTTTATTTTTTGATGCATTTTCTCTCTGTCGGGATTTTCTTCTTTATATTTGGTTAATTTTTCATCAAAAAATTCTGTGCCATAAGCAATGAAGAAAATTGCACTTATTTCTGTTCGATTTATACAAAACTGAGTGTAAAGAAATTTAATTTGGAAATACTACACATGATATTTTGAATTCCTAATAATTATTTTTGCAATAAATTTAATGCAATCACATTTTTTTCTTGGTTATTCATTCCAAATACAATTCAATTTTTTTTTTCAACCCCTTTCGTTTGACAGATTAACTATTGTTAACTCTGGTCGTTCCTAAATGAAAAAGTTGCCAAGAGTAACTTTCTTAACTATGGCACATCAACTTTTATTTTTGACACATTAACCATAGTTAACAACCACAGTAACATAAAAGAACGCACCTCATTTCAATTCAACTCCATATCGAGCTCTCAAATCTATGAACGAAAAACCTGGACCCATGTTCTGTAACTCTCACATCGAAAAAATCAGTCGAGAAACGCTGAAAAATGGAACAAAACTCATGTATTTTGTTTCAGTTTCCTTCGTTTCTCGACCGACTTTATGCATGCGAGAAGTTACAGAACATGGGTCCTGGGTCTAAAATCCAAACCTAATCCAACTCAAGCACTCGATCCTGAATATAAACGTAGTAATAAACTTCTCAAGATTATGTAAACCGATCCGGTTTTGGATATTATATTGAAAACTACTTAGTCCCCTTTCACACGAAGATACTAGTTGCTGGTGATTTTTTTGACGTTTTCTTTAAATCTCTTTAACAATCTCCTGTACCTTTCACACGCAAGCAACAAAAACCCGGAGATTTTCTTTATTTTCCTTTTGAACTACCTTGGTTGAACGCACACAAACGTAGTGTGAAGAGAAACGTCAAAAAAGTTTCCTGAATTTGTTGACCGGGGAGATTTCATTTCCCCCTCTAAGTCCCCTTTCACACAGGGCAACTGAGTTGCCGGTAACAATTAGTTCATTAGCGAGAAGGGCAGGAAGAAAGAGGGGGAAATGAAATCTCCCCGGTCAACAAATTCAGGAGATTTTTTTGACGTTTCTCTTCACACTACGTTTGTGTGCGTTCAACCAAGGTAGTTTAAAAGGAAAATAAAGAAAATCTCCGGGTTTTTGTTTCTTGCGTGTGAAAGGTACAAGAGATTCTTAAGGAGATTTAAAGAAAACGTCAAAAAAATCACCAGCAACTAGTATCTTCGTGTGAAAGGGGACTTAATTGTTAATTAGTTACGCAAAACATAAATTAATTTTTGTTTGAGAGAGAATGGGTTTCCTGCTAAAGCCTAGTATACAGTTCCTCCTCGAAAAAAAAAATACACGTACTTCTTATGGGAGCGATTTTATCGCAAAAAAAAAAATTCTGCTGAAAAGTTTTTTTATTGAACCAGAAATAAAAAATTATACTCACCACGATTCTTTTTCGCGCAAAACAATGTCAGTGACATTGTTTTGTGCAAAAAAATATAGTTTGTGCTTACACGGTGCCTCAAGAGTTATGACTCTTTATGAACCTAAATGAGTATGAAAGAGACAAAATATCAGATAGTCATGACTCTTGAGGCACCGTGTAATATTCGACTAAAAACAATTTCAGACAAATATAATATAAAAAATTGTTTTAGTTTAAAAGAAAAACTGAAAAACACTAATTTAGAAGAAGAAGACAAACTTGTTTCTTTTGATGTGGTATCGCTATTCACCAACATACCCACCTACCTCGCTATAAAAATCATAATGAAACAATGGCAAACAATAGAAAAATTCACAAGAATTCCAAAAAAACAGTTTTTAAGAATTTTGGAATTTTGCCTTAAAGATAACAACTATTTCCAATATGAAAACAAGCTTTATAATCAAACATTCGGAATGCCCATGGGCAATCCTTTATCTCCTACAATAGCAGATATCATTCTTGATGACCTTCTTGACAATACAACTAATAAATTAAAATCAGAAAACATAAATATCAAGCACATATCAAAGTATGTCGATGATATTTTTGCAATAATCAAAGAACGAGATAAGGATATAATTTTACAAACACTTAACAATTATCATACCAAAATACAATTCACAATAGAAATGGAACAAAACAATAGCCTACCATACCTAGACGTAAAACTTCATAGAAAAGACCGAGAAATTGTTTTTGATTGGTATTCAAAACCCACCGCTTCCGGAAGAATGATTAATTATTTATCAACACAACCTATTGCACAAAAAATAAACACAGCAACTAATTTCATAAACAAAGTCTTAAACATCAGCGATATCCAATTTAGATTAAATAACATAAAAGCAATAAAAACCATCCTAGACATGAACAATTTTCCAAATTTCCTAATCAACAACTTACTTAAAAAGAGAACTCAACCAAAAACTAACCCAACGATTAACAAAACAATCAAAAACCAAAACGACGGCAACACTAGATACTTCAGCATACGATATATACCAAACTTAACCGATAGCAAAAGCTTGCATCATACAATCAAACAAAAGAATGTATCGTTTAAGTATGCACACAAATCCAACGCAACACTAAGATCAATTTTTACCAACACTAAAGCTCCAATAGAAAAAAAAACCAACAATACAATATCGTATATGAGGTGAGCTGTGACGGAAAGGAGGGCGAAACGTGCAATTTGGTATATATTGGAACAACGAAAAGACTGTTAGGTATAAGAATGACAGAGCACAAAGCAGACATTAAAAAAGGAAAAGAATCAACGGGTCTCTCACAACATATACTTGACAGTGGACACACAGCCAACTTTGACGATGTAAGAGTACTTGACAAAGAAAAGAGAATGAACGCGAGATTTACTCTTGAGAGTTTAAAGCTTTAACTACATAAGCCACTTTTTGCAAAATTACAAAAGTAAAAATATTTTTTTTCCCTCTAGCGCAGTTGTTTTGTGAAAAAGAATGTATACAATTATTTTTAAACTAAAATTTAAGCTTTCTGCATCATTTTTATAAGTTTTCCAGTGAGAAAAACCATCCCAAAATGAGTTTGAAAATTTTCACTTTTGTACTTTTTCACTTTTTTGGCTTATGTAGTTAAGGCTTAAGAATTCAACAAAAAATGACGAAAACAATGAATACACAAGAGGACAGAGAAAATACGATCGCGAGCTATGCTTTGGCAATTCAATAAGTACCTGCATACACTACTGTGATAATTTTTGTTTGTTCCGTAAAGTAATAAGTTTTTTCATGTTAATTTATTTTTATGTTAAATTTTGTTTTAAATCAAATTTATAAAAAAAATATCTGCACTAAAAAACTATGTAAAATCACTCTAAATAAAATAAGTAAGTTTCTTTTTTAAAAAAATAATATTGAATAATTGTAAAATTAAATATGTCAATAAAAGATCTAGATAAACCCCTGAAGAAGTCGTGGATAACGACGAAACGTTGGGAAAAGATGAAATAGACTTGTTTTATTTGCATTAAAAAACATATTGACCAAAAAAGCCTACCTAAAATATTAAAAATATAATTAAAAATAATTGGTCACACAACATAATTAAATTAATAAAAACAATTTTGTTTCACCACAGATATTTTTTTTCCGGAAAAAAGATTTTTTATTTACCACAATAGTTTTTTTTCATTCAAAATAACTGTATACTAGGCTTAAAGCAGTGAATAGTAGAAAATTAAATGCTGTAGGTCTCGATGGAATTCCGCTTAAGTTTATTAAGCTTATTCTGCCACATATTTTGTATACCCTAACCCATGTTATGAATTCTTGTATAACTACATACACATTTCCGAAATCTTGGAAAAGAGCAAAGGTGAGTCCAATACCCAAACAATCTAAATGTAAGGGTGCTGAAGATTACCGACCCATTAGTATTCTACCTTGCCTCTCCAAGATTTCGGAAATCATCATACGAAACCAAATAAATACTCATATCACAGAGAATAATCTTAAGTTCAGTTCAGTCTGGCTTCAGATCCAAACATAGTTGTTTCAAAGAATCGACCCTCCATCTGCGTGGTGATATCATTGTCGAAAAGTGCCACTGCGACAAGATGATTTGCCGCAAGTGTTACACCAAGAGCTGTGACAAGACGAAGTGCGACACACAAAACTTTTGACCTGAGGAACCCACATGATCAGAATACGCATCTGACGTGTGCATAGGATGCCAGGGTGAAGGTGTGAAAGAAAACGTGTCTCAGTTTCTTTGTGAATACCTATCTAGCTTGGACTAAATCTTTAGGAAGTTAAACCCGTAAATTTAGCTACACAACCTTCTGATTAAATTCGGCAAACAAGAAGAATGAAAAATGAACTATGGAAAAAAAATCCTCGCATAGTTAAAAGTGGCGTAAACGTGAAATTGGCTCCTGGCAGTCCATATATATAATAGCCGTGTTCCTTTGGGGGTGGCGAACTGCTCATGAGTACTTTGCTGGAAATTTTCAATGGAACGCACAAAATTCACTCCCCTAGTAGCAATCTACTACAATTTTAAGTGATTGATAATTATTTATAATCTGTGGAATCAGTCCCATCAAAAAGCTTGCGAGATTTTGTACACACACTTTCAGTTTATATGATTTTTCGACGTATGTATATAAAAACTCATACAAAATGAGAAAGTGTTTGTAAAATTATTTATGGAAAGTCGTCTTGTAGAGACTCTCACCTCCTTATTAATTGCTTTATTTTGTTTATTTTTGTTATTGGTAAATGGTGAACGTAAAAATGGTAAACAAATTGAAATGAAATGTCATGCACATTGACATACTAGATATGGACTGCTAGTCGGGCTTTATTTTCATACAAAAGCCCCAATAAAAGTGGTCCGACCTCTTCTAAGCGGCACTTCGCCTCTTGGTGCAAAGTGGAAAAAAAGAGAAACTTTTACTAAGGCCATCTCTTGACAATTGACATGAACAAGCATTTTTTGTCAAAGAAACTAAGGACATCTATTATTTTTACTTATAATAAACAGTGCAATTTTTTCAAATGAAGGTAAAAGTTTGACGTCTGACATTCAACTCTGAATGAAATTCTTGTTTACAATAATTTAAAATATTTTTTTTCCGTGCGACAATTGTGGTTAAAAGATTATATTTATGTTATTTTTATGTATAAAATGATTCATAAATGCAGAGAAAATTGTAAATTAAGCCTCGGACCTCGGACCAGCATAAAAAGTTTAAAGATAAAAACCCAAAGGGTTTGTGCATTACGTTTATATCTCACCATAATTTCCTAAAGAGGAAGGATCGTCCAAACCATTTGATTGTTGAGAAAGCCATCACTATGGATGAATTGCAAATCTTCTTTGAAGTGAATTTGTGTTTACCGTGTTATCTAATGATAGGTGCCCCCTGCAATTTTCTAAATTAATGACCAAATTGGCAAGTCATTTTTCTAACATTCCGCCTGCAATGGACACGAACGATCCTTACTCACCAGTCCGTACTCAATGTTCCCAATGTAAACATGGTTCTATATCACATAACCACAATCCAATAAAATCTACCAAACATTTGGATTTTCATCGATGCATGATGGACAAGGATATTTTGCTTTTTTGGTACCTCTTAGACATTATTCATAATCCGGGCATAGTACATGTCGAGTGGAGTTGTAAATTCTAAAGAAATGAAGATTTTAGCCAAATAATGTGAAAATATTGTGCTCTTTGACCAGCTAAATGCGTAAGTTTTCTTCTTATCTTTGCCTTTAATTGTAATCACCCGAGTCAATTGTTCTTAATTTTAGTTTTCCATCACCTCACCACTATGGCTTGAAAATATTGAAAATGCAGACTGTTGAGTATTGAGCGAAAAGACACTCTTTTATTGATGACCCGCATTGGATGCAGAGGAGGATCTTCAAGAATTTTGGCCAAATCCTTGATTGCCTTTTGAGATGAACCTAGTCGATACGAAGCCCAAATCACCAGCCACCAACATCTCACCGCCCATCTACCTTTAGCAGCAGAAGAAAATAAACCACAAAAAAATGATTTTAATTATGTTTTTGAATTCAAAATCCTGATGGATATTCTACCAATAATCTTAACAGTTCACCGACAAGTTCATATCCTGGAATTTTAGATCCACATTGTGGACATTTAAGAGTTGACAAACTTTTACACATTTCAAATTCCCGAGTCTTAAGGCCCATTTGCTGAAACGAAACTTAAATATTTATGTTCAACTTAAACGCTTATGTTTCACTTAAATATTTAAGTTTCGTTTCAGTAAATGGCCCGAAGATGCAGAATGTTATTAGTTTGAGAAAGAAATTCTAAAACGACGAAAATATTAAAAAAAGAGGAGGCGTTTCAAGCCAATCTAGTTAGAAAGAAAAGACAACATTTTGTTAAATGGTTATTACAATAAAACTATAATCATATTTGTATTTTGTAAAATTTTAGTTTTTGTTCTCATTCATGCAGAATTTTTTTTGCTTTTATAACAATTTTAAAAAGATTGTTGGGTTTCAGTTGTCGATCGGTTTGCCAGATGGAATGATTTGTAGCAAATTCTGTAACACGGCCAAGTGGAGATTACTGCTTGTATGTTTGTTGTTAACCATGTTATTAGTCCAGAAACTGGAGTTTGTTCCTTTGACTAAAGGAAAAGATACTTAGCCGCTCAAGTACATAATGTAAACCGTAACGTCGTCTGAGATATCTGCTGAACCTTCGTCAATTGGCAGATTTCAATCGGTACTATTGCGTGATTTCTGATATATAGATGTGTCCATTAAATGCCATCTAATTGGGGGTAAAATTCCTCTCAATGTGCTGCGTATAAACTGTTGCTGTTATTGTTGTTTATATTGCCGCTGCTGCTGCATTTGTTGCTGTTGATGTTGTTGCAAAGAAAAATTATTAGAGCGACGAACTTATTTATTCAACTCCAACTCACCTTTCTTGTCGTTTCTTCTGGATTCTATCAAAGTCGAGGACTTCTTGAAATTATGTCTGCTTCTTGGGGATTCGGTAACTTTTCTTGAACTTCGTCGTAATTGCAATTTTAGCGAAATGCTCGAGAGATTTAGTATCTCTTTAATGAAAATAGTGAAGCGATTATGCAAATATAAGATCTGTAATCAATTTAAGTATTTAATCAAACAAAAATATATGAAAGATTATGGTTTTCTTACGTTTTGTAATTGTTTTCAATGCTTGCTTTTACAGTTTTCACCATTTTTAATAAAATTTTTCAAAAAAATAAAATAAACAGAAATTATGAAGTTGTCAAAAGTTGCACACAGTTTTCCGCTTTGCTCCAAGGGGCGCTGGTGGCGTTTAGTTATAAGTCGGACCGTCGTGAAGTTGGCTCCTGGCAGTCCATATATAATAAGTCAATGGTCATGCACATGAAAAATCTCTAAACCTATCCAGATGCCCTCTGGGGGATTTTAGGTGCGTAACCACTCTGCTCATCTCCTCGCGCATTAGAGCTTGAGTAGATGAGAGTACTAGATTATAGTTTCCATCCACCAGGAGTAGTTCGCCACCCCCAAAGGAACACTCAATGCTACGAAAGATCAATATTCAGCGAAAAACGACTTGTTCAATGAATATTGTCAATAAAAATTGATCGTGTAGGGCACTTAAGCCGGAACCACACATATCTCGTGTGGTGTGTTGTGGAGTGTTGTGTCGCTATCGCTCCTATGTATTTCATATGCTTAGAAACATATTTGTCTCGTGTGGTGTGTTGCTGCGTGGTGTGTTGTGGCGAAATCGCTTCTGTTCCGATTGCGCCATACCACGATGTGGAGTATGTGAAATGAAACAAATACCCAAATGTCTAAAATGACATTTGACTGTTTGTTAGAAAGACAAAAGTATATATTTAGAAAAATAACTCATGTGGACGGAAATTTACTTACATATTTTAAATTAGAACGCAAAAATGGCAGATTAAAAGTTTTTGTCGGCAAAAATATTTGTTAAAAAAAAACAACTGGCCTGTCAAAAATGAAAAATCAAGATGAAACAAACAAAAAAGACATATCCATCTGTATTTTTCTTTTCCACCTTTCAACATCACAACACACAAGTGTGCACATTCAGCGACACGACACACCACTCCACAACACACCACACGAGATATGTGTGGTTCCGGCTTTAAAAGCAGCCATAACTAGGCTTGACCGTGGACGTATTATATATGGACTGCTAGTTGCTTGCCTCAAGTTGGTTCCATTTTTATCTCAGTCGTTGTTGGCGACATTAGCGCAAAAAATTGCAACTAGCTGAAAAAAAAATAAAATCTCAATTTTGACATTGAGTACGTTCAATAAAAAAAAATTCAGATTCAGAAAAATCAGATTTTTTTCGTTGAACGCAAAAAAAAACAGAAATTAAGGCCAAATTTCCGTATTTAAGGCTCTCCCAAACCTTCGCGAACATACGGCGCGACGAACGAAAACAATAATAACAATGTTTTGTTTGACAACCACGTGTTGTTATTGTTGTTTTCGTTCGTCGCGCCGAATATTCGCGTTGGTTTTTGGCGAGCCCTTAATTATTGAATTTTCATTGAAGCTAAATAAAAAAGAACTTTATATATTCGTCAATTGTTTATTAAGCATGAGCTTTGTAGATGATTTTATTTGTAAAAAAATTAACAACAAGTTTAATTCTTATTATGCAGTAAATTTGTTTTAACTTCAATGAAAAATTGTTCCACAACAATCCGATGGAGAATTATGGGAATACTTTTGTAAGGCAAATCATTCCTTTTATTTAAAGAGTCACTAAACATTTAACAAAAAGTTCTTTTAATCAAATAAGTAAGTATTACAATTTTATTAAAAAACTTATAAGCACAAATCAACGACTAAAGGCTTAACTACATTCAAGACTTTTTGCAAAAGTTCAAAAGTGAAAAACTAAAATATGCGCTAGAAATGCCTGTGTGCGAAAAAGCCGGCGAAAATAGTGTTTGATATATCATTTCAGACTGATACTACAGATAAAATACAAATTTTTCGCACACAGGCATCTCTAGGCATACTTTTGCTCATCACATTTTCACTTTTTGCCCTAATTTTTGCAAAAAGCCTTTGATGTAGTTAAGCCTTAACACCGAAAATCATAAAGTTCAACTTTGATGTGTAGCACTTCAGCTCTTTTAACACTTTCCTCACCCAAAACAACTATCATCTGAATTTTTAGATGAAATTTCAGAATAAATGTAACTAAACGTAACTAAAAGTTACTAAAATTCATCTTACTTTTTATGGCCAATCAGAAGCTCAAAAAATTCAGAAATCTGAAATTTCAGATGAAAAACGTAATGGATTGAACGCGGCCACTGAAAAAAAGTAATAAGAAGCAAAATACCATAGATGTCGCACATTTCTATGCATGACATTTAAAAATGTCAGTTATTGATTATTGTTAATTTCTATTTTTTGAATTTTTAAAAACAGATGTCGCGAGCTTCTATGTAAATATTTTTAAGTTCATTTTTTTTCCTGAAGTGTAGGGTTTGGAGCTAGCATCGCTACCTCTTATTTTAAAAATAAATAAATAAAGCCGGAACCACACATATCTCGTGTGGTGTGTTGTGGAGTGGTGTGTCGTGTCGCTGAATGTGCACACTTTTGTGTGTTGTGATGTTGAATAAGTTGAAAAAGAAAAGTACAGATGTATAGGTTTTTGTTTGTTTCATCTGGATTTTTCATTTTTGACAGGCGAGTTGTTTTTATTTTTAACAAATATTTTTGCCAACACACCACACAGCAACACACCACAGAAGACACATATGTTTCTAAGCATATGAAATACATAGGAGCGATAGCGACACAACACTCCAGAACACACCACACGAGATATGTGTCGTTCCGGCTTAAATTTGATGGCACAACAGCTCATGAAGAACTAGGGCCTAGTGACTTACAACTCTCAACCATTCCTGTGTGCGTGTATGCAGGAATGGAGACGACCTACAGTTTATTTCCGAATCCGAACGGCTAACGAGCGGCCCATTTCTGTGACAGGAGATACTCTTGGAGGATTTGTTAATTCCTCGCAAGAGGCAGTAGCCGTTTTTTCTTTTAAATAAATAAGGTGGCAAAGCTGAGGGTCGAACCACTGATCTCTATAATACACTGGATAGCGCATCCATACAAGAAAGTTGATGCCATTTAAGAATTGTTATAATGTTGAGTTGCCTATTTTTTGTATAACTGTATAACATAATGAAATGCAAATTTTTTTATAAAATTGCAACTAAAATATTTTAAATTTACTTTTACAATTATTTTAAATTACAAAAAATCAAATTTACAAACAAGTGATGGTTCTTTTGCTTTTTTTTCTTAGAAATTCCACTTTGGTTTTGGCCCCTGTTCGGTTGTAGCAGAGTTTTTGAGATTCGATTCACAAACTAACATGTTTTATTATTACATTGCAATCAAAATACCGATACCGGTTCATATAAAATTAATTAGTACAATTAGTGTTTTCCAGTCCATTTTTTCATTTTCTCTTATGGGAAAAACATTGAATGTCAAATCGAAAAAAAAATGTATCCCCCTTTAGTAGTTCACGCGCTGATATGCAGGTGGTGTCGAAAGCAATTTACCCTGGTGTCAATGGCCGCGTTCGGGGGGCAAGCCAAACCTATCCGGATAGGTTTGTGTTGTTGTAATCCCTTGTTGAAAAACTTCTGATATCAGCTGATGCAACAACAACTCAAGGTATCTGAACATTTTTGGGATAGGTGGATAGCCTATCTCACTACCACCCGAAAGCAAGCAATAAGGAATCCACTATCCAGTTTAATATAGAGATAAGTGGCTACTGCGTCTTGCGAGGAATGGGCAAAACCTCCAAGAGTATCACTTGTCATAGAAAAGTGCCGCTCACACTACATTAGCCCTTCGCATTCGGCATTAGACATTATGAGTGCGGGTCGCTCCATTCCTGCAGACATGCACACAGGAATAGTTGAGAGTTGTAAGTCACTAGGCCCTAGTTTTTCCTTTATGAGCTGTTGTGCCATCAAACTTGTTTCTTTTTTATTCCCGCAACAAAATGAATCAATTTTTTTATATTTAAAAAAGATCCTGATAGATTAGAGAGTAAGATCCCGATTTTTTTTTGTATAACCTACGTGTTCAAAAATGATTCTGACCCAGATCCGTAGAAAATAAAACGCGGCTATTATAAACTTTGATGGGTGTCAAAATACAACAATTTAGAAATTTCGCACAATAAAAAAAAAGCAAATGAGATTCATTAGTCCGGTTTTTTGTTTTTTCTTCGCACCCCACAACACATTTCATCCCGCACTTTTCTTACCAACATTGCCGTGATACCCGTCCTCAATATTCCCAATCTAAACTAGACTGGTCTGGGATTTTGTAAAAAAAAAAAAAAAAAGAAACGACATCGGGGATTACCAAGACTTTGCCTAGCTTGAATTTAGTTAAACAGCCCTATTCTGCTATTCGATCCGATTGAAACTTTCGATTCACGTGAAATCTTCATTCAAGTTGCCTTTAATTATATTTTTTAAATCTTCAGTCTTTAGAGTGCAGAAATTTTTAAAAGAATTTGATTGTTTTAATCCAGTTTTTATCAAATTTTATACAAAACTGGGAGCAATTATTTCCCTCCGACGGATAGCAGTATACAAACTTTCACACGAATGTTTAGCAGAGTAGGGCTGAAAAAGTAAGCCTAATTACTAAGGTGAATAAAAGCGGTAGAAAAGTTACATATTAATGTCCATAAATAAAATTTTAAACTATTTATATTATTTGTATAGCTTACACAATTAAAACAATTTAAAATAAAGAAAGTCGACATAAATAAGTTTTAAAAAATCAGTTCTTTTGAACATACATTTATAATTGGCACCAAAATCTATATCTTTTTTTATTTTATTTTTTTTTTTATTTTGAAGTGTCAAGCATTGAAAAAAAAAGTTTTGAATTTTATTTTCTTAATAGTAACGTAGGACAGCACAAGCTTTTTCTGATATCTCATATTATGCAAAAATTATATTTTCATAGTCTGAATATAATCATAGCGAATTTCAGAATTATTAGTGGGTCTGCTGTTTTGGGTTTCCTTTTAAATATGTCTACGTACAAAAATATAATTGATACATTTGCAAAAATGAATACAATACTGTACAGAAGAAAACGCAACTGTATAAAGGCAATACTTTTAAATATGTTCATGTTGTATATGTACGAATAACATCTCGTATAACAGCCCGACATAGTGGGCACTGTCCGCAACCTGCTCCTCGCCATTGTTCAATAGCACATTCATAACACATGCACATATGTCCACACATGTAGAGTACAGAATCAATGTTTTTTTCATAACAAATTGTACATTCTGAAGCAGTCAATTCCTTATCGTTTTTCTTTTCTTCGATATTTTGCTTGGAAATTGTGCTACCGTTCTTGCTTCCTAAGAAAAGATTTGGCTAAATAAGGAAAAAGTAAATCAATTAAACCACATTATTTAAAGTACATACATAATTTTTAATTATATTTTACCTCCATAGACTGGTTTTTGTACGTGGACACATTTGGACTACTTGAATAAGTGGACGTTGTTTGACTTAGTTTTTTAATTTCTTCGTTGTTATAATCGAACTCATGTGCATTGGATGTTGTTGGTGGTAATTTTACGACAAGTACTGTTCCACCTGGTTGAACTTGAATCATATCACTTGAAGAAGGTAAAAATATATGACTAACTTTTGGCATTGAAATGTTGCCAGCAATAGTTCCAGAATTAATAGAAGCTTCCATGCTACCAAGCAGGTGCGATGTGTTTAGTAATTCGTTGACATTCACTGACGTAGTTGAAGTAGACGAAGAAAGAAGGTGATTTACTGAACTAGATGAATGAGATGCTAATTTTAGCTTTGGGGTGTTTTGAAAAAAATTTCGGAAGGCACGAATACTCCGAGTTGAGCCATAAACATCGAAAAACGCCCAAAGTTGTAAGCGATGGTCGACATGCATTAATACTACAGGTGTTCCACAGTTTTTTCTGATTGTGACTTCTCCCAAAGCAGACACGCAAACTGAAATTTCATCACCTTTATTACAAGGCAAGGCGATGTCTTTATTCACTACCCAGTATTCAGGTCTATCGAGTAAGAAATTTGAATCATCCGGCAAATCGTTTTGATTTAGAGAGGCTGGATTACATGATGTCAAACCCAACGCAAGAGCCCCAACGTAGGTATGATCGGTTTTTAGTACTTGAATAACTATACTTTCATCAGTTTGGATTGGTCTAGACGTAAACACATATCCTTGGCAGAAATCGTTTTCTGTACGAGTTGCAATGATGTGGTCAGTTGAAAGTATTATATTTCGACCTTTCGATGCGTGGAAAGGCATTGGGACTAAACTGTTGGTTATGTGATATTTTAATTGTGGAAGGTTAGCTTCACTACCTAAAATACTGAGAGACTGCAAGGGCGTTACTATACTATTCACCGAATTATTGGAATGAGACATTTGGTTTGAAAACGCATTTGTTGAAGACTGTTGATTAAATAACCGTGCATCTAATAGTTCAATAGCCGTGCAGTTGCCATAGATATCAATTACTGCCCAAAGTAACCCACGTACATCGATTCCTGATAGAATAATTCCTTTTTCCTCTCCATTTATACCATAAATAACGTCACCAGCTGAATTTACATAGTAATGTAACACATTATCTAGCTCACAATGTTGTTCATGCAGAGCTTTTGCCCAAAATCCTGTACGGTTCGTCAAATCTGGACACGCATATTTAGGTAACGAATTTTCCAGTGAAGCTGGATCATTATTTGTAAATCCAAAACGGACTCCTCCATTCCAGTTATTAGAGATTTCCGAAAAACGCATAAATATTTTTTCATTAATCCGAACCGGTCGTGCACTAAATGTCAAGGCACGACAGAAACTTTCAAATCGTCTTGCTTGTGTTCCGTCACGTGAAATTCTGATGTTGTCTCCATGCACAGTATGAAAATGCAAGGGTGGTAAATTGTTTTGATTTGAACAGGTTTGAGGCTCGCGACGTACTGAAAATATTAAAATAGAACAGTTAGATTAGTGGAATATGTATTTAACTTTATAGGCATAATAAGAGTTTATTTATTGAATGCTTATGAACTTGAACAGTAAGACATTGACTTAGGTATAAGGCGACAGGGGCCCTATTATGTAATTCGATTCTAAAGTAAAAATATTCGAATATGCAAAATCGGAGCTCTGTAACTCGATTTGGCAATTTTATTAAACGAAAATAGAAAAGCTCTAGTACTGCCAACTTTTTTTTTTTTTTTTTTTTTTATTCGGAAATTTGGTACTCCCTAATTCTAAAGTGAAGTCGTTCAAAATCGGAAATATTCATTCTACATATATCAAACGTGTTTGCAAGCAGGTCGAAGGAAGAAATTTGTCTCTCAAAATGTTAAGTAAACGAAAATTACCTATAGTGATATTTAGTTGAATATTTCATAAAAATAGGTACTAGTCTATGTTTTCCACACAGAAATTGATGTAAATCCTCAAATACAATTATACTTGGAACAGAAATTTGCCTTCTGCGAATGGTAAGATCTGGACACGTTGTTTAGGGAATACATAAAGGCATCTTTTGAAAGGCGGTAGTTTTTAAAAAGCCGAAATAAATATTTTATTTATTTATGATATTAGATTGCCGTTTTTTTAAATTTCACAGACGCTGATAATTATTTTTGCTTATTTACTTGACTTGTGTCAAAAACTATGCGAACTTGTTCTAAATTCGGAATTATCATAGGAAATAATTGGCATTACTGGCATCCGATTCTATTATCATTCGTAGTACAATTTGAAAGTATAATCGGATTTAACTTTCGAATAGAATCGAATTACATAGTAGGGCCCCAGTTATAGCTTTCATTGAAAATCATCATTGAAACACAAATCAGTGAAATGGTGGAATTATTTTTAACAAATCGGTTATAGCAATCATTAGCAATCTCACCTGAGCGCTGAGATATGTGAGACGAACATTTTTTGGATTCATTTCTGTTTTCTTTCTCAGCGAAAACAGCTGTTCTTTGACAATCAAATTCAATTTTTTTTTTTGTGGTTCGCAAGTGCGAAAGTGGTAAGTAAATACAAAATAAAGACGGAATGTTAATAAAAACTAATATAAATTGCACTTGTTATTATTTCTGATTCGTTTATAAGTTTTATGCTTCAAGCGCCCAGAGCGCTCGCGCTCAGAGCTTTTTTCTTTTCTTCGTGGGACTGGGCTATTGAAACTTGGTTGTCATCTTTTGAATTGAATTGAATTTATTGAGACTTTAAGGCAAAAATACTGAATATAAAGATATGAATCCTCGGCTGTCAGTTCTACAAGCTCTATCAGATAAAAAATGAGAAAGTATGTGTAAAGATGGCGGTATAAAACTCACACATTCACAGTACTTATCTTCACAACTCACACATTCACAGTATTTATCTTCACATCACTCTGCTATATTGTTGTTGGATTTAACATCTATTCATCGACACAAAATTAAATTACAAATACAACAATGTAAACAAATGGGTTTTGGAGGGTGAAACGTACGAAAGATTCATATCTTTATATTCAGTATTTTTGCTTTAAAGTATACATGTTAATACAGAGTGTACATTTCGTTTATAAAAAGAAAAACTGCTGCTATCAAGTATTGCCTACTTTGTCAGTTACAAAATTATTGCTTCTTGGCTGTTTTAGATGTTATTTGGACTGCTCTTGCTCAGGAGCAGTGTACGAGTTTATTTGTGACTGTGTGTCACATATATTCATAATTATATTTATAAATACAAATTCTTACAAACTAAACTTAAAACTAATTAACTAAAGAAGAGCGAAAGTATACACAGTATATGTACCTACATACATGTGGTTGGTAACGTTTAAATTTGATATTAATACTCTTTGCAAATTGTGGCTGGTCAATTTAGTAGGTTTATCAGAATAAATTTGTTAGGGGTCGTGAGAAAGTAAGGTAAAAAGGAAGGTGGATATTCTCTGAGATTTAGCCAGCTGTTCTGGCTGGCTTGTTGAATTTGAAGATGTTAGTAAACGTCACGCCTAGATATTTAAGCACGTTTTTACATTGAATGACTGAGTCGTTGATTCTGAGAGCAAGTTGTTTACTTTCTTTGGGAACACCGGGGGCCCTTTACCACTATCGATTTTGTGCCTTGACTTTGTAAAACTGTGTGTTACTGGGGAAGCTTTTTAAAATGTTTACTATGTATGTGAGAAATTCGAGAGACGCTATTGAAAGCCTTTTCAACGTCTTAAGAGCAGGCGATAGTACATCTGTTTTCACGGAGGTTGAGGCTGATATCGTTATGGAGTTTCAGTAAGGTGTGACAGTGTAGTGACTTTTGCAGATCCCGAATTGGTGGTCCGGAATAGGGTCTATAGGAATTTCTTCGGAGGAGTTTAGTTTTTTGAGGATGATTCTTTCAAGGAATTTACCAGTGTTGGAAAGAAGAGAGATAGGTCTGAATTTGTTGATATCCACCGACTTATTATTTTTCTAATTGGAAGGATTTTTGCAATTTTCCATGGGATAGGGAAGTAGCCTATGTTAATGCAGTTGTTTTAGATTATTGTGAGGAAGCTGATTGCCAAGGGGGACAGTTTTTAGGAAGAAGTTTGATTTGCCGTCAGGACCAACCGACTTCGTTGGATGAATAATTGACGAAACTCGATCAATATTCGTAAACATGCGTGTAGACGCCTGTCTAAGAGCCGAGTGTTCATTGTCAAAAGTGAAGATAGCTAAGTGAGATAGCTAAGTCCAGGTACTCCCAGAAAACATCCCAGTTGGTGTTTTTTGAAAAAAGTGATCGAGGATAGGTTTGATGTGACAATGTTGGCTTCCTCGAGCTGTATATTGACTAAAATCGGGTAATGCTCGGTAAAGGTGGGTAGGGTTTCAATGGAGAAATTGTTGTCGATGGTGTTAGTGAGGTGGGTTGAGATCAGAAAGTGATCTAGAAAAGAAGCACTCCACGGAAAAGATGGGCTTGGAGAGGCATGATTAGCTAAGGAGTGTGAAAGTCTGTTCTGACATTCTTCAAGGGTTTTACCGTTGATATTGTACCTGCATTAAGATCGCCGCCGATTATGGCACCATCGTATGAGTTGGCAAAAGTGTCGATTCTGGTCAATTCATTTTTGAAGACTGTGGGAGAACTGTTGGTTGGGATATATATATATCCAAGTAGGAGTTTCATAAATAATTATTGTTTTTGAAGGTAATACTAATGAAGATTGAAGTAAACTCTGAGTTCCAGTTAATGGTTTCGTCAAGAATTTTTTTTAATGACAATTGCCACACCTTGATGCTGAAGAAAGACATTCGGCTTTGCATTAAGACCCAATATGACATCCACCACAATTAGAACACAATCTATTTCTGTTTTACATTCTTTGGTATTGTGGTTAAAACCCAAACACTTAAAGCATCTTTTAATATACACCGACTCTTGAACAAAACACTTATACCATCCAACGCTTAGCTTACCCGCCTTCATCACTTCATTAAAACTATTAATCTAGTTCAATTACCGCATGGCCAAATCACAATCAAGCGTTCGGTCGGTCGGGCTCTGATGGGCTTTTGATCGACTTTACGATAACATGTGTCATTAAGCGCGACCTTTAAAATTGCAAAACGAAATGTGGCTTCAAGCTTCGGGCGTTGAGAAATGACAAATAAAAGTTCTGTTTCCTTAAAATGGCATTTCTGAAATTCTTCGCAGATAGAATTAAAAATGTCTCTGTATTCTATGTTCTCATTTAGGATCTACAACCAATGGACATAAATAGCTTTGCTAATGAAAGTATACATCAGGTATATGCGCTAAGGTAGTTTTTCATAACTTTTCCCTTTTTTATTCTACTGGAATTTAAAAGAAAGCTATTTTATAAAAAAAAAAACATTTCTTCAAGCATTTATAACTTTGACAAGTATCTAATAGGAAGAAGTAAAAATGTACAATGTACTAAAAGACCAGCAAATGGAAGATTTCGCAAAAGGAGTTCAAAATGGCAGCAAGGCTAAATAAAAAGAAAAAGGTCAATGATTGGTCCATAGATCTTAAAATCAGTTCACTCAGAATTATGAGGATTAATTATTATTATTATTACCTATTATGATCAAGAAAAAAATATAACAGATTTTGTATTGCATTCTGTCGATTCCCTATACCTACACTTCTTTTTTGCAAGCCGCTGCCTACAATTTACATTATCATTTTACTGAAGCCTTCCTTCATTCATAGCGGTGATCCCTATGTTTACATTATAAAAAAAACCCTTTCAATCAAACCCTTTAAATCCATCTATCTCTCACTCACACATTAAAAAGTCTCTCATGCTGAATCCAATAATATTATTTTATTGAAACGTATCAGCAAAATTTGAGTTAAACCTACCCTTCTGTTTTTTACGCACATCCGTCTCTATGCATGCGTCATTCAATTAAAATAAAAAGTAGGGCAAAACAATCTTAAGCTGGGTGAATAATTTTACTGCAAAGTAAGGCTAGCAAGAAGATTTGCACATTTAAATGGGGCAGTTTTCGCCGCTGACTTAGTACATAACACTCTTGCCAAGTTTGATGTGTTGCAAACTGTCATTTTTGTTTTCCCTATTCAACTATTTTCTTTACATGAGCAATATTTTTTCTTTCCTAAATACAGAAAAAAATGTATTCACTCTTCGACAGAACGTGGTATACCTATGTATACCTACCGCAGAAACAGGTTGAATTCCACAAAAAACACACAAGACAAATCGTAATTAATATTACAAAAAGTTATAAGACACAAATTTCTCGTGCCGGGATTTTAATTTATTTGTAATTTATGTTTGTGAACATTGATTTTCCAACAAAAATAATCACATAAAAAATAAAATACAAATTAAAAAGAAAAAAGTGTAAGTGATAGCGCCACAAGACACATCACTCATCAACAAAAAAACAGAAGACAAAGTGTAAATTGGACTTAGAAGTATACAGACGGGAGTAAATACACTCTCCGGAACCAAACAAAAATTGCCTAAATCAAACACATCTAAAAAGGGGTATAAAGATACTTCCAAAACAGAGCATCAAAACCATTTTGTTAAGGTATTTTCAAATGAAATAAATAAAACACAAACAATAAATTTCACAGAAAACCATTTCATTTTATTCCGTAAAATTAATAATAGTATAAATATATATAAATAAATAAATAAATAAATTTGATGGCACAACAGCTCATGAAGAACTAGGGCCTAGTGACTTACAACTCTCAACCATTCCTGTGTGCGTGTCTGCAGGAATGGAGGGGACCTACAGTTTATTGCCGAATCCGAACGGCTAATGAGCGGCACTTTTCTGTGACAGGAGATACTCTTGGAGGATTTGTCAATTCCTCGCAAGAGGCAGTAGCCGTTTTTTCTTTTAAATAAATAGGTGGCGAGGCTGGGGATCGAACCTTAGACCTCCGGCATGACAGTCCATCGCACTAACCGTCACGCCACGGCTACTATAAATATAAATATATGCAAATTAATTTCCAATTTTACCTGGAAGTTGAACCACTACACACAAACCAAACGTAAATTAGCACTTATAATAACTATCATCAAACAAAAATGATTCACACGTAATTATAATTAATACATAATTGCCACACAAACGAATTTTCTTATGTTTTTGTAAACTAAATGTTTTCTTTTCAATGAAAATTGCTAAATGCACAAAAACTTTCCCATCCGAAAGAAAAGGGAAAACAAACAAAATGGGAATTACCTACTGTGAGCTGTCAAAGCGCGACAAAAAATAGGAAATAGATCTATTCGGGCGTTGAGCTCGAGCTTACGATATTTACGATATAAATCGAGCACAAAGCTTGAGGTAACATTTCAGATTGCCTCATAAGAATCCATTGTTTCTATTCAATATGTCAAAGTCGGCACGACCGAACGCGTGATTGTGATTTAGCT
The DNA here is from genome assembly GCA_947049315.1 of Epistrophella euchroma. Lineage (NCBI taxonomy): Eukaryota > Metazoa > Arthropoda > Insecta > Diptera > Syrphidae > Epistrophella > Epistrophella euchroma. The sequence continues at coordinate 101,281,742 of OX346246.1, forward strand.
ATAAGCTTGAGGTAACATTTCAGATTACCTCATAAGAATCCATCGTTTCTATTCAATATGTCAAAGTTGACACGACCGAACGCGTGATTGTGATTTTGCTATAAAAGATTTTTTATTAACATTCATCCACATTGCTTTAAATGCCAAACAACTTATTAACACGTTCTCTTGCATTTTTTCCGACAAATTGCAAATTTTAATCCTATGGTTATTTCTTTTCAAAACATTCACGTCATAATTGCTTCCCAAGCTTTCTTCAACGTATTCATTGATTCAATGTTCTCACTTGACTCGCTCCTTTATCAATTTTTCAACCTGTATAGCAGACTCTCCTGGATTGACACTAACTTTAAGCTCAGCGTTTGTCTTATCACAATTCTGACGATCTTTCTGTTTAAGCAAAACAGCACCTTTTTTAATTGCACTCGCGTATGCTTTTTCATTTTTTAAGCTTATGTCGATTGTTTTTTTTTATTTCCGAAATAATTTTATTTTCTTTTGGCACTTTCGATTCACTTCTTATCATCTTATCAAATTTCAACCCGATCTCTTCACAATTTTCTTTTATTTTCTTTATATTCTCTTCGATGTGTCGAAGAGATATTAATTTTTTGCGGCAAGATGCACATAGAATCAATAAGTATGATTTACTCTCCACTGTTTTGTTGATATCGTGTTCAGCTAGGATGAAAAGGGTACCACACCCCCCTTTGCAAGCAACTAGCAATGGGTCATGCTTATTATTATTGCGGTTAGCTTTTTTACACTCCCCACAAATATCACTAACTCTCATACTTGCATATTCGCCTTCTTTTATGTATTATAATTATTTCTCTTTGTCAATGGATTGTTTTCTTTGTTCTTTTGTTTTTCACTCTACAACTTCCACTCAATTATTAAAAACAGTGAAGGAAAAAAGTTAACGGACCAAAATTTAAAAAGAAATTTTTTTTTTATAAGATAAAATAGAATACATAATACGTCTTTTTTATATTAATTATAAATTTTAATTTTCAATAAAATCATTGGGGTCATCATCATTCTCTATATTTAATAGACTTACTAGTTCTGGGCAATAACTCTTTTTCAGCTCTTTTTGAGATCTCACGTGCCTTAAAGATGAAATAAGAGGATCCGATGATATAGCCAACATATTACATAAATCTATCTTCATTTTGACGTTTCCGTGAAACTATACAGGTATTGGTATCAATATCGCTTGTAGTCTTTATTCCTTGATTCTTGTGCTTCTTCTGAAAGCTCTCCTATTGGCAAAATTTGATGCTTAGTGAGTTCTCCACCATGGTCCAAAATTTTGTGAAGTGTTGGAGTCAGGAGCTTGTGACTGTATTTGGCAATCATAACTGCTTTTGTGATGTCCGCTTTTATCTTTTCGTGATCCTTGTTTTACTTCATACTTAGGTAACATTTTCAGTCGAAATATTGCTTGTAGTTTTCATTAGTTTCCTCTTTTTTGTAAAGTCTGAACATATCTCCAAAGATTTCGAAGGTCTTCCTCTTGATGTACTTGGCATGTCACTGTCTTCAATTCCATCATCTGGGAAACTAAATGTTCAGTTCAAAAATTCTTCATTTTTCAAGAGAAATCTTGTTTTTAATCTATGACAGTCACTCCATTTCGTATTGAATTTACAATATAATTTTTTTAGTTTAATTTTGGTTTCTTGTCATCACTTATATCATTGTATTGATTTTGAAACATAGTTACGAATTCTTGAACATTTGAAACATTGATAAAATGTTCAAAAAGGACTTTGATTAAAATATTCATTTTGAAGTTTAAAGTTGCACCTCTCTTGAGTCGAACCTTTTAAAAACTAATTCAATGTTTCCATCATTAATGGTTTATATAATACAGGGATTATTTTACCTGACACCAAAAGTACCTTGCTCTTTACCTCTTTTTTAAGGGTAGCGATAAAAACTTAATATTTCATGCTACCTATTTTATTGGACCATAAAATAATAAATTATAGTTAAATTATAGTTTTTAATGAACAGGCAAACATAAATTAATCTCTTACTTTAACCTTTTTAGTATTGTTAAAACAATAAAGAAATTAATGTCCTACTTTTGTCAGGCTATAAAAAACAATAAAAATAAAATAAATTTGATGGCACAACAGCTCATGAAGAACTAGGGCCTAGTGACTTACAACTCTCAACCATTCCTGTGTGCGTGTCTGCAGGAATGGAGGGGACCTACAGTTTATTGCCGAATCCGAACGGCTAACGAGCGGCACTTTTCTGTGACAGGAGATACTCTTGGAGGATTTGTCAATTCCTCGCAAGAAGCAGTAGCCGTTTTTCTTTTAAATAAATAGATGGCGAGGCTTGGGATCGAACCTTAGACCTCTGGCATGACAGTCCATCGCACTAACCATCACGCCACGGCTACTACTACTACTATAAAAAACAATACTTGCCGTAATATTCACGCCGTTTAAAACTCGGTGATTTAAACCGAACGTCGCATAGTATCGCAAGTATGGAAAAACTAAAAAAGGCTTTACTTGACATTTATTTTTCGAATTGTCATTTTATATTTAAATAAAATAAATAAATTAATTCGTGTCAAACACAAATACGCATTAGAAATGTCTTTCATTCCTCTTATCGTGTTTTACGTTGGGAAAAAATGTCAACAATACCATCCACCGCATTGCGTCTTCCAAACATTCTGTGAACGATTTGTTGCGAGTTGAATTCTACTTGATCTGGTTGCAGTTCCGCGTCGATCGTCAATTCGGTTCCAATATCTATCATATTATATTAAGCAAGATGGCAACTAAATTCCATCAACCTAACAGCAATACCGCAACCCAAACACCTCATTAATGCACATATAAAATGCAACAAAAGTTTTTTTAACCGCTCCAAATTTTATATCTGTATAAACTGAATTTCACTGGTCTGGCAGCGATACCTTGAACATTACACTACCATTATGTACTTTCCTAACAAAAAAATAGAATTAGCATTTTGATTGTGCATTATAGTGGTGCTAGATGAGGTATTACTGTCAAGTTAATGAAATTGAGTGTAGACAGTAACCACGAAATATTCTGATTTTGTTGGTTGTAGTTTTAAAGTGCATTATATAGGTGTTAGGGCCACGGTATCGCTGCCAGACCGATGGCATTTAATTTGGACACATATAAACTTGATTGATCACAAAATTTGGAGCGGTATAATACACATATGTAAACTTCACTAATTTTTTTTTTAATTTTGAAAGTGCATTACGGTGGTCTTTGGGCCGCGATATCGCTAAAGGGTCTATGACATGTAGTTTGCACTAGTACAAATACCATGCCCACAAGTTTTGGAGCGATATAAAACACTTTGAGCAAATCGTTTACCAGCTCTCGGTCTATAAGCCTTTTCTGGTTGATTGGACAACTCTACTCCGATATGTGAATAACGTGCACAAATATGATGCGTTCGGATAGCCAGCATCGCCGAAAATCACATGATGGAATATTTTGCACTGACTGAATAAACCAATAAAATGTTGAATATTTGCTAAAACCATTTAAACCGTACCTAAACGACACGAAAATGCCTCGTTTAAGTTGAAGTCTGTTTATCATAGTTAAACCGATCATACGGTTTAAAATTTTGGTTAACGTCGGTTTAAGTGAGTGAATATTACCGATTAGTCGGTTTAAACATTTTAAACCGACTTCTGAATCTAAACCGATTTTAAACGGCTTGAATATTACGGGCATAAGGATTAAGGATTATAATTTTCTTTCTTGTCAAACTATTTACCTGCTTTCTTTTCAAAAACTCGTTTAGTTTAGGAGGTATTTATTAAAAAAGGGGCGTGAAAGTGGGTGGATTACAAAAATTTAATGTTTAATATAAAAATCAGTAGCTTGCTTACAAGAATGTAAGTACTTTTTTTTTTTTAAATTGCAATTTAAAAAAAAAAGGGCGTGGAATTGGGTGGATTTTTTTGCGATCAAAGTTATAAAGAAAGGTAATCTAGTTAATATAATATAAGAAGAAAATTTCACGTTCTCAGCTCTTTTTAGAAACAATTCAAAAGTAAATTTGTTTTAGGACCGAAATGTTAGTACCGGCAACATGCCTTTTTTCAAACAAATTAAATTTTCTCAAAAAATTGCAAAAAGTTGCAACTGCGATTTTGCATATGGTTTAAGAAATAGTTAGGCTAAAATATGCTTGTAATTTTTCAGCGGGACTCAGCGGGTCTTTTTTTGTAGCTGTATTCAAATGTCAAAAACTCATTAAAAAAGTGTTTCTTGTTTTATTTATTAAAAATATATGTTTTTTTTTTTATTTTATCTTACTTACAAATAAAATAACCACGTGACATTAAAAAAAATAAGATTCTTCTTGGAATATTCAATAATTGCAAAAAAGAAAATGAATAAATTAGTTTTTTGTCATTTTTTTAGTCTAGACCAAAATTGCCCTACTTTGAAAAGCTCTACAAATCAAACTATTTACCAAAAAAATTATTTTGTGTGCTGTTTTTGAAGCTCTGTTTATATTTCTATTAGAAATAAAAAACAAAAAAATTAAAAAAAAATCGGATTGTTGGTTTTTGCCACGACTTTTGGCTTTTTGGACCACAGTGCGACGTGGACCTGGTCAAAAAGCTGAAAATACAGCGGATGGCTGACACGTGGTGCGTATGGACACCGAAGCACCCGACGAGTCTTCGAATCTACCCCTAATGGTCTGCGCCCCCCGTGTAAGGGGAGGGGATTCATACAAATTCATACTAGATAAGTTAATCTTTTGGATAAGTTTGTCTTTTGGTAAATGAACTGTCAAATTTTGTATGGGAAATGGTTTACGCAAATTGGGTGAAATTATCTAAGGATTTTGCTGCGGAAACTTATACAAATTTATTTGAATAAACTTATACAAACATTATTGTGACTTTAAGAATTAGACGTGTTCAGATATATGATACATATGTTGTCTCAGAGAATTAAAAAAAACTCTGACCGTGTTCTGTAACTATTGAATCGCGATAAGTTAGCGATAAAAGTTGTGACATTCTTTATAAAAAAAAAGTTATAAATTAAAGCGAAGTTTATAAAAAAAAAGAGTTGTAAATTCAACGTAGTTTGCACAAAAAAAAATAATTAGGACGATTAGGAAAGCTAACTAGTAAATTATTAAGGTATTTTAGAATGCTGAACAGTAAAAGTCAGAATTGAGCCATAATTCATTCTTTCTCTTTTCTTTTTTCTTATCTCAACAAATTTCAGTTTCAATTCCGTGAGGTGCACTTGGGGCGCTCTTCACTTCCGAAAGCAAAAGTTAACGAAAATCAAGAAACCGACATTATAGGGGCGCCATATGATTTTTTGTATTCTCTCATTTTCGTTCGACCACTGCCGTTATTATTCAGTCATTTAATGCAGATTAAAACTTTAATCGAGATGTATTCACTTATTTAGGCCGTGTGTGAATTCGTTTAAAATTTCGATTAAATTTTATCCCACATTAAATTTTGACGTTTCTTCAGTGGTGAACACAATTTAATCTTTTTGCTGTGTGAATTCAATTAAATGGGATTTTTTAAATTCTAATATTTTTCTTCCGCCTGCGAGTTTTGGAAAAAAGTAACACATTTTTTTGTATAAAATTTCGCGAGGTAAAAAATTAAACGCCCATTCTAATGAGTTCAAAGAGTTCTCACCCTGGGCCTGTTATAAAGAACGCTTATGGTTCGCAAGCAGCTGCAGATCAAAAACACAAGACGCAAAAAACTCTGGCCGCTTGTGGAAGTCATGATGAGCTGGCAACTTTATTTAATTATTGTTATCATTGCTGCAATTAGCAAATGTTGTTCTGCAGATGAATCCATTCATCTTTGAGATGTATGGAGACTTTTCATTCAGAACGATATGTTTTTCTAATAATTTAATTTTAACCACCAGATCCAGGGTTCTAATTTGCGTCAATTCAAACTTGTAGCGCAAAAGAAGTTGTATCCAAGAGAACAAACAATGTTCTACTTCTACTTCTAGCTTCTATTTCTCTGCAAGCAAGGATCCAGTAGTCTTCATTGTGGCTTTAGAAACAAGATACAAATTGGCGTTGAACTTTTTCTTAATATTTTAGAGTGAAATCATTTAATCATATTTTGACTTATCTATTAATGCATCTTCATTGAATATGTTCTTTTTATGCACATGAAAACAAACAAAATATTTCGTGGGTGCTGGTAAACGTCAAAATTTAATCTAGCAACACAAATTTAACGTGCCCCCGGACCATGTTAAATTTTGACGTCTTAGGCCGTGTGTGAATTGAGTTAAAATCGCATTAAATTTTATCCGAAGATTAATTTTTGACACTAGTGAGGTGAATCTGTACGTAGAAATGTCAAAATTTAATCTCGGATAAAATTTAATCGAAATTTTAAACGAATTCGCACACGGCCTTAATCCAATTCACACACGGCCATAAACCAAAAATGAATCGCATTAGGTTTGATCTAATGTCACATTAATTGGATTAAAAGCGGTAAAAGTTCACTTTAATCCAAGACTGAATACTATGGCGGTTATAGTTCTACCTTAAAGGTCTGGCCAGACAGAGCGCGGGCCGACGGGACGGTCAATACTTTACTATAGAGAGAAAAAACGTGGCGATAAAATTTTGTTTGTAAATTTATACAAAGACCGCCGGACCGCGTTCTGACTGACCAGGTCTTAAAACGCGACTCATGTACCTACCGAACATTTTTGTATCCTTCCGAGAAATATGTCTCCGATTTCGCGTTGGTTTGGAAGAAGTTCTCCATTTAAAAATAACTTCGAAATCTGTCACATATTTGACGTTTATAGGCTCTCCCAAACCAACGCGAATATTCGCCACGACAAAAGAAAACAACACGTGGTTGTCAAACAAAACAACACGTTGTTGTTATTGTTTTCTTTTGTCGCGGCGATTAATCGCGTTGGTTTGGGAGAGCCTTTATATGAATTTATATATCTATAAAGAACACAAAGGGGAAAGAAGTGTCTACAATTCGGTGCTTCAGATCACATACACTTTTTATATTATTTTAATTGGTCCCTTTTATTTGAATTTTTTTACTCCAAAGGGAAGTGAAAAACATATATACTCCGGTAAAACAAAATAGAGCAATAGGTATATGTAGTTTGTTAAATTAAATGAGACAAAAAGTTTCGGAAACATTTTTTTTATTAATCTTCCTTTTTTTTCTTCATACCTTTATATTAAAGTAATTATTAACAATGAATGAATTTTGTAATAAAATTTTAATGAGTGAAAATCTTCAATCTTTTAATCAACATTTCAAGTAGATCGAGAAATCGATTCATGATGATGTGCTAAATATCTCAAGAGATACAACGGACACTGACTTGACATAGACTTTACTTACCTTTGTTGACTAGACAGGAGTTAGCGAAGGTTGTATCTTACAGATACAAGGGTGGGTAGGCAAAACTTTTGCCGATAACATCCGGCAAGGCCTTTGATGTCTTGGCGAACCACTGTGTTGGTGTGACAGTGGGGTTGAAGTTGATTTTTGGTAGAAAAATTAAAAAAAATAGTTTAATTAGTTCAAGGTAATTAGGTAGGTCTAGCTTTAGGTATTATGCCTTTATAAATATAAAATTTATTTTAAGGGTTTAGTTATACACTTGTCAAAAAAATTAAGGGAACAAACAAAGTTTGGTTTGTTTAGTGTTTTTTGAAGAGCCGTATATCTGTGGAAAGTGATCGTATTGAGACGAAACAAAGAGCATTCTCTAAAGCTTCATGTTTTTTGCGTTGAAGAATTTTAGAAAGCGTTTTTTTTTTTAAGGTACCGTTGTTCCACAATCATAAGAAACAGCACGAGCAAAATTTGTTTTTTTTTCTTTGAAAAATTTTTTTTTGAGCCAGATAAATGTATTGATTCGATAACTTGTTTATTTAACTTAAATGTCGTCTTTTTTTGGCGCTCCTAAATTTGTTTCAGAAGAATATCTGGGTTTGAATGAAAAAAAAAAAACTTCTGACTTTGGTTACCAATATCTCAACAAGGAATGCCGATGACGACATTGAAAAATTAAACGCAGTTTTGAAAACTGGACTTAATTTTCTACAAGATCTTACTTAAGACATTTTAAAAAACTATAGACCATTAGTATATCTGCAAAATTTCATATCGGTCTACTGAACCGTTTTCCTGTACCGAATGCCCAAAGTCTATACAAACCAATTAAAGGAACAAATTGTATGGTTAAGCATTGTGAAATCGTCGTAAAAATGGGAACGAAAAAGAACACAATTTCTGTCCAGTTTTTCACAGTTTTGCATTAGCTACAATGCTTATAAGATTTTAGAGGGAAAAAAAATTCTTCCACAAAATAAAATACAACAAAAATTTTAAAATTTTGAAAAAAATATTCAATTTTTTCTATAATTTTTTTTTTCAAAAAAATGTTTTTTTTTTTCTTTTGAACTCTCATCAGTAATTAGTATTGTAACTCACACAAAACTGTGATAAAAGTGGACAGAAATTGTTCTTTTCGTTTCCATTTTGATGACGATTTCACAATGTTTATGAACTATACAATTTGTTCCTTTAATTGGTTTATACGAATCTAATCATTCGGTACGGGAAAACGGTTAAATGGATTAATTTGAAATTTTAGGGAAATATTGGTGGTCTATAGCTCTTAAAAATGTCTTACCATATTAAGTCCTGCAGTCAATATTTGTAAAGCAGTAAAACATTTACAAAAATTCTTAAAAAGTCGTTTTTTTACCTTTTCTTAATGTAACGGTGAGGAGCCAAAAAAATAATCATTATTAAGTCTTGAAAAAATCTTGTAGAAAATTAATTCCAGATTTAAAAACTACCCTTAAAACTTGCATGTCGCCATTCCTTGCGAATATAATGGTAGTCAAAAGTCTGTTTGTTCATTCAAAGCCAGATATTCTTCTGAAAAAAATTGTAGAATGATGAAAACAGACGACCTTAAAGCTAAATAAATAAGTTATCGAAAAAAAATATTAAATTTGCTCAAAAAAAAAATCAGAAAAAATGACAATTTAAAAAAAAATAAAAATAATAAAATTTTTGGCTCGTGCTGCTTCTTATCATTCATCATTTCTCTCATTTCTCAATACAACAAATGTAAAGCTTCAGAATGCTTTTTGAACACTAAAGAAAATGATTTTTTTGACGGTGTTCACATTGGACTTACTCCTTGGATTTTTTTTGACGTCTATATACTTTTTCTCGTTCCCACTCTGTGGTGAGAAAGAGACAGGCAAGTGAGGCAGGATTTTTTAAATTTTTTAAAAATTTGGATTTTTTTTGACGTTTCCTTTTGTGACATGTGTTTTGTTAGTATTTAGTTTTTGTTTGGCACTTAAATACTAAAGAATCGAAGTTTTTTCAATTGGAAAAATAGTTTTTTAGTGAAATATTAATTTTGTGATTGAAAAATTTCTATTTAAATTCTCCGGCGAATAAAAATTAGCCAGTTCAGGTTTCTCAAGCTCACTGAGATCTCAGAGATCTCAGCAATCTCAGAAATCTGAACGTAATTCCTCAGTGAGATTCCTCACTTTTGCTGTCAAAAAACTGAGACTGATATTTTTTGGATTCGCTTGCTCAATTATTTTTTGTCGCAGTTGATTAATTAATAAAAAAGAGATGGAAATTGTTTTTGACTTCTAGTGGAGAAATTTTGTTCAGGTTTCTCCTTCTGCTCAGTGGAGCTGACGGAGCTTGCTCAATGAGATCTCAGTGAGATCTTAGAAACGTGAACTGGCTAAATGTGTGTTTTATTTTAACGACTACTGAACGTCAGAGTGAATCGGTTGTGTGTGTCTGAACACGAGCTGACTGACTTCTGTCAAAAAAAATCGTAAATTTGAGTCCAATGTGAACACCGTCTTTGGTTCCTTTAATTTTTTTGACAAGTGTAGATTAGGGTAAGTTTCCTTTTTTTTTATTTATTCCACTGAAGGATCTACTTGATACCTCATCCTTACATCAATGCAGTGGCATAGGTAACTATGTACATATATGCATTTCATTTTTTATTTTTCGGTTTCCGACTACCTATCCTGATATTCCTATCCACTCTTTCTTTACCCATCCGATAATACAGGCATGACGAATTTTGTTTGCTGAGGGAGGAGTTCGAAAAAGGGCAAGAACCGCCCCAACCCGTCGAGCTAAGCCGAGATAAAGCAAGCATGCCATTGCTCTTTTCCGACTCCTGTAGACATACCCTTGTGGTAACCTAGACTCGCAACGCAACAAGTTCAAGGTTTCCAACATTATATAATACTTACGTTATCACACCAATAAATAGTTATTATTCCTTTTTCGTGACCTTTTTAGATTAAAATCTTCTAATCCTAAGTGGGCTTTAAGTCTTTTTTGAATTTATTTCTTGTAAAATAGACGACGTACTTCTTCAGGTCTATTTAAATAGCTTATCAAATTTTAAAAATGAAGTTGATTTTTATTGGTGTTTTTACAGTTTTTAATTGTTTATTATTAGCTGCGTTTTATTTTCCCTTAAATATGATCCGAATCAGATCATGATAATAAAACAAACTGGATCACAAAAATGTTTAGTTTCACAGTTGATAATATTTGCGTTGTAAAATTGACAGAAGGAAAATTTTCACAAGACTTGTTTGAAAAAATAATATTTTGTATCTAAGGAAACAAACGTTTAATACAAAAAAAAACAATTAGTATTTATTTTGTTTTATATAAACATGGTTCCCAGATTCTCAGAAATATAAATGCCTACGATTTTTCTTTCAAAGGCGTTATCATATAAAACAAAATAGATTTTTAAAAGTTGTACTTCGCATAAGCTTGAGTTCTAGAATTTTTTTTTGTAAATCTCAGCAGTTGTATCAACCTCGAAAATTAAAATATTGCTAGGGAAGTGTTCAAAAAATGGATTTTGAAATCCAAATCCAGTAGCAGACCTGGATCTTGTGTTGTTTTTGTAATATTTGTATTTGTGTTTTAAAATCCAATCCGAATCAGATCTGGGGGAAAATAAAATACAGCTATTATTAGGTATTGTTCATTTAATGTTTGAATTCTTGAAAAAGACTTCTCAAATTATCAATTATTAAGAGGTACGTAATCATGTACGAAACGTCGTCTTTTTTACAAGAAATAAATTCAAAAAAAAAGGCCTAAAGCCCACTTTTTTAGAAGACATCAACAAATAGTTAAAAAGCTCAGTCAATTTATAAGTAAACTTTATAATATAGTAAATTACATTATTCAGACAGTGGGATCTTAATCAAGCACTTTGGAGATAGGTTTATATATAATGGTTCAATTTAAACACACAATTTGCACTGTAAAACATAATTTGACAATCCTTTAATAAGTTTTGAAAACAAAAAGTAAGCTTAAACAATTATTTTGAAAAACACATTTTTCAGACGCAAAACATCATTTGGGCCCACTGTGCGTCATGGCACGCCTTACACGCCGACTCCACAGGACATACAGATGGCCAAGATCCAAACCGCAATCCAATCAACAATCAGCTTGTTTTTTCGCACTGGGCACTTTATGTCATGTCGATAGTTATGTCGATAAATTCCACTAATAAGTCAGAGCAAGAGAATCACACAAAAATTCCTTTCAGTACTACTTCTACCTCTCTCACACACATGGAACGTCAAATCTCATGGCCAAGCTTTGAACAGAGCTCATGTCTTGTTCAAAACTTTGTTTTCGTCGACATGTTCATGACATGGACATGGATTTTTGTGCCTCCACTGGATTTTTTGTAGACATGTTCATAATCCTGCCATCGTTCATGGCCTGTGGAGGCGGCATGTAACAGACGTGAAACATTGAAAGGCTTAACTACATTCAACTTAAAGGCTTAACTACATTCAACTTACTTTTGAACAAAAGTAAACTAAATCTTTTAGGCTCTTTTGTACAAAAGTGAACTAAATCCTTTGTCGTTTTCCAAAGCACAACTCATTTCTATCTTCTTTCTCTAGTTTTACAATATGATATGGAGGACATTTAAGGGAACAAACATTTATTCAGGCATTTACAGGGTTTTTATTTCAAAAATGGCAGTTACATTCTGGCTTTTGCAGGGTTTTAAAAGAAAAATGGCGGTTACACAGCATAGTTTTAGTAAAATTTCTTGCACGCAAATGCCACTTGAGTATGTGTGTATTTTTTCACTATTGTGCTTTTTGCAAAAAGTTTTTGAATGTAGTTAAGCCTTTAAAGTGCTCTTAAGTTTCACTTTTGTGCAAAAGTAAAACACCAATAAATACAAAAAATCAGTTTTAAAAGCGACTAGTAGATGTTGCTGTAATGGGGGAAATTTAAGGGAACAAACATTTATTCAGGCATTTATAGGGTTTTTTTTTCAAAAATGGCAGTTACATTCTGGCTTTTGTAGGGTTTTAAAAGAAAAATGGCGGTTACACAGCATAGTTTTAGTAAAATTTCTCGCACGCAGATGTCACTAGAGTATGTGTGTATTTTTCCTCTTTTGTGCTTTTTGAATGTAGTCAAGCCTTAAAGGAGAATAAGCATAATTTTATTCGTACGAATTGACTTGTATGTGCCCTATTACACGTTGACTCTAGAGTCATGACTCTTTTCAAAATTCAATGAGTGCGAAGGTGAAATCCGATCTTTTTTCTCCTTCGCACCCATTCAATTTCGAAAAGAGTCATGACTCTAGAGTCAACGTGTAATAGGGCACTATTCAATCCGATTGCGAAAAGATTTCCTTTCCATACAAGACCAAAATACCTACAACTTCCTGCTACCACGCGCTTTAAATTCCAAAGAAAACCGCTTAGATAAATCCCTCAAACCAAATGATTCGTGTATTTGATAGTTGAGAAAATGAACGAATCAAATGCACAAACCATTCAAAAAATTAACTAATCGAATGCAAAACCCATTTATAAATAAGCCGAGTTATAAAATGCATCAGATACTCATTTACAGCGCAAACGGCGCAGCCAAAATTTTTTATCTGCTTCGATTTAATTTTTTTTTTACGTTCCGAAACGTCAAACTTATGCAATTTAATATTTCAACATAGCATGAAGTTTGCGTTGCTGATGCGTATGAAAACATCAAAACATTTTTTACATTTCGCAACTCAGCCATACTTTACCTACTATTTTCTTTATACATACATACATTATACGACCCGTATGTTTTATGTTTGTAATGCAATTCTTAACATTTGAGTTTACAAATAATGCTTTAATAATTCTTCATAAACTTCATATGCTAGAGCGAAACAACCTATTTTTTGAATCCAGAGATGTGAGGGAAACTCAATTTTGACTAAAATTTCTCTAATATTTCCCTTTTATACATTGGTGAAAATGATATATTTTAAAAGTCTGATATAAAAAGAGTTTAGATAAAAGTTATTTCAGTGTTTATGAAATTGGCCATTAGTCTGTAACAACTTTGATCAAGTTTCGTAAGCTTGGGGTTTTTCCTATTGGTTTTGACAGCAAATTCTGCGGCGTCGTACAATTTCTAGTTAACAAACAGACATATTGGTGTTCTTGGTGTTTGTTTATGAACTTGGGTAAAATAATTAGGTAGGTCACAAGCACAGTACACATATTGAAGGTAGTATATTGCGCATCTTCGAAAATTACAAAACAAGTGTTTACGAATCGCAGTGATCTTCGTTTACAATTTACAAAAACAAAATAGAAGACATGCGCAGAACTGAACAAAAATTAAAACTCGGAAGATATTACCAACCTTCTTAATATGTACTGTGGGTCACAAGTAGTAATAAATAATGTAGCACTAAAAGAAGGATGGAGTCACAATTTAAAATTAAATTGCGGGCTGGCGGTGTGGTCAAAACTGATAGTTGCCAGCCACGTTGTTTGAAGTCAAATCGAAGGCTTGTCGTTTTAGTTTTGTCATAATTTGCTTATGAACAGAAGTGTTTCTCTGCTCCATAGTGAAGGCAAATACTTAAATGATATATGAAACGCAATTTTCGTACGTTTTCCACATGCAGGCATTTGTAGTCTTTGACAATCCTTGCCACACGACTACAAAATGTGGCATGTTTTAAAACATGAAAATTGTTATAATTTGTTGTAAAAGGCCTTTCACACTATCCCACTAGTATTAGCACATGTCAAAAAAGGGGGAAGTAAATCTGGTATAATAGTGTGGAAACAATATATGAAATTTCATCCCACACGACTTGAAAGCCCATCTTACACAATTAGGTAGGTAGTATCATGCTAATACCTTAACATCAGGCTGTTTAAAATTTTGCGCCAATGTTTTTACCTGTAATTTTTATTTCTGAAATAGACCTGCAGAAATATGTAAATACACCCGAAAAGTCATTGCAACAATTTATACAATACAAACTAACCTTTATCTTACAAGGGGTACATAGTATATGCATATACATACCTACCTACCTAGAATTTTTTATCAATTTAAAGTTAGAAATACCTATGGAACAGAATAGAAACAACAAAAGTGGAATATTGTTTACAATGTCCACGTTCGAGCACCTACCTACCTATCTCTATTGGCTACATTATGTATGCATACCACGGTTGGAAAAGGGCTTACTATTGTAATGAATTTTGTATTATTTAATTTTCCCAGTACGTAAGTAGCCGTGGCGTGATGGTTAGTGCGATGGACTGTCATGCCGGAGGTCTAAGGTTCGATCCCCAGCCTCGCCACCTATTTATTTAAAAGAAAAAAACGGCTACTGCCTCTTGCGAGGAATTGACAAATCCTCCAAGAGTATCTCCTGTCACAGAAAAGTGCCGCTCGTTAGCCGTTCGGATTCGGCAATAAACTGTAGGTCCCCTCCATTCCTGCAGACACGCGCACAGGAATGGTTGAGAGTTGTAAGTCACTAGGCCCTAGTTCTTCATGAGCTGTTGTGCCATCAAATTTATATTTATTTTATAGTACGTAAGTACCACTTTCCAACTTACAGTACTATTTCAATTATTGGCAAAATACCAATAGGTACTGAAATTTTTATCAACTGAGCTTAACACATCACTCAATCGCTTTTTTGGTTTAGGTCTGATGAAATTCATTCTGTTTCGTGCAAACAAAAAATGTTCATATAAATTTTAATTTAATTAAAATGTACATTTCGAATGTAAATGTTTGATGCGGTAGAAAATTGCCTCAGTTTTGCATAGCTGGGTATACTAAGGAAAATAATCAATTTATTAGACCTTTTTTTTAAACAAGCTGTAAATTGTGTGTAGATCGAACTTATTTTTTCATATTTTGCGTAGATATTTACGGAGTACACAATTTATTATAACTTTCAATTAATGCGAACTACTTATATAGGGTTTCTCCTAGTTTTGTGCATTATATTTTGGGGGGGGTAATTCTTGGGATCATTCCAAGAAAAAAAATTTTATAGGGAAAACATTCGTCTCCCCCCTTAAGGCAATTTATGAAAAATTGTATGAAAATGGAAAAAAAAATATTTAAAAACAAAATGATGTGCTATATACTTTTCTTGAAATCTAATTTTTTATGTTGTTTAAATGAGAAATTAAATTTCAAAGTCGAAATTTCTAAAAACAAAAATTGTATAAAATATAAACGGCAATTTTTTGCGTTTTTAATTTCGTAAAAACTAAAGTAGCATTTTTATAAGCTCCTTTAAGTATGCTGATTGCAGATGCTACAAATGAATTTGATAAACAAACAGCACATCATAAGTATTGGAATGCGTAGTACATACGACATGGAAGACTGAGCAAATCTGATATGCGTGGGTTTAAATCTTATGTCATGTGCATGTAAAAAGTTTTTTTTAATAATAAAATTGGATTAAAGCCCAGAACCACTAGAAGGAGACTGATGATAGGGCTTGGCACCCCTTGAAATAGCTATATCTCCAGCCAAACAAAAATAAAACGAATTAAAATACCTAAAATTATTATTATTATATATTTATTGAACATGCAATGAATTACAGGCTAATAATGAAATTAACGACCTTCTAGCTGCAAAGGCCTACCGCTCTATGATACTTAAGATTAGTTTTTATCATTAGTGTATACATTTGTGTCTGTTGCTAATAGAATTTCATTAATTTTGTCTATATTATATGTATTTGGGTATTTTAATATTTCGACGATGTCGTTTCCATTCGAAGTGTTAGTCTGGTGCATTCGTGGAGCAAGTGTTGAAGATTAAAAGTAGTGTGTCAGGTAGGACAAGTGGGAGGGGGCTCTTTTTTGAGGATGTGAAGGCGGGTGGCAGAGGTATGGCCAAGTCCAAGTCGGATGAAGTTGGAGACCTTGGATTTGGATTTTGGTATGTTCGTGGGGTAGATCGGAATTGACTTAGTTGGGTTTATTTTTGTGTAGTGGTGTTCATTCAATTTGATCTGCGTTATTTAGTTTTTTTATGTGGTTTTTAATTCGTAAACAATTGATGGTAGCGCCTTTAAGTTGTTGTTGTTGTTCAAAAATTCAGCATTATTATTGCCCAGCATTATATTATTGTTCAGCATTATATGGGCCCCAACTTTATATATAAATTGACTTTCTTTATTTCAATGATTGCACTAGGTACCTTATCAATGATCATTGGAACAATAAAAGTCATTTCATGAGAAAGTTTGGGCTGAAATGATATTTTTTGGTGACCAGATATCTAGATAAGCTTTATTTTGGCATCAAAATAATAATAGATTTTGGAGCCTCATCATTCAAATTTTCGATTATATCTATAACTGGCGCGTAACAATGGCAACATCTAACAAAATATTAAATTCCTGGTAGAATTCACGATAAAAAAAAATTCGGTACTATTTGGTCTCTTTCAGCACTTTTTTTTTCAGCGTTCAGCACTATCGATAAAAATCGATTTCCATCACTGATGCAAACCTATCCAAAAATGTTGATATTGTATGGATGTAATGTGCTACCTACATTGACATGGATTTTTAGACATATTCGTAACTTAACTATTTGGCATGCTGTGTAGGCTGTGCCTATGGTTTATTGCCGGTAATACAGACGTTTTTTTTTTGGGAAGGGAAAAAGGAAAAAACGGATTATCATAAGGTAAGAATAAAAAAAAGAGACTAATGAGTCTCGTTTTATCCTCATTTAAAACACAATTTTCAATTTGTATCCAAAAGTTTAGTAAGAGAATAGGAGCATGTTTGTTTTTTACAATTAAGCGGATAATCTTATAGGTACTATAATGCCTAGTTTGTTCTGCTTCTGAGTTCTGAGGCATCTCATTTTAATATGAGAAAAGGTTTGTTTGTTCGTTGGGCCCTGAAGTCGCCCTGGTATCATCCCAAAGCGTTTTTTGTAAACCCTGAACTCACAATCAAATTCTCTGTTTTTTTTAAACCTGGGGCCGTCCTGAACTCGCCCTGAAGTAAATCTAGGTTTTTTGCTGTGGCGAGTTGAGGTCACAAATAAACTGCCAAAAAGACAAAGTTGTGAAGCATTATTTTTGTTGAAGATTGTCATTTTTTGTTTTTAAAACGGAAATTAGATAAAAAATATGTAGTACACTAATTGAATACAATTTAATAGGAAAAGGAAATGGAAACTCTTAGTTGTTTTTATTCATTTTTTAATCTTATTTTATGTTTCAATTATTCGAGGATAGAACTGCTAGTGTTCTTTGGGAATCGAAAAACCCAGTTTTTTTTACAACTCTTGGAGTTGTCAAGAAAACCTGGGTCAACCCTGGGCTAACTTATCTGTGGTTTTCGATTCAACCAAAAAAAAAACAGAGATTCTCACACTTAATTGCACACACACCAAAATAAATAGCATAACTAAACGTCAATTTGAAAAGGCATTTAATTTTTCCTTGTGGTCCGTGTTAATAATAAAATAAAATCAAAATAAAATAAAATGGAGTCGATTAATTAGTGCAAATAGGGAAATTTTTTCGTTTTTTTTACCTTTCAATCTCCACACAAAGCACCCAGTTTAAAAAAAAAAAAAAAAAAAACAATCCAGATTCGTTTTATGTTTTGAACCCTAAATCTGAAATGTTGAATCGAAAACCACATTAATTTTGGCAATTTAAACAGGAGTTGTACTATATTATTAAAGTTAATAAGTTGCCTTAAATGCAAAAGAACCTATGTATATATATACTAATGATCTCCGTATAGGTTTATATACAAAGATACAAGTGACAGGTGTGCAGGAACGTGAAAGATGACATCCTTATGTAAAACATCATCCCCAAAGCGAAAGCGCACAAACCAATAAAATGAAACTGGATGCACATGCTGTAGCTTATAAGACCATCATAAACTCTTATGAAGGACAATGATCTCTTTAGTGCTCGAAAATTAAGAAAACAAATTTATTAACCAGTTTTTGTAATTGCGTTTATTAGAGAAGCAGGAATATTAATGTTCCTTGTTCCGTAATGCATATGAGAATCTAGTTACCAAAACATACTCTTTGTACCCTTTGTAAGACAAAAATTAAAAACAGGATAGCCAGTAAATTTACTTAAGCCAAAAAGAAAGAAATACATAAATACAAGATAAATCAACTTTGCCTACTTTTTCTATATATTACATTAATACACACAGCTCATGTTCATCTTTTTTCTTCTTCTATTCAAAATAAAATCGTAGGTACCTATGTACACTACATAATATATTTTAATTGATGAAATAAAAACCTACAAAATGTTTTGCAATACTAACCAATTCCTAGGTGTTTTTTAATCCTTTTAAGTATATGGTTGCGTTTTTTCTTGATTAGTTTATCTTTAGTTTCCTCTACCGAAATATCCATTGTTGTCTTTTTTGAGTGAAAATATTCTATAGACAATTATCACCGCGAATATTTTTTTCTTTTTATTTGTTTAAGATAAAAAAATAAAAAAAAAACTTGTTTTTTTGTGACGACTTTACTTTATCTCCCCATTTCGATATAAATTACTATTCTAGGGCAACCCGATCACTGCACTGCACAACTGCACTCCATACACTTCAACATCAACATAAACTAGATATGAATCAAAGATACTTAATTTATAAAGATATGAATCCTCGGCTGTCATTTGAGTTTGCCTACAAGCTCTATCAGATAAGAAATGAGAAGGTATGTGTAAAAATGGCGGCATAGAACTCATACATTCACAGTATTTATCTTCACACCACCCTGCTATATTGTTGTTGGGTTTCACATCTATTCATCAACACAAAATTAAATTACAAATACAACAATGTAAACAAATGGGTTTTGGAGGGTGAAACGTACGAAGGATTTATTTCTTAATATTCAGTTTCTTTGTACTGAAACTGAATACCAAGTAATGAATCCTCGGCCAAAGATACTGAATTTATAAGGATATGAAACCTCGGCTGTCATTCCGGTTTACCTACAAGCTACAGCAATAAGCTGACTCATAAGCTTTTCAAAGTATGTGTCTGAAAAACCCAAGGAAAAACCACACATATAAGCAGCTGCTCAGTTTACTACTACCCCGTTGCAATTGACATCTATTCATCGACATTACAAAAACCACAATGTAAACAAATGGGTTTTGGAGGGGGAAACGTACGAAGGATTCATTTCTTTATATTTCAGTTTCTTCGTCCTCGGCTGTCATACAGGTTTACCTAGTGCCCTATTACACGTTGACTCTTTTAGAGTCATGACTCTCGAAATTGAATGAGTGCGAAGGAGAAAAAAGATCGGATTTCACCTTCGCACTTATTGAAATCTAAAAAGAGTCATGACCAAAGAAACTGAATATGAAGAAATGAATCCTCGGCTGTCATTTGAGTTTGCCTACAAGCTCTATCAGATAAGAAATGAGAAGGTATGTGTAAAAATGGCGGTATAAAACTCATACATTCACAGTATTTATCTTCACAACTTACACATTCACAGTACTTATCTTCACACCACCCTGCTATATTGTTGTTGGATTTCACATCTATTCATCGACACAAAATTAAATTACAAATACAACAATGTAAACAAATGGGTTTTGGAGGGTGAAACGTACGAAGGATTCATTTCTTCATATTCAGTTTCTTTGGTCATGACTCTAGAGTCAACGTGTAATAGGGCACCAACAAGCTGAAGCCACGCACACATAGACTGGCTAAATCCACAACCACTGATCTCTATTGACACCAGGGAAATTGCTTTCGACACCACCTGCATATCAGCGCGTGAACTACTAGAGGGGGATAAAATTTTTTTCGATTTGACATTCAATGTATTTCCCATAAGAGAAAACGAAAAAATGGTCTGGAAAACATTAATTTTACTAATTTATTTTATATGAACGGGTATCGGTATTTTAATTGCAATGTAATAATAAAACACGTGAGTTTGTGAATCGAGCTTAAAATATATCGAAACTTAAAACTAGAATGCTTTAATTTATAGATAAAAAGTGTAAACAAATCATCCTCACAATGATAACCAACAACAACGATACCCAGTTAAGAAAAAAGCAAGGCAGAGGCGTAGCCAGTTTTATTTAAAATATGTTTTGTTTTTATTTTGTGCTGTGTAAAATGTGTTTGATAATTTTAAAGAAATTTTGCCCATAATTATGAAAATACATGAAATTATTTTTTATGGTGAAAATTTGTTGTTTTTTTTAAATCGAATAATGCCGAAAATTATTTTTTACTTTGTTTTGTACTTTTTACAAAATTTAATTTTAATGCTAAGAAAAGCTCCCAAAAGCAAAAATAGAATCAAAAATTTAGCAAGAATAATAACAACATTTTAAGTGAATTATGTGCCCTTAACAAGCTGTTCCAATCCTGTGTTTAAAAATTTACCATATCTATTAATTATTTAAGTTTTCTTTATATTCTGTTAGAAAGTTTTACGTTAAAATGTTCTAAACATAAAACATACCTATTATCATATTTCACATACTAAAATGCAAATACATACCTACATAATATATCTATACTTCTATGTTAAAAAATTATTTCAGTTCAATCCATAATTTATTTTGACCCTAAAACCCTTCCCTCACTACGCACATGATCTCGTTTCAACTCCCGACGTTCATCCATTTTGAAAAACAACAACAACAATACACGTTTGTTTACATTATTTATAGGCAAAATAAAGCAAATAAGAAGTTATATTCGGTATATATTCTTCTTGATTAACAAACTAACATACATTGTTAATCTATTGCAATTATTATATGGATACCCGTTCATATAAAATTAATTAGTAAA
This sequence comes from Epistrophella euchroma, assembly GCA_947049315.1. Taxonomy (NCBI): domain Eukaryota; kingdom Metazoa; phylum Arthropoda; class Insecta; order Diptera; family Syrphidae; genus Epistrophella; species Epistrophella euchroma. The sequence continues at coordinate 101,303,020 of OX346246.1, forward strand.
ATTAATGTTTTCCAGACAATTTTTTCGTTTTCTCTTATGGGAAATACATTGAATGTCAAATCGAAAAAAATTTTATCCCCCTCTAGTAGTTCACTTACTTACTGCCAGGTGCCGTGACTCCTGGTGCCAATAAAACACTGGATAGTGGATTCTTCTATGTATAACCGTTTTTTTTTTGAAGAAAATTGAATTTGACAGTTCTTGTACTTCCCACACAGTTTGTCTTTTTTAAATAAAAGGAAAGAAAACAAGAAAAAGGCCGCGTTCATCAGGAATTCTTTAATTTCAGAATCTGAAATTTCAGATTTTTTTCGTTGAACGCAAAAACAATCCGAAATTTCAGTCAAAAGCCATTGTGTCAAATTCCTGTATTTACTTATAAAATATGCATTGAAGCAAAAAGAGAACTTTATATATTCGTTAATTGATAATTTAGCAGGAGCTTTGTAGATGAAATTTTATGTAAAAAGATAAGCAACACTAAATGTCATTAAAATTGTTTGTTATTTTGAAGTAATTTGTTTTAACTTGAATGAAAAATTGTTCCACAATAATCCGATGGAGAATTATGGGAACACTTGTGTTAGAAATTCATTCCTTTTATTCAAACCGTCACTAAACAATTAACAAAAAGTTCTTTCATTCAAATAAGGAAGTATTACAATTTTATTATAAGAACTTTTAAGCACAAATCAACCACACCGAAAATCATAAAGTTCAACTTTTAATTGTAGCACTTCAGCTCTTTTTACACTTCCCCCACCACAAACAACTGTCATCCGAATTTTCAGATGAAATTTTCTTGTCTGAAATTTCAGAATAAAACTCTATACTGCGTTTTCATTAGAGCAAATGAGGTAATTTCGTTCAAAATTTCCAAATTCAATTCAAATTCAAATTTCCAAATGAAGTAATTTTAACCAAGTTTGAACGAAATTCGGTAGGAAATTACGTCAAACTTTTATGAACACACCCAAATGGATTCTGTTATCTTTTTTCTTATATTATTAATAAAAGAACTAGATAACTTAAATATTTCTTTATTAAAACGACTTATTACTTTTTATATTCAAGAGAAGACTTCTGTCTTGTACAAAAACTGTTTGAACACTACTTTTACTTTCACAAATTGTATCTCATCAATACATATAGGCACGTTAAGCGTTGCCAGATAAAAGCAATTTTTAATAATTTATGATGTCGTCATTCAGGTCTGAGATTTACTTAACATTCTCCCCTCTGGTATTGGGACGACGTCACTTTTACCATTCTCCAAATCGAGGACGCACACTTTGACCATTGGCCGCTTAAAAGTTCCACTTGATGTTCTAACTTCGACCACTCGAGTTTCTCCATCTGGCCCAGGGAAAACTTTGTCAATGATACCTTTTGGCCAATTTCCTCTAACTTCATTGTCGTTAAGAAGAAGAACTACATCTCCTACTCGTACTTTTCGACCGCATTTTGCCTTCCATTTGTTGTGCTGATTTAGAGCCGGTAAAAACTCTTTTCGCCATCGGTTCCAAAAATGATCAGCTAGTCGTTGTGACATTCGCCATCGCTTTCTTAGTATTAGATCTTTGTCGTCAAATTCGCTTATAGGGGCAGAAGCTGATGATCTACCAATCAAAAAATGGTTTGGTGTAAGTGCTTCGGGTTCGTCCGGGTGATATGGTACTTCAACTAAAGGCCTCGAGTTGATAATCTGCTCAACTTCAGTAAGTAATGTATTTAGCATCTCGTCCGATGGATTAATTTCCTTTAAAATTGTATAGAGCGATGTCTTAACCGATCTCACAAGTCTCTCCCAACAGCCTCCCATATGAGGCGAAGCTGGTGGAATGAAATGCCAGTTAATGCGATGCTTAGTTAGGGCACCTCTTATTTTCGATTGGTCAAGCTCCCTTAGACATCTTCTGAGCTCGGTATCTGCTCCCCTCAAGTTCGTGCCATTATCCGAAAATAAATTGGTCGGACATCCACGTCTGGCAATGAACCTTCTGAGTGCCATGATGAAAGAGTCGGTCGTCAAATTTGTAGCAACTTCCACATGAATAGCCCTTACTGTAAGGCATGTGAACAAAACACCGTAGCGTTTCTCAAGGTGTCTGCCTACTTTTACATTTATCGGCCCAAAATAGTCAATGCCTGTAAATGTAAATGCTGGATTATTTGATAAAAGTCTTACCACAGGTAACTGTCCCATAATTGTATGCTCTGGCTTAGCGCGTCTTATCTTACAAGTATTGCATTTTGACCTTATCTGTCGCAGTTTTGGTTTCAGCTTCAGTATCCAGTATCTCTGTCTTATCTCGTTCATAACTCCTTCATGACCCATATGATTTGCTTGGTCGTGGTAGTATTTTATTAGTAGTTGCGAATACAAATCCCTTCCATCGAGAACCGCAGGCATTTTTAACCATTGATCATCTTTTAAATTTGACATACGGCCTCTAAGTCGAATGATGCCTTCATCATCTAATATTGGGATGATATTGTATAATTTGCTTGAACGGCTAACAATTCCACTTTTCTTCAATTCCAATATTTCCTTGTGAAAGGAATTTTGTTGAGATTTTCGGATCCACAGTTTAGTCGCACATTCAATTTCAGTCGTCATAAGCTCTCCTTGGCAAGTGATAACATCTGTATTACCTTGTTTAATTTGGCTTTTACTCTTGAGGTTTTGCTTGTATCGCAGGATCCAAGCAGTAGCTCTTATTAATCGAAACCAGTTCGAAAATCTTGTCACATCAGGTAAGCTGAATCTAGAGGGTTCTGAGATTGCTCCAACAAATTCATTTGTCTCGTCTTCTTCGCCGTCGCTTGGCATACTATTTTTCTTTATTTTGGGCCACATTGAAACGTCTTCATACAAAAAGGGTGGCCCTCTGTACCATCTACAGTCAGCTTCAAATTCTTTAGGTGTCATTCGAGTGGCATCATCGGCAACATTTAAGCCTGTCGGCAGCCAATTCCAGTCAGAGATGTTTGTTGACTCTGAGATTTCACTCAGGCGATTTGCAACGAAAAGTTTGAATCGCTTTGCTTCTGAATTTATCCAGTGAAAGACTGTTGTCGAGTCAGTCCAAAACGAAATTTTATTAAAACATCTGTCATGTTGCGCTTTGATAGTTTTTGCGAGACGAGTACCCAAAACCGCAGCCTGGAGTTCAGCTCGTGGTATCGTCATAATTGGTTTAAGAGGTAAGACCTTTGCTTTAGCTGCAACGAAAGAAACCTTTGTAATGTTATTGAAAACAATTCTTACGTAAGCCACAGCTGCAAATCCAGACTCGCTCGCATCAACAAATACATGAAGTTCCAGTTCGGGTACCATGTTGAAAAACGGTGAGTAACATCGGGGAATACTCACTGAAGAAATTTTACTCAAGTCGCCAATCCAATTGCTCCACAGTGGTACCAGATGTTCGGGCAGTTCATCGTCCCAGTCAATAGATGTTTTCCAAATCGCCTGTAGTAACATTTTGCCAACAACAACAAAATGAGCTACAAATCCTAATGGATCAAAAACGGACATGACTATTTTCAACACCTGTCGCTTAGTTGGAATTTGTTGTTCTTTTAGAAAACAGTCATCAATCTTTTCTAGTTTTGCAGCAAATGTAAACGAATCATTTTGTGTATTCCAAGAAACCCCCAAAATTCGACTTTCACATTTTCTGTCGATGTTTACATGCGTTGTACCATCTGCTAATCTATGATCTGGAATCCTATGGAGAACGGATTGAGAAGAACTTCTCCAATTGGTTATGTGAAATCCACCATGGCTGTGGATTCTGATTACGTCGTCTATTAAAGCTGTAGCTTCTGCGTCGTCGTCTGCATGTCCTAAATAATCGTCCATATAGTGATTATTTTTGATTGCATATACAGCTTTGGGAAAACTATCTGCATGCTCGTCTGCATTTCGATCTTTTACATAAATGGCTGAACTCGGGGAACATGTCGCACCAAACATCATTGCTGTCATCTTAAACACCTGTGGATTGTCAGTTCGATTCTCGCCTCGCCATAGAATTAATTGGCTTTTGTTGTCTTCGTCACGTATTCTAATTCTATGAAACATCTCTTTGATGTCTCCTGTGAATCCAATTTTACCTTGCCGAAATTTGAACAAAACTCCTGGAAGAGATTTTAGCAGGTCAGGTCCTTGGACAAGTTCATCATTGAGTGCAACTCCATTAGTTTTCGCCGCTGCATCAAACACAATCCGTATCTTATGTGGTTTCATTGGGTTGATTACTGGAAAATGTGGTAAGTACCAAGTTCTGTTTCCCAACAAGTCTTTGTCTTCAGCTTCCACAAGATATTCCTTCTGCAGATAGTCGTCTATGGTGTCACAGTATGCTTTTTTCAAAACAGTATCCTTGTCGAGTTTCTTTTCTAATAGAAATAATCTATGGCGAGCTGCAAACTTGCTGTCTGGAAGTTTGGTGTCGTCACGTTTCCATAACAGCCCAGTTTGCCATCTGTTGTTATCTATTTTCATCGTCGTGGCTTGCATGATGTTCATACCTCTTTCGTCTTCTCGGGATCGTTTCGGATCACAACCACTGGTCAGAATGTCGTCTAGTGGAAATGAAGATTTGACCATGTTGTGTAAGTCATCATCGTTGGTATCTTGCATCATGTAAACATGGTTCACTTCACTTTCTTTACTGCTACCATCGTTACCACTAATCGTCCATCCTAGCCAAGTTCTACTAGCGATGGGATTGTTGCACTTGTTGTGAATCAATTGTCGTGTAGCAGTTAACAATCCGTTGTTTTCACCGATTAAAATCGTCGGTTGCACATTGTCATAACTTTCGAAATTAATTTTTCCTAGATATGGCCATCTTTCTACAAGTTTTTCTTAATCAACTGATTGCCGTTGCAATGGTAAGTACCTTACAGTTCTGACGTCATTTAGACTGTATGTTTTTGCGTTCGGGTAGGTCCCAGAGATGCAGACTGAACCAACTTTTGACTCATCTTCATTTGCCACGTCACCATTGGCCCACTGAATTGATAGAGGTGCTTGTTTGCCGTTCATTTGCAATTGGTTTGCTACTGCCTCACTAATCAGTGTCAGTGTAGCTCCAGGATCTAGAAGAGCGAAAGTGTTTACTACCACTGAATTATTTTTAAGGCTTACCGGCAAAATTCTAAGTCTTGTGATGGTCTTGCTCACAGTACTTCCATTTGTACAAATTCCATTTGCAACAGCTGTTTGGGTGTTTCTAGGTTGCGAGTTCCTTGGTTCACAGGCTGGAACTGCAGTAGAGAATATTTGCTGGGGGTTATGCAATAATCGGTGGTGATTTCTCTGGCAGTTATCGATAAGACACGAAGTCTTCTTACGACACATTCTCGTTTGATGATTTCCTTTCAAGCATGCGAAACAAAGAGAAAATTTTCTTACGTTTTGCCATCTTTCATCAATGCTCATCTCAAGAAAATGTTCGCATACATCTAGAGACTTGCAATTGGATTTACAAATGTTGCACTTCGGAGTTTCGTTGCTTGCTCTCTCAATGGATGTTGCGTTGACCTTTCCCTTTGTTCGTTTGACTTCTGTTTTCTGAAGTGGTGGTGGTTGAAATTGGAACAGGGATGTTCGAAGGCTAGCAGCATGGGATTTTTTCTCTAACCAATCAGAGAAAACACGCAGGTCCACAATTTCTTTTTCAACAATGTGCTCTGACCACAGGATACTGAAGATTGGAGGCAGTTTTCGCTCCAATTCCTCCAGCAGCTCAGGATGCTCAACTCGTCCCAACAGTTCTAGCATAATTGTCAAATTTTCCACGCAAGTGGCGAACTTCACGATTGACAAAGGATTGTCTTCTCGTGGTGCCGCAATTGTTTTCGCCTTACTTATTAAGGATTTAATTATATAGCCAGGTCGTCCGAATCGTCGTTCTAGAATCTGCATAACCTTCTCTGAGCTGTCTGGAAGGATGAGGAGGGATTTCACTGCATCCAATGCATCGTCTTTAAGAGCTGATCTTAGTCGTGTCACATTCTCCAGGCCGGTAAATCTACCCAACTCTGAGGTTCTGAAATACTCACTACTAAATAGGGGCCAATCCTCTGGATTGCCATTGAACTTCGGCAAATCCATCTTTGTCTGTCGAGCAACAAAAGTGTTCATTATGTCCAGATGCTGATTATTTATCTTTCTATCTTCTCTGTCCCCGAAGATTTTTGCATCTAGAAGGTCTGCTTCTTTTTGTTGCAGTTTGCACTGTCTTACTTCTTCCTCTAACAATGCAATTTTTTCAGAGAGAACAGGCAAACAATCTGTTTGTTTACATCTATAAACAGGAATGTCTCTGTCTATTTTGTCAAGTGGTGTACTATGGGTGGCTTTGTTGAACTGAAGCCACTGATAAACATTTGTTTCACGTTCTAGCCGTCTGTCTCCCTCCATGAACTTCTTGTTTGGCAGTAATGGTAAGTGCGACAGACTACGCACCATACGCCTGTGTGTGTTTTGTCTCTCAGAAGTACATAATTCATCACGTCGTGGGATGTATGTGCCATCGTCATGGGGCACACATACTTTTGAAGGAGCTGCGTCGTCACACACACTGCTATGGGCTGAGTTTAAATTTTCAACGGATTCCTGTCTGCCGGCACCCAAACTATCTGAAACTAAATCGGCTTCTTGATTCTGAAGCAAAGTTAATTCAAGCCGTAGCTGTGTTTCTTTTAACTTTCTTCGAACTTTTGTCAATTCCGCGCTTCCCTGTGCAACAGATTCATCGCCAAAATCACTCTGTGTGAATCCAAAGCGAGCTGGCGGATTTCCTTTCGTCTGTCTGGTACTGCGTCGCAGAGAATTTTTTGGCAGACTCATTTTATAGCCACTGGTTTCTGCTTTTCCACAAAAAACTGGTTTAATTTGTCTCGAAGGACCAACAATGTTATCTTTTTTCTTATATTATTAATAAAAGAACTAGATAACTTAAATATTTCTTTATTAAAACGACTTATTACTTTTTATATTCAAGAGAAGACTTCTGTCTTGTACAAAAACTGTTTGAACACTACTTTTACTTTCACAAATTGTATCTCATCAATACATATAGGCACGTTAAGCGTTGCCAGATAAAAGCAATTTTTAATAATTTATGATGTCGTCATTCAGGTCTGAGATTTACTTAACAGATTCCATTCAAAGTGGAACCCATTTGAAATGACAGAATTCAATGTAAAAAACAACAAAAACAAGCGATTGACAATGTGGGCATCCAAACAAAATTAGCAAATTTGAAATGTGAGCACTTTTTTTGTAATTTTCCAAATTACCTCATTTCAGCTCTAATGAAAACGCAATATTATGGTGGATTTACATGAATCTTCATGCGAGTTCTGCAAAAAATAAGTGATACAAAATATAAAATGTATGTTTGTTGGATAGAGAGAAAAGAACAAAATGCAGAGATCTTGATTATAGAAACGCAGATGAAGATTTATAGCGAAGACGAACATGTTCATCTTCATAGTGGTGCTCTTTCACACTTTCGGTTTTTTTTGTATGACTCTATCCCGCCCTATTTTTCTTGATGTTTGCAGATACATGTAATTCCATCATTAACTACATAAGCCAAGAAAGTGAAAACGTACAAAAGATAAAATTTTCGAACTCATTTTGGGATAGTGTTTCTCACAGGAAAACTTATAAAAATGATGCAGAAAGCCTAAATTTTGATTTAAAAATAAATGGTCTTATTAATAAACATTGTCTAACTTTAGACAGCCGTCCAAGTTTTTAAAAAACCTTTCTAATTTTTGCTAAAGTAATCTATCTTTTTATCTTGCTTTAGATAACGTAATCTACTGTCTAAACCTAGAGAAATGCAATATTTTTTTTATTGAAAATGCATATTTCGGACTGTTTCAAAATACTTAGACATAGTTTAAACAGCCAAAAATCTAATTAATAAGACCAAAATTGTGTATATTATTTTTCACAAAACAACTGCGATGGAAAAAATATTTTTACTTTTGTAATTTTGCAAAACGTGGCCAATGTAATTAAGGCTTAAACGTAACTAAAAGTCACAAGTAATCTAACTTTTTATGACAGCTGGCCAATCAGAAGCTCCAAAAATTCTGAAATCTGAAATTTCAGATGTTAACGTAATGGATTGAACGCGGCCAATCTAAACTGTAATAACTGTTATAAGTTTTATATATAATTTAAAAATCTGACGTTAAACGGACCTCTCACAGTTATAATTTTCCTTCAATTTGGTTCAAAATTTTTATATAAATCCACTATCCAGTGTTTCATAGAGATCAGTGTCCACAACTAATTTATTGCACTATAAACACTGATCTCTGTAAAACTCTGGACAGTGGATTTTCTATATGTATAACAGTTCTTTTTGAAGCAAATTGAATTTGACGGCTTGTACTTTCTCACAGGGGCTGTCTTTTTTTTAAACTAAAGGAAAGAAAGAGATAGAAAAATAAACAAACAAAACACGACTGTCTGCAGAGAGGATCGCGAATAGTCAGCTATTACACGTTGACTCAATAGTCATGACTCAAATTTGACAGTTCTCTTTTAGTTTTTTTGTCCGTGTAATGCTCTTTGTCTCTGCACCATACAAGTATACATGTGTTCTCGACAAAAAACGAACAGAAATGAAGCGACATGGTAAAATAACGAACAAGAGAAAAGGAAAACGTCAAAAAGAGTCGCCGAAAATTTGGCGCACGACTCACCGGTTCAAAGATTTTCCTCATTCTTTTTCTCTTTCGCACTCATTACTTTTGAAAAGAGTCATGACTCTAGAGTCATCGTGTAAGTGCCTGTTTACATTGTATTTTTAATGAAGCATGTTTTCGTTCATCAAAATGTTCCTCGTATTTACATTATAGACGGTGTTCACATTGGACTCAAATTTACGATTTTTTTTGACAGAAGTCAGTCAGTTCGTGTTCAGACACAAAGGGCGTTTTTCTTTTTTAGTTCAGAGTTGGTTCAGAGCAGAGCACTGAGTAGACTCTATGGGCGTTTTTCTTTTTTAGTTCAGAGTAGAGCCTGAACTGTCAAACAAAAAATCGTGTTTCTTTTTTAGCTCAGAGTGTATAAAAGTTCAAATTTGTGTTTCTTTTTTCGTTCAGAGCGCGCTCTATTAGCTCGGTATAAAATAACCGAGCAGACCGAGTAAAAAACTGAGCGCGGCCAACTTCATACAGTTTTCATGTAATTTGACAGATATGACAATTGAGTGCTCGGGTGTCTTTCGTAATTAAATCGGAGTGCTCTGAACATACTCTGGACAAATCCCTTGTATTAAAAGAAAAAAATCGATTCTGTTTAGAAAAAAAATCGAATATTTTTGGTAAAAGGAATTCGACATAAAAAATTTAAAAAATCCTGCCTCACTTGCCCATCTCTTTCACACCACAAAGTGGGAACGAGAAAAAGTACATAGACGTCAAAATAAATCCGAGGAGTAAGACCAATTGAGAACTTCCACCAAACGTCAAAAACTCTAGATGGGGGGAAAACAAACACACTATTAAAGGCGCGAACAGTATCGGTGTGTATTTCTATTTGTTTTTATTGTTGTTTTCCCCCCATCTAGAGGTTCTTTTCGATTAAAGAACTGTCAAAATTAGAAAGAGAAAAGACAGAGTCAGATTCTGGAAAAGCCCAATAGAGATCTCTACCAAATTGTCAGTTTCAAATGACAGCAAAAACTTGGCACAATGACAGATGAAATTGGAAAGAAAAAAATAAGGAGGGCTAATTTTAATTACAAGAATCTTGCTATTTTGTGCAATAAAAAGATTAAAATATCTTATATAAAGTATAAAAACATTTTTACTTGCATGTTTTCTATAAAAAAAGGAAAAAAACAATTCGAAATATTTATTTGCTTCCAAAATAAACCAAACAAATGGCTGCCACTTAAATGTCATTGTGCCAAGAATTTTAGTTTGACATTTAAATATGAACGAGACGCATCTCGGCATCCCTGCCAAACTCGTCCGCTTGTGCAGGATGACGATGGAGAAATCTCGCTGCTCCGTCAAAGTCGGCAAGAACACCACCGAACCCTTTGATGTCGAGAAAGGTTTGAGGCAAGGCGACGCGTTATCATGCAACCTCTTTAACATCGTACTTGAAGCAATTGTACGCAACTCGCAAGTCAACAACAGTGGTACAATTTTTCAAAAGTCCGTTCAACTACTTGCTTATGCAGATGATATTGACATCATTGGAAGAACGAAGCGAGCTGTCACTGGTGCGTTTGCAAGTATTAAATCTGAGGCGGCGAAAATGGGTTTGGCTGTTAATGAGGACAAGACGAAGTATATGCTATCATCGAGAAAGGAATCTCAACATCGTCGACTCGGGCAAAACGTCACGATGGATAGGTACAACTTCGAAGTTGTCAAAGACTTTGTCTACCTGGGCTCCACTATAACATCGCAAAATGACATCAGTGCAGAGATAAAACGAAGAATTACTCTTGCCAATCGCTGTTTCTTCGGGCTAAGAAGGCATTTGAGTAATAAAGCCCTCTCTCAAAGAACCAAGGAGACCTTATATAAGACCCTTATCATCCCGGTCCTGCTGTATGGGGCAGAAGCATGGACCCTGACAAAAACGGATGAGAATCTACTTGGGTGCTTTGAAAGGAAGATTCTTCGGGTTATCTTCGGTCCAGTATGTATCGATGGAGTATGGAAGAGAAGATTCAACAACGAGCTTTACGGGCTTTACAGCGACGTCGATCTGGTCAAAAAGCTTAAAATACAGCGGCTAAGATGGCTGGGACACGTGGAGCGTATGGACACCAACGCACCAGCCCGACGAGTCTTCGAATCTACACCTGACGGTCTGCGCAGCAGAGGAAGACCCCACCTTAGGTGGCGCACACAAGTGGAGAACGACCTCAACCAACTTGGAGTGCGTAACTGGAGGCAGCTAGCTAGGGATCGAGCTGGCTGGAGGGGCTTGTTGGTTGAGGCCGTAGTCCATCCTGGGCTGTGAGCGCCATCTAAAGTAAAAGTAAGTAAGTAAGACAGAGATATATTGCTGTTTTTTAAAAAGCCCTATTCATTTCAATCTACCCATCCCTAACTCACACCCTTAAAAACCATGTATCTCTCACTCACACAAAAAAAATTCTTCTGCTTGTCTTTTTAGGAACATCTTTGGTACGGTATCTTCGTTTCCTCATTGCTATTTGTTTGATTATATGACGTTCAAATTTTAAAAACGCGGATTTTATTGATTATTCGTATTATTTAATATTTTGATATTGAATTGCATTTAAAAATGTCTCTCTTCCGAAAACCTAAAAAAACAATACAACGTCGAGTATTTTCAACATTTGATGATGAAGATGGTGATCTAGGAAATTCAAAGAAAGTCGATGGGGACAGTGAATCGCACAATTTTAGTTATAAAAAAAGAGATAAATTCCATGAGAAGAAAAAAAATGTAAAAAATGATCTAATGGACTCCAAAATATCTAAAACGAAATCATTGCTAAGTTTTGCGGATGAAGGTAAGAGTGGTTTCAACATTTCTTTGTAAAATTTTAGCTAAAACTGATGCCTTTTTGATTGGTAATCCGGAAGAAATACGCGTGAACTCTTCAGAAACGATTATGAATATAATTTCAAAAATCAGAAGAAAATTTCTATTTGCAGAAGTAGAACCATTCCGATACCATTCGAAAAAGCCATGTGAAACGGAATTCAAAATATATTTTATTGTTTTATAAATAAAGAAAAGGTCATTATTAGAATTTGTGAAAATTTGCAATAAATTTCACGTTACTAAACAGACCAAGTCGTAGTAGCCGTGGGTTGATGGTTAATGTGATGGACTGCCCGAGGTCTTTGTTCGATCCCCAGCCTCGCCACCTAATAATTTTTAAAAATAAAACTGCCCCTTGCGAGGAATTGGCAAAACCTCCAAGAGTATCTCTTGCCATAGATTTTTTTTTTTAACAGACCAAGTCAGTTTGTGATCTTTCCTAAAATCTTTGAGATGCAATGAAACAGTGAGATTGGTCTGTAGGTACTCATCGACTTTGTTGATATGCTTTTTAGGTTTGAGGATGAATATGAATATTTTTTAATATTACACTAGATATTACACGGAAGATTTTTAAACATTGAATCTAAAAATCTATCCCTACACGGTGTTTGCCTTTAAGTTTGCTGATGTTTTATATTCAGGCAGTGAAGTTGGTTGCTCTGGTTCCTCTTTTTTTTAGATCTAAAGTAGGTATATATGAAAATTTTAGTCCTTCGAATATTCGGATTAAGTAGCTGAAAAGTGGCTACTTGTTTCCGTAGCATTTACAAGAGATCCTGACAGTTTCAACAGTTTGGAAAATAGCGGAGCCAATGAGTCTTGTTATTTTGCCAATGGCGTTTTTTTTTTACAAAATGATACATATTCCGTGGTTGAATTTTTGTTCAATTTTTCCCAGCTCTCACCTTTTCTGAAATTGTTGAGCTCATTGAATTATTATTTACTTATTATTGTTATTGACTTATTATTATTATTGACTTATTATATAATTAATAATAAGTCAATGGTTGAGCTCCTTCCACCATGGGTTTAGTTTGGGTATTGTTATATTTGCTACTTTAAGGAGAGATTTATCAAAAGTGGCTTCAGATCTATTGATATTGGTGTAAAATTGAAGGTCATGTAAGATGTTGAAAAGTGAGTCAGTAGTTAACTTCACTAAACATTCGCAGGGCTCTAGCATGCATACAAAACATAAAGGAGTACACTCACTTATGGGATGGATTATGTGATGGTTTGAGAATCAATCCTAAATGTTCATGTATTATAACATGTCAAATTGTGTGGGACGGCTGTCAAGTCGTGTAAAATTTCATATTTTGTTTCCACATTATTAAACTTTCTTCCCACTTTTTTTTTGGCATGTTTTAATACTTAGGCCCATTTTCTAGAACGAAACTTAAATATTTATGTTCAACTTGAACACTTATGTGACAGTTTACGCTGAGGACAAAAATAGAAAATAAAGCGTTTAAGTTGAACATTAATATTTAAGTTTCGTTTCAGCAAATGGGCCTTAATGGGATATTGTGGAAGGGCTTTAAAAAAATATTAATTGTAACCGTTTCACAATTTATTTACAGATGAAGAAGATGAAGTTTTTCAAGTAAGAAAATCGTCCCATAGTAAGAAGGTTATGCGTATGATGGACAAGGAACGACGTAAAAAAAAAGCAAAAGAAGGAAGAGACTATGATCACGATTCCGTAAACTGCTCACCACAGCAACGGCATGAAAACGGCATGCAAATAACGTATTCAGCTGAAGCTCAAACTTCTAGCTCTAAAAGTAAAGGTGATGAAAAATGTCTTTTGACCACGTCGTCCGTTTCATCAGAACAAAGTAAAAGTAAAAAATCTGATAATATTGAAACAGAAATTCGCACAGACGACTTTGTGGTAAGGTTATTACTATCAGTTTTCTACCATTATAATACAAATGACTTTGGCCGACAATATATATGACCATCATCTAAACTGAACCAGACATTTATTACAATGTTTTTGATGTGCTTAATTCGAAAGTGATGGAAGAGTTTTATCATTATGTCAATTTTTTTGAGATTCTAATATAAAAATGAAAAAAAAAAAAAAAATACCTACCTACCTGTTCTTATTACATCATAAGGTAATTTTTATCCAAAAATCAGCAACACCATCTCAATGCACAAATGTATGTAGCTTTTTTTGTCAGGAATTGGTTAAAATAAAAAATGCGGTTCAGACGTGATTTACACTTTCAGTTTTTATAACGTATAGTACAGGAAATAGGATATCATCTGAGAAAATTTTGAAGTGGTCCAAGTTTGAATGCAGTATTGTAGAGAGGTTGATTCTGAGTATAAATCTGAGTTTGCGGGAAATCAGACTTGTGGGACTCACGCCATCTTGAAATTAAGATTTATTTATACAAAACTGACTTAAAAAATCATTTAAAAACAATGGAAACACCAACAATGTCATGCTGAACCTATTCTTAAACCCAAAAACCCATTCTTATATTCTGTTTTTAATTCAAATTGTTTCAGTGAATAGTTTTTAAATTTTCAAACTCAAATTTTTGAAAAAAAAAAAATGAAAAAATTTCTATTTACAATTTTCAAAATTTTCCACTATTAAATAGTAGTGGTACATACATACATATGTGTGTACAATGTACTTATGTATAATTCTTTCGGTACAATTTAAAATAGAAAACTTTTGTATGCTTTCAGTGAATTTATATATGTAGATTGTACACTGCGGTTCACTTGAATAAAGGCAAATTTTATTTCTTAGAAAAGCGACTGCAAAGTCCCGTTAATTGCATGCATTATTAAAATTCTTAAGTGAAGTAGGGTTTCAGAACTTCTGAAGAGAATGCACTCCAAAAAAAAGCTTTGCTCTGCCAAGAATCGCGATTTTTCCAAAGTTTTCAAAAAGCGTCGTAAAAGTAAACAACGAAATATGGTTCATTTGAATAAAGGCATTTGTGAAATTACTTGCTTATGTATGTACGTCAATTTTTCTTGAGAAAAAGTTATAGTTCAGTAAAGGTAACGTGAAATCGACAAATTTTGAATAAAAATGGGAAGAGCAAAAATTTTAAATACAACCGAGAAAGCAAAAATAGACGTATACCATGCGAAAGGTTATTCAAACCGCCAAATTGCAAACAAAATTGAGCGTAGTGCAACTTGTGTTGACAACTATTTAAAAGATACTCTTTCCTATGGAAAACAATACAAAAGAAGGACATCTACAGTGATCTCACCGTCTGACAGACGTAAAATCATTCGAATTGCCTCCAACGCCAGCTATTCCACATCAAAAAATTCGAAGCAGGGGTAAATGCAAGCAAACCGACTGTTCGGCGTGTTATTCTTAGTGCCGCCTGAGTGCTGTGCGTAAGGAGCTTCGACTTTAAATTGCGAAACATCATATGGCTGGGACTATAGGCCAGAGCCAAACTAAAAATGATTGGCGAATGGTTGTCTTCACGGATGAAAAGAGGTACTTTAGATGGACCAGGGGGGCTACAAATATTATTATCACGATTTGGGCAAAGAGTGAAATGCGAATTAAATTTCAATTCAACAGTAGATGATGAAAATTTGCCTATCTGGTACCTTTTGAATGAAATCGAAAGAATATATTGCCGAATGGTATACATAACATTAAAAAAAAATATATGTATTTGACTATTGCAATATGTACCTACTGCGAGGATAGCAATATAGATCTATTTTAGAGAAACCAATAGATTCGCGTGGTCGTAGCAGTTGGCAGATTTCACCAAAACTAATTTTTAATTTTTTTCCTCTTTCATAAGAATAAATGAAAATTTTCTTCAAATCGTGTGACCTCCGAGAACAAATAAATAATAAAAGTTGGCGTGGCAGTGGGCGGGTTTGAATAAAACTGATTTTCAGAATAAACTCTGAAAATTTCATTCAAATCGTTTTCGTGACTTCCGAGAACAAGCAAATAACAAAAGTGGGCGTGACAGTGGGTGGATTCGAATATAACTAATTTCCACTATATGTATTTTGCCAACTTTAAAAATTATTTCTTAAAATAAAAAATTCACAAAAGTAGTGCATGGACAGTTTATAAAGGATGATACGTTTAACATTCTTTTGTGTATCGAAAATTTTATCGTTCAGAATCTACATTTTTTATTGAAATATACGGGTTCTAAATTTATCATTTTGAACGATATTTTACGAACCCTGATTAAAAGCATTCAAAACATTATCCAACATTTTTATTAAAAATTCATATGAGTTCCGCTTAATTTACATTACTAATAACGAAAAAAAGACATTAAAATTGTTTGACTTATAAAGAATTCTGACTTCGGATTCGAATTTAGCAGATCAAAAACTTTCAGAACGATTTCTAAACATTGTCGGCCGGTCTTATATACTGAGGCATCAATTCTTAAATGAGGCACATACTACTTTTTTTTCTAAATTGTAATTTGGGCACTTATTTTGAAATATCAACACAAAATGAAACAAAACATATTATGACATAGAATTTTTCATTTACTTGCGAATAACTAATATTTTTTTTATTTGAATTTGTTTACAGCTTGTTGTTAAAAAGTCAGATCCGGTACTTATTCTTAATGGAAGAGCTGCATTTTGTGCTGGAAAAGATGACATGTCTGATGAAGATGAAGAAAGAGTTAGTGGTGATGATGCTGATAGCCAACATATGTTTACGAAACCTGAGAATCTGAAACAAATGCTAGAAAGTGGTTCGATACCAGATGCTGCCATGATTCATGCAGCAAGAAAACGCAGACAAAAAGCCCGCGAACAAGGTACGTCTACGACTAAAATATGAGAAAATATGGTTTGATCTCGAAATCTGCTTTATTTTTTTTATTTAAAAGGTGTTGTTATTCCAGTAGAAGAACCTACAAATGTGTCAAACAAAAAAGGAAAGCGAATCAATCGAGAAGATGAAGTGGAAAATTCTGATGAAGAAGATCGTGTTGATATGAATGCACTTACTGGGAAAAAAGAGCTCGAAGAACGGCGTGAACAATTTTATTCTGTTGAGAATGATTGTATGTATCGATGTATGGGATGATGGACGTTGTCACTTTTCAAACAGGCTGCGTTTATTTTCTTGAAATCAAATTTTATATAAGACACAATTTATATAAAAAAAAAAGAAAACATTATATTCGCTATACGAACTTTTTCCGTAGATTCCGATGATGATTCGGATCGTGAAACGAATGAGTGGGAAAACCAACAAATTCGAAAAGGTGTAACTGGAGCACAGGTATACAGTTTTTATATTTTATTTTTAATTGTTCGAATATCTTCAGCATATTTTGCTGCAGCTCTTAACAGCTCAACAAGAATCAGTCTTATCACGATTTATTATAAAGTCCTCAAACAATCAGATGGAGTCTCCATTACCTTTATCGACTTCTACGCTTTTAGATGAGGCCTACGCGAGCAATTCATTTGAAAAACCACGCCAATTATTAAGTTCCAATAGTAAAAAAGAAAACAAAATATCGGCGCTAAGAAAACCTCAAGAAATTACAGATTCGATAAAAATAAGGTTAAAAGTGATTTTTGTAGGTTTGCTTCATTTGACTGAACATGTTTTTATTCTTTGCAGATTAATAAATTTAAGAGAACTTAATACAAAACATAAATCAGATATTGAAAAAATATCAACAGAGATGAAGCTTTTAAAACTGGAAGAAATAGACTGTTCACAAAAAGCACCAACTGCTGCAGCGAAATACCGTTTCTATCAGGAAATAAATGGATATGTCAGCAACCTCATTGAGTGTCTAAATGAGAAGGTAATTAAACTTATTTTCTTATTGAGTGGATTTATGCAAATAGGTATAAGATTTTCAATTATGTATATCTAAAATTTGCATTTAGCAAAGCCTAAACACTACATAGCTAGTACATTTTCAAATAATTGTTTGGAAGAAAATACTATTATAAAAAATTAACTGATAGCCAAGAAAATTGCTACTATCAAAGACCATATAATGCCAAGATACTGCATCTCAACCAACCACCAAAAATCAGCTATTGATGAGGTCGTTCGGGGCAAGGAAAACGTTTCCACGTATTCTATTACGTACTGTGTGTGAGTGATGTTGAATCTGTGCCCTGTGTGTAACGTCAGCATTACCGCTAGAAAAAAAAACTTAACGGAGTAAATAAATATGTATATAACGTGTGCCACATTTTCTGAAAAAAAGTGCCATTATAAAATTGTCAAAAAATAAGATTATTTACGCAATTGTCATTAAATTCGTTTTATTTTAATTAAAATAATGGGAATAAGAAAGCGTGCCATATTGAATTGATAATCGACAAATTGACGTTTATTTGGCGTTTAACGGTTTACGTAATATCAAGTCCACACTGTCATTTGTTTTTTGGCAGAATAAGGTTGATTGTGCACTTACATAACATAACACATTCAGCCATGCAAGCTTATTAGCAGCAGCAGGTAGAAAGTAGCAAATCGATGGCGACGGTTTGAAATAAAACTTATAAATCCATAGATGGTATTCTCACGCACACATCTATGCGGCCACCACTGGGGTCACCACAGTACTAGCGCTTTGACCGCGGAATTTTACACTATCTTGGTATTATATTATTATATGGTCTTTGCTACTATTAGACTGAAAGTGGGCTACAAAAAAATGTTGTCATCGGTACACGATTGATTTTTACTTGAGATAATCATTCAGAGTAGCTGAACACAAATTTGCACTTGTGTCAGCGCGATTATAGTATTCTATACAAAATTTCTTGCCACATATGCTCTGCTCATAGAAAGCTATGAAAAGTATTCTATGAAGAAGCAATTTTCCCTTTGACATTTGTGGGTTTGTTTCAATTTTTTTTTTGTTTTGTATTTTTTCGAATGTAATTAATTAATTGAAGGTGTCAAAGAGAGTTTTGGTCTTCTTCTCAAAATTAACAATAAAACAATTCTATTAATTCCGTTAACTTCATAACTTGGCCCCGTGAAATTTTTGAGACAAAATTGTATGGTATTCTATCAGTCTTTCTTGCTATCAAAAGTGATAGATGGGAATCTATGAAATATTTCAGATGGAGACCCGGTTTTAATACTTACATATGTATCTAGAAAGCAAAATCCAAAATGGCATACTTAAAAGTAGCGGCAGACATGTTTGAGAAGTGCACTGGTTAGCCCAGGCAAAATGGAAGTGAAGATTTCAAAACGCAATTATCCTTATTTTAGTTAGTAGTAGCCGTGGCGTGATGGTTAGTGCGATGGACTGTCATGCCGGAGGTCTAAGGTTCGATCCCCAACCTCGCCACCTATTTATTTAAAAAGAAAAAAACAGCTACTGCCTCTTGCGAGGAATTGACAAATCCTCCAAGAGTATCTCCTGACACAGAAAAGTGAGGGTTTTTTTAAGAGGATTTTTTCGGGAATTTAAAGCGCGCGGGAGCAGGAAGTAGTTGGTTTATTAGTTTTGTATGAAAAAGGAAATTTTTTGGCAATTGGATATAATAAATATCCTTTGGTGCGATTTACTGCGTTTGAATAAAATTATTCATTCTCCTTGAGGTGTTTCACATCTGTCAGGCGTCCCACAAACGTCTCACTTTTTTTTCATTCAAAACGTTCGTATTATTTTTCAACTCAACAATTATCTCGTTTGTGCCCCAGAAAGATTTTGAATCTTTTTTTTTTCAAGTTTTGCAGCTAGATTGTCGTAATATTCATATTTCTTTTTTTACACATTTCCTTTAACCTTGCAATTGCTTGAAGATATAGGGTACTAGATATGGCATCATCGCACCGCCTTAGCTATTTCAGGAAATCAAAACATATTCTCCGGAGAGAATAACATTTGTTAGTGTTCAGAAGCATAGTCGAACTGTTTTTGGCTGGGGCTGACACTTTTATCACTTTTAAAGCTTATACATTAATTAATATATCTGACCAAACTAAATTTAATTTCGGCCGAACCTTTCTCATGAAATGACTTTTATTATTTTAATGATCATTGATAAGGTAGTGCAATCATTGAAATAAAGTCTATTTATGTGGAAGGTTGGGCCCAAACGAATTTTTTTTAGCAACAAATATTAATTGGGTTGTCAGCTTCATATTGATTGGCATCAAAATAATAACTTATTTTGCTTTTTAATCAATGGTTGATTTGCCTTGGCCAACTATAAACGTAAAATCAACATTCAAAAAGCGATTTGAGGTTCCATTAAGGATAATGAAACCGAAATTCCTTGTCTATTAATTAAATACATATTTTGATTTTCTGTTTGAGCTAAAACTATTACGAAATTCTTGTATTGGTGAAGTAATGTTTTGGAAATCGGCTTTCCTTGCATTGAAGTCACCTACGAGCATTAAATTATCTGACTTGGAACTTTTCAATATTTCATAATCGTGAAAAAAATCGAACTCGATATAACATTCAAACTTGACATTACGATGATAGAGAATACGAGAAAACTGGGTCCCCCAATTCCGTCTGTCTGTTTGTGTATATGTCTGTCTGTACCTCGGCCTACAGCCTAAACCCCTGAAGCGATTTCCTTTAAACTTGAAGCATAAGATTTTTTGGTTTTATAGGGGAAATCGAGTGCATACAAATCAAATATTTTAAGTAGAGTAATATCGTAATAACTCCAAATTATAAGAGAAATTTTTGTATTTAATGATAACTGACTAAAATTTTGTATGTTTACTTGGCAAGTTTTCTTTTTTTCCAATATTCAAAATGTTTTGAAAACTTGCCAAGTAAACATACCAAATTTTAGTCAGTTATCATTAAATAAGAAATTTCTCTTATAATTTGGAGTTATAACGATATTACTCTACTTAAAATATTTGATAATAAACCGTTCATAAACTTAGAAATTGGCGTACTTTTAGATCTCATTACTTTTCACGGCTGACTTGTTACATAAAGGTTGTTTTGTATACATGGATAACTTGACTCTTTTTTAACATTTATGTTTTTGGTGTGATTATTATATTCTTAAAAATGGCATACCAATATTTTTTTTTCTAAGATATGAAGAAATTTTATACATAAAAAATTATTTTTTAAGAAAACCGCTCCAACGATTTTAAAAATTTTTTCTGCAAAAACTCACATTTTTTCAAGAATTTAGATGGCGTTCTTCATTCTGAGATTAAAACATTTTAGGTACTTATTTTATCAATTTAAACAACGTATTTCATGCTTTTTTCCATATTCAAATTTCCGTTCTTCAATTTATTAAATGGACAAATACATATACATATTATTATTAATTATGTGTTTTATATTACACTCAATCTTTAAAATTCGCACGAACTTGCTCTTGTAGTAAGAGCAAGTTCGTGCGACCCAGTCGTGCATTTTATTTTCTGTAAATTTGCAAAAGTATTTGACATATCTAAATGTTTTTACTTTGTGAGCCTCTTAAAACCCGATGTTATATTCGAAGTAGCGATAATTTCGTGGGGAATCTACGCTGAATTGCAATGCCCACATAAAAGAAAAAACAAAAACTTATTACAAACTAATAAACTCAACTTCGAATAATATTTTGCATACAGGATCTCATATTGTTGTAATTCATGTTTTTTGATGATCTGTATGGATCAATTGGGATAATAAAATATTTTTTGAAACTGCTCAACTCTTCTTTAAATAAGGTTCATGTCTTGTTTAAAAGACTAGATTAATAGATTAATGTGCCATCTTCAGTTTCGTGTCATTGAAATGAGTCACGTCAGGGTGATAACATTTTCTGTGCTTAAGCCCGGATATCGGGTATGATATTTTTTTTTAACTTTTTTTTTAAATCGCGCCTGTTTAAACTGGTTTGTTGAAAGACATTCCACTAAAAAAAACTAAAAATATGTTTTTATTTTTTTAAACGAAAAATTATTATGGAAACAAAATTTGGAGCTGTTTGAAAAACTTTTAATTTTTTTTTTCATTTTGAAAGTGCATTTTGGTGGTGTTAGGGTTTCGGTATCGCTGGCAGGCCGGCGAAATTTAGTTTGGACAAATAAAAGTTGTATGTGAACAACATTTGGAGCGATTTAAAAAATAAAAATTTGTTGCATTTTGACAATGCATTATGAAGGTGTTAGGGCTCAGGTTTTTCTACCAAATTAATAAAATTGAGATTGGACACTTACGTCGTACCTATGAAAAAATTGGGAGCGGTAAAAACGATTTTTGTTTTGTTGCATTTTCAAAGTGCATTATGGTGGTGGCCGCGATATCCCTGAAAGGTTGATGGCATGTAGTTTGCACTGGTACAAATGCCATGCTCACAAAGTTCGGAGCGGTATAAAACTCTGAGCTAAACGTTCACCAGCTCTCGGTCTATAAGCTGTATTTTCACGAGTGCTTAGAACAATAAAAAACTGTCCATAGAGTTTTGGATACAAATTTTAACCCGTACAACGATTTGGCACGATCGACTTGTATCGAGTCGAATGTTGAACGACAGTTGTTAATTCCTTAAACCGATTTTTTGAAATGTAAAATTAAAAATTTATATCATGATTATGTAATTTCTTTTTAATCGGGTTTTCTGCCAATGGTAAAAAAAATAAAATTTTTTTGATCCAGATCTGCCAAAACACCGATTTCGATAGTTGTTACCTTCCAATGGGCAAACAAAATTGATTTTGCTCGACAAAGAAAAAATCAATTTAGCCGATCTGAATTATGCGGCAGATCTACAATTGACAGCTACCAGTTTGACAACATAAGGTCCACAGACACAAATATACACCATGACAAAAAAAATTAAATCTGAAATCGTACTCCATTTGCCACGAAAAAAAAATTGTATTTTAGGCAGAAATCTGAATTTACCAAAGGAAAACCCCATAAGATTATCCATAAATGAATTACTCATAAGCTATCAAGTTCAAAGTTAACCATATTTCATTTCTTATTAACAGACACCTAAATTAAACGAGCTAGAGAAACGTGCTATGCAAGTTTTATCAAAACATCCTACTTTCTTGATTGAGCGACGAAGGCAAGACGTTCGAGATCAAGTGAAGGAAATGACGGAATCTTCAAACAGTAATTTGAATCCATTCTTAAGACTTAATTAAATTTTAAATTGTTTATTTATTAAAGAATGTTTGGGCTCAGCTCTAAGAAGGGGTCCGGAGCATGAGGAAATAATCAAGAGAACAGCCGAACGTGAATGCAGAAGAACTCGTAGGCGCTGTGAGAGAGAGAAAAGTGACATAAGTAGTACACATTTAGATGGAATGTCAAGTGACGATGAAGTTTCTGATCATGTTCTTGAACAGAAGAAATTATCAATAGGCAAATATTTATAATATCTAATGTTAATCAAACAAATAAACATATGTATCTTTTTACTTCAAAAACTAGACCAATTGGAGGTGGAAGTAGATGATTTATTCGCAGATGCTGGAGATGATTTCTGCAAACCAGAACTTATACTTTCAAAATTTAATGTTTGGCGAAAAACAGACATGGAATCATATAAAGATGCTTTTGTTAGTCTTTGTCTACCCAAGGTCTGATAGTTGTTTTGTATATTTGCATTTATATTCTAAAAATTTGTATTATCTTAAGATCATGGGCCCAATCGTAAGAACTGAAGCACTTATCTGGAATCCTTTAAACGAAGACTGCAAAGATATTGAAAATATGAACTGGTATTCAGCTTGTATGCTTTATGGATGGTCGGAAATAGAAACAGAAGAGTCTCTGTTGGTTGATCCAGACATGAAACTAGTGCCAACAATAATTGAAAAAATATTACTTCCAAAAGTCACAGGTGAAAATAATTTTTGTTATCCAAATTTATGCTAAAAAAAAGGTTCCTAATGTTGCTTATTTTTCTGTTCGAAGTATGCTTAGGCCGATTTTATTCAATCGATGTTGAAAACAAACTCGGGAATTTTTGTCACCCTGTTAATACCAAGATATTAAGCTGGGCCCTATTACGTATTACGAAACGAGCGACAAGTAAACGCTACCGAAGTAAAGATAGTCAGGACAATTAGCGATTATATAAAACGAGAAGGGTTTAATAAAGATGTTGCCTTACGAAATCGGAAGAAAAAACATTTATTTTGAGACAAGAACCAACTCCACGCCTATTCTGTACTGTCAAAAATTAACGATTCTTTTCACACGTAATCTTATTTAAACGATAACCTTCAATATTAATATGATGGTGCGAAAGCTTTGCAGCCTACACTGCGCGTATGTTATCACACAAAAAACTCTTTCGATAACGAAGTAATTTGAACAATAATCGTTTTACATAATAGGGCCCTGGGGTACGCCGCCGATACCGAAGTAAAGATAGTCACGAAAAAGAGTAATTATATAAAACGAGAGAAGCCTAAAAAAATCGAAAGAAAAAACATATATTTTGTGGCACAACCAACTTCACGCCCAATCTGTACTGTCAAAAATTAACGATTCACTTTACACGCAATCCTATTCCAACGAAAACGAAGTGATTTTAACAATAATCGTTCTACATAATAGGGCCTCTGGGTACGCCGCCGATACGAAACGAAAATTCCCATATCAAAATTACACAACGAAATCATGAGCGGAACGACCTTTAGTTCAAACTCATTAGTTAACTAGTTAAAGCCTTGTTAATTTGAAGATTTTGTTTCATTTCATATAAAATATTACCTAAAATATACAAAGCAAATACTACACTTCGACATATTTCTTCCTCTACAAAATGTAGAAAAACTAGTTTCATTCGATGTTGTATCATTTCGACTGTGAAACAATTGCACTTCAATTAACAAAAAATTCATGTTGTTTAAATAATCAAGCTTTTATTTTCAAAATAATTTACAAAACAATTTACGCATTAAGGGGAGGTTTCCCTCAAGAAAATAGGTGGGAACTTCTCGTTTAGCTATATAGCATCCACAATTTTTCAAATATTTTATTAAAACAAAAGGATTTTTATTAAGAAATATTAGGCAAAAATATTTGTTTATTTTAAAAATTAAAAAAAATTCTTTGTACCTCAAATTCGCTACAGAAAATAAAATATCCACAATTTTAGGGAAGGGTTTGGAAGAATCACTGGGGCATATTTAGGAAATCATTTTTTTATATTTTTTTTGTAAGAAAATAAATGTTTAAAGTTCAATTCGTCCTTTTTTGTTTAGTAATTTTATAATTTATTCCCAAAAAAAATATGCAATTGTTTATAATATAAGCGAATTTTTTTAAAAAATATTTATAAAAATGATCTTAGGTCAAAAACAAAAAAAATACGTTTTTTTTTTTTTTGTAATATTTTTTTCAAGTTCCTGGGGCAAAGTCTTGCTATTTTTTTCTTTTTTTGAAATTATTTATGTTTTAAAGAAAATATGTTTAATAAATCAATTCCGTAAAAATGTTCTTATTTTTTTTGTTCATAACATAATTTAAAATGCAATTTTATTTATCGACATTTTAAACGTTGTTGTGAAGAAAATAATTTTTAGTTATTTTTATTATTTTTTTTCAATATTTTTTTAACTATTTTCGAGGACAAAAACAGAAATTACTTGCATAAGTTTTTTATTAAAATAATAGAAAAAGGTTCTATTTCGCATTTTTTAACAACAAATTTCCTTGCACACGCACACAAAGAAGCTTGCAGTTCACAAGAATTCCGCTCCATCAGCGCGTGTCATTTGCAAGAAAAATTTCCCACATTCGCTCTCACTCTCCTGTATTTTTTTTTGTGTTGACTTCTTCTTCAATGATCTCTCATCTTACAGAAAATATAAAAAATGATTTTTTGTTCGTGGAAGTTCGCGGTGGGATTTAGGTAGACACAATTTTTTTAACTGTGTGCAGTTAGGTAGTATATATTTCTAATGACGTGATGGAAAAGACTTACATATGTATAATTTTGCTAAGCTAACTTGAGGTTGCTTTTTACTTATAAATGAATGCATGGTTACATTATGTCTTTGTGTCGTTCGATGCAATCAATAGGTATACACTAGAGCTGTAAAAGTAACGAGAAAATGAGTACCCGCATGAATACGTTACTTTAGATTCGAGTACCCGTTACAAAAATATAGTTACTCGTTACTTTCGTTACTTTTGTTAAAAACGTATAGTATTTTCTATTTTGTAACGAATTCCATTACGTCCATGTAAATTGGTTAAATTTGAAGTTTTAAAGCTTAAGTACACTCAAGACTTTTTGCAAAAGGTGAAAATATGATGAACAAAAATATGCTTAGAGATGCCTGTGTGCGAAAAAAATTGTGTTTTGTCTGTAGTATCAATCTCAAATGACATAACAAACACTATTGTTGAAAGAGTTTTTTGTGTGATAACACACGCGCAGTGTAGGCTGCAAAGCTTTCGCACCGTCATATTAATATTGAAGGTTTGAATGAAAGAACAACAACTTAAGTGAGCTACCACCAAGTTTTATAGGCTGGAGTTATAGCTATTTCACGGTCGCCAGGCTTAGTCTATTTATGTTCAATTTTATTCGAAAAACATTTTGCCCCACTATTGTCGCAGGATTTTTTGCACAGGTATGTCCAGTGTATTAATTTTTCACTTTCGTACTTTTTGCAAAAAGTCTTGAATGTAGTCGCATTTCCCAATTATTGAAACTCTTACCAATTGAGTTATAAAATACATGAATTCATTAACTATAATTGAACATTTTAATATTATTAATATTCTATTAATAACGAAACAGACAAAATAATTAAATATATGTTTGTATGTAACTTACTTCTTAAGATAAACGATTTCAATCAGGACAAAACTAGCAAAAACCAAAGCGATAAGTGAATAATTATATCCAATCCAACTCAAAATACTGATCCATTCTCATCCAGTTTCAGATTTCTCAAGAATCAAAATACAAGATAAATCAAAACAACAAAACTACACGCTATGCTACAATACATCAACACAATCCATTCCACTCACATAGAAAAAATCAAAACAAAACAAACCTCTCCTCATCCTACAATTTTTCTTGTCAGAACTCAGATTCCATTTTATGTAAATGTACAAGTACATACAAGATACAACATACCATATCCCACCCAGTACCCATTTAAAAAACAAAACAGAAACGTTACTTTGTATCGGTATCTGTTTTAAAGAAAATAGGGAAAAATCTATAAAAAATATTTGACGTACGCAAAATTTGAATACAGTTTTGAAGATAGGTTGATTATTAGTAGGTACGTAACGTATTTATGTAGGTGTACAGTGAAGTTTGCCTCATGATTGGGCAAATTTGCTTACCACTACGCCATCGTAAAAATATATTGTTTTTAACTTTCCATTGGAAATTATTCTAATTAGTCCTATTTGTCGGATCGAAAATTTGAACGCTTCATCACGTTTCCAGCTCTGGAATACCTACAAATTCATCGATTTTAATAGTTAGAGATGCCTATGTAGTGTATATACGTACGTTCGTGATCTTTTTTCGTCGACGATATCTTGAGAAAAAATAAAGGTATCGACATCAATAATTAAGTTTATTTTATGGATAATAAGGCCATAAAGTGTAAAAAGGGTTTTCAGAAAAATTCAATTAGCGGTTGTATTTTATTACAGTAATTAAAAACGTTGTAAAATGGCTGAATTGTGGAATATTATTTAAAAAAAAACCTGCTAAAAATTGTTATTTCTGCTCGAATATATTGAGAACACACAAAGATATTGACTTCGGGCTTATATTATTCTATTGGTACACAATACCATAGTTGATGATTTGTAGAGTTTGTAAAAAAAATTCAATTGACAATTTTGACAAAACTATAAAAGAAACTGTTAAAAATTTTTAAAAAATATTTTTCGTGTGACATATATTTAGAGCAAACAGCCCAACATTTGTTTTCCAAGATTTTGAATTAGTCCTTTTTTTATAAAAAAAATAACATCGGATATTGATGTTATCAGTGTGGTTCACACACAGGCTCTTTTTTTTATTGATATTGCAATTTTCTCCTTACCAGACGTGTGTTCATAAAAAAAAATTATAAAATTTTTGTTTTTTGCTTAATTGTAATTTGTAATTAGGCTACAGACTAGGGCTCCCAACCGTAGGTACTTATAGGGTGATTTGCATTGATATGGTGTAGAATAAAAGCTAGAGCATAAAGGTTGGGTCGAGATTTGAGACAAGAAAAAAAAATTGTGTACGAATGAGGGTCTATTCCTTCTCGTTTAGCAATTTTCTAAAAAATTGTCTTGAAACAAAAAAAAAATATTAAAAAACAACGGTAACGATACGTTTGCTTTGCTATACGTCACTTAAGAAATCTATTTTGCATCAAAATAATATCTACCAATTTAAATTGTGCCGTCCCGAACCTGAAAAAAAATAAAATATAAAACCCAAAAAAGAAAGACCTAGGTCTCTACCAACAAAATTTATTCTTTTTTCAACAATTTATAAAAAAATATGTACCTATCCATCCTAATTTTTTCATACCTACCTTAGTTAATTTTTTTATTTTAGTCATGCACAAAAATCCTCAAAACAAAAACTACATTTATAAAAAATAAGAAATGACCACGAACGAACGAAAGTATTCAAAACATAAAAAAAAAGAAAAATTTCGCCACCAAACCTAAAAGAAAACAACAAAATACTTAAGAATAAAAAAAAAAAAAAAAACAAAAATGCTGTTCCTTTCCCCGCCAATAAATCTCAGCAGCATTAACTTCTGTCTTCCTGCTTTAGCTCACATATTGCTAGCTATGTAAAGTACGCATACATAATGTTTTTAACTTAAGCGGCCCATACACACAACACAAGTGTGTGCACCGGTGTCATGACACCAGTGTGGCCTTTCGCCATACACGCAACACATTTAGCAACACCGACACAAGAAATCAAAAGATTTTGATTTTCTTGACACCGTGTTCGACACCGAAATCAGTGTAGACACTTGCCCATACACACACCACATTTGAGTACACCGACACCAGTGTCGACACAAGTGTTGTGTGTATGGGCCGCTTTAGTCTTCGATCTTGTCTTGCCACTTCTCGTTCTCGTGCATTCTGCTTGTGCGATGCGTATGTGCGTAAGTGCGTAACTATGTCTCTGGCTCTCAGAGTAATTTCCTTTTTTGTTATTAGGCACTTCTTTGACTGGTAGGTAGGTAATTTAAATTATATATTGTATGTGGATTTGGGTTAGCTTGCGGTGCGCTGAAGTTAAAAGAAATTTTTTCGTTACTTTGAATAGAAGTGAATTATGTATTCTGATTTGTGTTTGAGGATTATTTGAGTTCGTACACAGATCTTAATTATTTATTGTCATATGTATTGACAGGTTATTAAAGAAAAGAAAGACAAATGCGTATTTTGAAGAACTTATACGCTATACGTATGGAAATTAAGATGTTGGTAGGGTGTGCGGTGAACACCTGCGCACCTTCGAATAAACGTCACTGTAAACTATATTATAACTACATAACATAGATACATATATACTAGGATTAATAAGAACTATGGAAAGCAAAATTTTTATTATATTTATCAATTTTGAACGATGCAATCCCTTCATTTGTTCGCTGGGTGACGGTTTTTCTGTGATGCTCGACTACCCTCAGCACGAAATGTTTTTGTTGTTCGTCCTTAACCGAATCGTAGAACTTTTTTATAAGAGCTATTCATCTTTCTGCCGTATCTTTGACTACCTTAAGATCGTTTAACTTGGTTTCTTAGAGAATCACTGGAGTATTCTGATACGTCGTGGATCTCGAGCAATTCGAAGAACGTCTTTGTTTTGTTCGTAACAGATCTTTTCCTTCGAAAACAAGGTTCTTTCCCTCTAATTTTTTCACTTTCTTTTCTAAGCAGGTTTATTTTTCTAAATTTTTCATCATATTCTCTCTTTCAGTCTCGGTAACACGTTTGTTCAAAAAAACCCAATCCTACGTTTGTTTCCGTTAGATACCAAAGATGTCTCTTGGCAATTGTGAGAACACTTTTTTTGACATTTTTATCCAGGTAAATGTTCAGAAGATGCAGCATATCCAAATCGTTCTTTGGAGCCCATCGACAATTGCCTCGTGCAAAAAGCAAACATATATAAATGAGGCTGATAAAATATTCAACCTGTTTCATTCCTTTTAAATCTCGTTGAGAAACATTAAACTGCTTATTGAAGAGGACAATTTTAAGTGCATATATTGCCTTTGCCATCCACCGTGCTTGACCTAGTTCCCCTGGGACTCTGAATCTGAAGCCGTTTTGACAACAACATCACATGTACAAGAGTGAAAGTTGCAATAACTCCTTGTAATCTTTTCTTGGATGACTTCCGTCTTTTAAAATATTCTTAATTATAGAAGTGAGTTCTTTTCATCCAGCATTGTGGTATATGATTTCTTATCATGTGAAGTCCATAGACTTTGAAACTTCCGAAAAATCTGGATGTCAGGACCACTTCATGGTATGCTACAACACTCCTTTTAGAATAAGTTCATGGATGTGATGACAGCAAGCCAACTAAGTTCGTCTGAATTCACTTGCAATTCTGGTGCATACCCCTGGATCAGCCCTTCGATGCTGTAGTATCGAAAGACACATCAATTATTTTGTCACGTAGCCCAAATCGGGCCATTTCTTGAATAACTTCTTTAGCCATCTGCCATCTGCGTACTAATACAAAAGGATGTCAATATTCGAAATCTTACAGAGTTGAGAAAAAGTGACCAAAGTGTGCAACCCCTAAACATCAACCGATCTTCTTGAAATTTGGCATATATAACTTTTATATCACTTAGACTCGGGGCGTAAGCAAAGTCATATGAAAATCAAAATTTTGGAAAAATGAAACACCCTAATATACATAGGTATTTCTTCACAAGCATCCGAAATTTTTTGTTTTGCATACGCAACCATGGGTTTTGATACAACTTTTCGGGAAATCTGATAAAATGAAAAAAAAAATAATATTGGGTACTTTTGTAATTTTTAATATCGATTTAATTTTTTTTTTTCAGAAATTGTAAGTTCTTGTTGGGATCCGATGTCAACAACGCAAAGTCTGCGCTTGATTGGATTTATTAATCGCATTGGTAGAGATTACCCAATTCGACAATATTCATATCAACTTCAGCAACTTTTCAATGCTATTCTAGAAAAATTGAAATCAGCGCTTGATAATGATGTTTTCATACCAATATTTCCAAAACAGTAAAAAAAAAAAAAAAAACAATCTTTTAATTTACTATAAAATATAACTTTATTATTTTTTGTTTTTATCATTAACAGAGTTCAAGAAGCCCGCACATCATTTTTTCAGAGACAACTTTGCAGCGGCTTGAAACTATTTCGAAATTTTCTTAGCTGGCAAGGAATTATAGCAGACAAAGCATTAAGGGAACTAGCTATATCTTCCCTTTTGAATCGGTACCTTTTATTAGCCACAAGGGTGAGTATAGAAGACAAAGGTAGACAAATCCAAATTTCGGAAAGTATTAAAAATGATACTTAAAGATGCAAACGGAGTCTTCCTTCAAATTATGTCCTAATAGATATTTAAAAAATTTTAAATCCGCATTTAGCTCATGTGCACATTCACATTCATGCTTCTGGCTAAAGAGGGAGGATATAGTATTAATATAAAAGGTGTTGAGCAGGCAAGCTCATGCTTTGACACAATGGCTACTGCATTTCTACATTTATGAATGGTTTAGAGTAGTAAGTTACTAGGCCCTGGTTCTTCATGAGGTTTTTATTATTTTTATTTGATAGACGTAAGTGTCATTCCTTATGAAAACTTCTAAAAACATAAATTTTTTGAATCACTATTTTAGATTTTGCACGAACCTTGTGAGAATCTTCTTAAGAGTTTCAAAGATAAAAATCCAAGGTCATTTAATGTTCGCAAGCTCCAAGTCTACTTTAGTATCGCGAGGTCATTAAGGACATTTTTGACTTCGGAAAAATCGGCGGAAAGTAGACTTGATTATTTGCAATTTTCTCAAAAACTAAAAGACATTTAGACATCTAGTTTTTTGTGTTTGGTTAGAAATTAATAGGAGCATTGAATATTAAAAACAAAAATAGTACTTAATAACGTAAAATTTTGAAAAAAAAAATAGTTTTAACACAATTTTTCCATTATTTCTTCAAAATTTTGAGTTTGAAAATAGTTTTTTCAAAAATTATTCTATAAAATAATTTGAATTAAAAATAATATAAACGAACAGACTTCCAGGATAATGTGACATTGTAGGTGTTGCCGTTGTCTTTTAATGATCTCTTTTCTATTTCCAGTCGATTGTTTAGAATATTTCACCTCCCTCCTAAACGGGGAGGAATAGACACCCCACCTCCATACAATTTTTTTTTTGTTTTGACTCAACCTATACGATTTAGGTTTTTTTTTTCACCTTTTAAATCATCCTGTATATTTATGTACATTCTCCATATAGAAAGCCTTAACTCTACCGATTGAATTATTTCGAAAACCGTTACTTTTATGAAAAAAGTGTCATAATCTTTTATGTAGGAAATTTTCTAAGCTACAAATTTGTCATCAACATTTTTTCTGTACAAGGTACCGTTAGGTAGATATTGCTGAAAAACCATTTTGGGGGCCCCCCCCCCCCGTAAAATTGTTAGCGGCGTTTCTATCGATGGGGACTTTTTACAGTCCGTAGAACACTATCAGGAGGCTGTATTCCAAAATCGCGAACGCAAATTTGACTAGGAAACTAGTTGAAGACTAGAGATGTCAAACTACGAAATTTACTATAACATAAAATAACGAATATTTACGCGACAATTACAAGATTATAAAAACGAAACAAAAAAACGATCAAAAACACGCACCTGTATGCATTTCAGACTGTTTACAGTCGATCATCAGCATCACGACTGGACCAGATGGTATTATATTCTTTTTAGGTTGTAATCAGATCAGAGAAAATAGGTTGGATGTGTAACGTTGCCGTTATCAGCACTGATAGCATTGCTATCTCTTTGTATGAAATAGCTTTCATACGCATCCAATTTCTTCTCATCTGTAATGCCGGATTTACACGAGTGACAAAATGTTATTAAATTAGTCATTTTATACTAATTAATTGTCATTAACCGGGATAATGACAATTTATTGGTATAAAATGACAAATTTAATGGCATTTTGTCACTCGTGTAAATCCTGCATATTTATCATCGAATGGAACGCGGCTTGTTTATGTTGCATTGGACAATGAGAATCGCTCGTAATAAAACGGAGGGTACTTGTTGGTTTGTGGTGAACTGAAATATCTATTTTATTATTTGGTGTTTTTCTCACTTCGAGGTCTAAAAAACAGATTTTACCAGCTGTCTCCGTTTCAACCGTAAATTTAATTGTTTGAAATTGATTGTTTAAAACTTTCAAGGTTAATCTATTTTATTTTTTTGATAATACAAAACACGTCAACATATCGACACCAAAACCGCGGTAGTAAATTTGAAATTTTGAGTTTCATTCTCCGACATTAGAGGGCTCAATTGTTCCCTTTTCTACTATATGAAACTTGTTCCTGAACTGGAAAAAGTTTTGCGGCATGCATAGTTTAGCTACACACACATTTTTTTCACTATTTAAATCAACTACATTCAAATATTTTTCAAATTCATTCAAGGCAATGTCGACCGGAACACTTGGGAAAAGGGATACAACATCAAAAGACACCATCTTTCATCTTCTTGAAATGTATCACACACAATTTTTTCGACAAGATAGATAGATAGATACAAAATTTTTATTTACAAAAATGTTTAAAGAAAAGTTTTCGTTTCTTAAAAATTAAAGGGCTGTTCCTTTACTTTGAAACTCTGTGCATTTTACTGTCATTTTATTTGTTTTATATGGACTTTGACAGAACGTTGGACTGAAAATCACACAAATGCACAGAAAATCACAAAGTTTCAAAGTAAAGGAACAGCCCTTAACTGGCTGAACAGAATAGAATGACGGAACTGAAAGAGCTGTCAAAAAGTGTCGAACGTTATTTTTTTTTTACATGTCCACAATGGAGCTGTACAGCTTTGAAAGTATTTTGAAGAAAAACAAAAGAATATTATTGTGTGCAAGCTCAGAATTCACATTTTTTGTTTCCAATAATTTTCCTTTTAATACATAATTTTTTTCGCGATACAAATAACCACAATATTTTTTTCCGATCCAAAAAGTTTTTTTTTTTTCTTTATACAAATTTAAACGTCAAAAGTGCCTTACGTGAAAAGTTTAAAGTTGGTGAACTCTTCCGTCTGCGTCTGCAGCTCCGTATGCGTCGACGTTCCGTTGTGTTCGCAAAATTGAATTTGCGTGTATTCAATATTTTGACAGCTATTTCAGCTCCGTCTGCGTCACCATTCTGTTCAACAACAACAACTTTCAAAGTTGCCTGTCAGGTTACAGTGTTCTCGTTTATAAAATTTATACTTAGCGATATTTTATTATTTTGTATGATTTTATTATGAAAACTCATTAATAATGAAATTGCGATATCTAAGTGCGTTCCTTAGAAAATTGTATAGTTGGGGATAGTTTTCTCCGTTAGAATGTTGAGGAACTGGTCTCGTGTGAGTTGCTCATTTCCGAGAAATTGTTTTCTATATGAGCTGAACAAAGGGCAGACTCCTACAAAGTGGTATGTGTTTTCGGCAGCATCAAGGTTGCAGATTGTGCAGATGCCTACTGAATCTCTGCTAAATGTTCTGGCATTGAGATTAAGCAATTCACAACGGGATTTTAATACCATGCTTATCATCTCGCATCAAAGTAGTTCGGCACATCAGCATATTTCAGGTTGCAGTACTCGTCGTGAAACTGATATTGAAGCGCTCGGTTGGTGTGATCTAACCAATGTTTTTCTGCAAGTTTAGTGCAAACTTCTGTCAGCATTGCAGTCCACTCATTTGCATTTGAAGAAGTTTAATTCGATGATCATAAGGGGGAAGGTTATAGGGATCAGACCATTGTAATCCTTTTAAAGCGAAACGAATAAAATTACGCTGCACCGCTTCTAACCTACTCTTATGAACTTCGTAAAAAGGAGTCCATAGCTGGGAAGCATATTCAAGGGTGGGGCGAACTAAGCAGTTATAAAGTGCGAGGATAACGTAGGGATCTTGGAATTCTTTAGCCCATCGTTTAACAAATCCTAACATAGATTTGGCCTTTTTCACGATTAAATTGATGTGCTCAGTGAAATCAAGGCTAAAAGAAACAAGGACTCCAAGGTCTTTGAACCAATTAATACGAGCTAAAGTATGTTGTGATATTTTATAATCAAACAAACTAGGAATTCGTCTTTTAGAAAATGTCATGGACTGACATTTGATTGGGTTTAGATTCAAGCCGTTCTTATGACACCATATAACAAAATTATTAATATCAGCTTGAAGAAGTAAACGATCACTGACAGACGCAATACTTTTAAAAATTTTCATATCGTCTGCAAAAATAAGAATTTCACTATTACGCATACATAAAGGTACATCATTAATAGCTAATATAAAAAGAAGGGGTCCTAAGTGACTTCCCTGAGGAACTCCGGATTTGGCAATAAAAGGGTTAGATAACGAGTTTCTGAATTTCACCTGATAAGATCTGTTTTGAAGATAGGATAAAAGCCAAGTGATAAGTCCAGGAGGGAACCCAAACACTTCTTATTTAAACAAAATGATTTCATGAGATAGTTGATCGAAAGCCTTTGAAAAGTCAGTATAGATGCAGTCAAGCTCTTCACCACGTTCTAAAGCCGTTGAGCATTTGTGCATAAACACAAGCAAGTTCGTTACCGTCGACCGCCTCTGCATGAAACCATGTTGTTCCTTGCAGATTATATTTTTACAATGAAAAATCAAACTATCACACACTACCTGTTCGACAAGTTTGGGAATACATGAAAGTTTGAGATTGGCCTGTAATTTGTTATGTCTGATTCGTCCCCTTTTTTAAAAATTGGGGTTATATATGCTTTCTTCCATATGTTTGGAAATTTACCGGTGCTTAAGGAAAGAGCAAAAATATTTAGAAGAGATAAAGCTAAGACAGTTTTGCACCTTTTTAAAACTATTAGAGGAATACCGTCAGGTCCTGATGAATAATCTTCATGAAGTAAGGAAAGGTAATGTAAGAAGTAAGACCTTGTCAATATCCAATTGAATATTTTTTAAAGTTGTTTTAGGACAACTATTTAAGTAATTGAAGTATTCCATGTCAATAATAACTGTGGTATCAATAAAAGATTAGCAAAAGTTATTAGCAAAAGCCTCACATACTTCCGGAGTACTTCTTAAAATTTTATCATGTAAAGTAAAATTGACTGGATAGCCATCAGATATATTTGATGGCGATCCAGTTACTACACCATGGAACAAGAATAAGAATTTTGCGGACACAAATGGAGCAGTAGGTAAGCAATTACCGTTAGTTTGAGTCTGGAAAAATTCTTATTCCATAGTGTAGTTACCCTGAACACAAGAGCTGAAGTAACCACTTTTTGTTTATAAATAAGACGGATAATGTATAGAACAGAAATTCAAGTACAAAATAATTTAATAACTATGTAATATTCATTATTTAAAATTAGTGAGTTCCCTGGGCTGGATGCCTTTTGCAAATACATTTATGTCAGGTTCAAATTAAGAGAGCTTCAGTCTCAAGTCTCCTCGTTTTGTCATATTAAAGAAGATTTTTTTTCTCTATCAGCAAGTCATTTATGGCACTAAATTCGCATTTAGTTAAATATGAAGGAAAAGGTACCAACCCAACAGATCCCACGTTGGGAAACACTGGTCTAGATCGTTCAAATATAGGATAAAATAACAGCGCTAAGAACACATCCCTGCTTTACACCTTGGTTTAAGGGGAAGAAAACAGTAGTATTTGTACCGTTCCATACAGTTGCAGTATTGCTCTGATAAAGAATCTGTGGGATCCGTACCACCTTCGTAGATACTCCGATAAGTCTTAGCTTATGAAACAAAGCATCTCTATTTACATTGTCTAATGCTGCTTTAAAGTCTATGAAAAACGCATAGAGTTTCTTTTTTTGATTAAGTTGTAGTTTTATAAGGCATGAAAGATTATAAATTTGATACACAGTTGACGAATTTTGCCTGTAAGCTGCTTGAAATTCGTTTAAAATATGGTTTTTCTCAATCCAAAGGGTAGGTCGCTTTAAAAGAATATTCGTGAATAGTTTATAGATGGTGTCCATAAATGACAAACCTCGATAGTTGGCTGCAACTTTAGGGTCTTCTTTCTTGGAAATATAATTGGTTTTTTGAAAGAGTCAGGGATGGTTCCTGTTCTGAATATCAGCCCTATTATGGCTATCAAATATCAACAAGATATTTGATAATATTTGATAAGTATCAACAAAATTAATAAATCGGTATTATGCTGACCATTTATCAAAATTTTTGATGAATTTTGAATTGTATGTAAATTTTTAATTTATTGTGAATAGTTCTATTGATAAACGTGGTATTACGGCTGTCAAAAATGTTGATACCAATCAAATTTTCTATCAGCCAATAATTCTTCGTTGATAGTTCCATCAAGTAATCGCGCGGTAGAAAATTTCTTTAAAATAAAATTTATAAAAAGTTAGTTGCTGTTTTTTTTTTTATTGAAATACAAGGATTTAAAAACGAAATGCAGGAAAAAAGCGAATTATGTTTAATAAAAACAACTTACATTATTCAACCAACTTGTTTGGACACCACAACACAAAAACCAAAGGCAAATACAAAACGTCAAACGTCAAATCAAAGCCCATTCACAATTACTTTTTGATCGGTATTCACAATCGAGTTAAAATTATCAATTGATACTCATAATACCAATTTATCAATTATTTGATAGAAGATATCAAGTATCAATTAATTGATATTTGGTAACCATAATAGGGCTGTATATCACAAAAAAGAATATGTAGCTCAGTAAATAGATTTGGTGAAGCATTTTTAAAGAATTCGAATGGAATACCATGCCAGGGGGTTTGTTTTTATTTAAACACATAATCGGCCCTATCGAGGTAACCGTCGGAGCGGAACTCTCTCCGATTTCCTACGAATCGGAGACATTTTGCTCATCGGAGAACTACCTCAAAGCAAAATGTCTCCGATTCGTAGGAAATCGGAGAGAATTCCGCTCCGACGGTTACCTCGATAGGGCCGAATAGCTGATTGCACTTCATCCATTTCTATTTCGTTATCGAGCAGAGGAATATAGGTAACTGTTTTAAGGACAGACTCGTATGATATCTGTGTATGTGATGATGATGTCAAAAGGTTTTGGAAATATGTACTAAATTCAGATGCGGTTATCTCTATTTTCATATTAGATGAGTTACCGCGCATTATTTTAGCAAGCCTTCACCAGTCACTAGTTGCCGTTACTTGTCCAAGTTATGTTTTCTATATAATTTAAGATTTGTCAGTACTGTTATTCTAGCATAGTAACACGCTGTATCAAACCATGGTTTCTTTAGTACAAAATTCTAGCTGATTGATTGATTACAGACATCGTTCTTCTATTGTAGAGCTTCTAAAAACTTTTTGTGTCTACGAGCGTATGAATTTAAACGATTATCACGCCATTTACGCCTTGGCAGAAGATTCGTTGAATCGTTGTTTGTTGTAAATTCTATTGATGTAAGACTCACTATGAGGGGCATATGATCAGAGAAACTTTGACATCCCATTACAAAATCCTTTATGGCATTTACAGCACTGTACGATGGGCAGCAGTAGTCGATGACTGATGAACCTCTATTGCTCACAAAAGTGAATTCACCAGACTTGTCACCGTATCCTCTTCCATTTAAAATAAACGCTCCAATTTCTTCTATGAATTCAGTAATTACAGTTACGATCACAACTATTATCCTTTGAATTTCCGATCCCATTAACCAACGTACCATTCCCAAGCTGAATATCTACGCTTATAAACATATATTCATAGACCATAGTCTAGTAATATAAAATTTGTCTGCTCAGTTTCATAAAAAAAATTCAATAGTTTTTCAAAGTCTCTTCTCCAATGGTTGCAGTTGATATATGCAGGAACCAGGTTAAGAAAAGATCCTCCAAAATGTCCACTAAGATAAATAGTTTCATCGAAACTTATTTGATAAGATTGCTCAACACTTTTCCTAAACCCGTACAAGCACCCACCACTAGCTCTACCCCTTGTTTGTTGTTGTTTTTTTATAGCAGGAATCCATTGGAGTTTATATCCAGCAAAAAAATTTTCGTATTTCATTGTATTTTCTATTGTTATAAAAGTTTTATATAATTTTTTTTTTCAAAACTACGTACATAATTAAAAAGTTACAGAAGAAGGTTTTAATTCAAAGACCCGCAATATTGTATGATAAAACCTGACAGGCACCTAATTGTTAAACATGATTTGAGTTGCTTGAACTTAAATTATTTTTAAATTTGTGAACAACAACAACAACTTACTTACGAATTAATTTTTTTGGTATTTAATTCGTTTTTTGTTTGGCTGGAGATATAGTATAAGGGTTTGTTTCACAATGTCTGATTAAAGTTCCCCATAACTATCCGACAGTTAAATTATCCGCAACTTAAATCCTCATATTAAAAAACTTTGCGTTTCACAATCATACATTATGTTCGAGTAGCTAGTTGTCAGTTATTCCAGTTTTCCACAAAATTTGACTGTTTATATTCAATGAAATTATTATTAATTTAATTCTTAAATGTGAATTTTTAATAGCCCAGGAAAATTAGACTTTCACTACGAAAAAATTCCGACAAAGCTGAATTTTGGTGGAGATGTTTATTTTTATACCTTAAGCAATTTCCAAAAAGTACCCTAAATTTGGACCGGAGCTAAAATTTTTACGGGCGGTGAAAGATTTTGAATTTCAGTTTTTCGCTAATTTCTCAAAAACTATCAATGTTTTTAAAAAAATGTGAAGGTAAAAGTTGTAGCCTATGTAATTTTACATTAAAAATGTTATGACACTTTTTTTCGTACAATCAATAGGTTTTGAGAAAAACGTGCACAAAATTTATAGTGTACTGGATTTATTGAAAAAAAATTTATTGAAGTTTCATGTTTTAACGGGCAAATATTTTTTTATGGTATGTGTTTGGGAACATCTCCACATTATAAAAAAAATTGTGGGGGTGGTAGGGGCTAGGAAAAAGCAGCCATATTAAAACAGCTCGCCATTTTGTTTTCATTTGATAACTCGCCTGGATTTTTTTCTGTAACAAAATGGTCACTGAAAAACTTTTAGAAAATCAAAATACCTACAAAATGAGGTATTAACGATCTCTGTGACTTTTTTCATCTTTAAGTTATAGCTTGTCAAAGTTCACCTGCATTTAATGGGGTTCAATAGTGTGTTTAGCTTTAAGACACCCCTCCTGCCTCTCCTGTGGCACGTACTCCATCAAAACCTATGACAACTTTGTAGAGGATGGTTGGTGAAATATCTTTGTCGAAGATAATTTCGTAAAATTGTAAAATTTTGCATCAACTTTTGCATTTTAAAAATCGAAAATCACATTGATGGCAATTTCAAACACACCTCTCGTGCGAAATTTGTTACCCCTTCTCAAAAATTTTTATTCCAGAATGTAGCCTGATATTTTGGCTTAATTTAAAGACTCCAACCTTGAAGATCCAATAACTAGGACGAAAGTTATAGCCAACAATATCACTCGATGTTGAATTATTTTTCATTAATTTTCACTTCAGTAATAATTCAAAATAGAGCAGTATGGTTGGCTTTCGAGACTATAACTTTTAATTTAAAATTACATAAGCTACAACTTTTGCCTTCACATTTTTTTAAAAACACTGATAGTTTTTGAGAAATTAGCGAAAAACTGAAATTCAACCCCTTTCACCCCCCGTAAAAATTTTAGCCCAGGTTCAAATTTAGGGTACTTTTTGGAAAATGCTTAAGGTATAAAAATAAACATCTCCACCAAAATTCAGCTTTGTCGGAATATTTTCGTAGTTTTGCCTTTTTTTTTGTCTAATTTTCCTGGGATATAAGTGTCTTAGCTAAACTCTTTAGACCGCGAAGTGGACCGAGGCCCGTGGTATCGCTGCAAATTGATGGAATTCAGTTTTAACATTTGGAAAATGTACGTGGATAAGTGAATTTGAGCGGTAAGAAATAATTTTTGCGTTTTGAAAGTGCATTTTTGTGGTGTTAGGGGGTGGTATTTTTATCGTGAAGTAAGTAATTTGGTCATAACGCAAAATACACGATTTCTTCTCGTCTCCGTCATACAATTATTCGTCATATCTAAGTCCAAACTATTAAATTTTTGTATTTGTTGTATGAGTCACATTAACAGCTGTAAATATTGTATTTGCTAGTTTAATTTGTTCATCAGCACTTCAACTGTCCTGTAAAATATTCAGAACTTTAGGTGTCACTTAGACGTATTTAGATATTGTGAAACGTAAATGCGATTGTTAAATGCCGGATAAGTAGTCCAGTAAGAATAGACGAAAACATGCCAAAGAAAGGAAATAATTAGTTAGAGGCTGAAATTTTGCATGGATGTTGGTAATGGGACTCTTTTAAACTGAGAGAGTTCCTCATCGATCCGATGACCGCCTGGTCAGTTATAAGGGGTCCAAGGGTCTAAAAATGAGTTTTTTGCAAATATTTCAAAAACGGTTTGTGCTAGAGAAAAATTTTATTCTCCAATCTTATAGCTGAGGCAATTTCCTATAAAAATGGTATTTGGGTTTTTTCGTAGCATTAACCGGTAAAAAGTTACAGCAAATGAAAAGTTAAAAAATCTCAAAAGGGGCCAAATGTCATAAAAATGGGAGTTTTTTTTTTGCAAATATCTCAGTAGCCGTGGCGTGATGGTTACTGCGATGGACTGTCATGCCGGAGGTCTAAGGTTCGATCCCCAGCTTCGCCACCTATTTATTTAAAAGAAAAAACGGCTACTGCCTCTTGCGAGGAATTGACAAATCCTCCAAGAGTATCTCCTGTCACAGAAAAGTGCCGCTCGTTAGCCGTTCGGATTCGGCAATAAACCCCTCCATTCCTGCAGACACGCACACAGGAATGGTTGAGAGTTGTAAGTCACTAGGCCCTAGTTCTTCATGAGCTGTTGTGCCATCAAATTTATTTATTCTATTTATATCTCAAAAACAGTTTGTGTCAGAGAAAAATGTCTCTACCCAATCTTGTAGCTAATGTAATTTGCAACAAAAATAGCTTTTCACTTTTTTCGTAGCATAAAGGCTCTCCCAAACCAACGCGATTAATCGCCGCGACAATAGAAAACAATAACAACAACGTGTTGTTTTGTTTGACAACCACGTGTTGTTATTGTTGTTTTCTTTTGTCGCAGCGATTAATCGCGTTGGTTTGGGAGAGCCTTTAACCGTTAAAAATTTACAACAAATGGAAAAGTCAAAAAAACTATAAAAAAAATGGGGCAAAAAGTCAAGAAAATGGGAGTTTTTGCCAAGTATCTCAGAAACAGTTTGTGTTAGAAAAAAATTTTGTTGGTGAAAATGTATATGCCAAAAACCCCCATTTTCATGAGTTTTTGCCCCTTTTTTTTAGATTTTTTTGGACTTTTCGAATTGCTGTAACTTTTTAACGGTTAATGTTACAAAAAAAGTGAGAAGCTGTTTTTGTTGAAAATTATATGAGCTTCAAGATTGGCAAATTCAATTTTTTTGCCAAAAAACTCCCATTTTCAAGATTTTTGGTCCCCTTTTTTAGAGATTTTTTGACTTTTTGATTTGCTGTAACTTTTTAACGGTTAATGCTACGAAAAAACCCAAAAGATCATTTTTTAGGAAATCCCTTCAGCTTTAGACTGATTTTTAGACCCCTGGACCCCCTATAACTGACCAAGCGGTCATCGGATCGATAAGGAACTCTCTCAGTTTTTAAAGAGTCCCATTATCAACGCCCATGCCAAATTTCAGCCTCTAACTAATGTTTTCCTTGTAAAAGTCTATTTTTCCAAATAGCTTAATTGAAACTTTAACCAGACATTGTCAAACAAACCCTAAAAATATTTATATTATGATCAATTGATAAGTATACAATTTTTAAATAGTAATTTAATAGTAAATTCTTAAGGTTTTTATTTAATTTTTTCTTTAGTGACTTGTGATGTAAGATCGGCCCGATTTTTTCGTAATGTGCCACATAAGTCTGTGCTGCGATTTTTTAAGTAGGTACATTGCAAATGATAAACTAGTATGTATAATATTTGTCAGCGACAATTATTCGCCCTTCACCTAAAAGGGATTCACAAATCCCAAAAGAACTGATCGCGGATTTATCTACCACAAGTATTTCGCCCCTAGTATAACCGAGGGAAACATTCCCTTGGAAAATTTTGTTCGCGATAACCCCCATTTTTTTTTTGTTGTAGAATATGGTGGAAAAATTTGCATCGGAGCTGAACCCAGCCCAAGCTGTTAAATTTCACTTTGATTGGTTATTGATGTGATGCTACATCTCGAATGGTCCCGCTAATAGGTTTCACCTTGTTCCAAAGAATTTTGGAGTCCATAGTTGGATTAATAAAAATAAATAAAATAAATTTGATGGCACAACAGCTCATGAAGAACTAGGGCCTAGTGACTTACAACTCTCAACCATTCCTGTGTGCGTGTCTGCAGGAATGGGGGGGACCTACAGTTTATTGCCGAAGCCGAACGGCTAACGAGCGGCACTTTTCTGTGACAGGGGATACTCTTGGAGGATTTGTCAATTCCTCGCAAGAGGCAGTAGCCGTTTTTTCTTTTAAATAAATAGGTGGCGAGGCTGGAGATCGAACCTTAGACCTCCGGCATGACAGTTCATCGCACTAACCATCACGCCACGGCTACTACAGTTGGATTAATAAACGATAAAAAAATGTGTGCGGTGCCGGAAATAAAGCCGATCGACTTTATGTTCACAAAACATAGCAAGTAATGTCTAATTTTATCATTTTCTATGCGTGCCGACCGCTGCTGCCTACGCCAGCCACTTCTTTTGTGTGAATATTTTTTTTTTCGTTTCCATTGCATAACCTAAACTTCGACTTTTTCATCGATAAAAAAAGACACAACACATTTTTTTTTCTTCTTCATGCCATTTTTATTTTCGACATAATTTCTCTTTTGTTCGGCATTATTATCATATGTTTTGAAAATAAAGTCGAGCATAGAAAATGGTGAAATTCGACATTACTTCCAATATTTTTTGGCAATAAAGTCGATCAGCTTTATTTCCATCTTCTTTATTTCACGGCACCAATTTTTGCAGGCTTCTCTTTTTGCCTCACCGAACATTCGTTTATAACTTGCCTAGAGGATTTGAAGGATTTGAAATGACAAAATGCTACGTAGAAGTAAAAGTTCTCAGAAACAAAAGTGAAATCCACCCTCCTCAAGGCTGTTTCACAATGCGACGAGAAAACGAGACGTGATGAGGTCTCTTCACAGTTCTCTCAAAAAAGAATTTTAGATAGTGAAATAATATATAATTAAGCATTTCTCGTCGTCACGTCATATAGTTCGAAAAATTGAAAAACAGACGCAACGTGACGACGAGAAATACTTTATTATGTATTA
Source organism: Epistrophella euchroma (assembly GCA_947049315.1). Taxonomy (NCBI): domain Eukaryota; kingdom Metazoa; phylum Arthropoda; class Insecta; order Diptera; family Syrphidae; genus Epistrophella; species Epistrophella euchroma. Next base: position 101,347,244 of record OX346246.1, read on the forward strand.
TTTCATTGTTTAACATTCTTTTTTAACAGAGAACAACCGTAAAGAGATCTCGTCACGCTCACGTCTCGTTTTCTCGTCGCATTGAAGGCTGTTTCACAATGCGACGAGAAAACGAGACGTAAGCGTGACGAGAAACGCTTTCATCTTTTTCTCGTTATAATATCGTTCCCCAATTCACAATGCAGCGAGTTCTTTACACCGACAGCGTAGAATCATTCGTATTTGTCAGTGAATGAAATTTAAGAAATCGTTGAAAAACGTAATTTATTGCTACGCTTTTGGAATTACCGCCATAAAACCATAAACTTATTTGTTCAAAACAGTTAGATGCACAACATTGTTGTACATAATTTTTGAAAACTTTTAAATTTTTCATCACATTGACATAAAATCAGATATTGACATAAAATATGGTTCATTTTGTAGTAAATTGTTTGATAATATTGAAGTAGGCGAGTTTTGTGTAGTGCTGGTTAGAGTTTGGGTTGGGTTTGTTTGTTCGGTTAATTTTATCTTGTGTGGTGGTAAAGGGAGTAGTTTTTGGTGGCGATCGCAGGAGTCGGAGCTGTGCTCCCTGACTGATTTTTGGAGTTGTTGATTGTGAAGATGCAGTAGAGGCTATTGGTAGGGGTTTGGAACTTTTTGGAGTAGAATTGCTTCGAACTGCTGTAGTTTTGCTATCGTTTGAAGGTGTATTTAAATTTTGGTTGTTTTCTGTGTTGTTTGTTTATAAATAATTTGATTCTATAGAAGGGAGTTTTCTCCGAAACATTAGGAGCTTCATTATCTCTTTATGCTTATGCTCGGGATTTCAAAATTGGTTGAGTTGGGTGCATTTGGCTTCTCCCATACTATACTTATTTTTGGTTTTGATCGTTAAGATTTCTTTATTTTGAATATATTTAGGATAGTTTCTGGATGAAGAGGCGTGGGCATCAGAACAATTCGCGCACATGATTCGAGTGCATTCATGAGGTCGCAGGATGTAAACTTCACATTGTTTGTTGTTGTTGCATCTTTAGGTATATATTCTAAAACCTTTGTTTTATACCAAGCTATATCGACAGTTGCAGGTTGTGTAAAAGTGAAAGCATAAGTTGCGTGGGACGTAGGCATTTTTCGGATTTTTATTTTGGAATTTATAAAAGCCTATAACACTGAGGTTTAAATTCACTTATTATTTCAGACAAGGTGCATAGACAATGCCTTTAGAGAAATTCAAACTGTCATGCAGTTTCACCGTAACGGAATCTATCAGCAATTGGCTGTCCCTAACTTTGGAGATATATTAGTTAGCGAGGAATTTGTTATTCTTTTTGCCAGAGGCTCAGATTTTGGAGGTTCCGCCAACAATTCAAATCTAGAGTTTACCACTGCGCAAGTGTACGCTATGAAAGCTAGGCGATGAATGTGAATTTAAATTATTATTTTTTTATTTTAAACAAATTAAGAATTATAATGAGAATGAGATTACGCAGTTCACTTTTGTGTATTTTGACGACTACTTTGCTTGTATAAAGTTATGTGCATCTTAAAATGTGTTTAAATATCTTTTGTCTTTTTTTATAGATGTGTTCCACCAACGATGCACTTATCAAAGCTCATATTGTGGTGAATACTCTTCCAACGGCTTGGTTACAACCAGAATCCGAAACACTCCAGAACCTGAAACCGCTCATAATGTTTATAAAGTCAATATTTGAAAGTTTTGATCCCAAAAACCCACTGCATATGTAAATACATATATATATATATTGTTTTAATTAAACTAATTCTTCTTTAACTTACAGGCAATTGTGTGATAAAGCAAAGAAAATCCTTCAACGACTACACAGTTGGTAAAACACAGTTTTTCCTTTTAAAACCGATATACTTCGTATACCTTAAGTTAACATTTTTTATTGTAAAAATATTTAAATTTTAAAACTTTAATTATAATTGCAACAAATATAATTAAAAAGTAATAACACTTAATCAGCTTTTGTTACTCCTGGTTTTTCATAAGACTTAGCTAGAGCTTTGATGTCCGCTTGTATTGAGTTCAGTTGCTGGCTTACAATTTTATATTCATCAGATTCAGTATCCAATTGCAAAATTTTCAATACGAGATCTTAAAATAAAGCTGTTAGGAAGTAAAAAAAATACTACTATGATTTCTTGACGTACCATGAAATGTCATTAGTAAATCATTCTGTTCAGAACTCATACTGGGTCGTATAAATGCAAGTATTTGTGAAACAAACCGACCAGATACATGCAAAATAAGTCCTGTGATAGTGATAAAGATTATCAAGGAAGTTAAATGTAATGCTATAGCATGATCATCGGTCTCATATAACTGCTGAAACAATTTTTCCTTATGCTGAAGTATTAAAATGCGATCCTTTTTCTTGTCAGCTTTCCTAACAACCATGCCGCATACTTTGAGAACTTCCTCCGTGGCTAAAACGAATTCTTCGAATGTTTTGCTAAGGGCTTTGTTGACCTCAAGTAATTTTATTTTGTATTCAGGTTCTGTGAAATATAGTGAATAATTTGTATGTGGTATGGAGGAATGATTTAAATCGTACCACATTCTTGAGCTATCTTATTCCTCTGATCTATATTCAGATTTTTTTCGGATTTTATATTCAAGTTACATTCATTAGCCACATAGATTGTAAGTTCTGTGCAAATATCATTTCCAAGAGTTTTCATCAAATATTTAAGCATCTGTGACTGCACATCCAAGGGGAAGACCTACAAGAAAATGTTCTATAAATCTTATCAAATTTTAACAATGAGATGTTATTTTATTACTTTTAAGCCTTTTTCATATAAGCGTATGTCAACCATTAACACATTGATTCTCTCTTGTAACGATGCATGAACTAGTCTTCTATTAGTTTGAGGTGTTGCCTCGAAAAGTTTTTGAGCTTCTTGCATAGCTGCATCATTGATTTCACTGAAAAATCAGATAAAATATTATGATAAGCTAATAATATCTGTTTTGTTTTTTTTTTTCCATTACTTATGATAAATAGCAGTAATAGTATTGCTCAAGTGTTCGAGGCCTTCTGCCTCAAGTACCTTAGTAACGATCTTTTCTATTTCTACAGTTTTTACGAGCTCCAGTAACTAGAAAAAATAACATAATAAATTTTATAATTTTTTTTATTTGCAACTAGAAAAGATAAATGTGTAACTTAATAATTTTGGCAACTTTTTCATTTCTTATTTTTTATCAGTATTGTTAAGCTTATAAACGGGAAAATAGACTCTTTGCCCCTTCTGTCTCGTATAACCTTTAATATTCCTCAAAGAAGCTTGAGGAATTTGACGGATTGTATATTTATTTCCAATTATCAAACCAATTATGATTAATATTCTCCTCTTAATAAAATGTTTAAATTATTTAATATTTTCAATAACACATACAAAAACTTGTTTGATCAAACTATTAATATTTCACATAATTTTAAATGAAGATTTTTTTCTTAATTAATTAATTGATATGTACACAACTTTGTAAAGCTAGTAATTAGCTGATTTATAAATAAATTAATAACACACTATTTACTTAATAATAGTCACTTGATTTTAAGATTCAAATCTTATTTACACGGACAGGATCCTTTTGATTTCAGTTTAAAGAAGAGAAATAATAATGATAATAATGATTATAGTTATAAAAATTAAGTTTATTCAGGGCTACTGTCTCTTTTGTATAAAAATCTATAGTACTATCATGGGCAGATATTTTTTAGTAGAACGCATGTCCTAGTGGCGCGCTGCAATAGCCACAAATTTGGGTTCAGATACTTGAATAATAGCAGCATATACAATCAAGATAAAGTAGTTTAGAGAGAGAGGATTATATTCTTTCAATTCTTACATACCACAGTTAGAGAAGCAAAGCAGATATTTGAGTGAGTTGTTTGCGTCATCGTCATGCCAATGAGCAGAAAAAAGTCAAGAAACTTAAAAAAATGTTCTTCTATCTCTAATGAACTCTGTTGTTTTGAATTTACCTACAAATTATTTTTTTTTATTGTGGTTTATGCGAGTAGGGAGACAAACAAAAATATGTATATGTATGTAGTGTATGTATACATATTTTTTGCTTGAAAGACTGCAGTAGGTAGGTATAGCTTGAACCAAATTAGTTGGCCGTTCTACTGCGCAGGGCTCTTCAAATTTCTCTGCTCATCTCATTAATTTTGAAAGATACATAAAAATAACTGAAAAAAAGATGTACACACTGGCGTTGTTGTCATTATCACTGCTGCGAACATACTGAAGCAATAATGAGGGCAGGGTTGCCAGTTTGGGGGTTTTCCCCCAGATTTTGGAGTTTTTTTCATCTTCAGGGGGAAATCTGGGGGGGACGAGATTTTTTTAACTTTAACTTTTTTAACTTTAACTTTAACTTTTTAAAGTTAAATTATTCCAATACCTGGGTTTTCCTCTCAAATGTTTCCTGTGTAGTATTCCAAAACTCTTGGTTTTTCTTAAGGGGATACACATTACAAATGCATACTAACATCACAAAAGATTAATAAAGAAATGGATAACATTATTTTTTATGTTTTCTGTCTCGTTATATAATAATCGCCATTGGTTACACTTTCAATTTCAAACGTCCGCTTTAATTAAAACTATGGTTCTTATATGCTACTTTATTTGTTGACGTTAGTCACTGGAATATACATATGTTATTTTGTAATCTATATAAAATTGTATAAAATTCCAAAATAGAAAAAAAAATCCAATTATTTTAAAAATACAACTACTCAATTAAATTTTAAATAAAAACAATTTTTTTTAAAATACTATTTGAATACCTTGAAATAAATAAATACTTGTAGGTACATATGTATGAGTTGTAAATAAAAATAAAAAATAAAAAAAGTTGAACAAAAATTGGGGGTTTTTCTCTTATAATGTGGTAATCTAGGGGTTTTTTTAATTTTTCTGGAGGAAGATTTTTTTTCATCTGGCAACACTGAAGGAGGGTGAGTTTTGTTTATAGCTTCGCTCACAATAAAAAAAAAAAAACATTTTTGTTCTCTTAAATCATACTCTCCCTGCGCAACCGACCATTGGCCAAATGCATTGGTTCAAGCTATAGTACTGCTTCTGCTTGTGCGTTTCGTATGTGCATGTCTCTGGCTCTGAGAGAAAATAGAGTAAGTTTTTTCATAAAAAGGACTGACTTTGAAGAAAAGGGAAATTAATTCTTTCACTAATACATTCAAATGCATCTGTATGAAATCTGAGTTTGTATCTGAAGGGAACCTACCCTTAAGCTTTTTTTTACTAAATGAATTTTTAAATAATATACATTTTCTTCATAATGTTTGATGTTTTAAATTTTTTTTCCATTTTACCCGCATTGGTTTTAAGTTTTAACTAATGGTATTTGGAAATACCTCATTGCGTAAGAGCAAAGGGGAACTATAGTACAATATATTGTACATCAACCCTATCCTGCAAAACATTCGCGTGAGTTTGTATTCTGCTATTCGTCGCACTGTGGTCCAAAAAGCCAAAAGTCGTGGCAAAAATACAAAATCCGATGTTTTTTTAAAATTTTTTTGTTTTTTATTTCTAACAGAAATATAAACAGAGCAAGAAAAATCTTAATTTTTTTTAATGTCACGTGGTTGTTTTATTTGTAAGTAAGATAAAATTAAAAAAAAATATATATTAAAATAAATAAAACAAAAAAACACTTTTTTTTTAATGAGTTTTTGACATTTGAATAGAGCCAAAAAAAAAGTCCCGCTGAGTCCCGCTGAAAAATTACAAGCATATTTTAGCCTAAATATTTCTTAAACCATTGCAGCTGCAACTTTTTGCAATATTTTGAGATAATGTAGTTTGTTTAAAAAAAAAGCATGTTGCCGGTACTATAATTTCGGTCCTAAAAGCAAATTAACTTTTGGATTGTTTGATCGCAAAAAAATCCACCCACTTCCACGCCCCTTTTTTTTTAAATGACAATTTAAAAAAAAAAATTACTTACATTCTTGCAAGCAAGCTATTGATTTTTATATTAAACATTAAATTTTTATAATCCTCCCACTTTCACGCCCCTTTTTTAATAAATACTTCCTAAACTAAACGAGCTTTTAAAAAGAAAGCAGGTAAATAGTTTGACAAGAAAGAAAATTATAATCCTTAATCGTTATTGTCCTTTATTGTTTTATCAATACTAAAAAGGTTAAAGTAAGAGATTTATTTAATATGTTGGCTATATCATCGGATCCTCTTATTTCATCTTTAAGGCACGAGAGATCTCAAAAAGAGCTGAAAAAGAGTTATTGCCCAGAACTAGTAAGTCTATTAAATATAGAGAATGATGATGATCCTAATGATTTTATTGAAAATTAAAATTTATAATTAATATAATAAAAAAGACATATTATTTAATCTGTTTTATTTTATAAAAAAAAATTAAAAAATTTCTTATTAAATTTTGGTCCGTTAACTTTTTTCCTTTACTGTTTGGCATCAAATTGGAAACTTAAACAGTTTATACGATATGTCGAATAGCCACAAAATGGAAAAAAAAATTGTTTTAATACTTGGTAAAGACATACAAAATTTGTTCGTTATTTTTATGCATCCACTGTTGTGAACAATTACGTTTTGTAACACCCTGTGGTCAACTAAATAGCCACTGATTTTTTTTTTTTTTTTACAAAATTCGTAAAATTTGAACTGTTTTTAATGTTTTGTTTTAATTCTTTCTCTGTTAATTCCTCTTTCTAAGAACATCGTACTTTAGCCTACGATTTAGAAACACCCTGTAGAGAAATTTTTTTAAAAATCACTATTTTTATAGCCTTGGAAATTTCTTTTGAGAAGAAAAAAAAATTATGGCAATATCTTAATGCGTTCAAAAGTTAAGATTTTTGCAACGAAAAAAGCCATTTTGGACCACAGTGCGCCGCCGGAGGGAAATAATTGCTTCAAATTTTGTATAAAATTTGATAAAAACTGCATTTATGTAAACACTTAAATTTTAAGTATTTTAAAACTAAGTATCAGTTAAGATTTGCACTCTAAGGACTGAATATTTGAACAAAATAATTGAAGGCAAATTGAATGAAACTTTCACGTGAATCGAAAGTTTCGATCGAATCGAATAGCAGAATAGGGCTGTATATGAATAAAATTTGTACTATCTGAGATTTACCTCTGTTGAAAGTAAAAACATAATTTGATTAATTGGCATCACTTGATGTACAAACATAAAATGTAATAAATATGGATGCTATCATTTCCTTTTTGTATTTCACGAAAACAAGACGTCTTTCTTTTTGTAACTATTTTATTTACAGGATTTTCGTCGCAAATTCAACAGGTTATGGACACATCCCTGAATATAAGAAATAGTAGCGAGAGGAAGTTTCAGTTATTCATTTTTTTTAAAATGAAAATCTCAGTATTTCAGTATTTTGCTGTCCATTGAACGTCTTAGGGCACGTGAAAACTTTGACACGTGGAAGTTTGCTATGGAAAATTATTTAATTCTTGTTGGTTTGTGGGAATCCGTATTGGGTACTGAAACTAAGGCTGCAAAATTGGCACAGGCGAAGTCAAAAATCATTCTGTTGATTGATTCGTTATGTATGTGCACATTAAAGAAGCGGGTACACCCAAGGAAGTCTGGGACAAGCTGTCAAGTATATTTGATGATTCTGGGCTGACTAGGACAGTAGGACTGTTACGGGAACTAACCACTACTCGTTTGGACAATTTTTTATCCATAAAAAAGTATGTCAACAGGATTATTGGAACAGCAAACAAATTGAATTCAATCAAATTGAAAGTTGACGATAAATGGAGAGGCAGTCTGATGCTTTTAAGTGTTTGTCTGAAGAATTTTAACCCATGATAATGGACAAAACAACCCCTTCTTTTACTTGTTCCAAAAAATCTAGCTGATTTCAATACGAAATTTAATGTTCAATTGACGAAAAGTCATGAATAAGTTGCTCAGTTCATTCTCTAAATCCACTCGTCTGCTTTGTAAAGGATACTCTGCGAGAGAAAAAATTTTTTGAAAACTCTCCTTTACTTCGCCCACAAATATGAAATTAATGCTGAATTAAAGTCGATGTTTTCAAATGAAAAGTAGACAGTTCTCGTTCTCAGTTTTAATTCTTAATCGCGTCGTCTGCTTTACATAACCTTCTCGAGAAAAAGTAACGATAATCTTAAAATTGCCCTTTCTTTTTCCTGGTACGAACAATGTGAGGATTTCTGTAGGGCAAAAATATGTACCCTTTCAATTCAACACGTGATCGTCTGAATTTTGTTCTTCTATGGTGTATTTCTTTTGTGGCGCTTGCTTTATTTGTTGCCTTGTTGACTTCCATTTCAAGTTAGTTGTTCTTTTTCTTTGGAAGCGGGTGTTACATATGTGGAAAATAATGCCAAAGGTTAGTAACTTTTTATTTTTATAGTTATGTATGATTTATTGTAAACTGAACATGTTTTCTATTCCTAGGTTACTCGAGGAGCCACAATTAATAATTTTGACATAATTGTATCGTTGTGATTCGTGATTATTTCAATTTATATTATGTAAATAACAATGCAATAAAAAGATAATAATTATGTAGGTACCACATAAATTAAATCAGTTTTTATTTGGATAAGGGAACTACATTACACTTTTGAAAAAGGTGGTGAAAAGCCAATTCGTTTGTAATTGGTGATTTCACTGTTGAATATTCCTCACATTTTTCATCGAGCAATAAGGCCATGAATAAGCAACTCCCAGTTACCCAATGATTTCACAATTCAATTTTCATCACATTATTCATCGATGAAAATAAGCAGATGAATAAGAATGTTGCATTTATGCAGTGATTTCACTGTTTAATATTCATCATATTTTTCATCATATTCCCAGCTGGTGAAAAATCAACTCAACGAACCAGTAATTTCGTTGTTGAACTTTCATCGAGAAAGTGGCATGTGCCTACCGCCAACGACATGCCCATGTTAAATTCATCAGAGAAAAGAGCACAAAAGTGGCGGGAGCAGCTTCTTTTACTCAAGGAAAAAGCAGCTTATTCAGCACTGAATTTTTAGAAATTTCCTACAATGGACTGTTTCCCCGGTATATAGTGCATTTGAAAGATGTTGTCGACAGATTTTCTGAATTTAATTCGATCGAGGAAACATCAATGGCGGCAGAACAATTTATGCGGCGAGTTAACATTCTCAAAAATGCATACAGTTGGGATGACAGAATTGTGTTGCTGGCTGTGCAAACAAAATTAAAAGGTCCAGCAAAGTTGTGGGTAGATGGTTTGCAGTTGGTGCATGGTAGTTGGGGTGAATTTGTGAGTGATTTTTTGCATTCCTTTCCTAGATATGAATCTGAGGCAGACATGTGTACAAATACACTCCATTATTATGATCACACAAATAAAGGATAAGCAAAAAACTATAAAAAAAAAAAACAACCACCGCAAGTCTCTTCTACTTGTCACCAACAAGGCTATGTAGCATCGCTTTATAAAAAATTCAATTATACGTCATTCATACTATTCCTGCAGACTAAAACAACTACTTTTGCCTTTGAAATATGCATTTTAAAGAGAATTCAAATGTTAAATTGTATCCAGAGAGATTTTTCGCTTCCACTCTTTATTATTACTAATGCAACATCTAGCAACATGTTGGGGACCGCTCAACAGTCCAAGCCGTTAATTTTTGGGTTCACATAGTTTGTATGGGAAGCGACATCTTTGTATTATATTATCATTAGGCTATGATAATATGTATTATATTATCATAGCCTAACCTAACCTGGCGAGTGAAACAGTGATAAACTCAGACTTCCTAAACTATTCAACTCACTTCTTTACGAAGCAAAAAATTAAAAAAAAAATCATTTATTTAAATGAATTTATTAAATGTCATTAAATCTAAATATGTTAATATTGTAAGTATATATTTTCTGCCTTATTTATAAACAAAAGATGGTTATTTCAGCTCTTGTGTTCAGAATAACTACATCATGGAATAGGAATTTTCCGGACTCAAATGGAACAGTAAGCAATTGCCTTTAGTCTGAGTCCGAAAAATTCCTATTCCATGGTGTAGTTATTCTGAACACAAGAACTGAAATAACCATTTTTTGTTTATAAATAAGGCAGTTTAAGTTTAAAATAGTAAAAAAAAAAATTATTTTAATACCAGAGTTCTGCTGAATAAACAAATAAACTTAAAAAAATTTAATTTATTAAATTACCTTGTTCGATTTTCTGCTACACCGATTATCATCACCAGTATCTCCATTGCCACCTATGTGGCCAGAACGTTTAAGCTTTTTTGTTGATTTAGTTTTCGTCTCCCTTCCTTGATTACCAGCACCCGAGGATGCTTTACCTGATGATGCTTTCTTACGACGTTCTTCCCGTTTATCTGTCTGAAAAAAACATAAAATAAAAATTAAAATTTATTTTAATAAATTTTTTCTATGAAGAAATAGTCTCGTTCTGTGAAGCTGTGAAGTGATAACAAAAATATCATTTCGGTTTTCACAGCAATTTTTCATTTTATCACTTCACAAATATGTCTTATGCGATTCTGGAACTCAATGTGATAAATGTGTGTTCTAAAATGTACTAAATGAGAAACTCCTCTCGCAATTTCTCTCTTCAAACGATACTGAAAACTAATACACATACAAATTTGATGATAAATCAAACAAAAATACTAACACAAGGAAAAGAGCTTCATGTATACATTTTTTTCTCTCAGAGTAATTCATTTCATGTGCTCTCGTTTCCTTTCGTGTGCTCTCGTCTCGAAGTAAAGTATACATTTTAAATACAACTTGTTTTTTCTCTCGGTTCAATTCTACCCACATGCGCAGGTCAAATAATGATTTTCTTCACAGAATAACTTGTCTGTGATAAAAATTTTATCACGTGAAGAGATTATGACTTTTGGTTTCACTTTTTCAGGCATCCAGAATCGAATTTCGTGTGAAGGTGTGAAAAAATGTATCACTTCACAGCTTCACAGAACGAAAATTGACCCCCAGCACAGAATAGAAAAATTTCATGAGAAATGTCAAAACAATGCCCGAAACAGATTAAACCAGCAACAGCACTAGCATCGAAAACAGCAAACAGCACGCTGTATTTTTTTATACACTCACCCAAATGATTTTTTTCAATGTTGAAACAAAAAAACAAAATCCACAACTGATTTTGACATTTCTCACAAATCTGGGGCCGAATCGCGTCCTCCGTGAACGATTACCTCGTTGACGGAATGTAGTAGTTTGGGATCGTGACTTTCGTGCATGCATGTCTTACGTGAACGAGTGCGCGTTCGTGTTCGATTTGTCAACTGTCAAGTCTGCACTTAACGGGATTGTATTTAAGCTGAATTTATTTTGGAAGAGATTAATAAGTTTACATAAAAATCAATACAATTGAATCAATAATTCAAGCAGTTGTACTTGGTTGATTCATTTCAGTAGTTTATAGAACTTGTATTATGAAAAAGCTTTCATGATAGAAATTATTATTTTAGAACAAATTGTGATTTTTCACTCAAAGTATACAGTTTCAAATTCTCCCGAAAGAGAGAGAAGTTGGCCGAGTAAATTTGGGAATTTACATGAGAAATTAGTTCTTTCAAAAGCTACTTTTGCTTTCAATATCCAGAATAAACTAATTTAAAACTACAATAGCTGCATTTTATTTTCCCCCAGATCTAATCCGGATCAGATCATGATAATAAAACAAACTGGATCACAAATTTATTTATTTCTCACAGTTGGCTTTATTTGCACAATAAAATTGACAGAAGGAAAATTTTCACAAATATTATTTGAAATAATATTTGGTATTGAATGTTTAAAATGGAACAGTTTTATTTTTTTAGTTTAATTTTCATTAATTTAATAGTTTTTATGTATTTATTCCGTGCCTCGCGATGCGTCGTCTCTATTGAATGAAGAAAAACTCATAAAAAAAAATTGGAATGATGGCGGCATTTGTTTGATTTCGAGAATTTTTAATTTTATTGAGTTTTTTCTGTAAATCTCAGCAGTGGTACCAACCTTTAAAATTAAAATATTGCTAGGGAAGTGTTCAAAAAATGGATTTCGAAATCCAAATCTAGAAGCAGACCTGGATCTTGTGTTGTTTTTGTATTACTTGTATTTATGTTTCCAAATCCAATCCGGATCAGATCTGGGGGAAAATAAAATACAGCTAATGTTTCGGAGAATTTAATTTTGGGAAAGTTTCACTCGATTGACATTGACACCATCGAAAACCTGTACTTTTTTTTTATTTCATTTATTTATAATATGTTATTCAAAAAGTTGTAGCCGTGGCGTGATGGTTAGTGCGATGGACTGTCATGCCGAAAGGTCTAAGGTTCGATCCCCAGCCTCGCCAGTCGCCACCTATGTATTTATTTAAAAAAAAAAAGAAAAAATGGCTACTGCCTCTTGCGAGGAATTGACAAATCCTCCAAGAGTATCTCCTGTCACAGAAAAGTACCGCTCGTTAGCCGTTCGGATTCGGCAATAAACTGTAGGTCCTCTCCATTCCTGCAGACACGCACACAGGAATGGTTGAGAGTTGGATGGATGAGCTGTTGGCCATCAAATTTATTTATTTATTTATTTATTCAAAAAATTAATAACAACGAAAATATAAACTATAGGTGTGTTTTTTTTTTCTAAATTATATCGGCTTAGACAAAAATATAATTCACAAAATAAAACACAATAATTGAGCTTTAAAATAATTCTTAATCTTGATATCTATCAAGGCTTATATATCATTGACTTTCATAAAAATCGATATTTGTCAAGGTTAATGTTCTTAACTTGAATAGTAAGAAAACTTAAATGTAAAGAAAATAAAAAAATAAGTCTTGATAAACATTCGGGCTTAATGATTAGTTGCTATGGAATTTTTTATTTATTTGATTCAAATTTAATAGAGAAAATTATTATTGAACTATTTTTTAAGACTATACAAATTAAGAAAAAAAAACACGCCTTATAGTCCAGTCAACGAAGACTCAAAATCATAAAATAAATCGTGTAGTCTGGATTATTTTTTTAAGTGGTAGGGGTGACCCCCAGGTACAACATACTAAAAGTCCCCAGCCCAGGCCCGCGAGCTTTAGCCAGGAGAGGGTGGTAAAGGTGCCCTTTTGTACTATTTCGTAAATATTTTGAAAACCAAGAGTATTAGCGGAAAAGTTTATAATACAATATGAAAGTAAATTAAATTTTCTTCAAAATAGGTTTCTTCATATTTTTGCTAGGAGCAATACTAAGAGAGATATGGGGGGTACAAATGTCAGAAAATCTGAAAAACCATGTTAATGCGTTCAAAATTTAACGTTTTTTAATAAATTAACCCTGAAATTATAGAAAAGGTAAATACGTGACTCATGATAATTCCATTGACTTGATGAGAAAGAAGGTATGGGGTTAAAGAAGGTGGCAAGAGTTAAAATATCCTTATTTAATTTATTTGATAGTGTTTTTTGTGATATGAAAAACACTGTATCTTCAAAGGTAAGAAGTATGCAACGTATTTCCAAGTTATTGACCAATACTTTGTGAAATAGTAGTTTAAAGAGATATATTAAAGAAAAAAACTTGCTAAGGGGGGGGTCTAGTTGCCCCCACTTATACGGGAGGGACCATTTTCTGAAAAAAATGGATCAAAGTGCATAAATAATCATTTAAAAACAACGGAAACATCTACAATGCTATACTATAGCTTTTTGAAAATCCAAAAACCTATTTTATTATTTCACTGCTTAAGCAAGTAATTTAAGTTAAAAGTTTGTGGAAAAAATTGACTTTAAATCAAAAATTAAAAAAAAAAAAAAAAGTTACCTTATGATATTTTTTTTTAAATTTGTCGTCATAAAGTACTATATTTTCGTTTAGTATTTGACACTGTTTTTAATCCTTAGGTGAACGCTGAAAACTAAATGGCTATAAGTCTATTAGTTTAACAGAAAATTGAAAATTATGAAAGCTACTACTTTTTTTTAAGAAAATTATTTCTGTAGAGTAATTAGTACATTGAAACGGTCAATGTTGTAACGAATAAAAATATAAGTTAAAAAAATCATGTAGTCTGGATTACGTTTTTAAGTGGTAGGGGTGACCCCCAGGTACAACATACTAAAAGTCCCCAGCCCAAGCCCGCGAGCTTAAGCCAAGAGAGGGTGGTAAAGGTCCCCTATTTCGTAAATATTTCGAAAACCAAGCGTTTAAGCGTGTACAACACAAAATGAAAGTAAATTAAATTTGCTACAGAAAAGGTTTGTTCATATTTTCACTAGAAGTGATACTAATGGAGATTTGGGGCTTAGAAATTCAACAAGTCTATAAAAATCGGTAATTACTCTCTACAAATTTGATGTTTATCGATCAACTTAGGGGCCGATTATAGCGATCAGGAAAACGCATCAGGAAAAATTTTCTTTTTGATAATTTAATGTTTTACCATACGATTTGAAATATAAAAAGGATACAAATCGATGGTAAATCATTTGAGATATTTATTTCATTAAAAAAATTTTCTTTAAAATAAATATTTATTCTATAAAATGCATTTTCTGATGGAAACTCGTTTTCTGTACGGAATTCCCATCAGGAAAATGAATAAGTACTTGTTTAAGGCAAAGTATTTCCTCCAATTTAAATTTTTTTTCATGAAAAAAATATTTCAATTGATTTACCATCGATTCGTATCCTTTTTATACTTCAAATCGTATGATAAAACATTGAACTATACAAAACAAAATTTTTTTCTGATGCGTTTTCCTGATCGCTATAACTGGCCCCTTACCCAGAAATAACAGAAAAAGTAATAAGGTGAGGGGGGGTTACAAATTTCATCAACGATTTTGTACTCGGCCATATCCCGTCCGATTTATAATTTATTTACGGTTTTAAAAAGAGGAGTAATAGACCTTTCCAACGATGTGTATTTATGTGTAGTTCGGACAATAATATCTGTAGATTTCTTAAAGGTTATCTGAAACTAACACTAATTTTTTACGTTTTTTTAAATTTGAAGACCGTTTTTTGCAACAGTTTGTATTATATATTTTTTCTTTGGTACTAACAAACATTTCAAGTGCTTTTTATATTGAGTCAAACAAGCTATCATTCAAAATAATAGTTAAACAGTGAAATGATTCTTTTCCATCCAAACCAAAGTATAACCGAATCAATTTTCTTTTGTTTTACATATATTAAATTATTTCGAGGCTCGAAAAAAGTAATCCGTAAGTATGAATAGTAGTGCATTATCATTTGCATTGCTGAAACCATCTATTTGGAAGAGCTCTACATTTTGTTGTTGTCGAAAAGCAGACAAAAATGATCGTTGTTTAGCTTGGCAAGACAACCGCACGGTGATATTATGTGGTTTTAGACTGTGGTCCAAATTTTGCCTTCGATCTGAACAATTCAAAGTGAGGCGAGAGTTGGTGTTAAATAACAGAAGCAATATTTTTAACAATTAAGTTTGTGTTGTCGCTTTGGGCGAACGGTATTCCTCTAACACTTTGTCACTTAGCCTCTGCGTATGCTGATGGTCATTAAGTTGTTCGTTCAGATCTTCATTACTCGTTTTAAATGCAGCTACTTAATTTTCAACCAGTTCCAAACGATTTGAAAAACTTTTAAACAAATCATCAATCTTCAGAGTTAAACGATCTTCAGATGCTCTGAGCAGAGATTTAATTTTTTCATATATGCCCGTCCCCATTGGTGTCGATTCGGTAGGTAGCGATGGAACACCGGTGCGGGAGGGTATAGGTTTGAGTGTGAACGCCAATATTCTTTTTTGGAGGTATAGGCAAGTAAGAAAATAAAGTATAGGGGGGAAAATAGCAAAAACAGCAACCAAGGTAGCCTATGAAGAACTGGCACTCACGAAACTTATTGAATAATAATTTTAATGTTTTTTTTTTTTTTTTTTTTTTTGGTTTTTCAAATGTTTTTTTTGTTATAAAACTTTATCTTTTTTTTTTACTTTTAAGATTTTCTCTTTTGTCCATATTTTTTAATCGATTAAAAATACGGAAAACTTTTGAGAGCAGCAAAAAGTACGTCCACAGTCAGACATTACTCTCTTTTTTGGAAATTTGCCACTTTTTAACGATAAATTTATAATTTTCAACAACATATCACCAACGGCGTACACTTTTCTTTTCTGTTCTAAAATGTTCAAAGCTGTTCGGAATTGCCTCGCTGAAAATACTTTGTATAAGGCTTGTTTTCATTTGTATAAGGCTTCGTTTTCATTTGGTTCGGCCTGTATTCGATTCGTTTTCGGTCTCAGTTTTTTCTCAGGTTCATATCAAGTAAACTGCTCATTTTTTATAAAAAAAAAAAAAAGTAATTAACTCCTTTGGTGCGTTCTTTTACTGTGGTTAACTATAGTTAACTTCGGTCTTTCCTTTAATTCAGAAAAGTTACTTCGAGTTAACTTTATGACGTCATAAAGTTGTTCCTAATCTCAAAGGGCCCTACCAATAATAAAATTTAGTTACGACTTAAATATTTCAGTAAAATGGACCATAATGGAATGGGTTCTAAATGATAAAATGTGCACGGTATTACCTTAATATTTTCGTTGACTATAAATAATGAACCATATATTGAATTGACTCCAAAAATTGAGAATATAATGTATGGATAATTATTTAGGATCCATAACGTCAGGGTGAATTTCACTGTAATATTTAAGTCATAACTAAATTTGATTATTGGTAAGGCCCAAAGTAAAAGTGCCAATAAGTTCCTTTTTGTAACTTTTTCCAACTCATCTTCTTGATATGAGTTGAAATAGTTGATCTGTCAAGCACAGCTGAAATGCAATGTTTTCATTAGCCGCGTTCTAGTTTCTACGGATCTTGCTCAGGATCATAATTTAACACGTAATACAAAAACAATTCGGGATCCTGCTCTCTATCTGGATCTTTTTCAAAGATCCAAACTTTAATTCTTACTGTGGCGGGTAGATGGCTTTTATGGTAAGGAAGTGTTGATTGCAGTGTAAGGAAAAGATACAGGAAATAACTGAAAATAATTAAAACGTAAAGTAAAAACGAGATGTTCATATAACACCATGAATGAAAGAATACAAGATTGTGCCATTTGTTACCTCATTGGAGACAAATGATATGTAAACAAATATGGCCGCCAGTAGTTTGTTTACTTAATGGATTGTTCGGTTGTGTTTTTTCCTTTCGAGCGCGTTTAGTAGATTAAAAAAACAAAGTTTTCGTTTAAAAATACAAATATAAATACCGAATTAATATTTTTTATTTGAAATAAAGGTTTTTTCATTTAAAAAAAATCGCCAAAAAGCAAATGAAGCGGCAATGTGTAAAGTAGAATAGATAATTCAGAACTTGTCACTTTTCTTACACTACACTTCACTTTTAATTAATTCAAATTAGAACAATTAAATAAATATTGAAGTTAAAAACTTTTCCCGGCTTTATCTAGTAGGAAAAAACTATTCTTTTTGTCTCCAATTGCGCCATACGAGCTGTCAAAAATTACAACAACAAAGCGAAAAAAAATGAAATGGCGTAATCTTGTATTCTTTCATTCATGATATAACACTGCTGTCTTTGTGAACCGTATCGTTTTATTTTCAAGGGATGATGCTGATCCAGATCCGTAGATAATAAAACGCGGCTGTTATGTGGATCTTTTGTTTACTTTTTCCCTTTTTGATTTGGAATTGTTTAAAATATTTAAAATATGATTTTATTTATTGTCGAATTTGACTTTTGGAATAGTTTTCTTTTATTTTATGACTCTTTTTCTTTCTGTCGGCATTTTATTCTTTTTATTTTGTCGATTCTTCATCAAACATTCTGTGCCATAAGCAATGAAAACAAATTGCACTTATTTTTGTTCGATTTGAGTGAAAAGATATTTAATTTGGAAATGTTACACATGTAATTTTGAATTCCTAATAATTATTTTGGCAATAAATTAAATGCAATCAAATTTTTCTTGGTTATTCATTCCGAATACAATTCCATTTTTTTTCAACCCCTTTCGTTTGACAGATCAACCATAATTTTTAACTTTGGTCGTTCCTAAATGAAAAGTTACGCAAAGTTAACTTTCTTAACTATGGCACCACAACTTTTATTTTTGACACATTAACCATAGTTAGGCCGTGTGCGAATTTGTTTAAAATGTCGATTAAATTTTATCCGAGATTAAATTTTGACATTTCTACGTATAGATTCATCACGCTAGTGTCAAAAATTAATTTTCCGATAAAATTTAACGCGATTTTAACTCAATTCACACGCGGCCATAACCACAGTTACAACCCTTCCACACTAACCCATCGAGTATTAATACATGTAAAAAAAAAGTGTGATAGAATTACTTACGACTGCCAAATTGGTGTGAAGAAAACGATTTTCATATTTTAGTTCCACACTTGCATGGAAAAAATCAATTCACCAAGTGGGATAGAATGTGTGATAGTTTTAGAACCAATCCTAAAAGTGTTTGTGTATTAACACATATCAAATTGTGTGTCTGTGTCAAAGTCGTGTGGGATAAAATTTCATATTTTGTTTCCACACTATTATACAGGGGCCCTACTCTGTAATTCGTTCCGAAAGTGAAATTCCCGAAAACGAATATTTTGTACTCTCTATCACAGTACACAAATATAAGGTATTATCTTGCGCAGGTTGTCAGAATTGAAACTGCCAGAAATTAAAAAATGGTTGCTCGAGTGCTCCCAAAAACTTCACACCGTAATATTAAAAACAACAACAAATACCGAAATTTGACATGTAAATGGGCACTGGATCCACCATTTTTTTATCGATTTTGATAGAACAAAAATGAAAACGCTAATGATATTACCTTTAATATATGTACCGTGCTCTCTATTTCTAAAGCGGAATGAAATCTACTACTTTCGGATTGACGATTCCGAAAGTGGAATTTAAATTATTTCTTTGAAAAATGCATATTTGTTCCTATCCGCCTTGTTTGTTATTCGTTTTGATTTCTTAATTTGACAGATCTCAAAAGAAATATTTTGAGACTCGAAAAAACAATCCGTAAGTAGGAATAGTCGGCCCTATCGAGGTAACCGTCGGAGCGGAATTCTCTCCGATTTCCTACAAATCATTTTGCTTCAAGGTAGTTCTCCGACCAGCAAAATGTATCTGACTCGTAGGAAATCGGAGAGAGTTTCGCTCTGACGGTTACCTCGATAGGGCCGAGTATTAAGTACAAGTGTTAACACTCAGTGGGATAGTGTGCAAGGCCTTTAACATAAAAGAACGCACCACTTAGCACGATGTTGCCAAGTCAAAATAAAACAAAAATAAACCGAATACAAATCATGTGTGAAAGCTACAATTATGTTACAAAACCGAATATATTACAATATAAATATTGTCTTCATTGAATTTTTATTAAAGGTATTTTACTAAAGAACTCTCTTGAATACTTTAATATCACCAAAACGTTTCACAAACAATTTGTTTTCTCCAAACAAGACAATAGAAATTCCGATTAAAATATTAAACAAGAAAAAACGGTAAGAAGTTGAAATGTCAAAACTCATGTCAACTCTTTCGTTCAATGAGTTACGATGATAAAAAAGGTATAATAATGAACTTTGTTTATCCAGGGTTCTTTGATTGAGTGGATGATGTTTCTCTTAAGTTTTTTTAGTTGAAGCTTACCAACACATACACTTGGGTATAATTTATGCAAAGTGCAAATGTCATTGACTTATTATGACTCAGACATAAAATAAGTACTTTGCTTTAATAAGTATTTTGCTTTAATGTTAAATTATTTAAATAGTGCCAGCTTTTTGTATATAAATTTCTATAGTACTATCATGATGACGGGCTACCATGGCGACACCTAGTGCATCCGGAGAACATTAACTCATTGAAGAATTTGGAGAGCTTATACTACGTTTTCACTGCAAGTTAATCTCGTTTAGATTTCATAAATCCCAAATAGTGTTTTCATCAGAAAAAAAGATTAAAAAATAGATTAATTTTGGCAGAACCTTACAAAATGCAGATGGTGGGTCATTTTTCTTATGAAGTGAAAGTGAGATGGCAAGTTTGCTTTAGCAGCTTGTATTGTGCTGAATAGGGGAATAGGTCTATTCGAATTTTACCTATGAAGATTTTAGCCTATGCACATACAGAAAATTAAATAATAATTGAATGAGAATGCTGTATACTAAATTTATGAGAGTTCGAGGGAGAGAAAAAACACAAATTTGTATTATGATAAGAAATGAAGTGTGTATATTTTATATACAAAGTCGTTATCCATAACGACGATTGCCAACATTCTGATTTGTTTTGAAATTTGTTTACAAGACATGGGAAAAATGTATGTATGTATATATTTTTATTTAGAGGTATTGGTTTTTTTTTTTTTTTTTTTGTTTGTATGAGATGATTTTTTCAAGCTATGCTGAAGATTATGTTTCGCATATTAAAATTCATAACGAAAATATATGAGGATGAGTATATTTTGTTTATTTTATTTGCTGTTCAGAGACTTGAATTATTTTCTTGATTCTGATTACTTCGTCAAATAAGGGTTGATTTTTTTTTATTTTTTGAAACATTTTAGAGAAAGTTATTTTTTTATTTTAAAATTTAAAAATCTAAATCAACTGTGTGTACCTACATTTATACATAGATGTGAATAAACCCTAGAAAGGTCCACTTAAATTACATAAATGTACATTTTTGCGCCCGTCAGTACCTGCTTTTGTTATAGTATTCAGATTTTTAGTTAATGCTTCCAATTTTTACCTGTAGGTATTTAAAGAATGAAAAATTATTATTTTTTTATCTTTAGTCTGCATAGTCAATTATTAACGTAATCAATTTAGTGTTTTTAAACCTTTAATTGGTCTGAAAAGTATATAAAAAAAAAATTAAATTTGATGGCACAACAGCTCATGAAGAACTAGGGCCTAGTGACTTAAAACTCTCAACCATTCCTGTGTGCGTGTCTGCAGGAATGGAGGGGACCTACAGTTTATTGCCGAATCCGAACGGCTAACGAGCGGCACTTTTCTGTGACAGGAGATACTCTTGGAGGATTTGTCAATTCCTCGCAAGAGGCAGTAGCCGTTTTTTCTTTTAAATAAATAGGTGGCGAGGCTGGGGATCGAACCTTAGACCTCCGGCATGACAGTCCATCGCACTAACCATCACGCCACGGCTACTACTATAGTACTACTGTAAAGTATATGGAATATGCAAATGTATCTATTCTGTCGTGTTTACTAAAAATGAAATTTTTTTATTATAGGAGTTTGTTTTGCCAATTTTACTCGCGATATACAATATACGTATAGGTACTATATGACAAGTTTTGGGTTCGTAAAAAAAATCAAACTCGAGATTTTGATAAAACTTGACATTACGGTGATAATGAAGACGAACAAACTAAGTCTCGCAACACTTTTCGTCTGTCTGTTCGCCTGCCTGTCAGTTTATCTGTGACTGTGCATTTGCCTACAGCCTAAACGCATGGATCGATTTTATCTAAACTTGGTATCTAGAGTTTTTTTGGACATTCTCCCGACCAAAAATAACGGTACCTGCCATATAATTTTTTTTTAGCATTTTTGGAAAATCGTATTTTAAAAATCAATTATATTGGGTATATGTAAAACACACACATTTTTTGAATTTCACAAAATAAGATTTCTTTAAAGAAGCTTATACGTATAAAGGATAAAAGTTTTTTAACTTGCTTGAATCAAGTAATAAAATCGCATAGCTTAAAGCAAAATGAACATGGTGCGTGTGTAGTGTAGGGTGACCTATGTTGATTGAAAAGAGGGCACCTACAAATAAAAAATCTAAAACAAAATGACAAATATGTGCATATTTTTTTAAAACTTTGAGAAATAATAACGTTTTTAATAACGTTATATCTATAGCAAATATTTTATTTGTCCTTAGACCTTATTCTCTTTAAAACATCGGGGCTTTTTGAAAATATATTTGTAAAACTTAGGGCAAAATTGTATTTTCAGAAATGTATTTGCAAAAAAATGAAGTTTTACATTTTCGTCTACTCCCTTTTCCAGTATATTGTGGTTCGTTATTAATGAAAATGGACAGAGTTGTAAAAGAATGCAGTCTTTTTTGAATGCATTCCTTAAAAAAATCATTCATTGAATTTAATTGATATATTGTATTAGTCGACTTTGCTTCAATACTTCAGATTTAAATATGATTTAGATTTTTTTTTGGATTAGATTAATTTATTGGTTAAAATTTAAATGCTTTTACATATATGTAAATATATTTTACAAATACTTAAATGAAGTGTATGACACGAGATTTAAATATGTAATGCAAAAAATAATGCATGCATTCCTAAAAGATTGCTGTAAATAGAATGGGGAAAAATGATTGCAATATTTTTCGATCCACAATTTGTATTTCTATTGCATTTAATATTATATAGTTAACATTATACAACAAAATTTAATCTTTTAGCAATAAATATTTTTTTTAAATGAATGGTGGTAATAGCATAATGTGAAAAACTGAGAAGAAACTAAAAAGAGGACAATCGCTTATTTTTATTGTTTTTCAGAAAGATACCGGACAGAGTTCTTAGGACGAATAGAAGACTTGTCCTCTTAATAGAGGACTTCTGGTCAGCCTATGCATGTGCCTGTGCGTGGTATGTAGGTAGGTAACTAGGTATATGCATAGGATCGAAAATCAAAAAAACGGTTCTATGGCACGTACCGTTAATAAAGGTTTTTGGTAAATTTCTTTTTTATCAAAGTGCAGACTATACCACCGCTAGTGTACTCACAAGAATTTTAAAAAAATGCGGGCTAAGCCATTTAAGTAACGTTTTTCAAAACGGTTGTATCGCAAGTACCGTTATTTTTTTAGCTAAATCGAAAATCTCAATTTCTCCTCTAGGGAATAACTCAGAAGTCCTATGCTCCATGTTTGAAGAAAATCGCTTAAGTGGTAAAGGCTGTAGGCGGCGGTACAGACAGACAGACGGAATTGCGGGACCCACTTTTCGTGTTCTCTATTACAGTAATGTCAATTTTGATTGTTATCTCGAGTTCACGAATCTATAACTTGTACCCATATCGCAAGTAAAAAACAACCCTCTTAATGTCTTCAAATTTGGAATAGTTTTTCGCCCCTAAGCAATTAAACCCTATTTTATCCAGTATTTAACAGGATTTTCTTATTTGACATCTATACAAAATTTATTTATACAAATTTTTATTAATTTTTTATAACTTATACTTAGATAATGTAATTATTTTGACATCATATTTTTTTTCAAAATTATCATATAAAAAATACATATTATAACGTTACCCACGTACCTACCTAACTAAAAAATATAAAAAATAATATTTTTAAACAAAAAAAACTCAAAAATGACTTTGCTAACCGCCGTAATATTCACTTTATAAGCCCTTAAACCGACTACATTTAACCGAACTGAACCGATAGAATTTAAACGACAAAATCTCGTTTAAATCAGTAATATTCACTCCGTTTAAGCAAAAAATTCCATTCGGTTAACGTCGGTTTAAATTTGCGATTTAATTCGACCGTCGCATAGCATCGCAAGTATGAAAAAAAATTAAAATATGCTTTTATTGACATTCACTTTTTGAATTGTCATTTTATATTTAAATAAAATAAATTAATCAATTCGTGTCAAACACAAATACGCATTAGAAATGTCTTTCATTCCTCTTTATCGTGTTTTACGTTGCGAAAAAATGTCAACAATAACGTCCACCGCATTGCGTCTTCCAAACATTCCATGAACGATTTGTTGCGAGTTGAATTCTTCTTGATGATCTGGTTGCAGTTCCGCGTCGGTCGTGAATTCGGGTCCAATATCTATCATATTATATTAAGCAAGATGGCAACTAAATTTCATCAACCTAACAGCAATACCGCAGCCCAAACACCTTCATAATGCACATATAAATTGCAACAAAAGTTTTTTTAACCGCTCCAAATTTTATATCTGTCCAAACTGAATTTCATTGGTCTGGCAGCGATACCGTGAACATTACACTACCATTATGCACTTTCCCAACAAAAAAATAGTATTAGCATTTTGAACGTGCATTATAGTGGTGCTAGGTATGAGGTATATTACTGTCAAGTTGATGAAATTGAGTGTGGACAGTAACCGCGAACTATTCTGATTTTTTTGGTTGCATTTTTAAAGTGCATTATAAAGGTGTTAGGGCCACGGTATCGCTGCCAGACCGATGGCCTTTTTATTTGGACACATATAAACATTATATGATCACAAAATTTGGAGCGGTATAATGCACATAAACTTCACTCATTTTTTTGAATTTTGAAAGAGCATTACGGTGGTCCAAAGGCCGCGATATCGCTAAAAGGTCTATGGCATGTAGTTGGCGCTGGTAGAAATGCCATGCTCACAAATTTTGGAGCGATATAACACTTTGAGCAAATCGTCCACCAGCTCTAGGTCTATTAGCCTCTTCCGGTTAATTAGTCAACTCTACCCCGATGTGTGAATAACGTGCACAAATATGGTGTGTTCGAATAGCCAGCATCGACAAAAATCACATGATTGAATATTCTTCACTGACTAAATAAACCGATAAAATGCTGAATAATAGCTAAAACAATTTTAACCGTACCTAAACGACATGAAAATGCCTCGTTTAAGTTTAAGTCGGTTTATCGTAGCTTAACCGATCATTCGGTTTAAAATTTTGGTTAACGTCGGTTTAAGTGAGTGAATATTACCGATTAGTCGGTTTAAAAATTCTAAACCGACTTCTGAATTTAAACAGATTTTAAACGGCGTGAATATTACGGGCATAAGAATCAAAAATTCAAAATAAAAAATAAATGCTCAAGTCTTGCATGAAAATAAACAAATATCAAAAAATAAATAAACTAAACTGAAATCAAAGCCTTTGTAGATGTTAGTTCACATATACATACAAACTTTTTTTCTATTTTCTCAAACACAATTCTCGTCGTCATGCCAACGCAAACTACTGTTTTGGATATCTCCTCACTCGCATTATTTTTGTCAGAATTAATATAATATAATCCTCTCGTTCTTAACAAACTCTCCAAAATCAAATTTATTCTGACTACAACGCCACGTAGTGGGTCCGCCGAACGTAAAAAAAACGACTCCATGATAGTACTATAGATTTTATATACAAAGGTACCAGTTCTTTTTTTTTAAATAGATTTATTCTATATTTACAAATGTAAACAAAATAAAAGTAAAAAATCTGAAAAAAACCCTGAAGAAATTGTGAATAACGACGAAAAGTTGGGAAAAAGATGAAGTAAACTTGTTTTATTTGCATTTAAAGTTAAATTGACCAAAAAATATGAAAAAGTGCCGATTTAGAACTACTTTTTAGCTTCCAAATTTTGTTCTAATTGTCGGAAATTCCAAAAATGTTCATACTAAAATCTACATTGAAAATTTTGAGCACCTAACTTTTTCAAGAAAGAATGAGAGAATACAAAAAATAACAAAAAAAAAAAAAAAGAAACACAATTCGAACCATGTGCGTTGATATATTTGTATATAGTTATAGGTATAGTAAAAGTTCATATAAAAAAAAACGTAAGCAGACTCGACAGCTTAGGGATTTCTTAAGCAAGAAGAACATGAGCGGAGTAGGTAGGTACATATATTGTTTGCAGCAGAAAAAAATGTTTGTACTGAAAGTGGTTGGTTGGGTGGTGGGTGGTTTGTGATGGAGAATGGAATGTAATGCAACACAAGGGCTTGCGCAAGGAGGGGTAAGGGGCATTTGCCCTCTTAATAATTTTTTTTTCTAATTTTTTCGTTGAGTATTAAACATACAAATCAACTTAATTTACAACTTGAGTTCTGGATTTTCAAGGTAAGACTTCTTAAATGAAGATTTAAATGTAATGCAACACAAGGGCGTGCGCAAGGAGGAGTAAGGTTTAACTATCAATCCTTATCTAAATAAATTCCCTATTTATTTTAACTATCAATGCTTATCTAAATAAATTCCCTATTTATTTTGTAGAGGTATTACACAAACAAAAGGCGTACCCAAGCGGGGTAGGTGAGGAGAGTTTCTTTTTACAGACAATTCCGCTTAATTTATAACTTCAATTCTAATGGCCAAATTTACAAGATTAGAGTTTTTAAATGAATTTAAAATATTATACAACGCAAGTCGTGAGCTTGGGGGTACAGAAATGCACTTGGTTTTAATAATTGGATTATCATAGCTAAACTATTTACTTGAAGACAAAATATAAAACTATATGTAGAATTCGTCAGCCAAGCAACTGTCATAGGCACACTGAAGTTAGGTATGATGACTTATAATACATAAATAAATAAACAAATACCTACATAAATTAATAAATAATAATTATAATTACATAAACATACATACCTACATATGTATTATTATTGTCAATATTTATTATTATACCTAATGTTTTATTGATAAAAAAAACTTCAAAAATAAAAATATAATCAGGTAAATACATAATTTATTTTTTAATATAAGAAATTTATGTTACACCTTATTACTAAATCTCCGAAGCGTCTGACCGAAAAAATCGGCTAGTTAAATAGATACCAGTCTATCAAAACACAGCAAAGATTCTACTCCAAATATAGTTTTTCAGAGCCTCCACAAACAACTAACCGAACAAATTAGCCCCGAAAAAACTTGGTATACAGATGGCTCTCATTGTGAAGGAATCACATCCAATGTAATAGTAGAGTTATCAATCGCAGGTCAATATACTATTCTACACCAAGGGCTTATTCCCGAAATAGGAGGAAGCTACATCGCTGAGTTAGCTGGCATAAAAAAAGCTATCGAACTTTAATTTGTACTGACAACTTAAGCATCCTCCACGGACTCAAGAGTGCCAACAACAAATGTCCATCGTTAGAATTAATTCGAAGCAAGTTATATTCAAACGAAAATATCTGGCTCTCCTGGGTGCCAGGCCATACTGGATTTCCCGGAAATGAGTCAGCTGATGAAGCCGCAAAACAAGCATCAAGTTTTTCTTTAATAATAGAAGTACCAAAATATGCAGCTGAGCAGTCAATGGCAGGAAAGTTCCTGCTTCCTGCGAGGCAACCACACAACCAACAAGCATATGAAATACAACTCTCAATTCACAAGAGATGAATGCATAAAACTCTTTCGCATCCGAGTAGGTAAAACCCTCTTCAACAGTAGACATTATTTCAACGGTGAAACACAAGAAATATGCGCTGAATGTTGCACCCATCTATCCGTGCAGCATATATTAACCGAATGTACGAGATCATCACTCATAAGACCAAATGAAGAAGTATCGAGACTAGCAGATTTCATCAACCCTGCAATCTTTGAATCCATCCATAACATCAAAACTGCTACCTCCATGCATAATAATTATAATGACATTTAAACTAAGGAATCTTTATTATTATTAAATGTACATATTGTAAATACTCGAACTATCCTATCTATACAACTAACCACATACATACATGTAGAAATATTAATCATATATCAATGTTAATTACTTTTATTACTTTCAACTTCTTAACTTAGTATTTTTTGATCAAATCAGCATAATGTAATTTCTCATTTTAATTTTCCAAATCATTTTTAATTTTTCATTATTCTCAGTTCAGCAGTCGATAGCAGCAGTTGTTAATTATAAACTATAAATATTCAAGCAGTTTCCATTAAATCTTATTTCTAATAAACTTAATATTTTTTAACGAAGCGACGGGTTTTTATTAATTCCTACATACATACGTATGTAATATTAAAGACGTTATTATATGGCTTTCTCGCCCCAATGCCTTTAATTTAGAAATATTGTAAATTGATTTTATATATTTCTCCTAAATAAATAAATTAAAGGAAACGTGACTAAATACTGCATTTTAAAATTAAAAGGTAATATTGTAGTAGCTTGGGTTCTTGATAAAAAACAAAGCAAAACAAAATTATTCAAGGTTAAAGTGAACCAACTACAAACATTCGTAGGGGTAGAAAACCCAAATCCCAGCTATCAATAAATCAAGAATAATCCAGAAACCTGGAAGAAAATCGAAGTCCAAATTGATAGATCAAGAAGACGATCTTAGAAACTGTAACCCTGTTAACGTACTTGGTAAGGCAGCCGTTAGCAGGGGGTACCGGTAGGCAAATCACGGAACTGCACCGCTACATTTTTTTTTACTAATTATATTTAAATCAATATTTTAAACTTAATTTTAAAACCCATTTTTAAGAAAGGAATTTAAGTGTCAGTAATTATTGTTTTAGAAAAAAGGCGGGAAATTTTGGAAAGTCTACTAATTTCATTTTTAAATTTTTAGTGAGGTTCACAGGAAAGAGCACGTATTCTGTGGAGACCTATAAACAACCTGCATGGTTGGCCAATCATCGCCTGTTGAGGAGTAAAGTTGGGTGAGTCTGTTGTGCTGTGCTGTGTTTAAAATAAAAGGCGTACCTATTTTCATATTTTGTGAAATTGTATACCGGGGATTAAAGAAAACTAAAGAAGATTTCGAGTGAAAGAAAACGATAATTTTTGAAATTTTAAACGAAGGTTCTTTAATACGACTAGAAGGAAAAAGGTTGTAACGCTTTTAAAATAAAACAAAAAGGAAACATAATGTTTGTAATACCTGCAACATAATTATTTTTTTTATGAATAAAACCTTATGTACCTAAATGGAATTTAAAATCCAATTTAATATGAATGTTAAATTTAAATAAGGTGAAAGGATAAGGGAAAGGTTAATAATGGAACGCTTTTGAAGAGAAGATGCCATGTAAAGGGATTGCTTAGGCGAGATAAGTGATTAAGGTAGGGTGGGTAGAAGTAGTATTTCTTGCGACGTCATTCCACCGAGACGTCATAGAGACTAGCATGTTTTTTTTTTTGTCTCCGCATACCGATAGGGGTCAAGAACCAACACCCTCCGACGAGCGTAAGGCCGGTCAAGCATGCTAGCAATGACCCGGACGACAACGAAGGTTCCTGCAACAATTACTTTGTGTTCCCTAGACCCGAATACTTGCTGTTTTGAAACCGAATAAACCAGATTTGTATCAAGGGGCCGTTCGGTGCTATTCGGTTTCTATTAACTTTTTATTCTTGCCGTTATCATGGGTTCACACTTATAAGGTGCTACCAAAATTGAACCGAATGGGTGCCAGCATTTGCCTTGATACAATCGAGTTCAGTCGATACAATCGAGCATATGCAGTTCCTAATTTAGTTCAATCGAACCAAAAACACTCGAGTAAGTTCAATGAGGAACTGCCTATGCTCGATTGTAAACAAGTCCAACTAAAAATCTTTAATCTTGAGAATGATATACCTATTCCAATATTTTTTTTGTTTTTTTTTTTGTGAAAATCTTCTTCAGCACTCGTGAAATAATTTGAAATATTTTTTTTTTTTTTTTCAATTTATAAAAGATAATGAAATGTAACGCGCTGTGTATTATATTATAAGTTTGAAAAACAACAATTATCATTTGTACGTACCTTCAAATCAAAGATCGTTTCTTGTGTTTCATTTTTATTCAAAGACACCAATTGCTTCTCTGCTAAAAACTGTTGGTACAAGCCGCTTTCAATTGCTGCTTTTGCATTCAAAATAGCTAAATCGTTGCAAGGCTTAAGAACATTTGCCAAAAATTGATTCGAAAATACTGAAAAGCAAACGATATATACAGTTATCAATTCAAGTTAAATCGACAAACCGATCACGAAAACATACCAATATTTTCCAAATAAACGAAATTGTTTGGAATGTTTCGTGAAGAAATTATGGTGTAAAATAATTCTTCTATATCTTCGTCTAACATATTTGATGGCAAAATAGTGGTCAAATCAACATAGCTTTTTGTTACATTACATTCATTTAGAGCCGAAATAAGTGTCAGGTCGATAATTTTGGAACCTACGACACATCTCTTCAAATATAACATCTCTTCGTTAGGAAAATGTTTGTTGATAAATTGCTTTGGTTCGGATATACCTAGTTTAGAAATTGCTTCATACTCTAAAAATCCGTTTTGTTTGTAGAATGAAGTTATCCAATCGCACTGGAAAAATTTAAAAATATTTGAAATATACACCAATATGAAAATAGAATAAAGTAGCTCACCTGCATTTTTGTGTATATATAGGGGACATAGTGAGCATTTGACAATTTGGCGGTAACGTTTCCAGCTGGAGATATTTCATCGAGCAAAGAGAAAATTATCTTTTCTGGAACACCAATTTGTTGGTGTACGGAAGCTAATGTTGTTGGTTTGGTGACAGCCGCTAGGATGCCTCTTATTTTGGACTTACAGCGTTGGATATATGCTTGTGTGAAGAATGCCCTGGAATTAGAGGCATCTTGCCGACCACGAATTATCTTTCCAAGATTCTTTTCAATAAGATTTTGTAAGAAGTCAGACGGTAAATCATACTGAACTGTGAGATCGGATACATTAATTTGACCTCTTTGTGCTAGTTTTTCATTGATTTCCTGAGCTATTTGCGTAACATATTTCTCTTCAATTAGTTGACCCAGCACAAGCTGGATTTTTTTATTCTCACTCGCAATTTTTGAGGCAATGTACTCAATCTGAAAGATTTATTGATAGAGTGAACGAACAAATAATTGCTCAGTATACCTTGGAAAAATCTACGTTTAGAGATTTTGAAATTTCAACCAGATTAATACGTCCTCCGCTCACATATACTTCATCTAGGATTTCTTTCTCCAAGTGGTCTGGTGTAATGTATTCCTTCCCATCGTTCGTGAATACAACAGTAACAAACCCTTTTTGAAGAAGAAGAGATACAACTTCTACGCAATTTCTTTCGGATAGACTATTTCGATGGGAAATAAAAAGCTATATTCTTTGAATTATATATATTTTCTTTGCTCACTTTTGTAAAGTAGACGTAAGTTGGGCCTTTTGAAAGTCAGCAGCTAAACGCTTTATCTCATCCCAATCAGAAGACATGTTGCCGTTTATTTTGAATATCACTATTTTTGCTGAAATAAAATTAAATCAACATGAAATTTGAAACGATTGTTTTAGTTTCAGAACTATTCAAAATTATATTAAAAAGAAAAGTGAAACGTCAACAAATTTCATTTAGGGGGGTTCGCGTTCCGTTCAACGACGTGTCGACCGTTGCGTTCTTTTATTTAAGGCCAGTTGTACAAATTTACGCTGAACCGCAGATCAACTAAACTCGAGTTAAATCGTGAACCAGGTTCAACTTCGAGTGCGTTGTACAGTCGTGGTTCAGCTGAGAGTTAACTGAACTCGAGTTAAAGTCCCCTTTCACACGAAGATACTAGTTGCTGGTGATTTTTTTGACGTTTTCTTTAAATCTCCTTAACAATCTCTTGTACCTTTCACACGAAGATACAAAATCGGAGCAGACTTGCTGTATTTTCCTTTTAAACTACATTGGTTGAACGCACACAAACGTAGTGTGAAGAGAAACGTCAAAAAAGTCTCCTGAATTTGTTGACCGGGGAGATTTCATTTCCCCCTCTTTCTTCCTGCCCTTCTCGCCTATGAACTATTTGTTGCCGGCAACTCAGTTGCCCTGTGTGAAAGGGGACTTATATTTGTTAGATAGAGAGAAAAGAGAAAAATGCAGAAGAACTTCATTTCTGTATTATAGGAAGTTCGAGAAATGCAGAAGTCAAGCGATTATAAAATCAGTAATTATTTTGATGCCAATGTGAAGCTGACGACTCAATTAATATTTATTGCGAAAAAAAATTTCGATTGGGTCCATACCTTCCCCATAAATTGACTTTAATTTTTTTCAATGATTTCACTACATTATCAATGAACATTAAAAAAAAAAAAAAAGACAGGAGAACAAAGAAATTTGTAAAAAAAACACCATTAAATTCAGATTACTAATTAAAAAAAAAAAAACTTTGATTTAATTATTTAAAAAACTTTTTTGCTTTGGATGCATTTCGTCCGGTCTACCAGCCATCATCAGCAACACGACTGACAGTAAATTCTCTTTATAGTATGTTTCCACCGAAGGTTTATCTCAGTTTAGATTACATAAATCTGTTTGGTGTTTCCACCACACAAAAAGATTAAAAGGAAGATTTATTTTGACAGTATGAAGATGTTGTTTCACTTTTTCTAATGGAGTTGAAGTGAGGCAGATAGTTTCATGCAAAGAAACTGAATATGAAGAAATGAATCCTTCGTGCGTTTCACCCTCCAAAACCCATTTGTTTACATTGTTGTATTTGTAATTTAATTTTGTGTCGATGAATAGATGTGAAATCCAACAACAATATAGCAGGGTGGTGTGAAGATAAGTACTGTGAATGTGTAAGTTGTGAAGATAAATACTGTGAATGTATGAGTTTTATACCGCCATTTTTACACATACCTTCTCATTTCTTATCTGATAGAGCTTGTAGGCAAACTCAAATGCAAGCCGAGGATTCATTTCTTCATATTCAGTTTCTTTGGTTTCATGTATGTCCCCTTTCCAATGAATGCATTCAGTGTGAGAAAATATAGGCCAGTTGAGTTTTAAAACTATTGGACCTATGAAGATTTAACAAGATTTATTTCAAATCTTCGAGATTTCCCAACTAACAAAATTACTTCCGATTTCAGATATTTTAGAGTTATTCGTACCTTTAACACCGATTTAAAACTTCGGACAGAAAGTCAAGTCGTTATAGAAGTCAAACTCATCACAAAAATATCATCTGTTGCACTTTTTGTTAGTTTTACAGGTGTATTGCGCGAATGCATCTATAATCGTACTATATTGATTCCTTTAAATGACGGGGAGAGTTCTTACTCCGTTAGTGATACTGAGAATATGTTAATAGTAAGTTAAACTGCATGTGTCTACCATAACACCACTTGTGTTTTATTTATAGAGCGGAATGTTTCTATTTTATATCTGTAGATATTTTTGTGCTCCGCAAATGAAGTGCACCATGACGCCGCCATTTTACATCATTTATACTTACTCTCGAGTATAATAATGTACACATGTATATGTATATGATATAACAGGCTTGTATTTTTGTTTCTTTGTGGTTATCAAATATAATGCAGCTACATTTTAAGGAAAAATATTAAAAAATCAAGAAGTCCTATAAAATATTTTGAATTTTTGTTTGTTTTTTTTTGGATAAAAATAATATTTTTTTATATTTTTAAATGCAATATTGTTTGAAATATTAGGTAGCAATATATTGAAAGCTATATTAAAATCGGTTGCGCCATTAAAAAGCAACACATTAACAAATTTAAAATAATATACCAAAAATATTCGAATGTTTTCTTTTAATACAAGGGATTTGTCCAGAAAAGTCGATTTTTTCTTCTAAACAAATCGATTTTTTTCTTTAAAGGAATTCGACATTAGTTTTCTTTTTTCCACAAAAAAAAAACACACATAGGTTAGGTACCCTATAAAACAAATCAAAATTGATGCAGAAAGTATTACTGCTTCAATGCTACAAAAATATATACCACAATGGCCGTGCGGTTAGCGAGCAAGGTTTTCGGTGCGATGGGACACGAGTTCAACTCCTAGACAAGTAAGTAATTTTTATAATAAAAATAATTTCTAATCAAATTTGAGATCTCACTTCAGATAACCATTACGAAAAATAACTTAAAGAAATATCAAAACAAAAATAAAATAAGAAAAAGAAATCAATAATAAATATTTTTTTTTTAAATGTCGGAGTACTCCTATAGCACTTTCATCAAACTACTCATAACATATTCTTCGGAGTAATTTGAACTTACTCCATAAAGGTGCAATAGGATTCAAAAAAGGTCGCCTTTTTTACTCTTTGGAGTATTATTCAAAGCGTATATGAGTGAGATAATAGATAATGAGTAGTTTCTTTGGATGAATATAGGATAAAAATTGTTAGTTGGGTTAGGAAATAAATTTGTATGGTAAATCTTCGGGATTTGAAGAAGATTTAGGTAAATCTACTTAAATCTCGGTTTTGTGGTCGGTGGAAACGTAGAATTATTTAAAATGCTAACATTACATACATACTATATTAAGGCTCTCTCAAACCAACGCGACACATTCGGTGCGACAGCGACACTTTCCGCAATCAAAATTTATTTACATGGCGATTAATGAGAGTCCCCACACTGCCGCGACACGATTATTCACTGGCGACATAAATAATCGCGTCGCGGCAGTGTGGGGACTCTCATTAATCGCCATGTAAATAAATTTTGATTGCGGAAAGTGTCGCTGTCGCGCCGAATGTGTCGCGTTGGTTTGGGAGAGCCTTTAAGTAGGTTTTATTGGTAATTCAAAGCTAGCGCAGCAATACAAGTTGAATAAAACGCTGTATCCACTTTTATGTCCACTTTATTTATTTGGCTGTGTTCATATCCTTTTGTGAGGGCCATGTTGTACAAATATTTCGTGGTTCAGGAATTTTAACTCACCAATTTCGGCGGATTAACTGCGTGGTTCAACGATGGTTCAGGCCGCATGTAATTGGCTTTTAGGGCCAGTTGTACAGTCGTGGTTCAGCAGTGGTTCAAGATTTGAACTCAGTTCAACTGCTATGAAGTGTTGTACAATCGAGGTTTAAGACTTAACTCACCGCTGAACCACGAAAAATTTAACTCGCCAATTTCGGCGGGTTAACTTGAGAGTCAGCCAGGGTTCAAGGATGTGATTGGCTATTATAATTTTTGATGTAGAATGTTTCTTGTACCTCTACAAGCTATCTCACTTCAAACTGAATATTTTTGACAGTCACGATAAACAGATACAAGGTATGCTTATTTTATACACCCGAGCCGCCATCTTGGAATTTTTGTGTCGTCACAATCTTATTTTTAGTATTATTTTCTTTTTCGATTGAGGATTATCATTAGAATTCGGCATTTAAAAGAATGATTTGAGCAAACCTTGTGAAATAACTCATGATGTTGTGCGATAAATTCACAAATCGAGCAATCGGCTGACATTTGACATTGACGTAAGCTATATTATATACTACGTTTATATTCAGGACCGATCGAGAGCTCGAGTTGGATTTGTGTCGGATTTTCGACCCAGGTTTTTTGTTTACAGATTTGAGAGCTCGATATTGAGTTGAATTGAAATGGTGTCGAGATGACATATGGAGTTTCTCAAGTTAACTCCTCAACTCAGGTTTTTTAGCACATATTTCGACTCGACTCCGCTCCTGAAGTGCAGTCGAGTTGGTTCAAGCTCATTTCAACTCGATGCAGGTATACAAAGGGTCTAAGTGAGCTTCAAGCTCGCTTAAATACCACATGGAAACGTAGTAATATACTCATTTTTTGTAGTATATAGACTTTGTCCCCTTTCACACAGGGCAACTGAGTTGCCGGCAACAATTAGTTAATAGGCCAGAAGGGCAGGAAGAAAGAGGGGTAAACGAAATCTCCCCGGTCAACAAATTCAGGAGACTTTTTTGACGTTTCTCTTCACACTAAGTTTGTGTGCGTTCAACCAATGTAGTTTAAAAGGAAAATACAGCAAGTCTGCTCCGATTTTGTATCTTCGTGTGAAAGGTACAAGAGATTGTTAAGGAGATTTAAAGAAAACGTCAAAAAAATCACCAGCAACTAGTATCTTCGTGTGAAAGGGGACTAAATGCTGTATTTGGCATCCCTTTTTTTTGCAGAAATCAAATGCAGATACATGTAAATCGACCAATAGGCACCATTTTTAGACGTTTAGAATGCATAATCTATGGATATTTTGATGTCAAAATAAAGCTTATGTCTATATCAATATGGTTAGGTTAGGTTGACGTGGTAGCCAGCAAGAGCCGACTCACTTAGACCATACTTTGGTCCATTGTGATACCACATTGAATCTAGGGGACTTCCTCACTAGTCGTTGAACCACTTGGAGCTTCTTACGAAGCGAACGAGATTATTTATATCTATATTTGCCAGATCACTAGGATCATTGTAGTAGAAGTCTCCAAGATGGAGTCTGCGCCTTTGAGATAAAGCAGGGCATGTGCAAAGAAGGTGAGTAATCGATTCCTCTTCTTCTTCGTCCATGCAGCTTCTGCAAAAGTCATTAGAGTAAACACCAAGCCGCGTTGCGTGCTTGCCTATAAGACAGTGTCCTGTTATGACACCTATTATGGAGCAGATATGTGATCTGCTTAAAGCTATCAAACATTTAGAGCGCTTCAGATTCAGTGTTGGCCAAATCTGTTTCGTCGCCGAACAGGTGGTGATGTTGTTCCACCTGAGGTTTGTTTTCTGTATAGCATCCTGCTTCAGCATTAGTTTACATGTAGCGATAGGAGTGCCTATATTTAACCTGTCTGGTAAAATAGTTAGCATTGTTCCTTCTTTGGCGAGTTCGTCGGCCATACAATTTCCTGGAATGTCTCTATGGCCCGGCACCCAACAAAGGTGAATTTTAAACTGCTGTGCCATCTCCATGAGAGATGATCGACAATTGAAGGCTGTTATTGAGTTGGTAGAGACAGAGTCCAGTGATTTAATGGCTGCTTGGCTGTCTGAAAATATGCGGATATCCGTGTTTGATATCACGTTTTTCTTAAGCCAAGATAGGACTTCTTTTATCGCCAATAGTTCCGCCTGAAATATGCTACAGTGATTGGGAAGGCGAAAAGAGAGACTTAGATTTAGTCTGTTTGAGTATACACCTCCACCAACCCCGTCACTAGTTTTTGATCCGTCAGTGTAGAAATCAATAGATTCATTATTTAACAATGCCGAATCCTCCCAGCTGGATCTGGAGGGGATGGTTACCTGGAAGTTTTTATCAAACTGTAACTTTGGGATGGTGTAGTCGATGTTACTGGGAATTGATCCGAATGAGTTCAGAATAATGGAGTGACCAATTGCGTTATTGATCCACTGCGACGAGGCCGTTAGACGAATGGCTGTGTTTGCAGCCGTCTGTTTGCCAAAGATGTCGAGAGGTGAGAGATGGAGCAGAATGTCTAGTGCAGCTGAGGGAGTCGTACGAAGTGCTCCGCTCATGCACAGACATGCTGAACGTTGAACCTTACTCAATTTATCACAATACGTTGATTTATCTAGAGCGGTCCACCATACCACCACACCGTATGTTAGAATAGGTCTGATTACTGATGTATAGAGCCAATGAGTAATGCGGGGTTGGAGACCCCATTTTTTCCCAATGGCTTTTTTGCATGAGAAGAGTGCCACTGTGGCTTTTCTAACTCTTTCCTGAATGTTAGGTTTCCAACTTAACTTTTTATCTAAAATAAGACCCAGATATTTCGCTTCGTCTTTGAAAGTTAGTGGTATACCTTTGATATAAGGGGGGTCTATAGGAGGAATTTTATATTTCCTGGAGAAAAGGACAAGGTCTGTTTTGTGGGGGTTAACACCCAGTCCACATCGATCGGCCCATTTTGTTAGCTTGTTTAGGGCGTTTTGTAAGAGATCTTTTAAGGTTTCAGGGTGCTTACCTGATACGGCAATAGCAATGTCATCTGCATAAGCAATCACTCTGTGACCCTCCGACTCCAGACACTTTAACAGCTCATTCGCTACCAAGTTCCAAAGAAGGGGGGATAGGACACCACCTTGCGGCGTACCTCTACTGACATACCTTCTTGCAGAAAATCCGCCCAGCTTTGAATTGATAATTCTGCTAGTCAGCATTTGGTGTATCAATTCTCCAAGCGAACTATCTACCTTCAGGGATGACAGTGCAGACGTGATTGCAGATGTGTCAACATTGTTAAAAGCGCCTTGTATATCAAGGAAAGCGACCATAGTATACTCTTTGTGGTGTAGGGAGTACTCAATGGTACGCACCAATGTGTGGAGAGCTGTTTCCACTGATTTCCCTTTGCAGTAAGCATGTTGAGCCTTAGATAAGAGTCTGGCATCGATGCTTGTTCTTAAATGGATATCAATCAGTCGCTCAAAAGTTTTGAGAAGGAATGATGATAGACTAATAGGTCTGAGATCTTTAGGTTCTACATGGGAGTATTTTCCCACTTTGGGTATAAATACAATTTTAACTTCTCTCCATGATGCAGGAATGTGGGCTAGTTTTAGGCAACTATTAAAGAGCATCTCTAACATTGGCATAATAATGTCAATGGCCTCTTGAAGTTCGGCTGGTATAATGCCGTCTGGACCCGCTGATTTGAATGGTTTGAAGCTTTTGATTGCCCATTGTAGTTTTTCCCTTGTGATCAACCCTTGTGGATAAGTTAATATGTCATTGGATACAATATATCCAGTGTTATTAACCATTTGTGAGCTACCTGGGAAATGGGTTTCTAGGAGCAGGTTTAGCGATTCTTCGCAAGAGTTGGTCCATGAGCCATCAGCATTTTTCAAGAAGCTAGGCATCATTGGATTTGTAGAGAGGATTTTCCTTAGCCTAGATGCTTCGGAGGTTTCTTCTATGCTATCACAGAAAGTCCTCCAGGAGGCTCTTTTGGATTTCCTCAATTCTTTTTTGTATAATTTTAGGGATTCTTTGTAGGAGTCCCAGTCAGACGCATTTCTAGTGCGTTTTGCACGATTGAAAAGCTTCCTACAGCTTTTTCTAATTGGTTCAAGCCCCGAATTCCACCAATGTGGTTTCCTTTTTCCCCTTACATGAGTAAGTGGACAGGAGATTGACATGGATTTATTAAGGGCTAAGGTAAGATCATTGACTTTACTGTCAAGTTCCTGTATATTGGAAGGAGGACTAAGAAGTTTAGGTTTGATTAGACTTTCTAGTGTATTCCTATATTTGGACCAATCAGTTTTCCGACAATTGCGAAAAACTGTATGGTTATTAGGAGGTTCATCCTTCAGATGGAATTGGATATATCTATGATCGGAGAACGAATGTTCTTCCGATACTTTCCAATCCATAATCATGTGATGAATGGTGTCAGAGACAAGAGTTATATCTAATACCTCTTGTCTATTTTTAGTAATGAATGTGGGTTCATTTCCAATATTACTTACGATAAGGTTAGTACTTAGAATAAAATCAAAAAGAGACTCACCTCTGTCATTTATGTCAGTACTTCCCCATACTGTATGATGGGAGTTAGCATCACTCCCAATTATGAGGCCGATCTTCTGCCGTTCTGCCTGAGCGATAATCCTCTCTAGTGTTTGTCCAGGGAGGGGGCCGAGGTGGTCGTGGCCAAGATACGCCGACACTAGCCAGTAAGAGCCATTGGCCGTTTCTAATTTAGCGGCGGTAATATCTCTATCGCTAAAATCAGGGAGTAAAAATACATTAATACTACTTTTCACTAGAATGCAGGATCTAGGTTCACCTATGCCCGCTGCATACAGCGTGTAGTATCCAGGAGTCCTAAGTCCCTTAACCATTGATTTTACAATCCATGGTTCTTGGATTAGGACGATGTCTTCTCCGAGCCTGGATAATCGAAGAAGCAGGGAGGCCGAAGCCTTAATGGAGTGTTGAAGGTTAATCTGTACTAACTGCAACATTTTAGTTACAATCAGACAGACCAACCTCCAGCACTGTTATGTCATCATCCTCCAACTCAGATGATGAGTTTAATAACTCATCCTCATTCAGAGGATCCGATGGTGTAGAGTCTTCGGTCTCCATATAGGTCAGACTTCCGACGTTAGAAGAAGACTGTACCATCTTCAAGGATGTACTGGGTGCATCGTCTTCCATGACTGGAAATGTTATCGATGCACCAGCGTCCTCAACCTCAGGTACAGCTTCGAAGGTTGGTTGTGGAGGTTCGCATTCCGCGTTAGCCTCATCTTTTTTGTATATCCGAAGGTTGATCGTCTCAAAACCATACCGAATCATGCCCTTAGTCTGCGTCAAGGGGGCAAGGGAGTCTTTATTGACCACGATTATCGCGCTTCGATAAAGACCCCTTACCTCCTCTAACTTTGCGACTTTCCAGTCATGAGTCGGCATGGAAGGATTGCTAACCTGGATTATCTGAAGGATTTCCTCCATGCAAGAAGGCTCAGCTGGTATCCATGTGCGAGCTCTAGGTCTGCTTGGGATGTCCTCCTTAGCAACAACGTCGAGTTTCGCACCTGGCCAGATTTCGCCCAGCTTGCTGACAGCAAGTTTGTAGAGATCACACGATCTCTGATCGTCACAGACGATGAGTTTGACATGACCTTGATGCCAACCGCCATCGTCTGTGATTGGAGGTGGTCCCGGGTTTTCCCTCATCACACTCAAGAAGCCTGCCGAGAGCTTCGATTTTACCACCTGCCACCGATCAGATGTAATCGTGCCATCAATATCACTCCTATCGATAACCGCAATCACGATCTTGTTTTTGAGAGCATCGCTATAGGACTTGGGATTCAGAGGAGTGCTGGTGTTCTGCACTTTGGCTCGTTTGGATACCGGAGTGGTACCCTCTAAAGACCTATCCCGCTTTGACGTGGAGTCGCTGCTGGTCTTTGCCTTAGCCAAGATATCCTTGGCCCACTGAATCCTGGCAGAAAGCTGCGATTTTCCTCCAGACTCCAGTGAATCACCAGAGCCTTTGAGAATCCTCGCAGCATCCCGCCTCTCCTTATAGCGATACTTCGCCGGTTTGAACTTCCGCGACGTGCTCGGAAGAGAGCCCACTCCGGCGGTGGAAGGGCCATGTTTCACAGCCTCTCCATCTCCGGGTTGGGCCCTCCCTCGAGACGCGTTGGAAGGAGGCTTAGCAGTGGAAGGGTCGTCTTTCACAACCCTAACACTGCCGGAAATAGGTATCCCTACCTGGGGGCCTTCCTCACTGCGAATTGCAACTGATGGGGGGCCACGGTTAGCCACAACCTCCCCATCGATGCAAGGCGCAGGAGCCACGGCAGACAACGTTAACGCCGTGCTGCCGCCCGGTTTAGAAGGAGAACCGGCCTTATTGTCGTCCTGTTTGTTTTGTCTTTGGTTTTTGTTTTTTTTTTTGTTTTTTGTCATTTTTGTTCCCACGAGTAGCGAAGAAATATTGGTCGTTCTACACAGAGATTCGCATATGTAGAAAAGGCGAGTTAATTCGGAGGGTGCCAGGTATCCGAATACTCCGTTAGCGACTGAGCTTTTTTTAAAATTGGGCCCTCAGCCAGGCTGATCATCGGCACGGGTCGTATAACACCTTGATCCAGCCCAAGGGAAGATAAGAAAGGGGAAACGGAAGGAAGTGATAAGGAAGGAGCCTCCAGACAACGTCAACGCCATCTGTCGATAAGGAGTAAGACAAGGGAGTGACGGACAACGTCACGCCATACCGTCAGGGGAAGGAAGGAGTTACAGACAGCGTCATCGCCGTGCAGCAAGGGAAGGAGTGTAAGGTGAGAGGAAGGTCAGACAGCGTCATCGCCATACCGACGAGGAAAGGATAAAGCCGGACAACGTTAACGCCGTACCGGAGGAGGGATGTTGACGGATAACGTCACCGTTAAACCGTCAAGCGGAGTGGTCAGGAGGGGGTTCATGAGAGGGAAGGGTAGAGGGAATTGGAAGCGTCCTTTGGTTTCGGGACTCATCTGGAGAGGTTATCTCGAGAATCTTTGACCCTACTCAGCTTCTACAACTCGACAAGTTCGACGCTTGGGTAGAAGCTATATCAATATACCTGGCATAAAAATTTTAAATTCGGCTCAACCTTTCTCATGAAATAATAAAAGGTTTGTTCGTGTACTTTCCGGACTAAAACTGTCAAATTATCAAATTTTGAGGAGTGGGGATGAAATTCTCTCGAAGAGAATGGAAACAGTCCAAAAGTACACAAACGCTTTGAACCAAAAATGTCTGCCAGATTTTAAACGTCAACAAAAAGTAAACAAAAGAAAAAGCAAACAAAACCACAACATTGGAATACATTTACTGAAAGCCCTAATTAAAAATCAAATTGAACTTAAAACACTTCCTTTCAATTTTGTTTAGTGGTTTATCAAAAAAATTTAAGATGAAAACAAAGAAAAATATTCACTTCTAACAAAAAACAAACTAAAACTAAAAGTAAACAAACAGCAGCCATTTTGTATTTTTTTTGTGTTTTTTTCTTTCCACTAGCTTTTTGACAGAACACCGAACTTACCATTTTCTGCCGGAAGAAATTTCTCTGGTAAAATCTGGCAAGAAGGGGAAATAATTTATTCTCTCGCGAGCGCTCTATTCTACCCAAAACTACCCGAAATGTGCATACGCGAACAGGTTTGGACTAAATCTGGTAGAAAAAGGTAGTTTTGGGTAGTTTCGGACTTGTACGCGAACGCACCTAAAAAGTGGCCAATGTTCGCGTACTCCCCAAATCTACGAATTTTTACGAATTTCTACAAATTTAACGAACACAAGTTCGTTTACGCAAAAAATTTGTAGTTTTTCGCAGAAGAGAGCGCTCTCGAGAGAGTAAATTATTTCCCCTTTCTGCTAATTTCAGCCCAAAGAAATTCTTCGGCCAGAAATATGAGTTCAGTCAAAAGTCACTTTGATATTTGCCAGAACATCTCTTTTCTTATACTTCTCTGTTTTATTTAATTTAGTCCCATTTGCTGAAACAAAACTTAAATATTTATGTTTAACTTAAACGCTTGTATGTCACTTTTTTACTCAGCATAAACTGTCACATAAGCTCTTATGTTCAACTTAAATATTTAAGTTTCGTTTCAGCAAATGGACCTTAATGTAATAAATTAACTTTTTCTTACTTTTTTATTTTATTGTTTGAAAATCTTTTCAAAGAAATGATGACGATATTTATTTTTTTTGTTTTCAAATATTTGACGTAAGAAAACCGGTAAAAATTATTTGTTCAAAGCGTTCGTAAACTATTTCGCAGTTTTACTTCTCTCTGAGAGAATTTCATCTCCCCTCCTCAATATATGATAGACTGTAAATTTTAGTGCAGAAAGTACACGAACGAAGCTTATAACTGGCGCCTTAGCAAACCGAGTTACAGAGTTTCGACTTTGCGAATTCTTTTACTTTAGAATCGAATTACATAGTAGGGCCCCAGGAAGAAAGAGGGGTAAACAAAATCTCGCCGTCCAACAAATTCAAGAGATCTTTTTGACGTTCCTTTTCACACTACATTTGTGTGCGTTCAACCAAGGTACTTCAAGACCCTGTTTAGATTGGGAAAATTGAGTGCGGACTGGTGAGGGTCGTCGTGTTAAGATTATAAACTTTTAGGCGCCTCAAAAAACATTGATACAACAAAAATTTCGAAATTTCACAAGGCAACTGAGTTGCCGGCAACAATTAGTTCATTGGCGAGAAGGGCAGGAAGAAAGAGGGGGAAACGAAATCTCTCCGGTCAACAAATTCAGGAGACTTTTTTGACGTTTGTCTTCACACTACGTTTGTGTTCGTCCAACCAAGGTAGTGTAAAAGGAAAATAAAGAAAATCTCCGGGTTTTTGTTGCTTGCGTGTAAAAGGTTCAGGTTACACGCCGACTCCACAAGACATACAGATGTCCAAGATCCAATACCCAATCCAATCCACAATCAGCACTGGGCACTTTATGTCATGTCGTTAGTTATGTCGATAAATTCCACTAATAAGTCAGAGCAAGAGAATCATACAAAAATTCCTTTCAGTACTACTTCTACCTCTCTCACACACATGGAACGTCAAATCTCATGGCCAAGCTTTGAACAGAGCTCATGTTTTGTTCAAAAATTAGTTTTCGTCGACATGTTCATGATATGGACATGGATTTTTGTGCCTCCATCGTATTTTTTGTAGACATGTTCATAATCCTGCCATCGTTCATGATGGCCTGTGGAGGCGGCATGATTAGGAGATTTATAGAAAACGTCAAAGAATCTCCGACATCTAGTATCTTCGTGTAAAGGGGGACTTAGTTAGTTTCCCGAACGCGCCGATACAATGCCCTACTATCTTAGTTGCACTATTTTACTCTAGATGTCACTGTTTTAAGGGATGGAATTTTGGAATTTGACAGATTTCACTTGAATAACGCGATTTTCAGCTGTGTTCATGTCCGCCCGAGCCGACTCGTCTGTGAAGAAAAATAATTTTTGTTAAAACTTTTTATAGATAACAAAATTGAAAGCAAAAATTCATTTTTCAGCATTCATTAAATAAACTTAACTTCGTTGGAAAAGGAAAACTAACTTGTAAAATGCCGCAAACATTCGATAAAATTGTAAGTTATTTCTGGGTTGAGATTTTTGCCTATTCATCGACAATAACCGGCTGTATTCAGTCGGTGAGAACAAAGATTGTTTTTCAGTAAATAAATATTCTCTTTGAATTTTTGATTTGCATATCAAAATATAGCCAAACATACTATTTTTATTAACTATTAAGTTCGAATTTTCCGGCTTTGTTGAAAAAATTCTCGGCAATTCAGTATGAATAATTATATTCTAAAAGCTTAAATTGTACAGTGCTGTTTCTATTGCTTTCTGCAGAAATTGCTTTATCATTAATACAAATGGTAGGCATAATCCTGTGCCAATTAGAGAAAAAATATTTGTTTTTAAATAGTACCGGTATTTCCTTATAAAATGTATACAAGCAGTGAGCTTTTTGATAAAGATCAAATGCTCTACCGGGATTAGAAAAACAAAAATATTTGTTTC
The DNA here is from genome assembly GCA_947049315.1 of Epistrophella euchroma. Taxonomy (NCBI): domain Eukaryota; kingdom Metazoa; phylum Arthropoda; class Insecta; order Diptera; family Syrphidae; genus Epistrophella; species Epistrophella euchroma. The sequence goes on from OX346246.1 coordinate 101,391,970, forward strand.
CATGTGCTGTTAGGTAGTTTACTACATACGCTGTTTCATTGAAAACTAGCTTTAAAGTGTGATCACCTTTCAGGTTCTTTGATAGGTTCTTGCCCTCCTTGATTTTGTACAAGTATTTTCTAAGTAGCTCAAAAACTATTTTAGAGTCGTCGGTCCATTAACAGTTTTATCTTACAAAATATCACAAAATGTGCAATTTTTCACCACTTCAGTCTCTGGATTTGTATATTATTTTTAACGAGTATCGTCCCGTGGCCGAATCTCGGTCAAAAAAAAAAACTGACACTAGGAAGGAGAAAACCTTTAAAAACTTTTAATTTCGCAAACAATTTGTTTGAAAATATTGAAGGGAAAAAACATTTTTTTTTTAAATGACCGAAAGTGTGTTAATGCGTGTCGCAAATATATTCTGAATATCTCCGCAATTGTGGCTTTCCAACCATATAAAATTTATCAAAATCGGTCAAATACTTTTTGAGAAAATGATACCACATAATTTATTTAAGGCTATTTATATATAGCAGATTATAAATTCGCGATGTGAATGGAATATTTATACAAAATAAAATTTTATGAAAAAGGTAATAGGCCGAGCAGACGGCCCTTAGCATTTTAAGATAGACCATAGATGCTCGTGAGCACTGCCAACCAAACAGTAACAATAATTTATGTTTTTTAAATGTTCGGCCAGGTTCTAATTATTCCACGGGAGACGTATTCTCTGGGAAGTAGAATACTCTTATTACGAATTCTCCGGTAAAACATTATACCTTCGATAGCGGGAATGAGAATTCTGAATGTTCGAAACAGCTTTTTTGCAGTATAGATATCATTTAGAATTCGGCTGGTTATGTCCGAATATGGGGCACTTACCTTCAATATTAGGTGTTCTGCAAAAATGCGACCGAATAGTAAATTTTATTGTTTTTTGCTATTATATTGTTTTATAGCTCGGTGATGATTTTGTAGCTCGGACACTAACGGCCAATTTCTTCACAAAGTTCTAAAATCAATTTAAAACTCGATTCAGTAACTCTCGGTTTATCTTTTGAACTTAGTTTTAAAAACATTTAGAACTTGACAATTTTATCACTTCTTACCATTTCCTAAGAACTCGGTCTAACATCACTATTGAGTTTTAAGTACTTTAGATCTCGATTTAAAGAAACGAAGTTCTACTTACCCAGTTCACGTTTCTAAGATCTCACTGAGCAAGATCCGTCAGCTCCACTGAGCAGAAGGAGAAACCTGAACAAAATTTCTACGCTAGAAGCCAAAAAATTAAGTGTGTATGTGCATCAAAGTGCATAAAAAAAAGAAGATGGTAAAGGGTTCAAATGTCCCGAATTATTGATTATGATGGATGTGGTTTAGAAGAATGGGACTAACTTAAGATGAGCTTTAAGCAATACTTCATGTCTTTTGGCTTTCTTTCATGAAACAAAAATCTGGTGCGAGTTCAAAAATCAAAACAAACCAAATGCTAATTACAAAAATTTTGTATACCGTGAGAATTAAAAACAATAATAAAATAAACAAAAAGTATAACTTTAAAAAATACATCTACATAAATGCAATATAAGGTCATTCCCAAAACGCCACAAAGATCGTGGTTTTCGTGGCTTCTGTCCGGGGAAGCTTATTCAAAATGTCTCTCAGATTCAAAATCGCACTCTTCAGTGTCAAGATGCAAACGATTGTTATTAATTAATTTATTTTTGTCTTAACCAATAACGGCAACATTAATGCATTTCTGTTTCCTTCCTCACCAGGAAAATATAGTGGTTAATATCTTGTAATATGTAATAGGTACACAAATTTGTGTTTTGTGCAGCAAGCTATCTGGGTTATGGATTTTTCAACTCACAAGAAAAAAAGGCTTGCACCTGAAATTAAATTTACATATCTCGAATTGATATGAATTTCTAACCAAATAAGTATCTAGACCCCCGAATTCTAGGGTCCAAGTTTACTGACGTTCTATCTCAAACTGAGATCTTTAGAACTCGATGAAGAAATGAGTTAGAACTCAATCAAGTTCTAATTTTTCGATAAACCGAATTTTAGGGGTTAGAACTTTGTCAAGAAATTGGTTGTAACTAGGTTTTTCATAGGTAAATTAAAATTAATATTTTTGTTAAAACGTCAATAAAACAAAATGTTTAAATATAAATGTATGTGCCTACGTATGAAATATCAGATCAGTTAATTTTTTTGTCTTATATAGTCGATTCAGAAGAAAAATAACACAACAAACAAATTTGTAACAAATGAACTTCTATTATTCTTATAACTTTTATTTTGTTGTACTTATTTTTAAGTTTTCAAAAAAAAACTGTGTATGTTGTCTTTAAAAGGGTTTTAGTTAGTTAGTTAGTTAGTTTAATTTTATTTAGCAACAAGTTCCATTAAGGATGATTTTACAATAATACACACATTTTATGGTTAGTTTCTAAATTTTGCTCAGTTTTATAATTTTACAACAATTTAAATTTTTCATAAATTGGCAACATATATATGGGACCATATTCTCTACAGCAATTAGCATTGTACACTTTTTATAGGGACAATCAATGATTTTGATTGATACTTAAAAAGTTAAAATCACTTTCTTATTAATATTGTTTATTGCACACAGTAAATCTTCGCATTTTATTGCACGAAACTTAAACTATATATTGCACTCATTGACTAGGTTTTAATATTCTAAATTTATCACAGATTGGTTTAATTCTAAAATACTTTGAACAAAATAGTTAATAAATTTTTCACTTAGTATTGCACTATCGTTAATTTTATCACTGTTTTCAAATTGCATTTCGTATATGATATCCTTTCTTTTTTTAAGCACATATTTTTTTAACTGCCTCCACATATCTTTTTGATTATTAGCTGATTCAGTTTTTCTTCTTATGAAATTGGATTTAGTGTACCTAATTTTGCTCTTATATACGTTTCTGTATCTACGATAATTTTCCCAGTCGGCGAGGTTATTAGTTATCATAGCTTTTTTGTATAAGTTAATTTTTTGTGATTTTATTTGTTGAAGTTGAAAATTAAACCATTCTGCGTTTGTAAAGGGTATTTCTTTGATGGATACTAATGAATTTATCTCATGTTTTAGTTCGTTTGCGAATTGTTCACTTAATGTATACTATAAGGTTGACTAGAATCAAAATTTGCTAAAAGGGGATTGTAACTTAATTTGATCCTAATAACGTTTTGATTATAGTCACAAAATTTAATAATGTTTTTATTGATTATTGGTTGATTGTCTTGTTTAATTAGAGTTTCAACTGTCTCGTGATAGCTAATTTTCTGTTACAATCGACTTTCGAAGTGGCTAATTGAAAACTGTTTGATATCACTGTTTGATATCAATCAACGTTCTCGACGTTGGTGTTCTTCTAGTTGGCTCAGAAACTAACATAGAAAGGCTGTTGTCATTTATTATTTCATTGATCCTTCGGCGATATGTATGTGGAATAGTATACTATTAATTAAGATGAAAAGAATAGTCGAGAAGTGTATGCTTAAAATATCGCAATATCCATTTGAGGATTTACAGATCATACAAGCTTTTAAGTTATTTAAAACTAATGTAAAGTAGCCGCCAAATTGTAAAGTCGAAAGTCAAGAAAGTTAAGTCGTTAAGTCGCTAAGCAAAAAATTAAATTACTTTTTCCAATTATAACATATCATTATCTTACTGTTTAATTATCAAATCTATTATTAAATTGAATTTTCCATGTAGACCGAATTAAAAGTGTCTTTTTATTTATACGGAAAATTAAATTAACTTGGTGTCAGAAGTGGGATAGCGGTTAAAAATTGTATTAAACTAAGACCCATGCGCGAGTAAAAAAAAAAATATAAAAAAAATTAATGTTCTATGACAAACAAGTGAAAATAAAACTAAAATAATAAGCGCATATTTTATAATTTAACCTAGTGTTGATAGTCAGTGCGAAACAATTAATTAAATCGGTAAAAGATTAAAACAAAAAAATGGTATCAGGTTTATAGAAAAGTGAATTAAAAAAAAAATATATACATATATTTCTCATACAAAGTTGCGCTTAAATTTCTGTCAAGCTAAATCTGTGAAAAGTTTGTTTAAAAAAAGGGCAAACAATAAAAGGAAGGAACGTTCAAGAATAAAAGCATGTGTTTTATTATTTATGCAATCTGATGAAGTACATAAGCGGTGAGATCTTTCTTTTTATATATTGCATGTTTTTCTACATACTGCCACATATGCTGGAGCTTTCTGCTGCACTTGCATGACCCAACATTTAGGCATTGTTTAAATTTATACACAAACCATAAAATGATCATGATCAGTTAACATTCTCGTGAGATCTTATGCATTACATAATTATTATTTGAATACGTTACGTTACGTTTAAAGAAAAAGCTTTATCGAAAAGACATTAAAAAAAAAACATAAATATAATAACAAGTGGGTTTCCGTTGTCGGTTGGTCGGTATTCGTACGTTCATGAACCCGTCCGAAAATTTATCGGTACTTACTGTCAAACAGTCAGAAATTATTGCGAGATCAGGGATTATGTAACAGATATGACGTTAAGACAGACTTAATTGAATGAATATTAAAGTTTCCCCAATGGTTTTCGGCAGCTGAGGCTAGTGGAAGATATGATACGACGTTAAGACAGACTTAATTGAATGAATATTAAAGTTTCCCCAATGGTTTTCGGCAGCCAAGGCTAGTGGAAGCGAAGAAACTGAGTCAGAAAAAAGTGAAAGCGACGCAGAAATTAGGAAAGAAAAAGAAGAAGAAGAAAGACGACAGGTAGAGTTGACAACTTCGATAGATAGGGAAAAGTCTGCATTATCGAAAATGAATGACGGGGAAGATAACAAACCGGTTCAAAATAATATTCAATTTAAAGACGTGGAGGAATCTCTTGAGAAGTTTACAGGTGAATCTGGTAAAGGGGTTGAGGAATGGTTGCAGGATTTTGAACAAATTTCGGAAGTGTGCCGATGGTACGAGGTTCAAAAATGTTTGTATGCAAGAAAGTTATTATTTGGTGCTGCTAAGCTGGCTATTGAAGCGGAATCTGGTGTTGTTAGTTGGGCGAAATTTAAAGATATTCTACAAACCGAGTTCGCAACCAAAGAGGTTGTCAACGTTCATCGTATATTAGAACACACCAAGAAGATGTCAAATGAATCCCTGTTAAAGTTTTTGTATAGAATGAAAAAATATCGCTACGTGGGATCGTTGAGGTACAACAACTTATAGGGTATGTCATTTCCGGTATACCTGATGATACTCTTAATAAAGCAGTGTTATACCAATCGAAGGGTTTAAAAGATCTTAAAGAATATTTTAAAGCGTACGAAAGGCTCAAGTCAGACCAAGCTAAAGAGAAGAGGAAATCTACAATAGGACATCGTTCAGTAGCAAAAAGTAAAGATCAGTTCAAAGACAAGCATGTTTCGAAACGTTGTGTTAATTGTGGGTCCTTGTCACATTTAGCTGCACGTTGCTTTAAGTATAATGAGTTTGGACACATATCTCCTAATTGTCCGTCAACTTCAAATTCAGGCACCAGGTGGCTCTAAGGACAAAAAGCCACTGGTTAACTTAGTGAAGGTTTGCGATCTAACTATGCAGGTTTAAAAAAAAAAAAAAAAAAAAAGTTGACTGCTCATCTAGATACAGGAAGCGATATTACTATAATGAATAAATCTGTTAGCGATTAAGTTGGAATAGATTGTTTTGATGGCCCTGGTATAAGTGTGTCTAACTTTGGCAATGATGAACAAAGAACGATGGGCTACACGAAACTTGAAGCGGTCATCGAATCGGAAGTGTATGAGCTGAACTTTCACACAGTACACGATTGTATTATGAGGAAAAGTATTCTAGTCGGAAAGGATTTCTTAGATATCGCAGCTATTTTGATAGATAAAGGAAGAATTATAACTTATAAATTAGAGCCTGATAACGAGAAGCTATTTCTTGCACATGTAAATTTGGTACATCGTGGACAAACGATTGCAATTGGTCCGGACCACCTAAGTTAAAAATTGGGGATTTTAGAGGACTTTTTGTTTTTGGGCGTGTTGCTATAAAAAAAAAATGTTGAATAACTTTTGAATTAAGGGTCGAAAATTTTTTTTCTTTCTGGACTAACATGGACAATCGGTGGACAAACGATAGCAATTGGTACCATTCCGCAAAAATTTTTTTTAATTTTTTAGGCCGTGTGCTATAAAACCGAAAAGTTGAATAATTTTTGAACTAAGGGTGGACCAACGAAAATTTTTGGTGGACAATGATAAGGAGCCGGTGGACAAACGATTGCAATTGGTCCGGACCTAAATTGTGGGCAGTAGAGGCGTTTTTTAATTTTGGGGTACTTGCTATAAAAAATAAAAGCTTAATAACTTTTTTCCTGAGGGTGGACTAACGATTTTTTTGCCTGGACAAACGATGGACAAACGAATGCGACATGTTTCGTCAAAAAATTTTGAGGTCAAGGTTCTGGCGTCACAGAGCTGGGGTCTTCCTCTGCTTCGCAGACCGTCAGGGGTAGATTTGAAGACTCGTCGGGCTGGTTCGTTGGTGTCCATACGCTCCACGTGTCCCAGCCATCTTAGCCGCTGTATTTTAAGCTTTTTGACCAGGTTGACGTCGCTGTAATGCCCGTAAAGCTCGTTGTTAAATCTTCTCCTCCATACTCCACCGATACAGACTGGACCGAAAATCCCCGAAGAATCTTCCTTTCAAAGCACCCAAGTAGATTCTCATCCGTTTTTGTCAGGGTCCATGCTTTTGCCCCATACAGCAGGACCGGGATGATAAGGGTCTTATACAAAGTGATTTGCATAAGGTGTCACAAAAGGCTAGGGCATGTAGGTTGGACTAAAACAAGAAAAAAATCGTATGGGAGGGGGGTCTATTTCCCTCCGTTTAGGGGGGAGGGGCAATTTTCAAAAAAAAATCACTTGAAACAGAAAAAAAAAATATTAAAAAATAACGGTAACACCACAGATAATAGAGTTACATAGATATCGCATCCCATACAAACAATAATGATAACTTTTTCAATGTTTTTTGCTTGTAATCCCTTTTTTTTTTTTCTATAAAATCGAAAATACTTATGTACTATAGCTGGTGTTTTGTTTTCATGTGTATGTGTGTGTATCTATCTTTTATATAATCATAATAAAGTATATAGGTCCCACAAATTTGATTAAACTGAGACGTACGTCTACGTCCCAGTGATCATAATTTTTTCTTCTGCATCCGATATCTGTGGAAATATAGTGTCTGTGGTAATACTTAAAGAGTCATGCTATAGCATTTTGAAAAGCAAAAAGTCTATTATTTAATATTATGTTTAAAATAAGTTGTTCGAGTGAATAGTTTTTGAAAAATTAATTTTCAAAGTCAAAATTTTGAAATTTTTTTTTTCTTTTTTAACAACTTTTATTCAAAATTTCACGTAATTAAGTATTATTTTTTTTCCTAATATTCAATGCTCTTATTAATTTTTGATCGAACACAAAAAAACGGAAGTCAAAATGTTTTGTAGTTTTTTCAAAATCAAAAATAACGAAAACTACTTTTTCTTAAAAAAAAACTTTTATTTTTGTTTTTACGTTATTGGATTCTTATGTAAATTATGAATGAAGGGATTAACTTTATTTTTCCTATTTTTATTATTATAATACATATATAAGCATACAATAAAGTGACAAAGTACTGGATTAACCATATTTCACACCTTTTTTCGTTGAGAAGACCTGCGTGAGAGCATTGGGTTAAAATTGACCTGATTTTAAATGATTTAAAATCATGCAACTTACACTTAACATAACTAGTAGATAAAAAATGCAATTTCAAAATAAGCAAACAAATGTTCCTAAATCTTGAAATCAATAAAAATAAGAAATACATACATATTTAGATAAAAAAAACATAGTTTTGCATTTATTTAGTTATTTAACAATTTTTTAACCAAAGCTTATTCGATATGATCCTCATTTTATAGAAGGCAAAGATTAAAGCGTCTTCTTATTAAAATAAATAAATTTGATGGCACAACAGCTCATGAAGAACTAGGGCCTAGTGACTTACAACTCTCAACCATTCCTGTGTGCGTGTCTGAAGGAATGGAGGGGACCTACAGTTTATTGCCGAATCCGAACGGCTAACGAGC